>JASSKH010000015.1:12402773-13007773 GCA_031763025.1 Macrocystis pyrifera
ACTACTGAACCAACACGAACGAAGATCTATTAAATTAGTAACATAATATTTTTATTTGAATTTTCGTTTTTTGACAACAGGGGCTGTCGGCTGTCACCATGCACACCACAAGAGGCGCTCGCACACAACATCGCCGACGCCACACAGCAACACTCCTAGCATGCCCACGACCCGGGGTAGCAGCTCTAGCGGCGCTTCGGCCGTAAACCAGGCTGGCGGCGGGCAGCAACCGGATCCATCGATGGATGTGGACCCCACGAATAACGTCATCGATGACATGGATGAGGACAAAGAAAGATAAAACCCAGGCCAAACCCATAATATTCCTATACATAAACAGTTGTCCCGGAGGGTGGGATTTTTCAGCTGCTTGTATCTTACACGCAGGTGTTGCCGAAAAAGAGCTACAATGAGCTGCGTGCATGAGCTGTGACGACGTTATCCGGGGGTGAGCTATTATAGGCGATAGCTCACATCTGGGCATGTTTTCCCTGCTTGCGCTATTACAGGCGGTAGGTAGCTCATCTGCACACGTTTTGAAGGCTTGAGAGCTTCCAGTGGTGGCTCATCTGCGCAAGTTTTGAAGGCTCGAGCTATGGGCGGTAGCTCATCTGCACATGTTTTGAAGGCTTGAGCTATAGAAGATAGCCCATCTACTACATTTTCCCAGGCCGAGCTATAGGAGCTACATGATCATCGAGCTAGCTCATCCGCCCCCGAGATGAGCTATATGGGAGCTACATGAGCTACACATGTTTCCCCCGGCTTGAGCTATACTCGGTAGCTCATCTGCACATGTTTTCGAAGCTTGAGCTATACGTGATAGATGAGCTAGCTCATGAGCTGTCCGGGGTGTGAACCCATTGAACACCCTTTCTTTCTTTGTACACATATGTGGAAACCAGAGTCGGAGATATCGTAGATCTCGTAAGACGCAAGCGCGAAGGACACGTCACCGGTCAAGCAATATCAAATCTCGGGTCACGAGCGGTCTCACGTCATTGACGGTGTAGACCCGTCCTCGGGAGATAGCTATCGGGAGATACGTAATCCGCCGCAGACTCTGGGCCGACAAAAGGTCCCCCACCGAGTCAGTCTAGCACTAGCATCTCCTTGCTACATATCAACGAAGAACTCTGCTCGGCTTACGTCGGCCGTAACGACGGCTACAAGGATCCTCGCTCCGCGACCTCATCACGGCGACTTCTCCGCGACTTCTACACTGCGACATCTCCGCGACGACCTCGGTACGAACGACCAGCGCAGGTACTACATTGCATTGGTTACCACCGTGTTCTACTATGCCACGCTCAGGAGGCCGATCCAAGGAGCAACGGACGAGGGCACGTCTGGCGGCCGAGAAAGCCCCCATCGGAGGCACGGACGCCAATTTCTACAACGATCTGGCGCCCGCCGACGAGGGCCTTGCCGCACCGGAGCCCGAAGCCGAGGGGCCCAGTCCCAGCCTCGACGAAGAGGAGCCTAGCAACGCCAGCGGTGACGATGGACAACCCGCCGAGGAGACCGCCCCAGTCTCCAGTTTGGCGGAGGATGTAATGGCGGGCCCGAGCCCCTTTCCCCCCGGCAATCCCGTTCGCCTGGAGACGGCAGGGTGCCTTCCACGCTGCATGTTAAACGGCACCACTCCGCCGGCCTGGGTGCTGCAACTGGTCATGTCGGCGAACACGAGCCCCGTGGACGGACCTACAGCTGCCCAGATGGGCGAGGTGAGAGGAGTCTCGGTATTGCCCAAACAGAATCTCGATGTAACGTTCGCCGGGGCCGCAACCACACAAAATGACGCAGCCACCCCGATTCAGCAGTCGAGCAGTTCTGACAGCAGCAACCACTCCCCCCTTGACCCATCTAGCCAGCCCTTGCGAGCAGCACGTACACCCTCTGCTGTGTCCCCACCCGCTAACGCTCGCTCGCAGCACCCAGTACGTACAACCTCTGCTGTAGCCCCACCTGCCACCACCTTCGTGATGCAACCAGCACGTTCATCCTCTGCTGTAAGTGAAGAGACTAGTAATAGCCAGTCAACCAGAAGTTCGACTCAGTCGATTGATCACGGAAAGTTTTCCATCGAAAAGACAGACCTTCGGTCCTCACTAAAAGTGGTCGGATCACCTTCGGAAGACATGCCCAAGATCATGGCGCTCTTCCGCTCTCGCATCCGCTTACACTCACCTGACAGTACACCGGACGCAACTATCAACAACCACGCAGTCAAGTACCTCCCCCTTGTAGTCAGCGGTGAAGCAGCCACCACCATGCAGCAGCTGCAATGCGAGACCTTAGAGTAGCGAACCGACAAAGAACTGGCCGAACTAAACAGTGATGAGGACGCTCTCGAAATCCGAGCCCCCCGCTCATACCGTGACTGGACCAACGCTTTCACAAATTTGTTCAACCCAGTCAACCGCATCGTCTTGCTCGCTCGCACCATCGCTAATCTCAAGCAAGGGAGTAGTGAATATGTCGACTCTTACAGACTGAGAGTAACTCAAGCTCATGCACGACTCTTGGCTGAAGCCAAACGCACCGCTCCCCCGAACGCCTCGCCGTACAAGCACGCGTGGCAAACCTCACTGATGGCTACTCGAAAACGGCTTGATTCCCCCGATACGAGTAGAACTCATCCGTGAAGACCCTTCCTTCACATACCAAGCATCTCGTACTCGTGCTAAAAAACACGAGACGAACGCCTTACGCGGACCCCCCACCCCACCTCCGACCACGTACGCATCCGCTGTCACCGGTGCCTCCCCTGGATCTGACCGACAGTTGATCACCTCGATGGCAAACATTGAAAAATCCATAGTTTCCAACCTCACAGAAGGACGGGGGCGAGTCAACCGGGTCACCTTTGCCAAGGACTCGCAAGGCCCGGCTGAAAAACGTGGCAGGTCGGCGAGCACGGACCACTCGCAATCCCGCAAGACGAAGGTTGCAGCGGGGGCCGAGTGCGACTACCCTATGCGCCGGCACCGAACCTCCCACTCGCGCCCCGAGTGCCGTTTGGCCAAGGCGCATGAGGAGAAGGGGTGGATAGTGAGTAAGAAGGGTAAATGAGGGGGCCCATGCCGGTTTCCTCAAACCGGTTCGGGGAGTAGGTTAGCTAGAACCACCGAGCTCGCGGTGCAAACGATAGCGCAAGCTGCTAGCGTAACCGTAGCCAGCGTCGGTAGACCTAGTGATAAGAGGAGGGATAAAAGTGCCCGCAAAACGAGAGCCACCCCTCTGGCGAACACCTGTGCACAACACGTACATGCAGGCAACCCGCCGAATGCTGCTGTAGCAGACTTATTGAAGAAGCAGCAGGTTCCGAGTGTTTTAGCAGTACATCATGGAGTGGGACACACCGTAGAAACAAGGAGCAGAGTCGAGAAGAGTAGTCAGCGAAACAGGTGGATGGGGTGCATACCCTGGCGCTGAATACGAAATGGAGGCTCGGAACCTGGCATCACGTGACAGCATCGGCCGTGATGACATCATCAAGGCTGTTCGAGAACGGCATCACCGACTTTCTGGAAATAGGAAGAATGGGTCCAACGCTGGCCATGCTGGCCATGCGATGTACGCCGGCGGCGGCGGCGGTGGCGGTGGTCGCCGGAAAAGTGGAGGAAATGGCAAAGAAAAAGGTGGACGACGGGGTCACGGACGAGGCGGTAGAGGCACCAACGAGGACGGTGGTGGCTTGACCGCGGCTGCTGGTGGCAATGGCAGCAACGCCAAAGCCGCCAGCGGAAGTACTCCAGTGGGCAAGTGTCATAGGCGTGGCAAGTAGGGCCATTGGAAGAGCAAGTGTACGGCGAAGCTATGCAGTCGATGCCAGGGACGCGGGCACTCTGCCGATGCCTGTCCCACGTCCACGGATCGATGCAGTCGATGCAACGGGCTGGGGCACGCTGCTGATGTCTGCCCCTCATCGAAAGAAGAAGCTGTCATGGCGGTGACGAGTAAGGATGGGGCAAGGGACCACGACCCGGAAAAAGGTACGGTCCAGGCCTCAGCTTTCAAGGCCGAAGAGACAGGAAATTGGAGAGATGGTTCGGGGGAAGGGGAGTCTGCTTGGCAGGTAGGAGACGAGGCTTGGATATGTGATAGTGGTGCGTCTACTCACATGACGCCCTCCGCTGACTGCATGATCAATTATAGAGAATGCAACTTGACTCTCCGAATCGCTGACGGATCCACCCGAGCGATCGAAGGTTACGGTGACGTGAGCGTTGTCTTTCGGTCCGGAAACGGTCCCGTGCAAGTGCTGCTTACGAACGTTGCGCACGTGCCGGATCTCCGCTACCTCTTGTTTTCCCTGCCCACTCTCGTCAAAAACGGCCATACTTTCGAAGGGCGCCCCACCGGGGGATGTAGTCAGGCTCAAGTCAGAGCGTTCGATCGTGTTCCCGTTGAGTGGGACCCTCTACAGCCTGTACGGCTACCGGGTCGACCGCAGTTGTGGGGAAAATGCCTGTGCTGTACTCGCCCCGGGACAACTGCCCAACAAGTCTGCGATAAACACCAACGATTTCCACTGCGCTGCTGGACACTCCCACGAGGTACTACTTCGCAAGACTGCGGAGCAGCAAGGGATTGTCCTCGAGGGAAAGCTGCTGGAGTGCAAAGGGTGCTCCATGGCAAAGGGTCTCCGCAAAGGTATCAAGCAATCCACACACGCATGAGCAGATAAGAAGCTCGGGAGGGTGTTTGTGGATTTGAGTGGACCAAAGGTGGTAGAGTCTCTCGGGCGGAAGCGGTATACTCTCATCGTGCGCGACGATTTTTCACGATATACGTGGGTGTACTTCATGCGCCACAAGTCGGACACCGCGGAAATGTTCGAGCAGTTCCTTGCGGGTTCTCGTGCAGACGGTGTCCCTTCTACGGTGGTAATCGTCCGATCTGATGGGGGTGGTGAATTCCGCGGGGGAAAGTTTGGCGACCTGTGTAGATCACGAGGGATCAAGCAGGAATTCACGACGGCCGACAGTCCCCAATTCAATGGAGTAGCAGAGCGCGCGCTAGGTTTGATAGAGACGGCCGCAATGGCGGGCCGAATCCAGGCTCAAGGGCTTTTTCCTGGCGCGAAACTCCCGGCCACGACGTCGTTGTGGGCGGAAGCGTCCCACTGGGCGTGTGACGCCTTGAACCGCACAGCAACAACAGCTAACCCGCAGAGCAAGTCGCCGCATGAGATGTGGCATGGTAGCCCCCCCCCGGTAGTACTACTGCCCTTCCTCAAGCCTGGCTACTGCAAGGTGAAGAGGGAAAACAAGTCACAGGCGAAAGCACAAGAGTGTTTTTACCTTGGCCCTGCAACAAACTACCCCGGAGACTCAGTACGAGCACTGACAAAGAACCGCACTGTGCTAATAACGCGCAATGTCACCTGGCAACGCGTGTCGCCTGCACCACCTGTACCTGCCCAGGCGAATGACTCCCTGTCTACGGAAAAGGGGGGGTCAGAGGCAGACGACGTGAGCACGTCGGATCGTGGTGGTGGGGGGGTGGTGGATGAGCTGGACGACGATCTGGCTCACTTGAACGACCTGGACGTGACGTGGGGTTTTGACCTGGACGCGTTAATGCAGGAGCGCGCACAGCAGGTACCTGCCGCCGGCGAGGCCGGCGGCGAAACACCCGAGACGATGGGTTCGTCTCAAGGGGGCGCCGTGGACGCCTCCTCGGTCCCGGCAGGGAGGGCCGAAACACCCGAGACGATGGATTCGTCTCAAGGGGGCGCCGTGGACGCCTCCTCGGTCCCGGCAGGGAGGGCCGGAAGCGACTCGGGCGCAGCATCAGCCTCCGACACTGGGCAAGGGGACGGTGAAGATCCCCCCGCGGTCCTGTCGGGGAGGCCAGCACACGAGCTCAGCAACTGGGGTCGGCTCCCCCCGACTGTACGGGGCCGGACCCGGGGTCAAAGCCAACGCCTGGAGGGTGAACCTGCTGTGCACCAGGTAAGGATGGATGAAAGGGCCGGCCGCAGACGCGCTGCTTGCGGCAGCGTACGAGTCGTGGACGAAGCCTGGGAGTATGCTGGATCGTACGTCTTGGACGACGGAGGACGCAGTGGCTTTGATGGCCGGAGGACCTGCTGTGGAGAACAAAGGGGAGTTAAGCGTGTGCATGCCGAGTGGTTTCCCGGAAGACGTAGAACCGCCCCCACAGTCCGTAGCAGATTTAGAGCGTTCTCAGTACAAAGCGGTGTGGCACGAGGCCATGAAACTTGAGTTGGACGGTCACTAAACGACCGGTACGTACGAAGCCGCGACACCGCCAAAAGGGCAGAAACCTGTAGGTGCGAAGGGGGTGTTTACCTACAAGACGGATAAGGATGGCTTGATAGTAAAGACAAAGGCCAGACTTGTGGCTAAGGATTTTAGCCAGGTGCAGGATGTAGACTATTTTCAAACGTTTGCACCAACTCCCTCGTCAGCGTCAGTTAAAATTCTGGCGGCTGTTGCAAATGAACATGGTTTATATATTTTTCATCTAGACGTCGCACAAGCTTTTGTTCGCGCGAAACTCGACGCCGAGATATACATGAAACTGCCCGGTGGGTGTGGTGACATGTCGGGAAAGATCGTCCGCCTAAACAGATCACTGTATGGTCTAAAGCAGAGCGGACGGCAGTGGGCCGGATTATTGGTAGAGACCGTGGTGGAGTACGGAATGGAGCAGTGTAAGTCTGACCCGTGTGTGTTTCGCATGGTTGTGGACGGCAAGGTAGAACTCATCATGGCCGTTCATGTCGATGACATCGTGATCACAGGATCGGATGAGATTTCCATGCCGCGCTAGCTATGAAATTTCCCACGAATAACCTCGGCGAACTGACTTGGTACACTGGTTGTGCGTTCAAACGCGACTGGGAACTGGGGACATTGGAGATTACGCAGAAGGCGTTCATTGAGAGCATGCTGAATCGTTTTGGTGTTAACTCATCCTCTGATATCCCCGCGACCCCCGGTGTGGAACTAGGTCCAAGAGAGGAGGGCGAACTTGGAGGAGACTGGCCGTACAGGGAGGCTGTGGGCAGCTTGATGTGGCTGTCGACCATGACGAGGCCGGACATCTCGAAAGCTGTACGTGCTGTGGCGCGCCACTCTCACAACCCTACGGAGAGGCACTGGAACGCAGTTTTGAAGATTATGGCTTACCTCCACGGGACCAGGTTTATGGGATTGACTTTTGTACGGGGCTCAGGTTTGGATTTGACTGCGTGTAGTGATGCTGATTATGCTGGTACGTCGAACCATAGGCGCTCGGTATCGGGGACGGTAATTACCCTTGGGGGTGCGGCCGTCAGTTGGGCAAGTAGCACGCAGAGGTGTGTTACGTTGTCGACAGCAGAAGCAGAGTTTGTCGCCCTGGGTGAAGGGGTGAAGGAAGCTTTGTTTACGGGCGCGGTGTTGTCATTTATCTGTCCAGAGCTAGGCGGATCATGTGTCCGGGTTTTCGAGGATAACAAGGGGGCCATAGCGTTGGCTGAAAACCCTCTTAGTTCTGCTCGGAGTAAGCATATCGACGTGTGTTTTCATTTTGTCAGAGAGCTAATTCGTGCTAAGAAGATCGACGTTCAGTTCGTAGCTTCGGAAGAGCAGCATGCGGATAATTTGACGAAATCCCTTGCTGCGACCCCTTTTAAGTCTCATCGTAGGTTCTTGTTGAATCTGCCTTTGGAGGGTGAGTGAGGGGTATGAGCATTATTCGATGAGTACCATGTTTGAGTGAGGCGAGGAATAATTTGTCAGGTCGCCAACCCTGTGCGACTTTGAGGGGCATGGGGGAGTAGAGCACCGCTTGGCATTTTACTTTCTGGCCATGGTCATCGTTTGGAATGCGGTCGTTGTTTCAATTGCAATGGTTTGGAGTATATGTGTTATACAAGGGGTTTTGACCCGGTGGCCGGGTTTCCTCCTGCGGGGCTGCCGTTGGTTGTTCTTAGGTCCTAGCAAGTCTTGAATGTCTTTTCGGTCTCGTCACTGCTGTGAAGAGCCAGGGAGGGTGTTCGTTTGGATCGTTCCAGCAGCGACGGTTACAAGTTGTAGAGGGTTGCGTATATCTTCGCAGGCGTTATTATGAATTATGCCGTGTGTTCACGAGGAGAGTTTGAGCACTCCGTTCTCTGCTCCGTTCTCTGCTCCGAGCTACGAGCTAGGCTCCGCTCTCTCTCCCCCCCTCCTCTGTCCTCTAATACAACGATTATAAAGAAACTCATCAGACCACGTGGTGGTCAGGGCATCCAGGCTTGGACTCTACGAACAGGGAGAGAGAGCGTAGCCTAGCTCGTAGCTCGGAGCAGAGAACGGAGCAGAGAACGGAGTGTTCAAAGTCTCCTCGTGAACGCACGGCATAATTCATAATAAGGCCTGCGAAGATATACGCAACCCTCTACAACTTGTAACCGTCGCTGCTGGAACGATCCAAACGAACATTGCTCGTACAGTGTGCCACTGGTCGACCACTGATAAAATAGCAGTCGTCCAAATCGCGAACCAGTCCCATCTATACGTACACTTGAAACCGAAGACATTGCTCGGACATATTGCACCCGTATCAGTAGCTTGAACAACACGACCAGTGCAATTCAGACCAACAGCAGGACAATAGAATCTACACGCAACGAACTCCGTGCAGCACTTACTACAGCGTTTGATAAGACCACGTTCGCACCTAGCGAATGCGCACAAGTACTGGAGCTATGCACCAAAATATCGAACCGTTTTTTCTCTGTCACCACAAGAGTTAAGTAAATGCACCCTAGCCGAAGCAACGTTTCCCCTTGAACCTGGAACACGTCCTGTAGATAGAACTCCGTACCGGGCAAACCCACGCGTACAGGAGACTATCGACGAGTGCATGAACCAAATGGAAAAAGATGGAATCATTGAGCAGAGCCTTACTATTACGGGGGTCCATAGTTAACGGGACCAAATTTTGTTAGTAAAAATAGGCAAATATATATAGGTTTTTATCTACTCTATAGGTCCTGTTAACTATGGACCCCCGTAATAGTCCCTGGGGTTCCGCAGTAACTATTGTCTCAAAATCAGACGGCACTCCTCGGTTCTGCGTAGATTACAGGTCGACAATAAATAAAAATCCGATCAAAAAGTCATGGCCTGTGCCCAACTTAGAAAGCCATCTTGACACGGTCGGAGGAGCACGCTATATAACCGTGTGCGACGTACAAAATGCGTATCATCAAATACCAGTAGCAGCCAGCGAACAAGATAAAACTGCTTTGGTCACGCAGAATGGAAAGTGGGTCTTCAAACGCCTACCCTTTGGTATGGCTAACGCGCCGTTTCTGTTCTCGCGAGTAATGTCATTAGCTTTTGCACACTTTGGTCCGAAAAGTGGTCTCTTGGTATATATGGATGACTGTATATGTTGTTCATCAACCTGGGAAGGCCACCTACAACTGCTAGAAAACATGTTCAAAGCATTGCATGCAGCCGGCCTCACCCTGAAACCATCGAAAGTACAGTTTGGACCCCGAGAGGTTAAATACTTGCGACACATACTGACCGCCGAAGGAATTCGGATTGGTGAGGATCGCGAAAAAGCTATAGTTGACCTACCGACACCTAAAACCATTGAAGAGATGAGGTCAGTACTTGGAATGGTCAACTTCGTCCGTAAGTTCATACCTAACTTGGCTAGCGTCATCGCACCCCTGGTAGCCCTCACAAAGAAAGAGGCCGTCAAGGAGGTAGCTAAACGTTGGAACCCAGAACACGACCAGGCGTACTCAACAGTGAAACAATTGCTCACCCAGGCGCCCGTGCTACAGTTCCCCGATTTTTCTAAAGACTTTGTGATACACGTTGACGCTTCAGAGGCAGGCGCGGGAGCTTTCCTCGCCCAGCAGAAAGGCGACGACCTCGTAATAATCGCATACTTTTCGCATACTTTAGTCAACGCTTCAATGACAGCCAACGCCACTACTCCGCTACACTTCAAGAATGTTACGCTGTTGTGTTGGCAACACAGCACTGGCGGCCCTATTTATGGGGAAGACCCTTGGTATGTGTGACGGATCATGCGGTACTACGGTACCTGTACTCAATGCAAGACACATCGGACATGTTAACACGCTGGGCAATCGCATTACAATCGTATGGTTTCACCGTCCAACACAAACCCTGTAAGCTACATATCGTGCTGGACACGCTTTCACGAATGTTCGCGTTTGAGCATCAGCAAGCAATCGCTCAGCCGTCCCTTGCACCCATTTGCCGGAATGTACCAGATGACCCTGAACTACGAACAGCGCGAACTCCCCGCCCTTATCAGGTTTCCGCCGAAAAACTGGCTAATCTAGAACCAGTACGCAGCGATAGAGAGCTTTTTAGTGTGAAGTCAGTATTCGCGAGCGCGACCAATGTTTTCATGTCCGTCGATCAAGAAAAACTCCGCTCGGCTCAAGCAGCAGAGTACGGCCCGTACATTGACTATATTCAGTACGCAGACGCGCCCTTGCCCGAGAAAGAAACGAAAACAATCATGTCATACTATTCAGTACAAGACGGAATGTTGTTCAAATCGTATCTTCCGGGACACCTTCGAAAAAGAAGCACATTTCGCGATCAGTTGGTAGTACCAGAAGCCCTTGTCGGTCTAATTCTGCACGCTTACCACGACCACGTCATGTCAGGAGGACACCTCGCATCCAGACCGACTTACGATAAAATCCGCCAGAGATATTGGTGGCCTACTATAAGCCGCGACGTGCGAGATTGGTGCGAAAAATGCCAAGCTTGCCAAGGACGAAAAACAGCACACGTCAGACCCAAACTCCCCACAGGCCATTTACCTGTCGAACGACCGTTCCAAAGAATATCGGTTGACTTGGTAGAGCACTAATCGGTATCAACTTCAGCCGCAGGGATCGAATGTAAATATGTTCTCTCGATGATGGACCATCTGACACGTTTTGCAGTGTTGTTGCCGGTACGTGACAAGGCGGCCGACACAGTAGCCCGGGCTATCATCGAACGAATAATTAGCATTTTCGGCCCACCAGAGACCTTGCACTCAGATCAAGGCTCCGAGTTTGAAAACAAGGTAATATACCAGCTGCAACAGATTCTCGGATACAAAAAGACCCGAACGACTCCGTATCGACCTCAGGGCAATTCAGCATCAGAACGCGTACACTTCACCATGCACAACATGCTGGCCATGCATAGCGCGATAAATCAAAGCAACTGGGCATCACTATTACCGTTCGTCCAATTAGCTCACAACATTAGTTTTAGTGCTACGATGCATGAGACGCCATTTTTCTTAATGTTCGGGCGACAACGTCGACTTCCAGTGGATATAATTCTCGGGATTCCTCATGTAGGAAGAACAGCAGATACCGAAGAATTCGCACAATACACGAGGGACAATTTACAGATCGCTTTCAAACTCGCACGCCGAGATATTACCGGGCGTGCAGACAAACAAGCAGAAAATAACAGCAAACTCAAACCGTACCCCGTGCTCAAACCTGGACAGGAAGTACTTGTGTACAAACCATACCAGGACGCGGATGGTCCTATCCCAAAACTGCTGCTACCATGGCGAGGACCGTATGTTGTCTGCTCACAATTATCACCAGTGGTATATAGAGTACGACTTACGAACGACACACGAGAGGGGTCAGTCCATCTTGCCCACATAAAGCCCTACCTTAGACGGGAAACACCGCCAGCACCTCAATTGAGAAACTTGCGGAATTGTTTTGGGGAAAACAATACCCCTACCCGTATTGGACCTTCCAGACGAGGCTCAACCTAAAATTGAGTCCTATTTCGTAGACAGGGTAATAGACCATAGACGTGGGCCTGGCAGAAAAGGCCCCCACAACTATAAATACCGTCTGAGGCTTCGAGTGTACGGTCCGGAGTCGGACCTCGAGTATCGCGCAGACGAAATACCCCAATGTCACGAATTAATCGCCGCATACCGAACCCAGACGGGTTTGCAACTCGCGAAAATCCCGCCCCCTTCGCCCCCCCTCCCTTCTCTCTGGAAACGGAAGCGTAAAGTAGTCGAGTAATGAGCACAAGTTGAGACAGGGCCAAATAAGTACTCAATGCTCCGTGGCGTGAACAAAATCACGTGGCAAACACAGTTGACTCAACTGTAGGCATAAGAGTTCACAGCGGTGATGAGAGTAGCACCGTCAGACATGGCAAACACACGTGTGTCTAATATGATCTGACGGGAACTCTAACCGGCATTCCGGTGGGAATAGCCGGGGCAAGGAGACGCAGAGAAAATTGTTGTACCCATCGGTAGAAGGCTGTAAGAAACACGACAATTCGTGCCCATGCCCACACTGAGTTATGGACAAAACAGCAATTCCACCGTCTTGTCACACAAAAAATTTTGAACCAAAACCCACACACACAGGGAATGGGAGCCACGCGACTCCGCCCCGCTTAAAACGAAGTCATCAGTTGATGTTTTTAGATCAACCAAGTCGACTTCGCGTGACCGCCCAACAAATCACGAAAAACAAAAATTAGGGTTCGGCTGCCCGTGGTTCTCAGAGCAGCAACCACGGGAGCGCACCAAGAGTACGTGTGGCCACACGGAATTAGTGCGTTGAGATAAAGTTTGGATTTACCAAACAACTTCAGCATAAGCTGTTAGCGTGTAAGCTTGAAACTGTGTACATCTTCGCCGGATCGGTTTTTAACACCCGTGTTTACTCGATACGTCGGCTATAAGGAGTGGATGAACGCATGTGAAGGCTGCTGTGTTTCAATCGGATAAATCAGCACCCTGCTTCCTAACTAGTGATCCTCCCGATGACCGTCACAAGACCATCCCTAGCTAAGATGGGCTTGCGGCGAATAAAGAGGGGGGCGATGTGGAAGCCAGGGTCGGAGATATCGTAGATCTCGTAAGACGCAAGCGCGAAGGACACGTCACCGGTCAAGCAATATCAAATCTCGGGTCACGAGCGGTCTCACATCATTGACGGTGTAGACCCGTCCTCGGGAGATAGCTATCGGGAGATACGTAATCCGCCGCAGACTCTGGGCCGACAAAAGGTCCCCCACCGAGTCAGTCTAGCACTAGCATCTCCTTGCTAAATATCAACGAAGAACTCTGCTCCGCTTACGTCGGCCGTAACGACGGCTACAAGGGATCCTCGCTCCGCGACCTCATCACGGCGACTTCTCCGCGACTTCTACACTGCGACATTTCCGCGACGACCTCGGTACGAACGACCAGCGCAGGTACTGCATTACACATACATGTTAATAGTGTACTTAGTTTTGTGTTTCTTGGTTCCCACCTCGAAATTCGGCATAATAATGGTCGTTTTTAAAAATAAAGACACGTCTTTGGCATTTTTATGCGGAAATTTGGATTTGACAATTTAGGAAGTTTTTTGCCAAGGTTTTTCAAGCATATCTGCGCAAATGAAAACATATTACGAATTGTGCTCATCTATTCCCCCGCTACTGACTGACGACTAATCTAAAGGCCTAATTAAATGTATTCGCACAAAAATGACGAAGTATGGTGTTTGCTAAGTTCAGATTATGGTTTGGTTTGGCCTATTTCTATTCTCCCGATCCCGCAAGATAATCAACTTCCCAAAATATGGATCCAAAATCGCTTGATATGGCCTGATCTTCACAAAAATTTCGGATTGGGTTTGGCTTCTTGGGTTTCGATTAGGATAATATTCTAGTTTCATTGGCCAGGATAAGCCCGAGTTGCCCCGGGCGAATGAAAGCATCATATTTGGCAAGAAGCCATAACCGTCTACGCCACGTACTCTTACGCGCAGCGTACCCCAGCAGCCAGAAGGAGGGAGGCATCGTACATGGGTTGCCTCACACCAAGCTATTTAAAACCTAGCGCACGGCCCATTTGGCGATTCCGCATCAACGCGAGCCCCCGGCGAAGGACGGCAAAGTTATGCAGCCATATGCGGCGGAGGGCTGGTAGGATGCAGCTTTACCGTCGTTGACGGCGCGGTGTGCGTTGTGGACTGCTGCTGAAGTTGTTGCTCTGCTGTGCTGCTTGTTCTTGCTGCGGCAACAAAGTAGCGGTACGAGTCTGGGCTCTGGGGCGCACGCACGCCCACAGCACGCCTATGCATGCATGCACTGTACAATGGGCCAAGGTCGCATCGATTGGCACTCTCCATATGAATGACATAGAGCACAGAGGCCACGCACACACGAGGCAAGCCACGCAGCAGCAGCGAGTCTGCTACTGCAGCAGATAGATAGATAGGTAGGTGGGCGTGTTACCGCACCACACGCACACCCACAGCACGCCTACGCATGCACTGCACAATCGGCCAAGGTCGCATCGATTGGCACTCTCCACATGAGTGATATAGAACACAGAGCCCACACACACAAGGCAAGCCACGCAGCAGCAGCGAGTCTGCTACTGCAGCAGATAGATAGATAGGTAGGTGCTGCTGCAGCTGCTGCCGCACGTCACGGGCTACTGCTACTACTGCTACTACTACATGCAGTGTGCTGCTGCTTGCCGCAGTGCTGTTGTTGCTGCAAGCGCTGCGACAAGCAAGCACTACGGTGAGCAGGCGCTGCTGCAAACAAAACAACGCTGCTGCATGCTGCACAAGTAAGCTCAGAGTCTGCTGCAATCAAGGTCTGCTACAAGCAAGAGAGCCGCCTCAAGCAAGCGATACTGCAAGCGCTGTTGCAGGCGCTACTGCTTCTTGGAGCTGTTTGCAGCTGCTGCTGCTACTGCTGCTGCTGCAGGCGCGTGCACCCTTGCCACCACGCTCCTGATCTTCGCCAGTACAACCCCTCTTCGGGCAGAGAGGACAACGAAAAATACGTAGACGTAAAATCTACACCCTCACATGTCCAACAGAACGTTTCGTCGCAGGTGCCACCACTGCTAGTACTGCTGCTGCTGCTATACAACGTCTACGGCAGAACAGCAGGGCGTCTCTTGCTTCTCCGTCCCCTCATCAGTAGGAGGGCGGGCCTGACAACACCACCTACAGCATGTCTTGGGAACATGACCCGAACGTTGCTGTGGACAGGCACAGTCAGTCTGCCTACAAGTACTCGTAGAGTTGGGTTTCGTGAGGTAGAACTCCAAAAAAACAAAAAATCGTTAGGCCACTTCTTATGCAGTCGGATTTGGAGTCGGTTGGCAAAGTCCCTTTCAGCACGTTCGCATGAGCTTTTGCCCCGGAAATGTTGAAAATTGGTATTTCTCGCCTCGGAATACGTCGGAGTTCTCTCCAAGATTTACAAGGCGTGCTTCTCGCTTCCCGAGGGACCCGGTTGCAAGAAATCACCGTCCGCACTTTTCCGATCCAACTGAGGTGAATATGATTGCGATCGATCGTGGATCCGATCGAAAAATAAACTTTACGTATTCGATCCGATTGGGCGTTTGGATCGTATTTGACCGAGTTGAATCTAAAACGTGCGGTAGGCAATTTCCTGTATTTTGGGTGCCTGGAGAAGCGGGAAACACCCCCGCAGATAGATCTTGGAGAGAGGTCGGACACATTTTGAGGCGAGAAAGACCACTTTCCAACGTTTCCGGGGCAAAAGCTCATGTGAACGTGCTGAAAGGGACTTTTTCAACGGACTCCTAATCCGACCGCATAAGAAGTGGCCTTACGATGTTTTACGGTTGTTCGGTTCTGTTTCTTGTTAACCAAGGCCCAGCCATGTACCTACACACGTTACCGCACCTAGCTCGACCAACTGTGAACGACTTACCACCGCACCAGCACGAGAAGGTTTCGTTTTGTGTGTGTGCATACACAGAGCCCACCGCGACTGGAATTGGTGTCGTGTGCGTTGAGCGCGGTCGACAAACGTTGCCGAAAACATGTTGAATCATCATGACTGACACACAGAGAGAAACTTTAAACAAGGCACCCTACCCTCGTATACGACTCGTTATGAAGATGCTTTTTTTTCTCTGGACAACCAAGAAAAAATAAGGCCATCGCGCCTCATTGTTATTCTTCTCTTGGTTTATTTTTACTGTTGTAACATCGCGTTGTACGTTAATTCGTATATAGTTTGGGATCAATGAGGCCTCCTGCTGCGACCAGCCGGAGACTCTCACCCAGGGTTACTACTCCCGCGTTGGTTGTCTGGCAATCAACGCGGCACCTCGTCGCAGAGAGTAGGTACCCCGGTAAAATAAACACTATCAAAACTGGTGTCGTTGTCGACGGTACACCTCGCTACCAACGATGGGCGGGCGGGATGGTCTGTTTTTTCCTAGCCTCTTTCTACTTTGTCGTGCTGTTGTAGAGCTGCGATATCGCTCACGGAGTGATACTCAATCACTGTCTCCCCATACGAGTACAACAAGGAGGCTTTCCCGAAAAGGGATCCACCCTGCTGGCGTCGGTTAAGAATATTCGATGATACTCCCGCACAGTAGGCTGCAAAGGTTGGCGCTGTCAGTCGTTAAACTGACCGAGCAGACACGCTGTGTGTCCAGGATGTGAAGAATGGATGACTCTTGAAAAAGGCCGCTTGAGGGCGATAAAGGCTTAGGACGATGAACCGCGGTAAGTTCAGATGCGGTTTGACGAGTGAACGTGGGGGGTGTGCGAACACTCCTGTTCCTCAGTCTTGATGGCCTCTTACAGCAACGTCTATCGGCGGCTTGTCGCTGCAACTCGTCGACTACAAGAACTGCTGAAAGGCCATCTAAATATCCCGTTACTCATAATGCGGTGTAATTAGTTGAACCGCAACTTACGAAGCATTGACTCAATAGGCTATGTACATACGGCCTATTTCTTAACACTCCCCCTCATGCAAGTCGCAATGCATAAACGATGAATGTCCCAGGGCGATAGAACATGACTAAAGTCCTGATCATGGCTAACGATCACCAGCACTTGTTGGAAGCGATAGAAACAATACTAAAGCGCCGATCATGGCTAACGATCACCAGCAGTTGTTGGAAGCAACGCTACTTCTTTACTAGAACACTGATAATGCAGACAAAACCATAAAGCTTGTGTAGTGTAACTCCCCCATTCCCGCGAAAGTAGCAAGTAAAGACAACCAGCAAAAAGGAACCCCTACGGTTTGATCGTCTGAACTTCTCATTTTCAGGCCCTGAATTCGCTGATCAACTTGAGGAGGTAGCGCTGCCTTTGCTTACTGAGGTGCTTCGTGCCAATGTCAGCAAGCTGGTCCTCTGTTTTCACATATTTCACGGTGATTCTGCCCTCCTTGACTAGTTCCTGGATGAAGAAGTACCGTAGAGCCACGTGCTTAACTCGCGAACTGTAGGTCCGATTTCCCGTGCAGAGCCGAGGTGTTGTCGATATATAGTGGTACGCTGTCAAAGCGCTTGCCGAATCTCAGTTCCTTCATCATGTTAGAGCAGAACACCTCTTCCTTCATCGCTAGCGCTGCGGCCACGAGTTCTGCCTCCATAGTGGATTGCGCTGTCAGCCCCTGCAGTCCCACCTTGAAGCTAACCGGGGCGTTCGCAAGGAAGACAATATACGAGGACATCGACTTGCCGCTATCCGGGTTGTTGCCCCAGTTTGCATCGGAGAATGCAGTCAACTTGAAGCCACCTTGCTTGTACGTGATGTCAGAGGTCGCCGGCAGGAGGGTGTAGACATTGTTCTTTTTCAGGCTTGCCATTTCCTTGTCCGAGGCCGCTTTCCACTGTGCTTTAGCCGGTAGAGTCATGGCCTCTTTAAAGGTGTTAGGAGTTATTTCCGCATTCTCCCCGGCCGAACAGCTTTGAACGGTCGTCGCGGCGTAGGCGTATTCAACGGCAGAGTCTGCTCCGTACGTCTCATGCGCGATATCCGGCAGGGTTTCCTTGGTGTAGAGCCTCAGCCCTCGGAGCTCAGACAGCGCGGGCCCGGTGGCGATCGCCGCTAGGTGAGCAGAATCTGAACGGTTGTGAGTGTTTCGCCTCGCAAACGATTGTGCTGCAGTGTCGGCACGCGTAACCGCAGGAGTCGCTTCTTGGCGCGAATGTCCCCGCTGTTGAAGCGGCTGTGATCCAACCAGTGGTGTTTCCAGGGACGCTCCCGCGGGTGACATCGCTTGCTCCTGTGGTTCAAGAACAACCTCCTGCGAAACTCCGTCCATAGGCTCCCCCCCGGGCATCGCCCCTTCTTGCGGTGATCCTGCAGCTCCTCCGTCCAGTGTGTCCCTCCTAGTGATCTCGCTGATCCGCTCCAAGAGTTCAGCCACCGGTGGATGGTCTGAGAGCCCGCCCACGGCGATGTGGTCAGCAGAAGCACCGGGAAGCGGTTCCAACACGGAAGTGTAATCGCGAAGATCGCGCAGAAAGTCGTCGTCTGCGATGTAGTTGTCGTCGTCCATGCCGTTGCTTGGCGGATTATCTGCTGCGAAGTTTCTTCCAACGGTGGCGGGAATAGGCGCGATGGTGTCTCGATGAAGATGACGTTCCGGCTCTCCATAGTGGTGGCAGGATTGTACACTCGATAGCTCTTGCTGTTGTTGCTGTACCCAACCAATCGTCCTTCCACCGCCTTCAGTTCAAGCTTTTTGGAGTAGGTCTCAATATGCACGAAAGCCCGGGCACCGATGACTCGAAGAAGACTCAGATCCGGCTCCGTTCCGTGTAGCATTTTGTACGGAGACTGCATGCCGATCGCAGAGTGCGGCGCCCTGTTGCCCAGAAACGCCGCCGTGAACATCAATTCTCCCCACAGAAACTTTGGCAGTCCGCTGTCGGCAAGCATACACCGCACCATAGCTGCAAGAGTTCTTCCAACGCGTTCGGACATGCCAATTTGCTGCGGCGTATTGGTGCTGGCGTACTCGAGCAACACCCCCGTCTGAAGGCAGTAGTCCTGGAACTCCTTGCTGATGAATTCTCCTCCTTTGTCCACCCTCAACCGCTCGACGCGGAAACCACTTGGAATCACCACAGATTGTACGAATACCTGGAATGAGCTGAGAGCGTCGTGCTTGGACTTCAGCAAATAAGTCTCCGTCCACTTGGTGTACTCGTCGGAAATCTTTGTGATGTACTTGTAGCCCCCGAGGGCCTCTGGGGTTAAAGGTCCCATCAGGTCTGCGAAAACGAGTTGGAAAGGGAGTTTAACCTTGTGGTCGGCGGTCTTGGGATGAGCCAGCTGGTGACTCTTGTCCACGGCGCACACATCGCAGTCTGGCACAGGCCCGTCGAAACTCACCCCGTTGTTATCAAGGTTTTTCAGAAGCTGTAAGCTCTTGCGGTTGAGGTGTCCTAGTCGCCGTTGCCACAGGTTGGCGTTTGCCGCAGCCTGCATTGCCAGCTCCGGCCCGTTGCCACCGCCGGCGAGGTCCAGCGAGAAAGAATAAAGATCGTGCCCCAGCTCTTGGAGCGGAAATATGTGGTTGTGGGTTTCCAGCCTTGGGTTGGTCATGTCAAAGATAGACACCACACCGTTACGCGCAGCTTGCTTGACAGAGAACAGGTTACGTCCTAGGCCAGGCACAATCAGACACGAAAGTTCAATTAACCGTCGCGCTCCTTTGTCGTCGATGACGTGGCCCCGGAGCACTCCCTGCGCAGTGCCATTCAATTCCCCCCCCCCGGCGGTTGAGATTTTTCGTGGCACGTCCAACACCTTGTACTCTTCCAGTCTGTCCCGAAATCCGGGGATGATGGCGTCGTCGAAATAATGTCCTGACGCGCCACTTTCCACCTGCACATTTACGGAGTCGTTGCTGCACCCTGTCCGCGGCCTCGCGGTGGGACCGATCGTGAGTGCCGACCCATCTTCCGTACTGGTGACGCCCCCAAAGACGTCGGGCTGTCCATAGGTGTTCTTGACCATTCGGGCATAAAGGGAGTTGCCAAACGAGAGCCACAGATAGTGGAGAATAGCCACCATCACTAGAGCACGGGTCACGGCCGTCAAACCCCCGACGATGTGCTCTCGGAATCCCAGTTGATGGGCCGGTTCTTCCTCGACCATGAAGAGCGACTCACCAGCCTCTTCTCCGCTGACGCCGCCGAAAGATCCGAACAGCCCACTGGTGTCGACTGGTTCATCCGTGGGGCCGAATGGCCAAAATGCTTCCTCCTCCGTCGGCGCTTCCACTGCGGTGAACGAGATCCGGTGGTCGATGTAGTTAGCGGCATAGTTGGCGTTACCGGCGTTTGCACTGCCGACACCATGCTGGGTGCGGCAGTCCGCATCGCTATGCGTAGTGCTCTTATGGAAGGAACACCACTGATTTCTATCTCCCCCTCTCCTCGCGTCTCCTGATCCTGCTTTTCCGTGGCGAGGAAAGTGCTGTTTTCGCTGATGTTGCTGACCCCCCCGGATTGGGCCCACGCCGGTGGTCCTTCTTCAAGATGGCGCGGTCCTGCGTTACGTGTCCGAATCCTTTGCAGTAGTTGCACTGCACGTCACTGCTGGTGTGCCCCACCACCTGCATGGCAATGCCGCGGCCTGCGATCGGCTTAGCGTTGACAGAGCGCGAAAGGTTGTCGACGTACATAGTGTGTACCATGTGCCGAATGTCGTCCAGTCCAAAGTTTCGCCTCTCGTAGCTGGCGGTTCGTACCCTCTCGTACTCGGGCGGAAGGGCTTGGAGAATGATGTCCTCGTACCTCTCGTCGTGTACTGTATGTCCCATTTCCTCGAGGAGGTCACGACATTCGTCCAGAACGAAAAAGAAGTCGTCCGGATCCTGGCCGGGCTCCATCTTCGTGTTGACGAGTTTCTCGTGGCACGCCCTTCTGGCCTCCTTAGTGTGGCCGTTGTACTTCTCAGTCAGAGCCTTCCACGCCAGCTGTCCATGCCCCGCTCCATCTTCTGGGCGCTTCCCCTCGAACTTCTTGACGGTGTTGTTGGCGGAGCCAGATGTGGTGAGAAGTAGAACACTCCAGAGATCTTGGTTCGCCTGTAGCCATTTGTGCTCAGCGACAGCATTAAGCGTCGCGGTGTCGGTGCTGCCCAGAGTAGGTGATGGCTGGGCCTTGCCTTGAAACACTTCGAATACGGCCTTGCTGTAGAGAGACAGGCAGACGCGCAGCTTGCTTTTGTATTCTTGAAACGACTCCTTGTTCCTGCCGGCAAAGACGGGGCAGTTCTTGATGACCGCCTGGGTGTTGTTGGACGCCACGCCCTCCATGGCGATCCCTCGACGCTAAAGCGGATCTGTTCCTTCGAAGCACACGATATAGTAGATAAAAGATTAATCCGAGTCTTGGTCGCTGTACTGTAAAAAAACAAAGAAACAAAGAAACAAACAGACCTGAACAGACAAACAAACAAACAAACAAACAAACAAACGAACGGGCAAACCAACGGACAAACTCGCCCGAGTCTGTGTTGGGCCGCTGAATGGCGGAACCGAGCTGTGTCGTCGGATCGCTGAAAAAATCAAAATAAAGCTGAGTAGCTTTGTGTAAAATCCAAATAAAGCTGGGAAGCTTTGTGTAAAAATCCCCAGCTGCTGCTCCTGCTCCGGGTCCACGAAGGTTCCCGATGCGCGCGCCGCGCTGAAAAAACGATGGCTCAAAAACCTGTTAAGAATATTCGATGATGCTCCCGCACAGTAGGCTGCAAAGGTTGGCGCTGTCAGTCGTTAAACTGACCGAGCAGACACGCTGTGTGTCCAGGATGTGAAGAATGGATGACTCTTGACAAAGGCCGCTTGAGGGCAATAAAGGCTTAGGACGATGAACCGTGGTAAGTTCAGATGCGGTTTGACGAGTGAACGTGGGGGGTGTGCGAACACTCCTGTTCCTCAGTCTTGATGGCCTCTTACAGCAACGTCTATCGGCGGCTTGTCGCTGCAACTCGTCGACTACAAGAACTGCTGAAAGGCCATCTAAATATCCCGTTACTCATAATGCGGTGTAATTACCGCAACTTACGAAGCATTGACTCAATAGGCTATGTACATACGGCCTATTTCTTAACAGCGTCCCCTCTTTTCTGGTCCAGATTACTGTTGTAACATCGCGTCGTACGTTAATTCGTATATAGTTTGGGATCAATGAGGCCTCTCTCTGCTGCGGCATGAGATCACACCCATACTTGTTGGCCCTTCTCTTATCTCAATGCCGTCGCTCTTTTGATGCGTATCCTTTTCGCGGGTGCCTTCTATTCCTTATTGTCCCCAAACTTGTAGCCCAGTTGATTAGGGGTTCTGCTACCGTTGGTTGTCCCGTGGGAACGTCGTGTACGATTTTCCAGACCCCTCTGACGGTGATACGCGCTGAAGTATGCGATCGCGTTGTGATGCACCCGGAACGCGTTTACCTGGTTGTCGGCACACAGTGTTGTAGCGTGTCTCCGTGCGGTTATTCCGGAACTAACATACGCTTGTGTCGTGCTTGAGGGGCGACAAAGGTGGAGCGTTTATGTAGGTGGTCTCCCACACTATATTTTCTCATATACCGCAGCCCGCCCCCCACCGTAGTTACCATACGCTTTCGCCTGGCCAGATTACCGAGGTATTATTCCACTCCAGAGTTATTGGGGCCTGGAACCGGTTAATTAGTGATTTGTCTCCAAAACGGGACTGCGGTACTATTGACAATTAAAAAGCGTTTCAAAATAGACATATATAAAACTCAACAGAAGGTGATATTTCGACTCTTTGCGCCGATTCCAATATCGCGATTTTCGTACACGTAAATCCCTCGATATAAAACTCAATATCGGGTTTCTTGCCAGAACAACGTGAGATAAAAGATGGGTGAAATAAAAATAGGTGGCAAGTGCACGAACACGTAGAACATCGCATGGGCTGGAGGACGTCGTTGCTGCTGCTGCAGCTGCTTCTCTACGTAGTTCGGCAGGCTACAGCGCCCGCGTACACCATGGATTTGGCTCTTGGCATAGGCGATGGCGCGTCTCGTGCTCGTGCTGAGACGTGTCCGCCAAAAACTAAAGGTCGGGTTGGCGCTACCCGCTTGTTCCCGGATGAGGTGGGGCGTGCGGTGTTGGGGACATGGGTTTGGGGCAACTCCGGCAGAAAGACGCCCAGCCAGAGCACTGGGTGCTGTGCTGGTGCCGCTGAACCGGGGCATCCCGTGCATCCGCCTCTCCCCGACCAAGGGAGCACCCGTCTGCCGTACTCATTCAACCAAGTCGTGGCGGCCACCACTGCTGCTGCTGTTGTAGCAGTTGTGGTGCTTGCTGGCAGGGTAATGATCGGATGACCGAGTGGAGGGGACAGGCTGTTTCCAATTTTGTCTGCCAAATTCGGCTCTACCAACAAAAAAGAGAACACAAATATATGCTTGGGGTAAAAATACCCCAAGCATATATTTGTGTATTGCGGACCACGTATCGAAAATATCGCTATACCCGACGTCCGTATAAAACTCGTGAGGCACATAATTTGGCTCTAAATGTCAAATATCGCGATAATCTTGAGTTTTATATATGTCTAATGATAGTCATACCGAAAGAATTTTCCACTTGATAGACTTGACAAAAATGAATTTCATCGAACAGATTCTACTTGAAAACAGAGTTGACAATCAGCTTTTTGTCGCTGGCCTCGTGCGACCTGTCACCCCGTTTGGGATGCTGAAAGTCAACTCTGATAACTCCACACACAGGGCACCCGACGAAGTCTGGTTTGGGCCATGAAGATCGCCGGGAGGGAAAGAGGGAGGGGGGGAAGGAGGGAAGACGGGGGGGACCAAGGGAGAGAGGGAGGAGGGGCGGAGAGAAGCGGGAAGGAGGGAAGGATGGAGGAAAGCCTTTGCCACTGCTGTGCCGCTGATCGCTCGAAGCACAACAGCAAAAAAAAGAATTCCATCTAACCTGTTGTAGAGCAGGGCAAGGGTTGCCCTGCTGTTCCCTAGGTGTTATCATTTAATACAAGGTTGGACTGAGGTATGGAAATTCTCTCGCGACATAGATATTTGCTAGGTAGAATTTTACTCGTTTGAAGATGCTTGCTGCTCTTGCCGCTATTTATTGTTCATTGCGTGAGTTTTCAGAAGAAAGAAGTGATAGCAGCAGGAAATACCAGGCATGCTTTCACCAGTAGACGCTGACCACCCGACCCGAACCCTACCCCGAACCCGAACGCTATGGGGTGACCTGTGCTTGGATGCAAAAAAGGTACGGCGGGTTGCAGGTATGGAGAAGTCAGTAGTGTCACTGTTATCTTGTTTCGGCCTGGTGTAGAAGGGTAGGCTGTCTGTCGTCCTTTGTTGTTGTAGGCCGTTGTTCTCGTGGGCCGTTTAACTCTTTTATCGCAGTCGGCCTTTTTCACTTTGGAAATAATTATTCTGACTATTTCAAGTCTGCCTATTAATAGGTCAGCATGGTCTTCTAATTATGAAGCAAATGTCATAGACTTCAGTCGGTCTGTCGGAAGCTATCACCATCGTGCCAGTAGTAGGTACCAGGTAACCTCGGCCAGTTGTCTGTGATCGCGGCGACAGCAGTCACTTGTTGTGGCGGTGCTACTGTCTCTCTCTGTAGTCGCTCATGTATCTGCCGGCGGCCAAACCTCTCGGCGGCCAAAGCTCAGCTGCAGAATTCTGAAGCAGCAGCATGTAGCCACAAAAAAAATATCTTCAGTCAGCAGCAGGCGGCAGCTATGCTGCTGCTCAGAGGAGCTGCTGCTCAGGAGCGGCAGCTGCACAGCAGCTAGCTACTTGTTGTGGTAGTGATGTTGTCCCTCTGTCGCTTAGGTATCTGCCGTCGTGACAACCTGAAGAAGCATATGTCGATCGCGGCCAAACCTCTCGGCGATCAAACCTCTCGGGGGCCAAAGCTCGGGAGCAGCTTCTGAAGCAGCGGCAAGCAGCTAGCTGTAAAAAAAACATTCTCCGCGGTCGGTGGCCGGCAGAAGCTAAGCCGCTGCTCAGAAGAAGCAGCTGCAAAAGTCCAAAGCCTTCGGCGGCACAAGCTCTTCGCTGTTGCTTCTGCCGTCTCATGACTCCTGACTCGTGAAATCGCAATTTTTCAAGCGTTACTGCAGCATCAACAGACCATTTATTTGGCATGCTGTTGGTCGTGGTGTATGATAATACGTAGATACGGGTATCCTAGGTACGTGAGTTTGGCTCGACTGCTGCTCCCATTCGTCGGGTCAATTGCTGTGTTGTGTACCGATGCGGGTGTCCGCGCTGTGGATCGCTCCGTGCTGCTCATCGTGTTGGTGTATTGCCAATCAATATAATCAGCAGCAGCAGCAGAGGAGTGGAAAAGACGATAGATAGATGTTATCTACTAATAATGCCTGGTACAACAATTAGTTGTATGATCGCACTCGCTACTACTACTACTGTACTACTGCCGTGCTTCGTACAACATCAGCAGCATATGACACTGGCTGGGTATATCTACTGAACCCTTCGTGGAGACAACGCTACCGCTACTATAGTACTTGAAGAGTAGAATATGACTTAATAATGTGACTGTCTGGCGTGGTTGATGATACCAATCTACCGATAGTGGGATGCGTACTCTGTTGTAGTTTGGCTGCTTTACGACTGATGGATGTCGATCTCAGGCAGAGGCGGCGCGTTAGGCTGATCCGTATTTTGTTCTGCGCAATGCCGTTGCACATTTGCGCTTTATCTCGCTCATCGTTTAGAAGGCTTGAATAGACCGACATACTTCGATTGGTTTCAAGTGACCAACGTTGAAGCTCATGCTGCGGGGAAGCCCTGTATGTGCAGGACCTCACTGGGATCAGCGTGCAAGGTTATTTCGTATGAACATGTACGAAAAAGTGCGGATAGAAAAACAATCCCCGTCCCCTCTCATGTAATGATTGTCTCCCTGATTGGAACATCTTGCACCGGTCAAACCGAAAAGAATCGAACAGCAAAGCTTCTCTCGCAGCCTCGTACGCCGCCCGCCCGTCTCACGACCACCTCACCACCGATTCGGTCCGGGTAAAGCTTTCCTCCCTCTCTGCCACAGGGAGCCCCGTTGCCCGCCTCGCGTGAAGCCCGGTACTCACCGTGGTCTTTGTTCGCCAGCTCGACAAAGTTGGTGCTCAGACTACATTGCTCTCTCTCTTTGAACTTTAGTTTGGTCGCAAAAATAAGCACCGCTTGAATAATATTTTGCATATCAAAACGACCCTTGATCTCGTATATGGTCCAAGCGGAGCTTCACAAGGAGGCCAGACAGAGCCACATGTGCTTCCCACGTGTCTCGAGGCACACGCGACGCCTAGCCACGAAAACGGCGACCGCGCTCCTTGCAGCCCCCCCTCTTCCCGCCAGCACCCGCTGACACCCACGACGGCGCCGGGTGTTCATTTGGATCGTTCCAGTAGCAACGGTTATAAGTTGTACAGGGTTGCGTATATCTTCGCAGGCGTCACCATGAATTATGTCGTATGTTCATGAGGAGAGTTCGAGCACACCGTTCCCTGTTCTCCGTTCTCTGCTCCGAGCTGCGAGCTAGGCTCTGCTCTCTCTCTCTCTCTCCTCCTCTGTCCTCTAATACAACGACTACAAAGAATCTCATCAGACCACGTGGTGGTCAAGGCATCCAGGCTTGGACTCTACGAACGCACTAGTAGCTTGAACGTTTGAGATCTGGTGCCAGAAGCCAAGGGTGCCTTCGAAGGGATCGGCTCAAGTGGAGCACGATTCTTCGAGTGTAAGTTCAAGCGCTGCGACGCGAGTTCAAGCTGGCGTTGGACCAGAGGCAGGCATCGACGATGTATGCCATGAGGCACATGATGACCGAGTTCATGAGGAACAACGGTCGATCGGAGCTAGGCGGCGCTAAAGGCAGCGTTGCCGTAGGAGAGATTCCAGCAGAGGTAGGAACCACTGCTGTAGGGGAAAGCCCAAGAGGGGCAGTACCCACTGCTGAAGTACGAGAGGCTACTGCTGCTGTTGAAGAAGGCATTGATCGATCGGAGTCCGGCAGAGCTGAGGGTAGCGCTGCTGTAGGGGAGAGCCCACAAGGGGCTGTACCCACTGCTGTGAGAGAAATCAATGTTGCTGCTGTAGGCATGGCACGGGATATTGCAGCAGAACAAGAGACAAAATTGCGTGAGGGCGCCTCGCCAGACTAGGGAGCAACTGGACGCGGAGGAACTGCGTTGTCTTTCGAGGTTGGCCCACCGAGGGGTCAGCCAGACCAGCCTGGGAGGACTGGAGAATGGGGTGCATACCCTGGTGGTGAGTTGGGTGGTGGATTTGATCTGCCTCTATCGCGCCATTTAGCATCTAAACACACTCCTATGCCACCGTTTAGTGGGTTGAAACCTGAATTCAACCCCTGGACTAGAGACGCTCGGTATTACGCCAAAGGAGTTGGTTTCTTCTCTTCCTTCGTGTCGGACCCACCGCAGTACATTCCCGCGGGGGAGTTGGACACAGAAAACTCGATGCTTGTCGCTAGGGGGTTTAGCCGCGAAAGTGTGCACATGCATACACTGGCGTGGAATTCCCTGTCGACGGCAATAGCGACAAGAGTATTTTGCACAGGTGTACCTCGCCGAGGCAAGCGTGAGACGCTCTCCGTGCGTGCTACGGCCCTCAAACAACGGGGGGCAAATCTGACCTCTCTAGACGCCTTAATTTTTTTAAGATAGCGCCTGGGAGCAACCCACTCCAGGAGATGGGCAGGATTGGGGATCTTGCCGAAGAAATGCGCACAGCAGGAATGTCAGCTGACGACCACATGCTGTACACGATCTATATTGACGCTCTTCCTGCCGAATACGAGGTGGAGGCTCGAAATGTGGCATCACATGACAGCATCGGGCGTGATGACATCTAGGCTGTCCGAGAACGCCATCACCGACTTCCTAAAAGCAGGAAGAAAGGGTCCAACGCTGGCCACGCAGGCCATGCTATGTATGCCGGTGGCAGCGGTGGTGGCGGTGGTCGCGGAACAGGTGGAATCAATGAAAGAGAAAAGGGCGGACGACGTGGACAGCACGGACGAGGCGGTAGAGGCACCAATGAGGACGTTGGAGGCTCGGCCGCGGCTGCTGGTGGCGATGGCAGCAGCGCCAAAGCCACGAGCGGAAGTGCTCCAGTGGGCAAGTGTTCTAGGCGTGGCAAGAAGGGCCATTGGAAGAGCGATTGCACGGCGAAGCAGTCGATGCCAAGGACGAGGGCACTCTGCTGATTCCTGCGCCACGTCCATGGATCGATGCAGTCGATGCAACGGGCGGGGGCACGCTGCTGATGTCTGCCCCTCATCGAAAGAAGAAGCTGTCATGGCGGTGGCGAGCGAGGTTGGGGCAAGGGACGACGACCAGAACAAGGTACGGTCCAAGCCTCAGCTTCCAAGGCCGAAGAGACAGGCAAGTGCAGCGATGATTCGGGGGAAGGGGGGTCTGCTTGGCAGGTAGGAGACGAGGCCTGGATATGCGATGGTGGTGCGTCTACTCACATGACGCCCTCCGCAGACTGCATGATAAACTATGGAGAATGCAACTTGATTCTCCGAATCGCTGACGGATCCGCTAGAGCGATCGAAGGTTACGGTGACCTAAACGTTGTCTTTTGGTCCGGAAACGATCTATTGATTGTGCTCAGAAACACGACGGAGACGTTACATCTAATATTAGGGAGTTCCATATATTGATACGGGATTATAGGAGAGGGATATTCAGTCGGAAATTCGGGGGGATAAACGGGAGGTTTATTCCCGCGTCCTGTTGGATAATATCCTGCATACGATGCATGTGCTGTCACTCGACAGCTCGGATATAATATAAGAGGAGTTCCGTGTTTCTGTCTGGAGTCAACTACGCGTTCCCGTGCCAGCTGCGCCTATCCCTTTAGAGATCAATCAACACACTAGTGGGTCCGGTGATATTCTATTGGCAAGCGTAACCAAGGTCAACCTAGAGAGGTGGGAACCTGCTTCGGCATGCCTAGTTTCGAGGATGTGCCCAGTCAAGAAGCCAGCGTGGAGAGTGAAAAGATTATACAAGAGATGAGGAAGAAAATAGAGGTCCTGGAAAGGACGATGGAGGAGAAGAGACTGCGCGCCGAGAGGGACGCGCAGGGAGCAGGAACGGAAGGGGGGGGCGGTGGGGGGACGAGAGGAGAAGGAACTACTAGAAGACGACAAGCAGCGTCGACTGTGCCGACACCTGGGCTGGAGGCCCAATCAGGCATGTCATTACCTTCTTTATGCCGCCCAAGTTTGTCCCAGTCGAGACCCCGAAGTTCGATAATGTAGAAGCCTACTTTAGCATGTGGCGTAGCAAGTTTTTCGCATACCTATCATCGCTTGGGTGCTTGCATGTACTCAGTAGCACAGCAAACCCAGTTATTATGGTAGGCGACATGAGGGTTTCGCCGGAGGAACTAGCCTCCAGACATTCCCCCCAGGAGAATAGGGACGCGCGATTGGTATATGGATTGATTATGGAGGCCATGACAGGATACGATATGGCAGAGTTTAGGATGCAGAAGGCAATGTCTCCGAGTGGTGGGTATACCTCGGCCGGAGCTTCCCCGCCACAACAACCCTCCTTCAGCACTTCCTCCTCCCCTGGACCAGCGAACAACGGCAACCCTACGCCTACGTTCGATCCGCACCTCCTCACCGCGCAGTTTAGGCACCAAGGCAAGGCGACTGATGATTTGTTTTGGGTTAATGGGAGAGAAGAGTGGGTAGTGGATTCGGGAGCAACTTTTCATGTGACTGGTAACCCTTTTGGTATTGTAGACTGTACTCCCCCTCCCCCTGGTAAGAGCCGTGTGGTGGTCGGTGACATGAGGTCACTGAAGATAAAGTACTTCGGCCAGATTCCAATTGTGATGCACAGCTCTCAGGGTGACGTTCAAGTTAGGCTGATGGACGTAGCATACGTACCCGGTGTTCGCTTCAACCTTTTTTCGCTTCATGCAGTAATGCTGAAATGCCCGGTGACACTTGATGCTCAGGGAGCTCACACGTTGAATGGGCAGCTGTCCTTCGTGCGTAGGGACGCGGGTTCATACTTAGACGCCACGCGGATTGTAGAGACCCCGGCTTCTGCCGCTGTTTTGGCTCCTGGAGGAATGAGGAGGATTGATATTAACGACCTTCACGTTGCCCTTGCCCACTCCCATGCTGACACTCTCCGTGAGACGGCACGCCAGATGGGTATTAAGGTTTTTGGGGAGTTGGTTCCGTGTGCTGGGTGTTCTGAGGCGAAAGGGAGGAGGATGGCGGTGCCGTGGACGACCGAGTGCCGTTCTACCAGGCCTCTGGAGCGTCTGTTCGTGGATCTGTCGGGACAACAGTCTATGTCTGCTGGCGGTGCGCAGTACTTGATGATGATGGTCGCCGACTACTCGCGACTGGGGTGGCCGTATTTCTTGAAGGGGAAGTCCGACGTCCCGAAGGTCTTCGCTGGTGTCCTGGCCGACATCAACGCAAAGGGTGTGCCGTCCATCGTGGAGTGCCTTCGCTCGGACAACGGCACCGAGTTCACCAAGGGGGAGTTCGTGGAGTTGCTCAACCACCACGGCATCCGCCGCGAGTACACGCCCGTCGATTCTCCGAAGCATGACGGGGTGGTCGAGCGACGGATCGCCATGACGCTGGAGCTTGCAATGGCGTCCCGCCTGGAGGCCACCCGCCTGTTCGGCGATGCAAGGATGCCGGCGACACAGCCCCTCTGGGCTGAGTCATGCGTGTACGCGAGCGATATAATCAACACGACGGCGAGGGTAAGGGACAAGTCGGAAATGCACTCGCCGTACCGCAAATTCTACGGGAGACCACCGTTTGCGCGGTTGCTCCCGTTTCTAAAGCCGGGCTTTCACCACGTCAGGAGGGCCCTGAAGACTGCACCGGAGGCGGAGGCTTGCTTCTACCTCAACGGCGGCAACCACCACGCAGATGACTGCAGCAAGCTCCTGCTGGTGTCTGGAAGGAGGTCGTTCTCCCGTGACGTCACTTGGGAACACCCGAGGAAACCGTTTGTGGGGTTACTGCCTTCGGATGAGGAGAGCTCCCCGCCGCCGGGTGCGCCGGAGCCTCTGAGGGGCCCCGACGTATGGCCCGAGCCACCGTCCCCATCTCCACTGCTGCCGCCGCAACCGCCGTCATCACCGCCGCTACCGCCGTCGCCGCCGCCGCCGCCGCCGTTATCATCGCCGTCGCCGCCGCAGCAGTTACCGCAGCCACAGCTTTCGCAGCGTGCTGCCCGGGCACTGGGTTCTTATATCCCGGACCCGGAGGATGGCGATGTGCTGAGAGGGCGGACAAGGGGGGAGACTGCACGACACCAAGAGAGCGGTGGCGCTGTGCGGAGAGGGCGGACTAGGGGGGGAAACCGCACGACACCAGGAGGCGGTGGCGGTGTGCAGGGTGATCGGGCCAGGGGGAAAGCTAGGCGACACCCGGAAGGTGGAGATGTGCTGAGGGGGCGGACAAGAGGGGAGACTGCGCGGAACCGCGAAGCTATGGGGCATGGGCTGCTGTCGTTGATGACAGCGCGGGAAGGTATAGGCCATGTACTTTTCCACCAAACCCCACCGCGCGAGAACCCTCCCCTTCCCACACGCCCGGCGAGCGAGCTTTCGACGCCGAACTCGTATCCTGAAGCGTGTGCGGACGAGTATTCGGCCATCTGGAGACAGGCGATGGACAAGGAGTACCACCATGGGCTGGCGGACGCGGGGACGTTCGGAGCGACGTAGCAACCAGAGGGGCTCAACGTCATCTCGGCGAAGTGGGTGTTCGCCTGGAAGTCCAACGAGCATGGTGACGTGGTGCGGGCGAAAGCAAGGCTGGTGGCACGAGGTTTCAAGCTGCGTGAGGGTATTGATTTCTTTGAGACTTTTTCTCCGACGCCTGCAGCGTCTTGTTTCCGTTTGTTGGGTGCTATTGCGTGCGAGTTGGTTCTAGATTTGTGTAATTTTGACGAGCAGGCGTTCGTGCAGTCGAGTTTGGATGAGGATGTATTCATGCGACTACCCCCTGGCTGCGGCGAAATGTCTGGTAAGGTAGCCAGGTTGAATCGCAGTCTCTACGGCTTGAAGCAAGCGTCGAGGTCGTGGCACAACCACCTTCTCACTCACATGAAGAGTCTAGGATTTGAGCAGAGCCACTGATGCGTGTGTCATGAGGTTGGTCGAGTCGAGCTCTGTATCCATTGTAACGGTAGTTCATGTGGATGATATTTTTGCTGTAGGGCTCAAGGCTAGATGCTATCAGTTCTGTGAAGACCTGACCAACCTTGTGCCGATCAACCATCTGGGCGAGTTGCGGTGGTATGCTGGTTGTTGTTTTTCGAGGGATTGGGATGCTGGCACTTTAACGATTTCGTAGCAGGCGTTCGCTGGAAATACCGCAGCGAGGTTTGGTGTTAGTTCTGGGAGGAAAAACCCGCTTTCGACTGGTGTGAAGCTCGAGGATTCTGACGAGAATGAACCCGTGGATGATTGTCCTTTCCGCGAGTTGGTGGGGTGCTTGATGTGGCTTGCGAACCAAACACGACCGGATATTGCGAACGCGGTGAGGGCGATAGCGAGGTACACGAATAGGCCGAGGGAAGTACACTGGAGGACAGCAATCGGTATTTTAGCGTATGTATTTTCTACGAGTGATTTCGGCATTACGTTCCAGAAGGGTAGCGGGCTTGAGCTGGTAGCGTTTGCAGATGAAGACTATGCCAACAAAGCCACTGACAGGAGGTCAGTTTCCGGTGGGGCTATCATGTGTGCTGGGGCGTGTGTGTGCTGGTTTTCTAGGGCGCAGAAATGCGTCACACTCTCAACCACTGAGGCCGAATATGTAGCACTGGCAGACACTATCAAGGAGGCAATGTTCATGCGCTATGTATGGAGTTTTATTTTTCCGGGGTTTGGGGAGAAGTGCATTACGGTTTTCGAGGATAGCGAGGGGGCAAGGCACCTGGCACAAAATCCAGTGTGCACGTCGAATTCGAAGCACATCGACGTACGACACCACTTTTAACGGGAGCTTATTTTTAAGGGGGAGTTTGCTATCACCCATGTAGAGTCGGAGAAACAGCATGCAGACTTCTTGACAAAGCCGCTCAACAACACGGTGTTTCGTTACCACCGGGATTCTCTGGTGAATATTTGACGCGGTTTTTCCGACGTAGAAGGTTTTATGTTATTTTAGAGTGAAGGATTTGTCTGAACTACGTATAAATCCGAAGATGCTGCCGTTTTCCCTGGCTAATTCCGAGGATGATACCATTTCGTTCCTGGTGATGGATTTCGAGAGTTTTTGGTGTTTTCGAGTAGTTTCAACGTCAAGTAAAATTCAAGGGAAGGAATGAATGATATCTCGCATTACCGTCGCCATCTGTGTATCTATGGCGGGAGTAGGGGACAAGGGGAGACTCTCGTCCGGGGGGGACGGGGTTCCTTGCGATCTCTGGCATTTATTTTCTTGGCTTAATTTTTATTTTGATGAGTATGACTACTGTGACTTTTTATTTGATTTGCACTAATTCCTCATGAAATAGACGGAGAGGTTTTGGATAAGGTTGAAGAGAGACTATGAAGCGCCAGGGGGCGTGTGCGGTCCATAGAAAATGTTTTCTGAGTTGGAGGGTTTGGACAGTATTTTGGAAATGGAGAGTTTGATTTTTGCTTCTGAGTGAAATTATGTTTCTGAATTTCGTATGAGTTGGTCATAATATTGAGATGTTTCCACCCAGCGGAGTCGTACATTGTAGTGTACAGGGCTGGGGGGATATTAAGGTATGGTCGTGTATAATGAGCAGGGGGGATATTGATTGTGCTCAAAAACACGACGGAGACGCTACATCTAATATTAGGGAGTTCCATGTATTGATACGGGATTATAGGGGCATATTCAGTCGGATATTCGGGGGGATAAACGGGAGTTTATTCCCACGTCCTGTTGGATAATAACCTGCATACGATGCATGTGCTGTCACTCGACAGCTCGGATATAATATAAGAGGAGTTCCGTGTTACTGTCTGGAGCCAACTACGCATTCCCGTGCCAGCTGCGCCTATACCTTTAGAGATCAATCAACACGATCCCGTGCAAGTACTGCTTACGAACGTTGCGCACGTGCCGCATCTCCGCTACCACTTATTTGCCCCACTCTCGTCAAAAGCGTCCATACTTTCGAAGGGCGCCCCACGGGGGTTGTAGTCAGGCTCAAGTCAGAGCGTTCGATCGTGTTCCCGTTGAGTGGGACCCTCTACAGCCTGTACGGCTGCCGGGTCGACCGCAATTGTAGGGAAAATTCCTATGCTGTACTCGCCCCGGGACAACTGCCCGACAAGTCTGCGATTAACATCAACGACTTCCTGTGCGCAGCTGGACACTCCCACGAGGTACTAATCCGCAAGACTGCGGAGAAGCAAGGGATTGTCCTCGAGGGAGATCTGCTGGGGTGCAAAGGGTGCTCCATGACGAAGGGTCTCCGCAACGGTATCAAGCCGTCCCCACACACGAGCAGATATGAAGCTCGGGAGGGTTTTTGTATATTTGAGTGGACCTAAGGTGGTAGAGTCTCTCGGAAGAAAGCGATATACTCTCATCGTGCGCGACGATTCTTCACGGTATTCGTGGGTGTACGTTATTCGCCACAAGTCGGACGCCACGGAATTGTTCGAACAGTTCGGTGCGGATTCTCGTGCAGACGGTGTCCCTTCTACTGTGGTAATCGTCCGATCTGAGAGGGGTGGTGAATGCAGTGGGGGCAAGTTTGGCGACCTGTGTAGATCACGAGGGATCAAGCAGGAATTCACGACGGCCGACAGTCCCCAATTCAATAGAGTAGCAGAGCGCGCGCTAGGTTTGATTGAGACGGCCACAATGGCGGGCCGAATCCAGACTCAAGAGCGTGTGCCTGGCGCGAAACTCCCGGTCACTACATCGTTGTGGGCGGAAGCGTCCCACTGGGCGCACAGCAACAACAGCTAACCCGGAGAGCAAGTCGCCGCATGAGATGTGGCATGGTAGCTCCCCCCCGGTAGTACTACTACCCTTCCTCAAGCTTGGCTACTGCGAGGTGGAGAGGGAAACCAAGGCGCAGGCAAAAGAAGAAGGGTGGTTTTACCCTGGCCCTGCACCTAACTACCCCCGAGACTCAGTACGAGTACTGACGAGGCAACGCACTGTGCTAATCCCGCGAAATGTCACCTGGTAACGCGTGTCGCTTGCACCACCTGTACCTGCCGAGGCGAATGACTCCCTGTCTACGGGAAAGGGGGGGGGCGAAGCAGACAACGTGAGAACGTCGGATCGAGGTGGTGGGGGGGTGGGGTGGTAGATGAGCTGGACGGCGATCTGGCTCACTTGAACGACCTCGATGTGACGTGGGGTTTTGACCTGGACGAGTTTATGCATGAGCGCGCACAGCAGGCACCTGCCGCCAGCGAGGCCGGCGGCGAAACGCCCGAGACGATGGGTTCGTCTCAAGGGGGCACCGTGGACGCCTCGTCGGCCCCGAGGGGGAGGACCAAAACAGCCGAGACGATGGGTTTCTCTCAAGGGGGCGCCGTGGCCGCCTCCTCGGTCCCGGCAGGGAGGGTCGGAAGCGACCCGGGCGCGGAATCAGCCTCCGACACCGGCCAAGGGAACAGTGAAGATCCCCCTGGGGTCCTGTTAGGGAGGCCAACACACGAGCTCAGCAGCTGGGGCATCCCCCCGACAATACGGGGCCGGACCCGGGTTCAGAGCCAACGCCTGGAGGGTGAACCTGCTGTGCATCAGGTAAGGATGGATGAAGGAGCCGCAGACGCGCTGCTTGCGGTAGCGTAGGAGTGGTGGACGAAGCCTGGGAGTATCCTGAATCGTACATCCTGGACGACGTAGGACGCAGTGGCCGTGATGGCCGGAGGACCTGCTGTGGAGAATCAAGGGGAGTTGAGCGTGTGCATGCCGAGTGGTTTCCCGGATGACGTAGAACCGCCCCCACAGTCCGTAGCAGATTTAGAGCGTTCTCAATACAGAGCGGCGTGGCCCGAGACCATGAAAATTGAGTTGGACGGTCACAAACCGACCGGTACATACGGAGCCACGACACCACCACAAGGGCGGAAATGCGAAATGGGTGTTTACCTACAAGACGGATAAGGATGGCTTGATAGTAAAGACAAAGGCCAGACTTGTGGCTAAGGGTTTTAGCCAGGTGCAGGATGTAGATTACTTTCAAGCGTTTGCACCAACCCCTTCGTCAGCGTCAGTTAAAATTCTCGCGGCTGATGCAAATGAACATGGTTGAAAAAAATTTCCTCTAGACGTCGCACAAGCTTTTGTTCGCGCGAAACTCGACGCCGAGACATACATGAAACTACCCGGTGGGTGTGGTGACATGTCAGCAAAGATCGTCCGCCTAAACAGATAACTGTATAGTCTAAAGCAGAGCGAACGTCACTGGGCCGGGTTAGTGGTAGAAACCGTGGTAGAGTACGGAATGGAGAAGTTTAGGCCTGACCCGTGTGTGTTTCGCATGGTTGTGGACGGCAAGGTAAAACTGATCATGGCCGTTCATGTAGATGACATCGTGATCGCAGGATCGGACGAGTCATGCGGAGATTTCCATGCCGCGCTAGTTACGAAATTCCCCACAAATAACCTCGGCGAACTGACTTGGTACACTAGTTGTGCGTTCAAACACGACTGGGAACTGGGGACATTGGAGATTTCGCACAAGACGTTTATTGAGAGCATGCTGAATCGTTTTGGTGTTAACTCATCCTCTGACATCTCCGCGACCCCCGGTGTGGAACTAGGTCCAAGAGAGGAGGGCGACCTTGGAGGAGACTGGCCGTACAGGGAGGCTGTAGGCAACTTGATGTGGCTGTCGACCATGACGAGGCCGGACATCTCGAACGCTGTGCGTGCTGTGGCGCGCCACTGCCACAACCCTACGGAAAGGCACTGGAAGGCAGTTTTGATGATTATGGCTTACCTCCACGGGACCAGGTTTATGGGATTCACTTTTGTGCGGGGCTCGGGACTGGATTTGACTGCGTATAGTGATGCTGATTATGCTGGTACGTCGAACGACAGGCGCTCGGTATCGGGGACGGTAATTACCCTAGGGGGTGCGGCCGTCAGTTGGGCAAGTAGTACACAGAGGTGTGGTACGTGGTCCACAGCAGAAGCAGAGTTTGTCGCCCTGGATGGAGGGGTGAAAGAAGCTTTGTTTACGGGCGCGGTGTCGTCATCTATTTGTCCAGAACTGAGCGGATCATGTGTTCGGGTTTTCGAGGATAATCAGGGGGGCATAGCGTTGGCTGAGAACTGTCTTAGTTCTGCTCGGAGTAAGCATATCGACGTGCATTTTCTTTTTATCAGAGACCTTCTTCGTGCTCAGAAGATCGACATTAAGCTCGTAGCTTCAGAAGAGCAGCACGCGGACATTTTGACGAAATCCCTTGCTTCGACCCCTTTTAAGTATCACTGAAGGTTCTTGTTGAATCTGCCTTTGGAGGGCGAATAAGGAAGTATGAGCATTGTTCGATGAGTACCATGTTTGAGTGATGCGAGGAATAAATTGGCAGGTCGCCAACCTTCCGCTACTTTGAGGGGCATGGGAGAGTAGGGCACCACTTGGCATTTTATTTTCTGGCCATGATCATCGTTTGGAATGCGGCCGTTGTTTCAATTGCAATTGTCTAGAGCATATGTGTTATACAGGGGGTTTTGACCCGGTGGTCGGGTTTCCTCCTGCGGGGCTGCCGTTGGCTGTTCTTAGGTCCTAGCATGTCTTGAATGTCTCTTCGGTCTTGTCACTGCTGTGAAGAGCCAGGGAGGGTGTTCATTTGGATCGTTCCATCAGCGACGGTTACAAGTTGTAGAGGGTTGTATGTATCTTCGCAGGCGCTATTATGAAGTATGCCGTGTGTTCATGAGGAGAGTTCGAGCACTCCGTTCTCTGCTCCGAGCTACGAGCTAGGCTCCACTCTCTCTCTCCTCCTCTGTCCTCTAATACAACGACTATAAAGAATTGTTACAGCGGGTGGCGCCAGGGAGGGAGGTTCATAGCGCTGTGACTGTGGTGACCAGCGCTATGGGGAGGATAATACGGCGCGAAACCACTGTCCTGATCAGGGTCACGCGTCGGGTCTATTCGATAGGCAGAGGGCAAGCTTTGGTTAGCATCCTCTGGGCGGATCTTATAGGGGCAGGGAGGATCCCCGGTGTGGGAACGCCTTGGATTTTTATCGCGGAAATACTTACAGTTCTTCGTTGCGCCTACACTCGTTAGGCGATCTCAGCAGTTGGTTCCACACCTTTTTATTGTATATATTGCGTAAATCCCCGCCTCATCCATCTTGAGATTCGAGCTCCATGGTTCAACGCTAAAAACAGAAGCGATACACTAGACCAGATGAAAGGAGTAGGCCAACCATATCAAAAACAACGAAACTCTTTCAGGGCACGACCCAGATCGGGTATAAGTGTGTAAGTACATGGAAGGTCGAACCCTAATAAATATAATCTTTGTGTTTCTGTGCGGACATTATTTACGTAATCTACAGCAGATAATAATGCTCCAATCAAATCTTTGGCCATGGACGGAGAAGTACAATATTAATAGTATCGTACGAAGCTCATGCACAGCAGTAATTATCTCATTGCTCACTTCCTCGCCGTAGTGGACAGAATTATACGGGGTATTGTGATGCGGTGACCGCTCTAGGGTAGTGGTAAGGGTAGTGGTAAGGGACGCAGGTGGTTCTGGTAGCTGGAAAGCAGTGCTTCGCTTCTTCTGATTTAGATCTTCTTATTGGTGGCGAGAGCTGAGGAGGTGCTCTGGTAGAGAAGTGAGAGGTAGGGGGGCGGGACTCGACGCCCAGATATACTCGTCCCACCCCACGCCACAAGCTCTCCTAAATTCCTCTTATCTGATGTACTCCAACAGAACTTTCCTATGGCTACCGATCGTTCTTCTGCTAATATAAGAACTTCTCACTTCGTAGTCCTATCTGCGTCAAGGAACATTACTCTCGTCTAACGGGCTATCCGCCCTAGGGAACATTCCTAAAATAACGATACTCTCGACTAACGGGATATCCGCCGGGTTAATCCATTCTTTGGATTATTCTCGTATTCGTGAGACTATAAGACTGCAACGTATTATCTATATCTATAGCCCATGAGTGCTCTACTCATATCACATTAGCCCACCCTGAATAGTCGTATATGCAGACCACAAGATGGTCGGAGGGTGATGACGAAGTTCATCCCAAACGGCCAGGAAAAAGGTGGTCGAAGATGCGGCTATTCGAAACAAAAGAAATGAGACTATAGATCCCCCCACACCTCGTAATAAAACCCAAACACTACGAAGAGGGGGTGTTCGCTGAGAACAACCAGCTCTACTCATATCACAGTATCTGCCAAGAGTAAACTGAGGCTGTGTGATACCGCTCGGTATGCTGAAGATACTGCTGTATATTATAGAATATGAATGAAGACAACATATTTTGCAGTCAGCATGAATAATGTGCGATCGTACGGATGTACAAACCTGTTTGAAATACTACTGGATGTAGAATGTACGGAGACCCCACGCATGAGTCGTAGGGGTATGTACTTCCCTTACGTGTGTGCCATACCGTTCTATATTCCAACTACATCAGTCCAACCCAGTGTCCGTTCTTGCTTTACTCATTGCAAAGAGTGAAGAAAGAAAGCAAGGGAAATGCCAGCGTACCGGTGAATACCGGGTAAAGCAAGTTAATTGCCAACGTACCGGGTACGAGAATACCGTAACGGGTAGAACAAGTGAAATGCCAATGTACCGGGTACGAGAAGACCACAACACCAGCTATGTTGTGAACATATGAGTCGTTGCACAGTTCTCAGTTTCAACGTAGCTTTCATGCGGTGCTTTCACTCGAATAAAAACCTGATTGCTGTACTGGACAGCTGACCGGCTTCACTGCAGTACTTCATGCCGGGAGGCAGCAGTTATGATACTTTGCTGCGGCAGTATGGGACACTATTTTAGGGCCCAGGATCGAGGGAGATCTTGCCGTACGACCTATAGTATCATCAACAGTTAATTTCTTTATAGTAGTATGAATACCATATAGAACGGCTTCACAACAGTACTTTATGCCGAGAGGCGGTGGTGTTGATGCTTTGCTGCGGTAGTAAGGGACAACTATCGTAAGGCCCAAGGATCGAGGGAGATCTTGCCGTACGACCAATAGTATTACCCACATATTTATATACATCCTCCAGGTTGTTGTCTTGAGTTTTTTTAGACCAACGTCTTCTACCCAGCTGCACTCTGTTCATCCAGCTTCAAGTATGCCCCGTGTGAACCAGGTGCATGTGTGCGTTCTTCTACTCGTCGGCATACAGCAATAGTGTCCGTGCTGATTCTTCACCCTACATATATACATACGGGTGTTGTGTAGTGCATCCAGCATATACTGCTGTGTATGTGCTGTTTCAACGAGTCAACATGATAACTCGTCAAGATAGGAAGAGAGATTGGCTCAAGGGTCCCTCGGGATCTTGCCATACAATGTTAGTATCATGGATATATTGTATACGTCCTCTATGTACGTTTGTGCAAAAAGCAGATGTACTGCGAGCCAAAGGGTCCCTCGGGATCTTGCCGTACAGCAGTTTTAGTATTATGGACATATTGCATACGTCCTCTATGTACGTACGTGTCAAAAGCGTGCTGCTAGCCACCTGCGAGCCAAAGGGTCCTTCGGGATCTTGGCTTTCAGTTTTAGTATTATGGGTATTATTTTATATACGTCCTTTATGTACGTTGTGTAAAAAGCATACTGCGAGCCACCCCCCCTGTACGCTTGTGGTTTAGTATTCACCAACCCCGTATATCGATAAATCAACCTTGTTCGGGAAATAAATAAATAAAAACTGCAGGTACAGCGTACAGCAGCAGTATGGTTCCTGTATTTTCTTCCAAATTACATGCACTGATATTAATACCAATAGTGCACGGCAGTGCAGGTCATCAACACTATTCTTTTAATCTTTTTGAGCATCGTGCGTTTAGACTACTGATAGCATTGTAGAGACGGAGATACGGCTCTTCTGTGTAATTCCTAGTTGAGGCGCTTTTGCTCTGGGCGGCGGTAGACGAGTTTTCGTGGCATGGTAGGCTGATCAGTAACTACGTCCAGCTTCACACTTGGAACCATCTATGGGAGGCGCTCATCCCGCAATGATATTCAAAAGTACTCCCTACTAATGCTGTTTCGATACCAGCAGCGAGATATTCTTCAACACCAGTACATGTGATATGTGACAACGAAAATACTGACGGTTGATCAGGTTGGGCTGAATAATTGAGTCGTACATATGTTGACAGCCCACAGCATACTTTCCATGGTACTAGTAGTCTAAATGAATACAGCACATCAATCAATTTACTACTCGGATTTCATGCCTTTCCGAACACACCGGGCAGCTCGTCACTGGTATGCGCTATGTCCTGCTTGCTACCGGTATCTCATTGGGTCCATGTCCCTAGTCTTACATCGGTGGTCCCGCATATTACGGCATGCGCTGCGCGAGTTTTCTAGCTTTGGTGCGTGACTTGAAGTCTAAGTCAATCAGGGCGACACAGCAGCCTACTCCCCCCGACTTTTTTTTTTTGCGCTCGAGGAAAAACGTACAGCAAGAATAATACGTACAGCATTTTCGACTGTGGATACGACATCAGAAAAAGAGAAGGATCACCACGGTTGTGTTTCACTCGCTCCATACCTCGTTAATACATGACTGCATGCTATTGACCACATATTGTCTTCAAAACCGAATGCAATCGACAGGTATCGATACAAGCCAAAGGTGCCGTACGTACTAATGCACGCATACTCTCGTGTACCGTTTGCCTGGTTAGGTGATACCGGAAACTACCAACGTTGAGCCTTACGCCGTTTGGGCGTACGTAACCCTATAGAACCATGAACCCCTGGACAACACCGTGCATTGTCGGCTGGCAAACATAGAACTTTCAAGAAAACCACGTATACTTTGGTGACTAGTATTCTTGCCGCGATGCTTGTAGACTACATCAGTAGTAATAGACCAATCGTCGTATTATGCACACCAAATGGAAAGTCCGATGCACGTTTGACCCTCTTCGATGTCTCCGGTCTTACCATTTTCTGTGTTGTATACCAACCGAGCGTTGCGCTCGAGTATCAGGTACAACACCTGGAGGACTGAAAGCCAAGTACAAGAGGAAATGACAAAAAAAACTGGAGCAGATGAAGATCGGCTACGCAAGCCCTAGGGGGGCACGGGTCACACGGGGTGACATAGTTTCAGCTGGACGATGATGAGCTTGCACACAAAGGAGGAAGGTGTGGCTTGCTGTGCCCGGAGGGTTCGGGCTACATATACGATGCAGCCCAACCTGAGTAGTACCAGGCCAACAGATGTGGCGCTGGCAGTTGCAAGTGAAGACTGTACGAGGGTCAGGTCCGCCGCTCTTCTCAACACCGTCCAAGGGCAACACCGCGGGAACAAGAGGCGTTGCAACATTGGGCCGACGGCTACAGACGGGGGAAGGCTGAAGAACATCTGGACGAAGGTCAGGACCGCCGTTCTTCTTACCACCGTCCAAGGGCAACACCGCGGAAATGAAGGGCGCTGCAACATCGGGCCGACGGCGATGGATGGAAGAGGAAAGCTGAAGAACATCTGGACTAAGGTCAGGACCGCCGTTCTTCATACCACCGTCCAAGGGCAACACCGCGGAGAGGAAGGGCGCTGCAACATCGGGTCGACGGCGATGGATGGAAGAGGAAAGCTGAAGAACATCTGGACGAAGGTCAGGACCGCCGTTCTTCTTACCATGGTCCAAGGGCAACACCGCGGAAAGGAAGGGCGCTGCAACATCGGGCCGACGGCGATAGATGGAAGAGGAATGCTGAAGAACGTCTGGACGAAGGTCAGGACCGCCGCTCTTCTTACCACCGTCTGAGGGCAGCACTAAGGGAAGGAGAAGAGCTGCAACGTCGAGCCGACGGCGAGGTGCGGAGGTGGAAGGCGCAGGCGCTGCAGCGGTCCATGACCGTAATATCCGCTGGGCACCGTCGCTCATATGCGCCGGTCTGGGGGGGTGTCCGAGAAGGAAAGCGCACACGCTGTCGCCGGGCTAGCACCGGGGCGCCGGCTTTGTGCCGACAATGGTTATGTGTCGGGCAGGGGGGGTGTTACAGCGGGTGGCGCCAGGGAGGGAGGTTCATAGCGCTGTGACTGTGGTGACCAGCGCATTGGGGAGGATAATACGGCGCGAGACCACTGTCCTGATCAGGGTCATGCGTCGGGTCTATTCGATAGGCAGAGGGCAAGCTTTGGCTAGCATCCTCTGGGCGGATCTTATAGGGGCAGGGAGGATCCCCGGTGTGGGAACGCCTTCGGTCTCGGGTACAGAGCCAGTAACGAGGTTCCGGGACCACCCGGTCTTTACAAAGCACCACCAAGAGTGAAGAAAGAAAGTCAAAGCCAAATGATCTGTGATACGTGTCCTATCGACCCCCAGCCCCTTGGGCCCTGCCGTGCCCGTCGTGCCCGTCATCGTGTCTGTGGTGCTTCTTTGAGTGTTCACGCTGACTGCTTGCATCTATCGCATTGCATCGATCCACGTTCTGCATGACCCGATCATTACTGCTTGAAGGCACTTCCTCGAACTCCCAAACAACAGGTGAGCCGGCCTCAGAGATCTAACGAACGCAGGTCCTTTTTACGGTCTGAGAGCTGTACCCTGCTGTAACAGAATCTCATCAGACCACGTGGAGGTCAGGAAATTCAGGCTTGGACTCTACGAACACCGGGCTCGCCCGCGGTGCCGTGCTCTGAGTACACGCACGCGCACGAAACGAAATAAAATGTCTCTAGAAGTATAAGCTACGCTTGACTCGTACCTGGTATGTTCGTATGAACACGAGTACAAGAAGGCGCTTGTATTCACGAACGCGGTTTTATTCGTAATTAGAAGCTATACCGGGACGTTGCATTTTTACCAGAAAACAATATACATTGACAGAAAACGTAATAAAGCTTGGGTTTGGTGTGCCATGATCTCCTCGTTTTACTTTTTGGTACCGTCAATTGGAAAAAATACAATGGTGTATCGTATTTTGTCATGTTTGCGACTTGGACGGACGGATGTTTTTCCAGAAAACAGTACACCTTGACAAAAAGCGTCATCTATGTTGGGTTTGGCGTACCCTGATTTCCTGGTTTGAATTTTTAGCACCGTAAAATGGCCAAAAAATCAATGGTGTACCGTTTTTTGTTATTTTGTCCGTTAGGACAGCTTTTTAATTTTGCTTCTAGATACCCTAGGTAAACCTAGGGAATTCCACTTGAAAATACAATTGACAAACATTTTTTTCCGCTGACCTCGGGCGAGCTGATGCCCCGCCACCCCGTTCGGGATGCTAGAAGTTAACTCTGATAACTCCACACACAGGGCGCCCAATGAGGTGTGGTTTGGACCATAACAATCGCCTCCGCGAGGGCTTCGACCAGATGCGTGCGGCATGGACGTGTAGCCTTTGCGAAAGAAATTTGTCCGTAGGTGACCAGTAGAGTGTCATGACCCTGATGCGGACAGACAGAATGACAGACAGACAGACAGACAGACACTTTTTTCTGAAACCATTTGAAAGACCACAAATGTACCACTTGTGGAATTGAAGAATCGGCACGGACACTGGTTGCACTGGATGTCGACGTGTACAACCAACGGCCTGATGTGAAGAACACACACGCGTCAAGCCTTTCAAAATGACAGAGACCTCCACGATTCTCCAAAAACAACTTATTTTTCGCTCTACGGTAGATCCGGACCAATCACTTGACTGTCTTCCACAGACAGCGTCGGGAACGCGGTACGTGAAGCTAGAGAAGAAGAGCGCGCAGCGGTAAGGGAGCATGCGACCGCGACCACAGAGGAGGAAGAAGGCACGAAGGAGGGTGCGCAAGCCCAGGGCAAGGAGCCCAGGAGAAACAAGATCCCATCCCAAGCCAACCCACTGCAGGTCTCGACAGCATCCCTCTCGCACCACGCTACTTCTACCACACAGGCAGGCGCGTTTCACATCAGCCATACTAGTAGCCTGCCAGCTGAGCGCGAGGGAATGCAAGGTTGGGAGGACAAGGATTGGGGCCATCGGGGTTTAACGGCGGGCAAGATGCCGGACGTTGGATTGATGGAGGGACACACCCAGCCGCAGCGGCAGCAACGACGTCAGGAGGAACTACCAGCTTCGACTTCTCCCGCACCATGGCCGTCCCCATTGCCTGATGAGCGCGAGGACGAGCAGCAAGGTGTGCGTCAGCGGCAGCAGCAGCAACAACGCCAGGAGGAACCACCAGCTTCGACGTCTCCCGCGCCATGGCCGCCCCCATTGCCCAATGAGCACGAGGACGAGCAAGGTCTGAGCGGATTTTGTTGTTTCAGCAGCTTCGTGGGCTGGGGGACGGAGCCACGATGTCTGCATCTTACGCGGCCGAGGAGGACGCGGGTACGCGAGAAGGAGCAGGTCACCGCCTACTAGTTAGCGTAAGCAATGTTTACTTCATTTTTCTCTGATCTGATTTTATGTTGGGAGGATTTCTGATTGAATCGTATACAAGCAACTCCAGTCAGTTTTAGTTTCACTACCGCCCTGGTAGACTCTATCTACTGCATTGATTGTACCACGTACACGCAGTTGTTCTGTCTGGCTGGCTGGAAGCTGAAAATTGGTGTTGGTTATTGAAAAAAAGATGAGGAATTATTTGTGCTTTTTCTCTCAGCATCACGGTTTGCGTACTGGCTATACTACGTAGGCTGGTATGGTACCACGTTGTATACCTTGATTGTTTGAATTGTTTTTTTTTTTCCTGGAGTTAATGTTGTGGCAAATGCATTATTATGAATTAGCATCTCTATTCGCGTGAACATCACATATTTCATCGTTTAGGTTATTTTTTTTGGTGATCAATCCACCAATGAAGGATGAACCTGATACGTTATGTGTACACACTATCTCTGGATGGAATACGCGTCGATTTTTCCAGTGGAAATTCCGCACAACGTACCTAGTATATTTTTCATGATTTTTTATTCTGGTTTTGGAGTTAGTATAAAACTGTGAAGAGCTTGCCTAGTAGCCCCGTATGATCACCAGTTTTCGACGGTTGTTTTAAGCAGGGAGGGGAGAGACAGCAAAAAGTGATGTTGCTTGAGAGGCAGATGAATGTTTATTTTTGGGAGATGGGTTGTCTAGAGGCAGTTCAGCCCGCTAGACCTATCAGAGTAGGTCTGAAAGAATCGAGTCGAGATACGTTGATTCGAGCACCGTCCGAGTAGGGAGGAAGGACAGCAGCAGTATATACTACGTATTTATTTATTTATTTTTTCATCACGTTGTACTTTCCAGCCCACTCGTAGGAGGTTTTTTAACCTCGACGATCTTCTGGACAAGCCGTGGTCACAGGTGTCGTCCCTTCTCCCCCCCGGTACGTGCCTTTATTATGTGTCGCGCATAGGGTTCAGCATTCCCACTGCTCGTCGATTTTTATCGAATGTAGCCAACTCACGCTTTCGCGCTTTCCGCTTATCAATTGTTTATGCAAGAAAAAGTCTATGAGCATGCACTCGGTGAGACTTGAACCCACGAAATTGATCTTGACAGGCACGCGGACCACCTATCAAGCCACCGGGGACGTATAGGATGGTAATATGGTAAGGTTTTACATACTACTGTTGTTGCAGCATGATACACTCGAAAACCACCAGATATCTTGCTATTGTTGTGCTGGATCCGCAAAAACGAGTGTATGTTGCTCTCACGTTTCCCTACGGTATCTGCCCCATGCTTTCGTTGAGTTCAATTTTTCGGTAGCGACAGTGCTATCACTAAGCGGACAACTCGTGCGCCGGGTGATGCGCCGGTCAACCTTGCCATGAGGCGAGGGAGCACAAGAAACGATAGTGTTGTGAAGTCTCAGTTGAAGTTGTCGACGAGCTGTGTACTGAGGTCAAGGGGGCTCTCATCCCTCTTCCCCGTGACCCTGGAAAACCATCCAAATATATTTTTATGCAACCCTTTCGGGAAAGCACGAAACTGACCGCATATGCCCATTGGACAATTTGCAGCGTCATAAATCATACCAATCAACCAATCAGAACACATCAGACATTTGCGCGACTGAGAACAACTGTTATGTCTTACAGAGGGGTCGTTCGGAGTGCGCACGTGCTCGGTTCAGGGATTCATGTTCAACGGTAGTTGGGAGTTCCACACACGAAGATATAGTAGAAACCGATTATCGTGGTAAGGGAATGGAATGCAGGTACTATCGGAACCGGCTAGGAGGCAGCTTCTCTTGTTCAGGAGACTTCTTCTTGTGCTGTCGCATTATTCCTGTTCATGATGAGAGAAGGGAGTTGTTGAGAGATTGATTCGATAGGGGCTTGATTCAAGGCCTCAAGCCCACTCTGATCTTCTATTAACTCGCTAGACGGGCAAAGATACTTGTCCGAGGAACTTTCCTCGAGCGCTAGTCTATTCTTCTCCTGACGGCTATCCTAACCACTGTACTGCAAGGGAAACTCCAGAGCCCCGGGAATACTCTTGGGGTATTCAGGGCTTTCATACTATGGGCTATACCATAACATCTTCTATAGCCCAATACCACACCATATAACATTAGCCCACTCTGAATAGTCGTACATTCAGACTCCACGACGGATACCGGAATCATCCGATTATACCGGAAAAGGAGGTCAAAGATGCGGCTATTCGAAACAACGAAATGAGGCTATAGATTTCCCCAAACCTCGTAGTGAGGCCTAGGCGTCACGGACAGTGCGATTGTCAGAAACGACCGCTGAAAGAGGGGGTCAAAAACTAGAACAGAAGGACAGAAGCCGAAAGGAAGGCAACAAGAAACACTGGGACCAATGCAGAAGAAGAATGAAGAAACCCGAAAAGGAGTATGAAGAAATACCGAGATAAACGCAGAAGAAGGAGGCGGAACTCAGAGAACGGCCATGTGCGTGGGGGCTCGCAAAGCCAGGGCCGTATAGGGTCCGGGGTTACACGAATGCAAGGCCGGTCATCGAATCATGGCGAATGCGATGGAGGTACCCAAACGGGAACACTACACCAAGTACAGAATGCGGAGGGGCCACACAAAACCGTATTGAACGTTCGTGGACCTACGGCCGGGGGACTTGCTAGGGGCTGCAAAGGGAGTAAACAACGTTCTACTCGAACGTGGCGAACCAATAGATTTGACGTTCTTGGAGCTAAACCACCAGCTAATGGGACAAGGTAACTCAACCGGAGTCAATACGCCAAGGAGATTGTCAAGAAGTCACTCGGATAGGCAGGCCTAAGGCGTCTAAATCAACGTGGACAACAGGGTGTGTCCCTACAAGTTCATGCAGACACACGACTTACGGCTACATCGTAGAAAGGAGGGTATGCTAGGGACATGATGTTTAAGCAAAAACGCCTTGCATACTGCAACAGAAGCAGGGAATATACAGCAAGTCATGAAAGTGCATCAGAACAAGGGAACATATAGTAGTACGTGTCTAATAGATACTCGGAGCAACGAAAACCAGGAGGGTATGGATACTACTTCAGGTGGAAATACGGTAGCACCACGGGTCAGCGGCCTTCACGAAGAAGAAACAGACGGAAGCGATGCTGAGAAGTTGAAGAAAAGCCAGAAATCTCCCCAAACGACATCACCACAGATCGACCGTGGTATTGTTGAATATATTCCCAAAAACTCCTGAAAGTAAAATCCCGAGATCTGGAGGCCGTCACGAAAAAGGGAACGGAATTGGTGGCGTAGGCGGAAGGGAAGAGTCGAAGACGATGATGTTATCGAGGTATGCAACGACGCGTTCCAGACCTTTGATGACTTCGTTGATGACTTTTACGAACCAGCCGGGGGAAGTGCTGCTGCCTTGCGGCATATGTAGCCACTCGAACAACCGGTTGGGGATGCAGAAAGCTGCAAAGAGGTGGTGTTCTTGTCTATGGTTATTTGGTGGAAGGAGGAAACCAGGTCGAACAGGGGGAAAATGCGGCTTTTACCTAAGGAGTCGAGGACCTCGTCCACGCGGGGGATGGGGAGAACCTCGTCCACGCGGGGAGTGGGGAGCTGTCCGAGGGAGCTGATGGCATTCAGCTCCTTGTAGTTAATGGTGACGCAGACGCCTCCATCTTGCTTCGGTATGGTGACCATGGGACTGGAGTACGGGGAGGTGGAGTGTTGGATCAGGCCGGCGGCCAGGTACTGGTCGAGGACGGCGTCCGCCTTTTTGGCGAGGATGGGGTTGATACGGTATGGGCGGAAGGTGACCGGAGCGCTGTCTGGCAGCACGGAAATCTTGAAAGGGATAAGGGAACAGGAGCCGAAGCCGGTCTTGGAGGTGGAAAAAACGTCCTGGAACTCGCAGAGGGCGTCACCCAAGTCGTCGATCACCGATGGCGACCATCCGGAACCGTGGAGGTCGAACCTGACGTCGCGTAGGTGTAATGGCAGACGGTCCCTGAGGCGGAGGAAGCTGGATATTTGGCCGGTGTTGAGGCGTGCAAAGAGTTGTGGGCACGGGGATTTCGGTGCAGGAGGGGGGTTGGTCGACGGCAGGTCCGTGTTGGTAACGAGGATGTTGTCATGTAGGGCATGTACGTTTAGAAGGTGAGAGGGAGGGGCCCGAAGTAGTCGGCGCTGACGGTGATGCCAGGGCTGTTGGGAAAAGGGAGGGAAAGGATGGGCCAGCGGATGGTTTGTCGGGGTGTCTTGCGGACCTGGCACTTAAGGCAGCGGCGTATCCACCAGCGCGCGGTAGCGTCCATGCTGACCCACCAGTAGAAACGTGAGATCATGAGAACTGTTCGAGTGACTCCCAGGTGTACTGAAGTGGTGGCGTGGCATGTGGTCAATACCTAGAGGCGCATCAGCATTAGGACCTAGACGCACGGGGAGGGAGGGGCTGAAGTGGGGGGGCTGCTCCCGGACGGGGGACTGGGCGGTTGCTGTACTAGAAGGGCGGTGTCGTCGTCGGTGCGGTGGAGTGTACTTTTAGCGGCAAGAGCGACGAGGTCGACAAACGGCGGGCGCCTGGATGAGGGAATGAAACCCAAGAGGTCGGTTGGTGGTGTAGAAGGGGGGCCCAGGGATAAGAAGCGAATGATCGCAGAGCACAGGGGCTCGACGCGTTTTTCTCGTGCCTAGTCGCTGTAAGTTCAATGCTCGACGCGGGCGAGGAGGTGGGGGTCATCGTCGGGTTCGATGACGGGCTTCAAAGCCGGGACCGCCGATGGTAGAGTCGGTGCGGAAGACGTCGTCGAAGGGGCCGGCCTTGGTTGGATTGGTGCCGGAGCTGTCGGCGGCGCAGGTAATAGCGCGAGAGCTGTAGCTGAAGGCGGTGTCGGTTGGAGGAGCCTCGGCTGGGCCCTGCTTGGTGGTAATGACGCGCTGCGGGTAGTCTGGAAACGGTAGGTTGTGGCCGACATCCGAAGCCATAGTCGATCGCGGCACAGGGGTTCCCCGCGGCGGCGGCGGCGGCGGCGGCGCATTGACAGGTTCGAGAAGAGATCAGGTCCGAAGGACGTGAGATCATGGCGCCAGTGATGGGTGACGGGGAGACGACGGGCGACCTGAAAGCCGAGCCTAGAGGAGCGCCGGTGTCTCAAGCGGCTTTCTCGAGGCACGGAGGCGTTCCGTCGACAGCGTTGTGGGCCGATACGGGCCCGACGAAGGTGTTGAGGGTCGGGGTGTTCCAGGCGTAGTCCCAGAAGCCGAAAATCGAAAAAGTCGTCGATGTCGAGGAGAAGGTGCTGGATGGTTGGCATGAGGCGGTAGGGGGGGGTACGATGCCCGGAGCGGGTAGCTCACACGGTGTGAAGCCGCGGGGGCGTACGAGATAGATGCCGACGGTGTCAGGACCGATAAGGCGGTTGGATCCGGTGCGGTCGGCGTCGGTGGCAAGTCGCAGAAGGTGGGAAAGGAAATCAGCGTTGTCGTTGTTGGTACCTTTACGGTGTTCCAGGGTGTACGTGTACGCCGGGAGGAACTCGAGCCAGCACCGGACGCGAGCGTTGTGTTCGCCGACCTTGGCGATGCTCTCGAGCGCTTTGTGGTCCGAGTAAATGCAGAATAGAGTAGACCAAAGGCGGCCGCGCAGTCGTTTTATTGCCCAGACGATGCTTCCGGCCTCGAAGTCGAGGGGTGTTCACGAGCGTTCCCAGTCTAGGGTGGCGCGGCTAGAGGATTGGTCGGACGGAGCCGCCGGGTTGTTCTTGTTCTAGAATGGTGCCGAAGCCATCAGGATTGGCGTCGCAGTAGAGTCGGAAGGGGCGGAGATTGTCGGCAATTGCGTCTCAGTCGGGGTAGACAACGATCGGCGGTTTGGCGAGTTCGAAGGATGTCGCGAACGATAGCTTCCATGGCGGGGGTGAAGTCGAAGGTGGCGCCTTGTTTTAGTAGGGCGTTGATTGGGCGAAGGCGTCACGAAAGGTTGGCTACGAAGTTGCCGTAGTAGTTGATGCCTCCAAGGAGTGATCGTACTTGCTTCATGTTCTCCGGCATGGGCATCTTGGTGAGGGTATTCAGGGCTTTGATACTGCGGGCTATACCATATCCACTTCTATAGCCCGATACTATATCATATTGAACGGGTTGTGAGATGTTTTGTTCGTCACTCTTTGTTTTCTTGCTTTTTTGTGTTCTACGCGGATAATATATATGTATACCCTGAGGGGATTCAGTACATTATGAGTGCCCTTCTATGAACCGACTCAGGCTCGGCCGATCACATCAGTGAGTGCATCGAACAAATAGATGCAGGGCCATGACATTTCTCGAGCAATTGATTTGTTGGGCGGCGTCTGAAATGAATTGTGGAGACAATTATTTTACTTGACAGCATCCGAGATCAAATGTTCGGATTATTCCGTTGAATAGGCAGCGCTCGGGATCAATTGTCCAGGCAAATCCAATGAATAGACAGCACCCGGAATCAACTGTCTGGACAATTTCATTTGTGGACAGCACCCGAAATTAATTGTCTGTACAGGTCCAAATAACGGACCAGCGCCCAAGGTCAATTGGCTGGATAATCCCAATTAATGGCAGTCTCCGAAATCAATAGTGTGGACAATTCCTATTCATAGACAACATTCTAAACCTATTGCTCACACTATTCCTATTAATAGTCTTCGAAGTCATTAGTCTGGACAATTCCTATTCATAGACAACCGCCGAAATCAGTTGGCTGGACTATTCCAGTTTGTGGACAATCGCCTAAATCGATTGTCTGCACATTTTCATTGAATGGGCAACCGCCGAAATCAAGTGCCTGGATAATTCCAGTGAACAGTCGCCTAAACCAATTGTCAAGACCATTCCAACAAACGCACAGCCTCGGAAATCAATTGTAGATACATAGACTATTGAAATAGGAATTGCTCATTGTGTGAAATATACGAGTACGTAGACAGCAGTTGAGGTAGCAACGTTTCTGCTGCCGTACAAAACATGCCAACTACGTACCACAATACTGCGCACTCCTTGCAAGAACATACCAGCCAAACACAACGAAACACAGAAAAGGACAAGTCAAACGGATCCAATCCACCAACACTAAAGCTGGCGACACTAGAAAAATATAGCATGCCTATTTCCCAGGGTCAAAAGGGAACGTTTGCTGTTGCTGCTGCTGCCCTTCCCCTCGTGTTCTTCCTCGCCTTGTCCGCCAATATACCCCCCTCAAACCGCGTCATGCCCGTCCTCCGAGCCACTCGGTGCCAGCCTCGCTCCTGTCGGTTTTCCCGGGTCGAAAGGGTGCATTAAGGTCACCCTCAGTTCGACCCCAAGCCCCCCTGCTGCTACGACCTCGTCACGGCCGGCTCCACCCCAACACTCTCACTGCTGCTACTGCTGCTCGGCGTATAAACGAGACGCGCAGCCCCGTCGTTGCCAACCTCCACCTCGCTATGTGTACGCAGCTGCTGCATCGACGACGAGGGCGTCAAACCAGCATCATCGAGCTCAACCACTTCGGACACAGCAACACCAAGATCCACCCCCTCAGGCTTGGCATCACCAAGCTCCACCACTTCGGACACTGCAACACCAAGCTCCACCACCTCAGGATTAACATCACCGAGCTCCATCACTCCGGACAAAACAACACCGAGCTCCATCACATCATACTTGGGGTCGTTATTAAGAGGATTTGTTTTTTATCGTTTCGCGGAAAAATCACGGAAACCCGAAAAAAATGCGGTGGGTCATATTATCGCCTGGTATCGTGTTGCATGAGGTTGAAACGCTCGTCCATCTGAAGTAATCGTCGAAACCAGCGGCGCGCGCTCAGGCCGTCCGCTGGATCGTGCCGCTGAAGGTTCCTCGACTCCTAGAGACGGGGACCGTGCCTCGCCATACCTCGCGAGCTCAACTTCTGGCGCGGCAAAGCCCTCCACGACATGAAACTGGCTGGCGATTTCTTGTTGATCTCGGCTATGTCGGTAAGTCGGCTGTGTCGACTGGATGAATAGAGCTCTCGTTGTGCACGGCGCTTTCTGCAACCAGCCACGGCCTGAGAATGACCCTGGGGATGACCCTGATCTATCTTGTACAGTAACGAGTGGTGACACGGCGCACACGGCTCACACGGTGCGCCTTCCTCATGTTCTGCGAAAATGCGGGACTTTTCCGCGATACGGGAAATTAATGGTATTTTGCCGGAGCTGAAAAAATCCGCGAAACGCGAAAAAAAACGGAAAGACGGGAATTGTCCTCGAAACGCGAAAAAAGACGTCCGGTTATTAATAACGCCCCTTACCGAGCTCCACCACTTCGGACACAGCACCACCAAGCCCCACCGCCTCGGACACAGCAATACCAAGCTCTAACACCTCAGGCTCAGTATCACCAAGCTCCACCATCTCGGACACAAGAACACGAAGCTCCTTCACCTCAGAGTCATCCTGCTGCTGTACAGACCTCGCACGCGGCTCATCAGCATCACCGAGCTCGTCTATTGAAGCCTCGCGTCGGCAGCCCCACATCACATCGGTCGAGTAGCTCGTCACCGACCTCGTCACTGTCGGCTCCACCCGCGGCTGCTGGAGCGCCAGCGTTCCAGCCTGCGGCGTACTGTAATAGGTCGGCGCGTAGACGATGGTGGGCTGGGCAGTGCGGCACTGCCTGGTCATACGACCATAGAATATGTACGCAGAGCATACACTATTTGGAGCACGGCGAATCGCGTCCCTATGCCCTCAGGCGCCACACCGCACGCAAGTGTAGAATCCGCCCATTGGCGCTCCTGCAGGTGGAGGGGACTCAGGCTGATATCGCAAAGTTCCAGTGCTGCCAGCCGCACCAGTGCACCACTCCGAAGAGGCATGTGGCTGCTGCTGCAGCTGCTAGTAGCTCTGGCCTCCACCCCAGCCCTGCTGCTGTTACTTGCCCACCAACGTGATACTGTCCCCCTTGCTGCGGCTGGCCGGCACGTCCAGACTGCCGTTGCTGTTGATGATGCTGCTGCCCGGCACTCCTATATTGCCGCTGGTGCTGAGGCTGAGGCTGCTGCTGCTGCTGCTGCTGCTGCTGCTGCTGCTGTTGCGGCTGCTGCTGCGGCTGCGGCTGCTGTTGCTGCTGCTGCTGCCCGGCGCTTCCATACTGCCGGTGCTGCTGCCGCTGAAAACTCTGGCCTCCACCCCAGCGTTGCTGCTGCTGTTCACCAAAGTCATACTGCTGCTGCTACGGCCGCCCGGCACCTCCATACTGCGCCTTTATACCAAGCAGGTCCTCCGTTTGCGGCATACCACCACAGACGTCCTTCGACCGAAAGTGCTCTCCTCTAACACAGTACAACCCTTCAGCGTACTCCGGGCCCGGAGACACGATATCGCTAGACAATAGCAGAAGCATGCCCATTCAAATTTAATAGCATATGCCATGCAGTCAACCAATTACCTGGTACTCGAAAAGCCCAGCCAACGTTAAAAAAGCCAGCAGTGATGCAAGCATTGTCATCCTACAGTAAAAATACCGAGTCGTACTCGAAAAAACCAATTGTACCCCCAGTAAAAAGCTCGTACAAATGAATCCGCAGATTATTATTCAGGTACGATCTACTTGCTGCTGCTACCATGTCCTGTCCACGGTGCACGATACTACTACTGCAGTAGTAATTGCCATTAAAGGCAGGAGACTATCAGGGCGGTGTCCATGTCCTGCTGACGGCGTTTGACGCTGTGGTACTGGTGAGCAGGAAGCATGCCGCTAAAGTTGACGGCCGCGTCTTGACAAAGGCGCTTAACTGCATAGGGGCAGCAGAAGGCACGTCGATCAGTTCGAGCATCGTTCCAATCCATAGAATACAACCACGGTTGTGTTGCAGGAGAAAACACTGATCAGCGGGGAGTCCACCATCTAGTACTCCAGAACTCAGTACTTACAGCAGCCGTATACATCTCGAACCACATGGCATGGAAAAATGATCCGCATTGTATATCAAGAGTTTATGTTCACAGTAGGACAGCAAGTAGCACCAGCAGAAGGCGACGTTGTGTCCGACGTATTGGTATGCCTCATACAGTAGCTAGCAGTGGGTGCCTTATGTCATGGTCTGTTATGGCTCAAAATTCTGGATTACATTTTCACATATTATATGTATAGACCTCTATCGTGCAAAACTCAATACATCCCAAAGTATTATTCGAACGACCGGACCACTCCGTCAGATGTCCCGTTCTTTCCCCCTTCTACCTCTTATGGAAACCGTCCTACGATTAATGAATCAGGCGCCGAATCAGGCTAACCCGAACTCTGATGACCCCGCTCCAATCTCTGCGAGACTATCTACCACCACTCACAACCAACACCCAAACAATAACACCGACTTGTTGCAACCTGATTCCCCCCTCTCTTCTTGAGCGACAGGGCGGGCGGGTGGGAAAGTCTATCATTATTGTCTGGGCACACTACTTTCGAGACTTGCTACGAGCTCTCGTTGTTGCCGCAGCTGCCGCCTAAGCCCAAGCAGCTCTAATGACTACCTGGTAGACGCTTTCGGCTATCGTCTGATCTCGCCTCATCTCACGATTCTGCCAGCTTCTTCGAAATCCAAAACGCCTCCACAAACTCCACCTCCCTACGGGAAGTTACATCTTGTTATGGCTCAAGAATTCTGGATCAAATTTTCACATGTAGACCTCTATCGTGCAAAAATTCAATACATCCCAAAAGTATGATACGAACGACCACTCCGCCGTCAGATGTCCCTTTCCTATTCCCCCTTCTACATTTTATGGAAAGTTTGAAACCTTCGTACGTTTAATTAATGAGGCTAACCCGAACTCTGATGGGCCCGCTCCAATCTCTGCGAGGCTATCATACCTACCACTCACATAAAGCAGCTTCACCACTTAAAACGTATTTTTCGTGCTGTCACAAATATTATCCTACGTTTGTGCGAGAGCAACAGAAACTGCCTCCCTCACATAGACCATGAACGCCAGTGACTTCCACCTTCCTGCGCGCTGAATTTGCATCTCCGAGATTCCTTGGGACGCTAGCTGGGTGACCCCCCCGATTCTTCCGGAATGCAACGCGAAGTTCATGCGGTCTCTACCGATGCTACCTACCATAAATCTCAACGCCGCGACTTCTGTCCTAGTATATACTTTCCACCCCAGCGGGGTGCTCCTTACCGTCAAAGGCGCTTCCGCTGGTAGCAATGGGTATACACCCAGCAGTTCCAACAGAGCTTCGAACGTTCCCATCGACGCCCCCCCCGTCTCCTTCTCCTGCACGAGGCGCATTCGCGTGACGGTGCACCCTGCCCTTTTTTGGTCACCCTGCGACGCCAGAAACTGTACCTGCACTACTGTGGCGATCGATCTGTTCTCAAACGCAACCTGCACTCCTTCGTGAAAGAAAGAAATGCAGTTCCGCGTCAGACAGAACTCGGGATGTACCTGCCCATTAGCGTACGCCCACAACTCCGACGCTCGGTAAAAAAGAAAATACGAAACGTAGAGTCGTAACCACATGACGTAACCCCCGTCTTCCATACTCACGACGGCCTGTCGCCCTTCCGCAAGCATTGCCTACGTCAAGGGCAATCTAACTTGTTTTTCTCGGTAGACATGCCGTGCGCCCTGTCTATCCTCTTTCCCACTGCGACGATCATGCAATGCGACAAAGGTAGCTCCCAGCCTGCGAGCATCTTGTGGAAAAAAACAATCGCTGCTAAGTACCCTCTGAAGGTCGATTGCTGGATATTATGCACGAAACAACGAGACGTCATGATCTCGAGCAAATCGGTCAGCGCTTCATTGGGATCGTCGACAGTATGCAACCACGGGCCTTTACCCTGCGCTTTTCTCTCTGTTTCCCAGGTATTCCTTTTCGCTAAGTAGTTTTTTGCGTACTCTTCCCGACTGAGCAAGGAGCGAGCGTTCCGACCAATCTGGCCACCCCCTGCTTGTTTCCTCCTTTGTTGTTTCCTGTTCCTATGATAGCGTGCGCATACAGTATGCATGCCATGAGTTGAGCGAGACATGCATCATAGAAGGCGCGCAAGTCAACCGAGTCCTTCTGCTTCGTTCATTATGAGCATCCATAAAACGTCGTCGTGTTTGGTTTTGGATGTTCCTTGTCTGGAGCACAATATCGAAAATCCCCTAACCTCGCGGACCAATGGTTTATTCGTGCCAGTCGCTGAAGTGGGTTAGCTCCCTGACCTTGTCTGCCAACATCTCCCTAGGCCACCGTGAAATCCCGTCCGCCAAGTGTTCTGCACGCCTGGAATATGTTTTGCAGTGTGGTTCCATCCACCTGCGAGTTCAAGGCGCCCCAGCATTCTCGTGAGAAAGCACGCCCTTTTGTCTGCTGCCCCACCGCTTCGAGACACCCACGATACGGCCACCATGTTATCACCTCGTATCAAAATCGGGTCACTTGCCGCGTCTGGCCTGCCGCCTACCAATTCTAGCATGACCTGCGCGGTCACAACCACTCCCGATAACTCTAAGAGGTTGATTGTGATGGTACAGGTCTCCTGAAGATCGATTTTTCTTTCAAAGTTCTGCAGTCAGCTCTGTCGGCAAGTCTTGTCTCCAAAATACATATCTTCTTCTCAACGCAGAATCCTCCCACCACCTCAAAAATTGCGTTAGACAGATAGCGCCTTTTGCGGGATATTTTGTCACCGTGTAGCAGGGCGCGCTAAGCGCCTCTCCCTCGAGCAGCAGTTCGTGATATATCGCTCACTTCCATAATAGGAGGTCCGCGTGAAATTCTCTGCCAAACTCTACCATGCGGTTTTGGTTCGTTCTAGCGGTTGCGTCGTGTAATCCGGCCAGTCGCAACAACCTCCATACGAAATACCAGCCCGCTCTCACTACGTACGTGAGGTTCCACAACTTCCCCGCCAAGCTGAGAACGTCCCTCACAGTCGCTCGCCTTCTGCTCAAGGGCCACTGGTCAAGCAGTAACTTTTTTATATCGTTGGCCTTTGCTCGCGGGAACGATATTCTCATTGTGTGCGAGTTGATAGTGAACGCTAACGCGTCGATCGTGGAGTCCCTGTCCGTACTCTTTTTCGAGGTTAAAATGGGCGATACTCCCCCCTCTCCTGGTCAAAATACACGCACGTGATCCGAGGCAAGGGAGGCCGATGCGATCAAGGCGGTCTTGCCGTCGTCTGAATGTTGTACACTGATTAGGAGATAGTCGTCTACGTACACGGTTGCGAAAAAATGGTCGGAAATCTCTCCCCCGCTATGCGCTCTGATTTTAGCGTCCGGCGGAATCGGCTTGGGTGTACCTTCTTCCCATCGATCTACCACCTTAACACGGGTCATCATTTCTTTTTTCCTTTGTCTAATAGCTGTGTCGAATTCAGAGCGGTGTTGCAGTGCGCGTGTTCGGCCGCGGCCGACATGACGCCCCAGAAACCCGGCGATCCCGACCATCCGAAGGTTAATCGAAAATCAATCACAACCAGATCTCCCACTGTGTAGCAAAAGTCAGTTGTGAGCTTGGTCGGGGTCTCCCCGCACGTTCCTGAAGGCGTCCGACACATCGGCCTTACTCATCAATATCCTCTCTACTGGGAACTCTTATCTCAGTGTTACGAGTTCGTCACGAAACTTGGGCAGCGCGTGTGCAAAAAGGCATTGGGGGACAGTGTCAGGGTCAGCATCTCCGTTGGGTCCACCCTTCTTTCCTCAACTCTGTTCATCAAACGATAAATCATGTTTATGATCCTGACCTTGTGTGTCACTACGGCCGCCAACGGGGACACTAGGGTCATTCTTAATGGAGAGCTTTTTTTTTCCACAATTTCCATGATTTTTTTTCGCATAATTTTTTTCTCTTCCAGATTTTCCTGATTTTTTTTTCCAAATACGTGAAATTTAACAAACATGATCTTCTGGAGAATTTGACGAATAGTGACAGAACGCCTCCGTATATTGATACATATCTCCAATTATTTCCAAACTTTGGAAATTCTGGGGGACAAGCTCTCCGATAAGAATGAACCTTAGATTGGGGATTTCGTACGCAGCTGATTTTTGGACCACTAAGCATTTTTGACGCCATACATCTTTGCCGGTTGTTTCCCTGACAGCTGGCAAATGCTCGTTGACACTAGAGTGGTTTCCATACTGCAATGCGCGCTCTAGATCTACGCCCGTCGCTGCTGCGTGCACCGGTACCCCCCCCCCCCCTGTAACTATCGTGACTAGCTCGTCGACTGCCCCGAACCCTTTCAAGTCTCCGAAGTATCGTTGTGTACGGGGTCTATCGGTGGTGCAACCAGAGATCCTCCTATTGCTCGAGCTGCTTCTCCCACAACACCTCGCTAGTCTCACATCATGATTGTGCAAATGTTGGCGAGCGTATACAGCAGTTCCTCTCTTTCTCGGGCGTCAAGATCGTTTTTTCCGAGTTTTTCTTCTTCTGCGTGCCATTGTTGTACCATGCTGTCTGATCGTTTCCGACTGCGCGACTCCCCATTACGAAGCCGTGATCGTGCTGACCCGCTACTCTCCCGCACGTCGGCCGAGATGAGCGTGGGTTCATCTGACCGCTGCAAGGGTGGCTGCACGTGCCCTTGTTCTCTCTGCCAAACTATGTGCGTCTTCGGTGCTGCTGTGGGGATTTCTGTGCAATGAACGGCCCTTCTGGTTTGAGCCTTCTGCGGTATCGACACTGTATCGATTCGCGTGAAAGTGGGGTAGTCTGGCCCTCTGCTCAAGCTGTTCTGTGCTGTAGTGTGGGCCTTCCGCGTCGCCAATACTGTCTCGGTTTTGGTCGGAAGGGGGTAATCTGGCCCTCTGCTCACACCAAGCCTGCTGTACTGAACCTTCCGCAACGTCGGTACTGTCCCGATTCGCAAAGAAGTGGGGTAATCTGGCCCTCTGTTCAGGCTGAAAGTCCATTTTATCAAGGGCTCCCTTCTTCCGGATGATCGCTGGTGTATGCACGTCGCGAGGCTGGCAATCTGATTCATGAGGTGATAGGTCTTGCTGTATTTGCACATGCGAAAGGACCATGATGTCTGAGCTGAAAGAATCATCAACTCTCCCTCGTGCGTACGCTGACCATAGGGGTCTCCGTGAATGCATGACGCGGCGGGGGGCGGAGGGGGGGGGGGGGGGGTGGTTCGTGCAAGAGGTTGGGTGGAACGATTTTGCTGACGATAGGGATCCATATGCGTGCGCAATGTGGCGGAGGGCGGGAGGGTGGGTGTGTCGGACATGCGAGGGTGGATGGGACGAGTGGTCTGGCTTGCTGCTGCACTGTGCTTTTACGTGAATTACACTCTCTTCTTGACCTACGATATCTTGCCGGGGCGCTGTCCCAAACGATCTGCTACTTGATTCACTGTTGTTGTTCTCGGTACCTGACTCTCACCAACAGGGCCGTCGACACCGACCCGGGAGTGGGTGTGTGGAGAATTCCCACGGACCTCCTGGCGTCTGCGAAGAATATCCATTCTTCTCTCGACCCTGGCCCCCCTTCGGTCGGCCCTGCCAGATGGCAGAGCCCGCATTTTGCTGCCAGTCCCCCGGCCCGCTCCGCCCCCGGCGGAAGCCCCGCCCCGGTCGCCGAGCACGTAGTTTCTGCTAAAGCGTGCGACGCTCGGCGGCCGGGAGGCTCCCGCCCCTACTCCTGCCGCCCCACCCCCGACAGTAGCGGCCGCCTGATACTGCAGCGGTTGGTGCCGCAGCGTCGGCGGCGGGGGCGGGGGCGGCGGCGGTGGCAGGGCTTGCAACTGCTGCTGCTGCAAGGCGACCGACGGAGCTGTGCTGGCGGCTAGGAGGTGGGAGAACGCACAGTTTACCCACCGGTACACGTCGCCGCGCCATGCGAAATCGCACACACCCCGGCGAAGTCCCCCGCTCCAGGGAGCCTTGAACTTGGACCCGCCTCCTCCTCCAGCGCCTGCTCGGCCTTGCGTGTGGACAGTCCGCTGCCCTCCCGTGCTGGGAGCTCCCTTCCTCTTACAGCCTGCTTTTTCGGGCGCCTGCTTCCAGAATATCTGACGCTTCGTTAGGCTGGATCCCGCGCCTTCCTCCATCAGCTCCCTCAGCCGCGTTAAAGCCAGCGTGGCCATGGGGATGCCTGTGCCCTTCCTCTTACAGCCTGCTTTTTTTCGGGCGCCTGCTTCCAGAATATCTGACGCTTCGTTAGGCTGGATCCCGCGCCTTCCTCCATCAGCTCCCTCAGCCGCGTTAAAGCCAGCGTGGCCATGGGGATGCCTGTGCCGGACGAGGGAGCTGCGTATTGGTGTTTCCGGAGCAGGACGCCCCCTTGCTTTGCGAGGTCGATCATCCCTACCTTTAGACCGCCGTTTATGGCGGTGGGAAGCACCTCGTGAACCTTGTCCTTGTGCTCCAAGAGTGTTTTGTAGCGGTGCCGCGGGTAGACCTCCACCGTCTTTTGTACTTGCCCCAGCTCCTCTCTCAAGGTGCGAACCCGGTTCTAGCACACCGCCTGCGCTCCCACCATGCCGAATTCCAGGGTCGCCAAAAACGCCGCAACAAACGTGTCGAAGTGTACCTCGGCTGGCATACCCACCGGCTCCTGCCCGGCTGGCAGAGGAGGGTAAAAATCATCTACGGCGAATTCGGGCAACGCCCTGAGTTGCTTTGTCACAGCATCTGAAACATACGCCACCTCGTCGAGCGCGAGAAGCAGGAGAGGGCGGGTTATGACCTCCTGCATATTGAATCCCCCGCGCGCGATGAAGAACTTGGGGCCTTCCATTGCGTGCCATAGGTCTGCGGCTTGCTTTTGGGTAGCTGTTACGCCCGCGGAGATCGCGGCCTGGAGGTTTGCGTCTTGCGGCGCTGGCAGCGACTGACTTCCCATGGCCCGCCAGCCCACGGGGCCAACAGGCCACTGGCGATAGCGCCCCCGCGAGGTTGGTCAATCTGCTGAAGAGGTTGTAAGTTCCTGCTGCTGTTGCTGCTACTGCTGCTGCTGCTGCTGCTGATGATGATGATGATGTTGTTGCTCCTGCTGTTGCGAGTGGGCCTGGATGTTTTCAAGACATGTGATCCGCGCCGCGATCGCGTGGTTGCTCGCCACCAACTGCTGCAGCACAGCCATCATGGCAGGATCGGCTGGATGTACATTATTTATTGCCCTTTTCCGCGACATGCCGTGGCATTGCCGTAGCACCACCTACGGCAAAATCTTCCACGCCATACAACGGGACCTTCCCCGGACCTCCACGGCATACCATGGAATCCTAACCCTAACCCTAGGTGCCGTGGACATAGGGGTGCCGTGGGGGTTCGCATGATATGCCGAGGGGTTGCCATGGAGTGTCGTAGGGAATGCTGTGGTGGTTGCCGCGGGGGTTGCCATGGTACCACCCATGGCATGCCACGGCGTGCCATGGAATCGTATGCCACGCCATGGGATGCCGTGGGGATGCCATGGTATGCCATGGGTGGTACCATGGTAATGCCACGGCATGCCACGAAAATGTCAAGTATTACCCTGGGGAAGGCCTGGGCCGATGCCCGCGGCTCCGCCTTGGCCGATGCCTCCATCCGGTGCTCCGTGGCCAGGCAGGCCAGCTCCTTCCCCTTGCTCACCCCCCACGTCCAGAGGAGCGGCCTCACCTCCCACCACATCCAGCGGCGCGTGTTCACCTCCCGCTGGGAGGAAAGGCTGGTCGGCCATGCCCAGAAAAGTCGATCAATTGTCTGGGCACACTACTTTCGAGATTTGCTACGAGCTCTCGTTGTTGCCGCAGCTGCTGTCTAAGCCCAAGCAGCTCAAGTGACTAGATGCTTTCGGCTGTCGTCTGATCTCGCCTAATCTCACGATTCTGCCAGCTTCTTCGAATTCCAAAACGCCTCCACAAACTCCACCTCCCTAAGTTACATTTTACATTCTACGAGAAGAGCGATGTGTCAGGTCTACTATATTTTATTGAGAAACTTCGTCGTAACATCGACGCGAGCTACCTCCGCTCGCCACCCAGATGACAGATTCACATATGATTGTACATCTCAAGAGTTACGGGCGGGGCCTCTTATCCTCTGTCCCAGGGAGAACCCTCGCTCGCTCCGAGCCCGACGTACTACTGTACTGTACGATTTTCAAGCTGCTGCTGCTATGCTTTTTCTGTACGGCACTCGTACTGGTATTATATAGTATGACACGCGGCGAGATACTGATGTTACGAGGTACGGAACAAGTAAGTCCTTCGATATTATGATCCAAACATCAACGCGAGCAATCTCTCGTATCGAGGCCGTCATCTATATTAACTGGTCTCGACCGGCACGGAGCGGGGTGAACGTGGGTTCATGATACTTCTTACCCCACACAGCAGCAGTGCGTAGACCAGTATTAATAGCAAGCATGCGTAGCTGCCCGATACTAAACCGTGTCGATATCCAGCACACAGCGGCTATTTGCCAGGAGAAGAGCACAATAATAGTGCGACATTGCTGCGGGCGACAACGCGACGCGAGCAACCTCTTGCAGCCTAGTGGACGCATCCACATCGTGTCTTCGAGGGGGTAGGAAACATGTCTTGGAGGTTTAACAAGCGTCCATCCTCTCTGTCCCACGGAGACGTCTCGCCCGACGTGTGCTACTGCTGCTGTACTGTAGTAGTACCTGTGCTTTTTGTGTGAGATATACTACGGGGCGAGATACTGCGGGTGGGAGCTACGAAGCGAGCCCTCCGATATGATCAAAACTGCATTTTCCGCCAAATTTCCGCTTTTGACCCACACCGAACGCCGGGCGGAGGTGAGCCTAGGCGCCATCGGCGTATATCCGCATCAGCTACCCCCGTTCATGGCCGCAACGTCTGAGCTAACGCCCAGCGTATTCTTCATTAGTTTTTCGTCAGTCGTGCGTGAGGCAAGTGGGCTCAGGCGGCTCAATTTTTTTTATAAATTTTGAAATACGTCAGCTGTGAGTTCGACTGATTAAATAGTTGATACCTGGTACTCAACTTTGCAAGCTGCGTAATACGCCTCGTCTATATTCCATTTTTGCCTAATTTTACAATTATAGTGATAAACCGAGCGCGCGTATTCTATATGTGATTCCTTGTCAAAGATATAGGCCAGCGGCTCCCCTGGATGCTGCCCGGGTAAATTTCGACGGCGTGTTTCAAACTGTTGTAGTTTCAATTTTTTCAAGTCCAGCTATAGCTGAAGAACCTACCTGGTTTATTCGTTTCATCCTCAGGAATTGCTGACCCGAGATATTCCATCTGCGATAGGTGCTGTCGCGCGCACCACATCGATCAGATAGTAAGAGCAGCGAATTATGTTCACAAGCGGAACATCAGTCGACGAAAGACTAAAAAACGTTTTTCCGAAGAAAAAAAACTGGGCACTGGTATGTTTTTGTTGCCTGCGCTTTACTTTACAGTTGACAGTACCAGAGGACAAGCTGCCAAATTACCCCTGAGGTTAAGCTTGCTGCGCTACCACTACAGAGCACTAGCGGCTGCATTACTCCCGAAGTAATGTTGTTGATGTGCTATCACTGCGCTCTACGAGATACAGCTTACACCATCAGCATCTATATATCACCCCTGTATTATGTCTGTGTTCCCTATACCCTAACAAAACATCCCAATGCGTGAAGACGCTTGTCACCTTGAACCATGCCCCTCCATCCCCCCCCCCCCCCCCTTCGACATAGAATGGCAGCTTTTCGGAGTTTTACCACCGCAAAAACGTTCGTCATCATCCAAAATTGGACGTTAACTAACATCCATGCACAGGCGTTTCGGTCTTTTCTAACTCTCCAAAGTCAAAACGAAGCCAAGCCCGCGACGCCAGGCCATCTCCCACCAACCCGATCCCCTTTTACACAACGAGAAACGAAACGTACCGCGGGAGACTTGAGACGGCCAGTAAACACCGCACACCGCTCAAGATAGGAAACCTCACGATACCTTAAACACAGTTTACATAATGCAAGGACCTACAGTGCCTACCAACCTACCAACCGATCGACGTACTGCCGATCAATGACGTACCGACCGAACTACCTTTTTTACCGGTCGGTCACCCGATGCTGCCTGTAGCCATCCTCACAAAAGCATCGGCGCCCGGGAAAGCTATCATGACAGACACACCGACCAATCCCTCGCCTCCATCCAGACAAACGGCAGCTGACGAAGCTACATATCGCAACATCATGCATAGGTAAACCTTCGAGTATACCTATATATACCTATATATTGGGCTTCGTCTCCCGACCCGACCTATAGTTGGCTTCGTCTCTCGTCTTGGCGCAACCTGTTATTTTTGTGATCAAACCTGATCAAGTCCCACAGGCGAAGTGTCTGTCTGACCGCTTCTGGCGCCACCACCACCACAACACACAACAGCTGCCACCAAATGCAGCAGGGGTCTCCTAATTGGGCAAAAACCCAGATAGCTGGACGCACGCAGCTACCAAACTGATAGCAGGGCGAGCGCTACGCCAACAGCGTGTTGGTTGAGTTGGAAGGCCTAGTCCTAACATCAGAGACGCCAATGCCCGCCTCGGAAAAAAACACATAATTCCCCGCGACCGAGTCAGATAATGAACGCGCAAAATCGCCGGTTCTTTTGCACCAGCGCTCACGCGCCACGCCCAACAGCGTGATATCCACCGGACGGGCACGCCCCTCCCGACCCACGAGAAGGATGTGTCAGGTTTGCCCCTCGGTCTATGCATAAATCGTTCGAGCAGCCTAACGCAGCTCGCCGACAACAAAATGGAGATAACGCCACGCGATTGGATCGTGCGGCAGAAATATCCATGTCTACTCTCACGTCACGCGATGCTAGCAATCAATATCAGCCGCCAGATGCTCAGGCAGCAGCCCTACTACTAGAAACAATGCCTGCCATGGTGGGACCTCGGCTCACACGAGCAGAAATAGCGATATCTACCCGTACGACGCTTGACAGCAAAAAAAACAGCACTGTCCACGCGTCTGATGCTCATACACCAATGCCAATCAAATGTCCACCGTGGAAGCTAGCAACGCTTGTCGTGTGCTATTGTCCCTCTAGTGACCGTTGTGGTAGCCGGCCAGGTTGAGGTCAACCGTGCTGATAAGGGACGGGGCACCACCCTTGGCCTTGTAGAAGTCAGCCACCTTCTGAGCCTGCGGAAGACAGAAATAAAAAAGGGAAAAGCAAGAGAAACGTTAGCTGGCGACAAAAACAATAAAATAAATAGCTGGCGACGAAAACAAAAATACAAAAAAAAAACAAGACAGGCAGCCCTGACTAATGAATCAAGCCAAAGCGCTGCAGTGGACGCGACTCTCGCCTTCAATTATCCAGACACGCAGCCCTGAGGCATCAAACTCAGCAAACATCCGAGACGACCAGACAACACGTTCAAGATGAGACAAGAGAACATAGTTTGTCCCCTGTTCGGTTAGGAGCGTAGCAGACACAACAGGTGCAAGTAGAGAAAGCAGAAAACAGCGCGATGTAACCCTACTTGAGCCTTTCTCACCTGTACGGTCAGGTTCTCCACGGTGAAGCCGAACTTGGGGTAGATGTCCTTGAACGGGGCAGAGGCACCGAAGCGCGACATTCCGAACGGGGCGTGCGCAAACCTCTGCCACCCCTGGATGCCTCCAGCCTCCACAGACATTACCGGGGTTCCTTCGGGGAACACTGGATGGGGTAGAAAAAACCAAGACCACCCGGAGGGACGGGGAGGGGAGGGCAGCGTTAGGAAGAAGGCACTACTATTGAACTGCGATTGAGTTTTTCATGGAAGCGGGTTGCAACAGGTACGTACGTACGCATCTCTGAAAGTCCATCTCAGCCTCGAGCAACACTAGGTTAAGAGTTTGCAAGAGTGAAAAACAATGAAGTGATCGAGGGGGGCAGTTTTAGTCACAAGGAACTATTAATGTTAACAGCTTTGCTAATTGGTGGAGGGGGGTATAGGCACAACTGTTGTCGTTAGGATCGAGACGAATAGCTTTGAAATTTCAAGAAAAAAAAAAAGAGGAGGGGGGGGAGTAGTTCCAGCTGGAGGGAAATGCTAAATCAAATACCGTGAGGCTACATATGGAGGAATTGGGGATGTCATCTGGAACAAACTGCGATATATTATATATATATATATATATTTTAAACACCAAAAGGACAATCTCATGACTTACTCGCCACTTCCACGCTTATATTGGACTAGTAACAGGATGGATTCTTTTTCACGGCGAGTCGTCGATACAAATACCAGGTCGTCCGGAAACACAGAGTGGTCATCGACAAAACTACCAGTCAAAATAAAACGTATGTCGCACAATGTCCGAAACTGCCCAATGGTTTGGAACAAACTGCCATGAAAACAAAAAACACGTCTCGCTGTGTACCTAAACCAGAAAAAAAAAACATCAGTTTCGAGATCGAGGGTTGTGCATCAAAACTCAGCTTCGCAAGTCCATGTATGATTCGGTGATAAAATAACTCACCAGACAGTTGGTATTCCTTGTCCTGCGCCTCGAACAGCTCCCAGCACGGCATCGACACCACGCGGACGCGGGTGCCATTGGCTCCCAAGGCCTTGGCCACATCGACGCAGATCTGCACCTCCGACCCTGAAGCAGCGGAAAAGTGTTTCAGAACCACGATATCACGACATAAAATTGGGCAAGGAGTCAAGACAACAAAATTGGGCATCAATAAAAATCCACGAAAGATCTTCGATTTCACGACATGACAGGCGTGACAACATTGACAAGAGGACAGGATTAAGACGTAAACGGACAACATAATTGGCTACGACAAACAAAAAAGTCAAAAACTTGGGGTACGTACTTCGCAGTAGACGGATACCAAAGAGGCATGTCCGCAAGACACATCAATAGGGTCTGGACGCTCACGATGCAAGAACTTCAGACCGATAAACTATGCTTAGCGGCCAAGAAGTGCTATGCGTTAGTTTGTGGTTGTCACGGTAAATCATAGCCAACATACCCGTGTGTGGAAGGTTTTGACGGTAAGATGCTTTGATCCCTGCTTACCAGGTAAACATTCATGATATCAACTTTCTCTGGGGACATCAAAAAGAGTTGGCTATGTACGTTTCGTACGTTAAAAACAAAAAGCAAGCTATGAAAATATATATTATCTGATCTATCCCCGAGCCCAGCCGCCCGTGAATATTCTCGGAATAAACACGTTATCGCCCGAGAACGACGTCAGACCGAGAAACTGAAGAATTCAAACACGCAAATACTGCTCGCCTGTTCCCGCAAGAACAACGTCCAAGTCGGAGCCGGGCCCGTGCTCGCAGAGTGTGTAGGCACCCAGGGCGACGGCCTCGGGGGACGATCCCTCCAGGTGCACGCAGTTCTGCCTCGACAGCGCGAGCACGGAAGGGGTGGCATTGGACTCCATCGCGCAGATGTAGGACCCCGTTACCTGCGAGAGCAATGGCAGCAACAGCAAAAAGCGTAAGACGATACATGACACGCATCATAATGCTCACAATGAGACATTCAGGCAAAAGGCCACGCAAGACAGTATACACAACCGTGTTTGCCAGCTTACACTATCGAGTACACACCAGTGAACACTACTGTATAGAGCGGTGAAAACAGCGAACAGAATAGTCACACTGCCAGCCACAATCCCAGTAAACACCGCCAGCTTGTACTGGTGTTGCTGGTTTTGACGGGACCGGGTTTCGTTCATCGTTGCCTTCACCTGCTCCTCTCACCTTGTTTTACCGAGGGCGGTGGTGTGGACATTGCCAGTGTAAACAGGTGACCGTCAGAATGCATTGGTTACTGCGCGTTACTACTGGAAATATAACTATTACGGGGGTACATAGTTAATATGACCTATGGCATATATAAAAACCTATATATTTATCTATTTTTACCAACAAAATTTGGTCCCGTTAACTATGGACCCCCCGTAATAGCGTTAAAAGCCAGCTTACACTACAGGTCTATACATCTCATATATACTGGTTGGTTACTGCTGATTGATGTTGGCAACCACCAGATTATTTATACCAGTGACTTGTCAACATATACGGGGCATTAAAAGTTTCTGCTGGCGTTCTCACCTCGTTACCGTCGGCGGGGCGGAAGGCATGCATGTTAGGAGTGGCCCGCATGAGCTCCATCACCTCCACCGGCTGGTGCGTGGGTCCATCCTCTCCAAGCCCGATGGAGTCGTGCGTCATTACATAAATGATGCCGAACCTCGACAGAGCACTGCGTGTACAGACCAACAAAAAAAGAGGGTGGAGAAAAACAGCAGCGAAAAAAAAAAAAAAAATACGTTAAAAAAAATACGTGAAAAATGTGCATTTTAGCGCCTTGCCCTCGCGTGTATGATATGGTTGCTCCTATTCAACAGTGTCGAGCCAAAGGCACAGCAATCATCGCCACCACCACCACCACACCCCCCCTCCAACCCCACTCCTACCTCGAACTCTCCCAGGCCACCCCATGAAAACTTAGATGCCGTGACATACCCACTGTCGGACAATTCGGGTCAAGGCCATTTAGTCAAGACGCAGACCAGGTGAACCGGCTTGTCACGAGAAAAAACTAACGGGAGGAACTCGGCACCGTGCCCACCAAAAATATCCCGAGTTATCAAGCATGAGAGCATTTCTTCGGCAGTAGAAAATGAGACCGCAGCAGAAATCATCCACCAACAATACGTTTACAACAGTAGCTTGTCACGGGTTGGTCTTAGAAAGAGCACACCACTATACCTGAGGCGGACCCCTCCCCAGGCGTAAGTGATGAAGTTGAGGAAGGTGGCCCCGAATGGCCTCAAGCCACCGTACGCGAACATGCCGTTCACGATGGAAGACATGCCGTGCTCCCGGACACCATAGCGCATCTGCCGTCCCTCGTAGGCATCTTTCTGGAACACGCCAGATCTGGGGATAGGTGGGGGTAGGAGGTGGAAAATTATGGAGGCGTTCTTCTGGAAACGAAAGGGTGGATTGACAAGAGCACAGGTCGGAATTGGAGACGGTATCTTGGCTATTTCGGCCAGGACGACAGGTACACTTCAAGGATGCTATGTTACAAACCAGTAGAAGGTAGACGGTCGTATGACGCGTTGACCGTCACAAGGATCACTATCAACAGTGTTTTAACCCATTTAGGACTGTGCTCCCCGTGGGGGGACGTAACATTAGGCATTACCGTCACATAGTTAGGCCTCTGTACAGCAGTGGAGCACGGAATTATCTGTTGTCTATTTCTTTCCTGGATGTATTCTTGCACACTGGAGCTCATGGAGCCTGCCTGCCCCGTGACCACGGACGAGTACTTACGGCAACGACCTGATGTGAGAACGAGGACAAAGTAGGCCTACACGACTCCACTCAACTGGACCTGTCTAGGTAACATCTACAGCAGGATCATTTGGTGGAGTAGGCGAGTCCGCTCGACTCACTTGAAGTCGGTGTTGTTGGAGCCGGTGAGATCGGCAGAGCCGCCGATGAGCTCCGGCAGCTTGTCCGCCATGGCGTTAAGGACCATGTGGGAGTACTTTCGGGTGCCCTGGGCCTTGTCCTGGGAAGACAACAAAAAGCGACAGGCAGTCAGTCAGTCAGTCAGTCAGTCAGTCACAAACTCAAGAAAACGGGTGTAGTCCGTCTTGACGGTATTTTTAAATTGCGTATCTGAGCGCATTGGTGCAACAAATGTATTTCAGCCTGCGAGGTGAGGAATCCATGCTTCTCCTTGTATGCAATCAGTTCACACAGTTTCTGGCCTTCCAACTGCCGCCATGCGCTGGATTTGGTTTATGCCAAAAAAAGGAAGGTACAAAAGCGGGTTCCAACCTACAGAGGTAACATTATTTACAGGGAGGTGGGAGCTCGACCGACACACCCTACCCGCCAAGACCTCTTTACACAGGGATTCTTACCCCGGGGGCGAACTTGGGGAGCGAATCCTTCCAGCCCTCCGGCAACTCGCCGGCCATACGGCGCTTAAGCTCCTTCGCCAGCTCCGGGTACTGGGCCTGATTCATTACAAGCGGGGAAGGTGAAAAAGGCCAAGGGAGGGGAAGGGAGGGTTATTGTCGAGCAGAGCAATGAGTTGTGGAGCAGCGCGGTGAGCCTGGCCTGTGGTGTTCTCTCACAGGTTCGTGTCCAAGCATTGTTGCGTACCAATAGTTACGTACGTCACTAGCTAGTACCGTGGGTCTGTTGTAAAAGATGTTAACATCGAAGAAACAATACCGTTCGCCTGATATCGTAGGTGGTGTTGCCGTCAGCCGCCAATATGACCAAAACCGGATTTAATGCCTTGACCTGTGTTTTTTTCTCAAACCCGGGCGTCTACAAATACTTGCGCTCCCACGGAACCTTTGGGCTGTAGTACCGTTGGTTGTGGTATCAAGCACTATGTAGTAAGCGGGGATAGTATACAATACCATTGGTTGTAACGCCATAGGCGGCAAACAACACTCAAACCCAGTCCACAGGCCACGAACACTTGCCCCCAAAATAAAAACGCCGACCAGCACGAAGCACCGCCGACGAACAGTTCAGCAGTAGGGTTGTAGCCAAAAACACAAGTGGTTCCTCTACAGACAGTGCCCCTTGACTATTATATTAATAGTGCCGGCTGCCCTCTTCCGTGCCTGCGATATGGCTTGAAACGAGTCAGATTTACTCAACGCGGCAGTGTGCGGAGTATTGCCGGTTGCCGATTCCTAGAGAGGGGCCGGCACTACTGCAGTACCGTTGGACCGTTGTGCTGTATGTTGGTATTACGGGGGACCATAGTAAACAGGACCAAATATTGCTCGTAAAAATGAGTAAATATGTAGGTTTTTGTGTGTACCGCTGGTCCTATTTACTATGGTCCCCGTAACAGTCTGTATTATGAGTCACCTCGTAGGCGGCGAAGAGGGTGTTGTAGTCGGCTTCCTTCTTGGAGCCGGACTCCTTGACGGCCGCGAAGTGCTCGCTCACGTCCGCCGGGACCGTGAAGTGCTCTTCCGGGTTGAAACCGAACCTGAGTAAAAAAAAAAAAAAAAACAGAAACGGTGAGTTTTTCGTACACACGCCTGGGATCCTAAAACGAGAAAACTAGAAAGTCACTCCCGGCCCGCAGTTGCCATTTTACACGAAGACATAACTCTGGCTCCTCGTGTATGATAAACTCTGATCCTGCCACGAGCATGCTTAAAACTTCGGGCTCCTCGTGTATAATAAAGCACTCTTACGGGGGACCATAGTAAATAGGACCAAATATCGTTAGCACAAAACGGAAAATATATAGGTTTTGGTGAGCAGCGTCGGGATTATTTACTATTAATATGGCCCACCGCAACAGTCCCGCTAGGAACATGGTTCAAGTCGTTCATGCGCACCAAACATCGAACACCCAAAGAGTAAGCTGTCGTCGACGTGTGTGCGGTGATGCAATCTACAACAAAAGACAGAAAACAATACTTTCGGGCAAAAAGTAAAAACTAGACACCTGGTGCTTGTACTTCCAAGTACTATATACCTCTATGATGGGTACACGGCGTCTGGCGGACGCTGCAGACACTTTGAAAGGTATCCCTACGTTATAGAGGCGGTACCTTCATGAGTGAAGTGAGGCAGGCACCCGCCCCTAATCAATGTCCAACACCAACAAATAAAAAGGAGGCTCCATGACATGCTTACGTTTTCTTTACGTGGACGACGTCAGCGACTCCCAGCGGCGCTCCGTGGGTTGACTCCTGGCCCTGCAGCAGCAGCATCGTCGAAAAAACGGCAGCAGACGATCGACCGATAACTAACAATTAACGATATGCGATTGATTCACCATGCAAGCTGGTGTCCGTCGAAAATATGCAAGCAATCAACCACAAACAAAATGACAACAGATGGAAAAATACTTACTGACACCTGGTATCCGATAGGAACGAAGTACCAAAGGAGCTATAGCAACGATGGGGTTTCCAAGGTAAATAAACCCCAGACACAGAAAACAAGGGAAGCGCGGTGTGCCATATAAGAAGGTGCCAGATGTCACCATGTAAAACATGACCGGGTCCAAACTAATGTCCAACCCGTGCTCACAAAAATTGCCAGATTTTATTGAGGTTTATTGAGGTGTCCGATTTTTTTTTTCAAACACATCCAAAGCAAGCGACGAAAATCGTGGTATTTTTTATACTGCTGTACCTGCTTCTGGCTGCCGAATCCGATGATCGTCTTGGTCTTGATGATGGATGGCTTTCCAGTCTCCAGCTTGGCGTTTTCTACCGCCTCCATGATCGCCGCCGTGTCGGTGCCGTCGGCGACTACCTGCGTGTGCCACCCGTACGCCTCGTACCTGGACAACCATTGTTCAAACACCAAGAGCAAAAACGACAGTGAGAAAATCAATTACCAGGTACCTGGTAGGTGGGATGTACACACTACTGAAGCCGACGTGTCAATAATGAACACAAAAACGTTTTCTCAAGTTGTTTTACTTGGTTCAAGAATCTGCCTCAAATGGGAAGAGGGGTGTCCGAGTTTTGGATGTATGTGTGTATCCCTGGTCATCAAAGCCATTCGTGCTTCAAAACAACATCTGAATAATCAACAAGTAAACGCAATGGTGTATTCGGTACACGTATTCATAGCGACTTTGGGATATCCGACTCGGATACCGGGGTACCTTTTGGGTGTGGGTGGTTTCATAATCAGGTACTAATAGATAACGGCGAAGCATAACCTATGGTCAGTAAGATATATATACCTGGTGCCAGGTATATCCTGGTACCGGGTATATGACAGCCATATAGAAGATACCGATATAAGATATATTACCGTTAGAGGATACGAATACAACGGTGGTACCATACATACGGTCAACTGGTATCTGTATCTGTATGTGCAGGTGTACCTCTTGATGACGTCCTCGGTGAAGGAGATCGCTGTGTCTCCGTCGATGGTGATCTGAAAAACAAAACAGACGACGGACACCAACAGGTCACCGGCGGTTGTGAGGAAGGGAAGGCGAGAGGATAACAAAAGCTGCGACAATAGTCCCGAGAACTCCTAGATACATTACGCAGGCGTGCAGGAAATTATGGTAGCACCACAGAACTGAACCGCGACAAAAACTTCGAAATCTCACAACCGCGTAGACACGTAGATATGTGTACACTAAAGTAATAGCACGACGGAATTATATTCGCAACGCATGGTGAAAAAGTCAATCAACAGCAAGCGCGCAAGTGTTTCTTAGGCTTGTTGCTCACAACCCACCTCGTTGTCATCGTAAAGGACGATAAGCCTGCCGAGTCCCAGGTGCCCCCCGAGAGAACAAGCCTCTGAGGAAACCCCCTCCTGCAGGCACCCGTCGCCGCAAATGACGTAGGTGAAGTTGTCGATCACCTGTGAAGCATGGGCAAAATTCGGGGGGGGGAAAGCGATAACGACGATGTTGGCGCATGACAACATAATCGGAGTCGTGACCGTGGACAAGGGAGATACGGTGGTACCTTATGTATGATAGTTTGCGATCGTGCCTTTTTACGATTGACGACAAGGACCGTTTTTAGCGACAGCAGTGAAAACTTGCCAAATTAGTTTTTGGAAATTTGAACCTTCAAGTCTTTGCTATTTAACAAAAACTTGCCAAATTAAATGGCAAGTCCAAATTTCCATAAACTTGCCAACGAAGGGCTTGGGGAATATCCATAAAACGCTTGGCAAAAACCATAGAAACAGCCACATGCGGATACACAACAAGAGGAAACGTACACAGGCAGAGTCAGGAGAGGCGAGCACGATCAGGCACGACGATAAAACAGCGGACCAACAGGAGAGGATTGAAAACCCCATCGCAAGCAAACTTGACAGCGGCGTTTATGAGATGCGAGACATCAGGTATTATATTACACGTAATTTACTCCAGCACACATCAAATCACTGTTCGAATTAACTTGCCTCAAAGTCAGGCTTGTTGAAGGTCGCGGCCAGGTGCCTCTCGGCCATGGCCATGCCGACCGCGTTAGAGATGCCCTGTCCGAGAGGTCCGGTGGACACCTCGATACCGGCGGTGACGAAGTTCTCGGGGTGTCCAGGGGTCACCGAGTCCAGCTGCCGGAAGTCCTTCAGGTCGTCCATAGTGACACCAAACCTATTTCAACAGCGTAAGAGTTGAACTGAGCGATTAGTACAGCGCAACACCTATACCACGTGTTCATAATGAATATTAAGTGCTCACGTCCGTCGTAATAGTTCGTAGTGCTTAAGATAAAAAACGGCATCTGTGTTTTTGAACGAAAATAGTACGTGTTTTTCTTGAGCGGTCGTCGATTTGAATCGCGTACGTAACCAAATATTTAGATGGCGCGCTTGTTTAAGCCATGCCTGATGCTTCGGCCATGGTTTTATTGGCTCGGCAAGAGAATGGGTGACAGCGACACGAGCGGAACTAGTACAGAACGCTCGTGCCCCCACCGTTGGGAGCAATACTGAAGATACCAGGCAGTACGAAGCCTATCCTGTCGAAACTTTTCGGCTATTATTAATAGTAAGCTATTACCATGTAAGCGAGGGACCATGGTAAATAGGACCAAATGTTAATAGGGAAATATAAAGGTTCTTTTTACCAGGCATCAATAGCTCACCCACAAAGGTGCAGCATGATGTACTGCAGGGCGCAAGCGTGTCCGTTGGAGAGCACGAAGCGGTCGCGCCCCCACCACTGTGGGTTGGAGGGCGACAAGTTCATCGCCTGAGAGGGGTAGCAGACAAATATAGCCGTTGGGGGGGGGGGGGGGGGGGGGGGGTGAGGGAAGAGCAAGGCGTTGGCGTAAGTATACAACACTTTTAGCGTAGGGATATCGGTCAGCCGAGGCGTGTCGTAGGGTGGATCTAAACATATGGCAACAAGAAATTGAGGTACGCATCAACGGTGACGACTTCGAGTGTTTAACGAAGTCGCAAGACTCGATACACCAACGAGAACAATGTGTGATGTTATACTATTACGGGGGTTCATAGTTAATAGGACCTATGGTATACATAAAAACCTATATATTTACCTATTTGTACTAACAATATTTGGTTCTGTTTACTATGGTCCCCCGTAAATATTAACAGCAGGTGTTCGGTTAAGTACCAAAACCCCCAACAGCACAAAATTGCACGATTATTCAGTTGTTTGTCGTATCAACGTCACCCATGCCAGCGATACTAGTGATCGAAAGAAAGGGGGTTGCCGAACAAATCCTACTACAATACCAACGACTGAAATTCCTCCGGAAAAACGAAAAAAAAAATCTAAAAGTTAGGTACCACATAATCTCGCACGGGCATCACAAACACTGCTGTGTTACAATTGCAGATCGAAAATCGCAAAATTGAGCGCTGCATCAACGCAAATACCATTTTGCTTGGTGCACTTGATTCAAGTATGAAATATTGTTTTTGGCCACATTTTCTCGTGATGGGCAAGGCATTGAAACTGACGTCGACCTTGTCGTATCCCCAGCAACGTCTCCACCAACTTTCGCATAGATCGGGAACGACCATATTTTTTTGCGGAATCTAGTGTAAAAAGTTGGTGTTTTGAAGTTTTGGGCGATATCTCGTCGAGTTGCGAGTGGAATTATTAACGTGGTATATTTTTACGTACTTGTTTTTTTCGCACATGCACCGACTGGTATGTCAGGGTCAGTTGCCTCCAAATTTCATGTCCTAATTCGCAGCAGTGGTTCACGAGATACGACCTCATGACTGATTTTCCGCTTCATGGCTGGCCCCGCTCGTAGCTAACCCTACGTGTACTGTGCCTCCAAGCGTTTTACGACCATACCATCCGGTATAATCAGAGTACAGTATTAATAGTATGTGTACAAAACATGTGTGGCGCACCTGGGTGAAGAGGACGTGGGCCATGGCGGCGCAGCCCATGGGCGCCCCAGGGTGTCCCGACATGGACTTCTGCACGATGTCAGCCGCCAGAACGCGGATCGTGTTCACAGCCTGGACGTAAATAGGATGGACACAAGCGTTACACATGTTCATGTATTGTAGACGAAAGGCATGTCGACGGAACGTGGGAAGGGGGGGGGGAGGGACGGGAGGGACGGGAGGTCAAAAACGCCACCGACAGCAACACGGCATTTACACATGTACCGCGGTAGATGTGTGTAACAAACTACAGTGGTGCATGAAAAACAAACCAAAACGTGACAAAAGGACAAGGTTAAGCTTTCAGGACGAATATGATCCGCAGCACTTTTGTACCGCTGCTCGTACAGGAAAATTCTTTCGAGGGCCTTCCCTGACTCATGTGGCCGTCGGCGTGAGTTCATGGTACCCAAACGGCCCTGCGGGCGAACCCAGGGTCATCAGTCGTTAGTCAGGTATGTCCCACCAGTTCGGCCGGACGTTTGTCAGAACTTTTTATGTTCCAAGACGCCAAGTGATCAGTTGACCCGTGGAAGGTTCAAGGAAAAATCTATGAAACGGCATCGCTTGCGGTGGCCGTCAGGATGTGATCTGGGCGCGCAAAGAGTACTCCGGCGGTTAAATACTAAAAATACACCCACCCGGACGGGTTCGAGGAGTCTGGGAAGAGGACGGCCTGGCCTGGTATTGGGTGCCACGCAGGCATCAAGGTAACATGTATCAACAAGTAGTTCGTTCTCCAGCCCGCAAAAAAAATATCGTCGGACTGTCGGGAAGTGACAAAAAAATGTCGAGAAAATTATTGTCCACTGGAGAGGAAGGCCAAGTAGGGTTGATTGAATGCCCGTTAGAAAAATTCCAGGAAATTTAGTTCACCAGAAATATCACGAGGAAAAAAAGTGGTCCGCATTTCGGAACATTGAAATAAAATATGGTATGTGCGAGGTCCGGGTTGTAAGGGTGAGGGATAGGGTTGAGTCTACACTTTACCTTGCTTGATGCCACATTCACTGTTCAAGAACAATTGTTTCGTCGCCCGCAAAAACGGAAAGCCGGGGGCCTGGAAGATCCTATTAATCCTTTTAGGACTGCAGTCTCGTTTTGGGGACAAACCAGTCTAATTTCAACTAATTTTTTCCCCAAGACGGGACTGCGGTTCTAAAAGTTAAGTCGGAATCCACAATACGTCCAAACCTTCGCTACTTTTCGAAATTTTCTACTTGCTCTGCCTGCTAAAAAAAATGCCATGTACGAGTATGTTCTTCGGAAATTCCCCGATACTGATACTTTCTCCATCACAAAGAGAATAAAAGCTCCATCATACACCATGGAATAAATTTCCGAGTCGATCTTCGAAACATGTCCCACGCGGGGCACGCCGACCGAAAATGGTACCCCGGTACACGACATATTAGCCTTTTGGAGGTTTTCCACGCTCGTCGTTTGGACTCTCTTTGCTGTCGATTCATTTTAAATTCAGCGTGGTTATTCGTGAGGGGGCGCCGGATCTTCACAACATGTTTTCATGTTCTTGCTGTATTGCGAAACTAGGACAGCTGTCAGCACCCACACCGTCGGCGCGTATCGTCGAATGACCCACCCGTCCATGTCTTGGCCGATTTGGATTTTGTCGAATATTTTGCAAGCTGTTGTCTGATATGAAGTGGACACATGCATCTGCTGTGCACGCTGCGTGTTATTCTACATATTTCAAGAACGGTTTTTTTATGAGCTCGTCAACGATTTATCATGCACTGGTTTTTTTATGCATACATGAACTGGTGATTCTTAAAAGGTTAAGAGTCAACAGGAAGATTTTACTATTCACGGGGGACCATAGTAAACAGAACCTACGGTAAACACAAAAACCTGTATGTTTCCCTATTTTTACATTTTTACCAACAAAATATTTGGTCCTATTTAATGTGGTCCCCGTAATACTGTTTTTGTGGTTTACGACGGTATAATCCAGAAGTGGTTTACTGCAGCTGCTTCCACTGAAAGGTATTTAGTGATAAATACTGCGGTAACCTTGTTGAGTACTGGTAGTATTTAGACACTATAATATTTAAATACAACAGCAACGCTCGTATCGTACACGGCGGTAGTACCCACATATGTAAAGAGCGACCCTCAAGCACGAGGTCGAACAAGGAGTAAGCGTTGAACTCCCCCCAACCTTGAAGCTATCGCTACGAGTACAGCCATAGAACCGGCAACGGTCTGAGTTTTTGACATGTAGATGCTCTCAGCATACGGGTGCCATCGTTGGTTGGAAGGTGCATAATACGCCGCACCTGTGGAAGCAGCATCCAGTACGACTTCTCGTGTGAACTTCATGCATTTCATTTTCCTCTCCGATCTCCGGTGTTCATGTCCCATGTCCCTACTGCGTGATCTCGCTCACACTCCCCGACGAGGCGAGCTGCTCTCTGCTGCTCACTGCACCTCGTCCATCTGGCGACAAGAGCCTATCTACACGTACAGACGTCGGGTTTCCCCTATTTAATATTGCTTACACACGAACAGACGACGTGATGCATGTCTGCGTCAAAAGCAGAGAAGAGGCGACACGCAGCCGCAGACGGCAGACCAAAAAACTCCTCGTAGGAGTTCTCGGATAGGGTTGGGAAAAGTATTTTTGCTACAGCAGTTGCTGCTGTATTTGTGCTGTTGACGCTTCAGCAGCTCACGACTGGCGCACGGCTCACGGCGCTTGCAAGCCGATGCCATTGTCGAGATTATGTCCCACAATATCACCTGGGTTACGTACCTCTGGTAGCTCTGGTATAGTAAACCTAAACCTGGTACCAGCTTAGCAGCAGCCGGGTCGTCGTTTACTGGCATTAAAAAAAATAGCGTACGAGATACCTGGCACGCTGGTATGGTATGTGTATACCATTCTTACGTGTCAAATTGATTAAAAACCCTGAAACCCAAATCTTAGCGTCTCAGATCCGGGGTCGAATTTGAAGCAGACTCGTTTTCCACCCTCTCGAACCACGTGCGGTTCGTGCATTATAGTATGACCGCAAGATTGAACATTTCAGCCCCTGCCGTACTATAATAGTCGACTCGTGCCGAATGATGCCAACCCACGCAATCAGTAGCCACTCTCAGCAGAAATAAGATGTGATACCATGGAGAGCACGGCAGCACAGGAGGAAATACCTGGCACCCGATGCCGGTACGTAACTTGGGACCATTAAAACGACGAGTACTGGCTCAAGTTGCTGCTGTAGGAGGCTGTAGGGTTGATCAGATCATGTCATGATTGATTGATGATTCACGACTGGCGACTTTTTATTTTATTTTCCTCTTCTCTTCTCTACGATTTGTTTTTTTTTCGCTTTCTGTTTCTTGTTTTTTTTTTTCGTTCAACTGCTGTTTCTTTTTGTTTGTTCTCTCTTATATATAATGTGTGTGTCGTTCCTGTCGTATCTAGTGTGTGTGATTTTCACATTAAACCGTTCTTCCAGCATGAGGTTGCCATGGCATTGCATTGCGTTGTCTACTCTGGTTACTGCACAACAAAAGTGGTCCTGCTCCTGCTGTGGCGTAGTTTAGTGACCATAAAATTTGTAACTCGAGGAGGGAAGAATCGGCATGGACACTGGTTGTGCTGGAAGCGTGTGTGTAATGTCGACGGGTAGAAAGTACGGTTTAACAATGTAGAGAACACACATACCGGCATGCTCAAACCCCGAGGCTTTTCCGCACATTCCGATATTCGGATAACTTGAAATATTATCAACAGAAAGCAAAAAAAACACACAAAATGAAATATTTACGAGCACGCCGTACAACAAACGAAGCAAATACGGCGGTACCTGCCTGGTTAAAAACGGAGTACACCGAGAACCGTTAATAGCTGTACATACGAGCTGATACATGGAGCTGTTCTTTTCTTATTAAGACTACGGAGGACCGTAGTAAATAGGACCTCCGGCATACACAAAAACCTAAATATTTACCTATTTTTACTAACAATATTTGGTCCTATTTACTATGGTCCCCCGTAATAAGAGGTCTTGATACCATGCGCACAACTTACTGATTTAGGTTTGCACCAGGTAGGTTGCTGGTACCCAGGGTGTCAAGTGTGAGGCAAGCGACATCCAAGTGTAATAGGGACATGCATGGGCGGCGGACAATATTTTTGTGCCGGAAGTTTTGCGTGCTGTCTGTCGGGTTATGCAATTGCGTTGGCGCGATCGAGTTTTCGCCGACACGAGCGGCTGAACTACTATTACTGCTATATTATGCCAGGTACAGAAAGTACCTGTACACCAGTAGACAAGAGCCATAGGTCAGGTCAAGTGTGAAGATTGGTGTTAGAGCCTATGTACTGATTTACTACTCCTGTAAAATTGGTAGTGTAGAGGTTTTCACGCACACATTCTGGGCTGTCGCTCGGGATCAGGCGACGAGGAGGTCTAAAGTTCAGCATGCGACATGCATACCCTCATACCTGGTACCTGATAGATAGATAATACGTCGAGGTTCATCGAATTTTCATGGGCTCACGGAACTTCGAAGGTCCTGGAGAGTGGCGGTACTGGTGGGTGGTGCCGATCTCTCCGAATCATGGCAGCGTGGCAACCCCAAGCTCCGCGCAAGAGCCGCCGCAAGGCTGGTGGACACCAGGTCGCGGCCGAAACGAAGCTCGGCGTGTTTCTAAAGGTCGATAGGTGCTGGTCTCGCCGCGTATGTAGGGAGACCTCCAGGTAACAGATGCCTCTCGAAAAGCCACGACATTACAGCGATCGCAGAGACTACTATTAATACAACGACAGCACTCCTACGTAGTCTCGCGCAGGAGGGATGAGAGCTAGAGAACCCGCCACACGACAAGAGGATGCACATACATAGCTCACCTTGGTCTCGACATCGGCCATCTTGGACTTCTTTGCTTTGGAAGGGGAACCCACGCCTTCTCTCTTAGACATTAAGCAACTGCTGGCGGTGGTGGAGGAAGAAGTGGTGGTGGTGGTGGTGGTGGTGTTGATAGCAGCTGTGAGGCTACGTGAGGCTCGCGTGTACCGGAGCTCGTTGTGCTGTGGCCTTACGAGAGAGAATATACGCAGAGAACTCCGTAAGCGAAGGATGGTTTTAAGGTCTGTGGGCGTCTGCTTTCGGTCCGACCAATTCGTGCTGTCCGGCTTGGCTGTCGGGTTGTGCCCTTCGGCTTTCGGAATAAAGTCGGGAAGTTGGGGTGGGTTATCGGTGGTCTCCGCCTCGGCCCTCGGGACGTCTTGAAATCGAGTGTATCCACCACTAGAAAATTATTTTATCTTCACAGAACAATCTCCGATATCTGTGGGTCAATCACGTTCGAGTGTTGGTGGGACGATACCGTAGATTGCGTAGATGATAGAAATAAATTGGAATCGATGAAATCCAGCAAACATTTCGAAAGTCAGGCGAACCATGCGATTTCGTTTTTTCCCCACATGCGACGCGAAGGAAGGAGCGCGCGCAAAGGGGGCATGGTGTGTGTCGTAGTCTGTCGGCGTTTGTAAGGTGAATTAATTATTATGTGTGGTGGTGTGTGTGACGCAGCAGCAGTGGTACGTACTATTTATTACGATTAATAATAACTTCTGTGCGGCGGGGTTTTTTGGTGTGGTGTTTGTTGTGAAATATTATTTTTTTATATCAAGTTAGAGAAGTATAGTAAGAGTAGTAAAATTAAATAATTATTATATTAAATGTATTATACCAGGAGATACAGAGAGAGTATAGTAGTAGTGCAACGTATATTTTAGCATACATAGTAGTGTTGCATATAATCTGCAAGATATAAAATGCCACCTTGCACCATTATATTGCTTAATCCTCTCACACCCAGGATCAAGTTATATTTATTATTACGAGATATCGATCGGTGCTCCCATGATGATCATAACTTGCCACGAAACGGCAGCCACAGCCTCCCATCACAAAGAAAAGGAGGCATGCACAATTAATTTTACTGCATGTATGTAGTAAATAAATATTACCAGGTATATTATTATCTGTTATAGGATGCACATACAATATAATATATACATACATATACATACATACATTTGTCATGCGCATCCATATTTGTCGTGCGCCGGTTGCAGCAGCTCGGGCGGCAGAAGAAAATCCCCCTGTACATGTGCTTTATCGACTTGCAGAAAGCGTACGACTCTGTCGACCGAGAACTGTTGTGGGAGGTACTCACACGCCTTGGTGTACCAACCAAGATGCTCACAATCATTCGCAATTTTCACGAAGGCATGCGGGCTCGCGTGCGTGCGGATGACGGTGAACACTCGGACTGGTTCAATGTAACCCAGGGACTGCGGCAAGGCTGCGTACTATCGCCGTTACTGTTCAACGTGTTCTTCGCCGCTGCGATACACATCGTGCTGGTACGCTTCAGCAAAGACGAATGCATCGTAAGGGATTTGGTTCATCTCGAAGAGGACAGGGTTGTCGGAAAAGAGGAACCGTTGGCATGCGTGCAAAGGGCTGTGTGGGGCATGTTGTATGCAGACGATGCAGGAATAGTCTCGAAGTCGGCGGAAGGCCTTGCGAGAATGATGACAGTCATCGTGACTGTCTTCGAAGCAGTAGGTCTCACGGTATCCGAGAAGAAGACAGAGACGATGCTCCTACGAACACCGGATCAGACGTTTACCACCTCACCGCTCGCGATCGGAGCTGCAGGCCAAAAGTATAAACAGACGACCCAGTTTTTGTACCTAGGAGGCATTATCCACGAGAACGCTGACCTCTCCTTCGAAATCGAGCGACGAATCCGTCTGATGCGGGCATGCCTCAAACGGTATGGTCCGGAACTGTACGATAGGACGAACGCACCGCTAAGTCTGAAAGTCCGGATGCTGAAGGCCGAGGTGATTGAGACCTTGCTGTACGGTTGCGTGACGTGGACCCTCAATGCGGACCACTTCGCCAAGCTTCGATCAGCCCACCACGAAGTCCTTCTGCGAGTCATTGGTTTCCAGCGCCGACTACGCACCGACCACACCACCCTCTCGTATGCGAAGGCGCTCAGGATAACACGATGCGAAAGTATCGAAACGACCATCCGTAAACGGCGACTCTTCTTTGCGGGGGCTGTGGTGCGGCAACACGAGGGGCGATTGCCCAGTCGGTTGATGTTCGGGACGATCGCTGGTGGGGGGAGCCCGAAACCAGGCGGGCAGCCTAAGACTTGGCCTAGGGCAATTGCTAAGGACCTTAGAGTGTTCAAAGCCTCAGAGGGATCAACGGAAGACTCCCCCTTAGTCTTTGGAGTTGGGACCGCACTGTGGCCCACTGCAGCAAAACAGACGGGAAAGTGGTACCGGGGAATCCTCGAAGCAGCTGAACAGTTCATGGGCAGGTGGCACGAGGCTGAGGCAAAGCTGAGTAGACAGCGCCGTGCATCCGCTGCAGGTAGTGTTAGAGGGAATGGGGGGAGGGGTAACAGCAGGAGGGGTAGAGGGAACACCGTACAAGTGTATAGGGGCAGGGGGGGGAACACAGGAGGAGTAGAAGGGAAACCGCGGTAGAAGAGAGTAGCAGAGAGACCGCAGATAGGGTAGCAAGGTACCAGGCCGACTAATAGGTTGGACGTTTCTTTGCTACTCGTACCGCCAACTGCTGCGGCCGTTCGGTATGCATTTTGATTTTTTCCCTTCTTATCCCTATGAAAGAAGTACTACATAGTGGGTGGGTGACGAGCGTATTTTGGCCCACTCACTATTGCTCTTTTTACTTAGTTAAGTGTTCACCGGGATGCATAGTCCCCTTTTTCCTTCTCGTATATTTCCCCTTGCACGTCCCTTTTGGCTCATGCTCGGGGTAAGTATGTATGTGTCTGAGCTTTGGCTTCCCATTTTATTTTTTTATTTGGGATTCTTCTCCTTTTCTTTTTCTTTTTCTTTTTCTTTTTCTTGTTCTTTTTCGGTTTGTTTTTTTCGTTGCTTCTCTTTCTTTATGGTGTATTTTGGTTGCTGGCGTATGTATGTATGTGGTGTCGGCCGCACCTAGTGCGAAGGCATGGTATTACGTAGGCTATTAATGCATTACGGTGTGTTATCTCTGTGTCGTAGTCTGTGACCACAGAGCTCGTATCTTTCTAGGGTGAAGAATCAGCACGGACACTGGGCTTGCTGGATGTCGACGAGTAGAAGAACGGTTTAATGTGAAGAACACACACACACACACACACACACACACACACACACACACACACACACACACACACACACACACACACACACACACACACACACACACACACACACACACACACACACACACACACACACACACACACACACACATACATACATGTAGTATATACTATGTATATGATATAGCTCCGGCGTCCCCGTGGCTTGGTAGGTGGTCCGCGAGCCTATCAAGATCACAATTTCGTGAGTTCGAGTCTCACCGAGTGCATGCTCATAGAGACTTTTTCTTGCATAAAATTGATTAGCGGAAAGCGCGAGAGCGTGAGTTAGCTGTACATTCATTCGATGAAAATCGACGAGCACAGTGGGAATGCTGAACCCTATGCGCGATAAAAACTAAAGGCACGTACCGGGGGGGAGAAGGGACGACACCTGTGACCACGGCTTGTCCAGAAGATCGTCGAGGGTAAAACCTCCTACAAGTGGGCTGGAAAAAGTAAAAGTGATGCATAAAATATATATATATATATACAGAGACGAACAACAACTGTGCCTCTCTCTGTTCCTCGACAATTAACAACAACAACTAGTTACTGCTGTTAACAACAACAACAATTTAAAAAAATAAAATAAAATAAGTGACAACAAAATGACTGATCGATCGATGTGTTTTTTTTCTTGGGTTGGTGACTGACATGATCAACACCACAACCCGTCCGGCTGCGTGTCAAAAAAAAGTACCAGACAGGGTAAATATATATACGAGTGTAGTCTGTGGAGTCATTCTCATTGCTGTGGAATACGATTATTCAATATTTTTTTTTATTTTTTTTCCCCTCCCGAAGATGAACTAACCCCTCACCCCTAAATTAACATCTATCTGGTGTTTTATGGAACTCCCTTCGTTCGAGATTCGAGAACCTGTAAAGAACGAAACTACGGCTACGGGAAACGGGAGGGGTGCTCAGACAAAGGAGAAGCAAGGAAACACAGGGGAAAGCGCATCCAGGCAAGGTGTCAATGGCGTGCTTTTTGGTGGCTATCCCGAATCCCGGTAGCGACCCTTATCGACGAACCTTTTAAGTGTCAATTCCTTGGCATTTCACGGCGTGTACACCCACCAACCGTACCTAGCTAGATGCACCCAAGCGGCCACTCTGTGCGCTCTGTTGACTTGCGCTGCACGCATGTAGGTCGTGCACCACTCCTTTCCAACTGCACTCGATGTTGCCATGTGATTGTGGGTGCACCATGTCGAGCAAGAGGGAGCAAGAGAGGCAGTGTGTATCGACTGTTTACCGAGGCTTGTGTCACGGTTAGAGTTTTTTGTTTGTCTTTCACGCAATCACAACCACAGGCAGACCAGTAAGTCTGCATACATACGTCGCACAGCAGCTGTACCACCACGTACTCGTGCGTGGCAGCGTATAAACCTCGTGTAGCCGTACCGTGCACCAATCCTTGCTGCTCTTACTACGAGCTATGAGGTATATGAGTGCATTATACAGCAGCAGCAGCTCTGTTTTATCTATGGGTGCTCTATCCCTTGAATCCTTGTGTTGGTGATCCTCTCTGCCAGTACGCTCTGCTGCATCCGTCGCCGTGGTGAGTTGTAGGTGCCCTCTGATGAGCAGCACACCCCCTACGTACACATACCTCCTAGGACGGCATGGGCAGCATCTGCTGCTACTGCTGCTGCTTGTCGCATGTTCCGTACCAGGTGCATGGTCTAGTCTACAGCAGGTACATATTACGGAGGACCATAGTAAATAGGACCTACGGTACACACGAAAACCTATATATTTACGTATTTTACCAACAATATTTTGTCCTACGTATTTACTATGCCCCCCCCGTAATTGGTGAAGTTTGGGTCTCAAAGGATGAGACAAAATGACACATGGTCGAACACAAAACAAGAAGAGCTGTGCTTGCACTCGTGGAGCCTAAAGGGTAGGTTTGGGTTGACGAAAAAAAACTCAGACAGGCGGCGTGATGTTTTATGAAAGAGGCGTGTAGCATCAGCATCAAATCAGCCATCGGCCGTCGACCGTCGACCGTCACGGACGCAAAGTCATCCTGGGAGAGTTTATTTCCGGTTCTGGCTTCCGGATCGTCCGCAATAAAATCACTACTAATCCTTCTATAGAAAGCAACGCCCCGGGATATGATCCATCGCCAAGACGGAAATCCAAGGAGATTTTATCCAATTTACCCGTGTGCTGAAACTGCTGTACGACGAACCATCAATTTCATGGTGAGTACCAGGTACCTATTAACGAATCATACCTTCGGCATCATTATTCTGTATTTTACCGCCGGTCGCCTATTTTGCCCCGCCGCCCGCCAACACTGCGTAGTGCGTAGCTGATACACCTGGTACCGATATTAATGCTGGATATCGTATCGAAAGTTTATATAAATCGGGCTTCCGATATATCGTATCGAATGCGTTTTGCGCCCCATCCCCCACGTAACGTGTAGCATCCCCATTTTTTTTTTCCTGATTATGGACGGACAGTTTCGATTCTCGACGTAAATAGCACTACTGGTATGATTCAACATCCACCAGGTATTATCGACACCGTCGGCTGTGCCAAGCTCTGATCCCGTGTTCCCTAAACTATCAGGCCTTCCAGGCAATACTCCGTGTTTTTCGGTAGCAGTATACTCCTGGTCATTTATGTTGTATTGTCCCAGCATCGTGTACGGTATCCCTCTATTAATATTACGGGGGTAAATAGGACCAAATGTTGTCAGTAAAAATAGGTAAACATATAGGTTTTTGTGTATACCGTACGTCCTATTTACTATGGTCCCCCGCAGTAATTGTTATCAAGGCATTACCGCCTTCCTCAAAAGGGGAACACCACTCGCCCTTCTGTGAGATGAGAGTTTTTCTACACATGCGGGCGAAGCAACTTTTCTTGTCTATTTATTAATCCCATCTATTCTCCCTGCCCTACTTGTTCAACTCCCTCCCTTTCGTAGCTCTATTCGGGGGAAACATAGCGGGCACCCCCCTTCTCCCACCCTTCTACAGCACTGCGTGCCTTCGTTTTATCGCAGCAGGGGTTCAGCACTTTCTTTAGGACTGCTGTGCGTACACACGTTGGGCGCTTTCTGCGGTCAAATTTTGCTACGACCGTATGGTACGTACATATGTATAACTTTATAATATAGTACAAGATACATTTTATCGTTATACTGTCATTATATTGTATTAGATCAGACGCACCCTGGGATAAATTTCCATCCGTTTCTTTCCAAAACAGGGGGGGGGGGCAACACAAAGAAACTGTTGTTTTTGGGTACACCTCGTCAAGGTATTTCGAGAGCATTAAAAGACGCAGAGATCTACTATATCATATGTTTACGCTCTCTCGGCTAGGCAGTAAGCACTAAGCACAGACAACTTGCAGAACAGATGTAATCCGCCCCGTCCCATGCTGTGTCATCGTATTCGGGCGCCTGAACCGTGGTATTGTGTCTTAACCCGCTCGCTACTGCCAAACTGAGTATCCTCTGATTCCAAACATTGTCTCCAAAACCCTGTTTCATGTGGAAAGGAGTCATGTATCCCTTGTTCTACCGCAAAAATTATACCACGTACCACACTAAGTTGAGGAAATAATACTGATACTGCTGTGTTCCCAGAAACGTGGGGACAGTTCAGAAGAGGTGTGGGTCTTTTTTAACGACCAGATGAAATTACAATTTTTTTGCTATTTCGGCAACAAAAATTCGGCAAGTCTTGCCCTAAAAACGTCAAAACCTTCTACCGGCGAGCACATCAGAATATCAAAAATCTTGCTATTTTAGCAAAGAAACGCCCCCAGATTGTAGTCAAACCCTGTACAGCGGACAGCCGCTATAGGCGGCATCCTCTGTCGAGGAATAGGCGACCTAGAGGGGAGTGCAAACTCAACTACCGTATCACACTGGGTGATAAGATAACACACCCCCTCGGACGATTTTCAAAGCTGCTGGGTTTCTTGCCAACGGGGAGGGCGTACTGAGTACGCCGAGCGATGCGTCTGTGCAGCCTTCTCGACGAAATCTTTCGAACGCCACCATTTTCGTTGTGTGTGCCCCCCGTAAGGCATGTTTTGAAGGAAACCAGCTTTGAAAATCGCCCGAGGGGGTGTGTTATCTTATCGCCCAGTGTGATACGGTATTCATAGTTGACCCCCGAGGTCGGCATGTCTTCCAGCCCGAGTATAGGCACGTGTCGGTTGTCTTGGGGAGGCTGGGACGGCTGTGTTGTTGGGGTCGACTTGAGCGCCACCGAAACGACACCGGTGCCACACGCCACACCCTCACGGGGTGCGTCACCCTTGCCGTGTGTACATACCCCATCAACAGCGGTGCTGTCAGCACCGCCCTCTAACCCTCGATGCCCCCCTGTATTGCCCTGCGTTGCAGATGTTTGTACCAGTCTAGTGCCGGCGTGCGGATTATTCAACCTTGCGTTGGCGTTTTTGATGGGTTGAAGTGGCAAATGAAAGAGCAAATTTCGCTTCCCATAATTTGCCAACGAAACAGCTAGAGATTTTCTGCTCAAAATGTTTGTGGCAAGTTTTTTGCTGCTGTGGCAAGTCGAAATTTCCATAATTTGCTGTGTTGGCAAGTTTTTGTTGCCAAATGCCTGTCGTTAGAAACGACCCTTAGACGTGTACCATACGCCTTCTGCAGACCACCACCATGCAAGAGCGCGACGACACTGAGAGTATTGTAAGTGCAGGTGCTGTTGCTTGCCTCGAAGTTCTGTCGGAAACGGGTGGTGAACCCATTTCGCCAGTTGGCGATTATGGCAGTTACAGGATCTCCCACACGAAACAACGCTATTACGTCCCGGGTAGATACCAACTGCTGTTACTCCTGCCTTTTACCCATTAGCTATTACGGGGGACCATAGTAAATAGGACCTATGATACACATAAACACCTATATATTTATTTATTTTTACTAACAATATTGGATCCTACTTACTATGGTCCCCCGTAATACTACTATTTTAGCGTGTACCTGGTGTAAAGTTAACTATCACGTATTACCTGTTACCTGCTATTACTTTTTTTTTTGTGTGTTTTTCAATGGCATCTGACTGCCCTACGTCGGTCTTGCGCTCCCTTCCTTTTGTAGGTCACCTCCTTTTGGCAAGTGTCTTGGTAGAGAGCACTCCTCTCTTCTCCGCCCCGGCTACGGCGGTACGTGCTGTCGGCTATCTGCTATCACTTTTATAGCGCGAAGAGTTGAGCACTTTTCTCCCGCGTCCAATTGTGTTTTCGACCAGTAGGGGATACTGACTTCAACGCCGGACTCTAGCCTAATGCACGCCGTTTCACGCCGCGGACCGATGATCGATTCGCACTTCATGATCTAGACCTTGAAGGCCGCTCCGACTCGGCTGTTGGATTGTTTGGTTGATGTTGCGGGGTGAGACCCGTATTTTCCGAATGGATCTACGCGGCGCATGTTTCCTGAGTTGGATGTGTATTATGAGTATGAATATGAATATGAATATGCAGGTAAGACAGATCATGCAGCACAACCTCTCACAACGGCAGGTGTGGAACTAGATGATCTAGATGATCTATCTGTAGATGATCTATCTGATCTATCAGTAGATGATCTATCTGTAGACGATCTATTAGTAGATGATCTATCTGGTCTGTCTGTAGATGATATGTCCGAGGTGTGCGCGGCGGGAATTATCGTATGCTGCACGCTATTACGGGGGACCATAGCAAATAGGACCTACGGTGAACGCAAAAAGCTATATATTTACCTATTTTTACTTACAATATTTGGTCCTATTTACTATGGTCCCCCGTAATAGCAGTACGATGTATTTGACCGCACTTTCCTTCAACGGTACTAGAGGGTTCGTGTCTGACGAACCCCGCTCAGTGCAACGAGCCCAAGACCTTGGTTGACATGAATGGTGGCTGCTATATACTATCATTAGCGTTAACGTTAACGTTACCAGCGTATAAATAGCGACAAAAACAAATACTGGGCACTGAAAAGGCGTGTGTGCGGACAGAAAAGTAGTTGGAGCGAAAGGCTGCCGTCTGTTGCGTTTCTATGGGCATTGGAGAGGCTTTCGAAAGGAGGCTCTCTCAACCGCACGCGAACGGAGTAAGATTCCACCCGTTCGCCTGCACCTTCCCGCGCGGGTACGATCGATCATTTTATTAGTTTGGGCCCGCACAACGGTGTAGAGTTCCGAGCACGACGGATCCCCCACAGCACACCCACCAAGCAGGCGTATATACGCGACATGCCTCCAAACGCCAACAACACTTCAAAAACTCTACAGCATACAGCAGCAGCGACACGTTGTGGAAAAGCATTCATTTTAATGCCCACACAGCAGCCGCGCACCGTAGAGCCCAGATCGATACTCACCCAATGCTCCACGACGTCATTGCACGTACTAAAGTCAGTGCACATACATATCTATTACGGGGGACCATAGTAAGCAGGACCAAATATTGTTAGCAAAAATAGGTGAATATATAGGTTTTTATGTATACCATAGGTCCTATTAACTATGGACCCCCGTGATAGTATAAATAGTATATACCAGGTATATGCATACACCTCGAAGTACGGTCTACCGCGTCTGAGTGAAAGGCGTCGAATCGAACAAGGGATGTTGCAATACCGGTGCCAGGTTCTGGGCGGTTCTCACGATCGCATGTAGTTGGCAGTTGGCCTTTTTTTTGCGGTTTCGAGATTTTTGTGCCTGCCCCTGGTGGAAAAACGCCTCCCTGTATTAGTGGAACCCTCCATTTTCGCAAGTTTTTTCGGCAGCGGCTCTCAGCGCTGCACGTGGGGTGTGGTTCCAGCGAAACCACCTTAAATAAGCTTCCACCGGGAAACAGGGGTTTCGTGGGGACCCCTGTTTGGGCGATGCAGTTGCATCCGCAGAGTACATCAAACTAGGGGCCTCTGACGTCACGGGGGGAAGGCGAACAGGACCGCAACTGCAGAAGGTGTGTCGTTTAGCTATTGAGGAGTGCTACGATTGTTGGCTTTTGCACTAGTAGGCGTGGTGGGGGACGTGATTCCCACTTTTGCGCATTCGCACTGTTGCACGAACACACCAAAGAGACAGACCTTGCCCGGTGAGCTCGCCGCTTTGGTCACCACGATGTTGTCCTGTCTCGCCAACGAGGAGCATGGCGTAGAGCCAAGTGTGTTTCCTATCCAGTGCAAAACATTTGAGGAAATTCCATGCACGTCCCCACACACATGACTCGAGTAAAATTCAAATGTGTTGTGCCGCTGCGTACCAGGTATACTTTTGTACATTCTTCCGCTGTCAATCACATCTTCGAGTATCATGTGTCGTGCAGATTTGATGCGGTGGTACGCACGAGAGTAGTATGATATCACGGTGTCAAGACGCGAGGTCCAGCGCAGCGGTCACATACCCCACACAACAAGTGCACCGGATATTTTGCACCCGCATCAGGAGCAATAGCAACAGCAATGAGCTGATCGCCCCCGAAGCCGCGACGATATACCACGTGTCGGTGTGCCATGTTTGTGTTAGAGGTACCAGAACCTGCCGCTCTGCCTCCACAAAGTGTGCGAGCGGATGTTCTGCTGTTTGTCGAGTGCATAAGTAAATGGTGAGACGGGTCTGCAAGAAGTGCGCTCTGTATGAATTCTAACCCAGACGTGAACTTATTACTACAGGGCCAATACTCTTCAACTGCTCCGCGAATACCGCGAAAAAGACGCACCACACCGTGTGCGATGCTCCTGACACCCCCTCCTCCGCGTGCCGTCTTCAAGCAGGCTCCATGGTATTTATAAGTTGAGGCGGCGTGGAGGCGGACGCGGTTATGCCGGGCAGCGACAGACGAACACGTGCAGGGCGGGCGGCCGGGAGTATGTGGAAGCGAAGGTACGAGGCTACACATTTCACGCTCTTCATAGGGAGAGCAGAGTGATGGCGTGTAAATTTAGGCGGTGGGAAGAAAATGAGAGACTCGCGTGGGCCTCAACGCCTCCAGGCTGATGGTCTTCGCGTACGTATTGACGCTGTTGCATGCATAGGTTTGTGTTCACTCTCGCAGCAGGACACACACGATTTATCGCGGGGGGCACTAACGGCACGCATGCTATTGTCGTGGCGAAAACGTATGCACTCACCGGTAGCGCCATTCATGTTGTGCGTCCACTCGCTTACCTCACCTCAGGTTTTCCTGGTGGCACAGCACGGCATGCGTTGGCTCTAGTGCACGACAGCCACAACCTGCCACGTTCGGCGACACCGCGGAAGTCACCTCCCGCCTTGCCCAGCGGTGGACTACGCACGCTACAGCGGACGCCGAATGCTGAGCGATTGACCGAGGTTATAGAAGTTGAGACAGGTGCCCCGTCGACTCTGCACGCGCCAGGCGCGAGAAGCGCGGGACTGGCTCCTCGAACCCTGCTCCGACCATGACGATGGGCGATCTGCGAGTTCACAAGAGTTCGTTCTGCCGAGGGAAGTTGGGCGACGACGAGGGCACGGCTAAAGGAAGGATCTAACGAGTTTTCCCAGGGGGTTATTTTTTTTTTTCAGTGCGTCGCCGGGGGGCCGGCGGCGACGGGGTGGTACCGTTTCCGTACTCAGGGAATTGCTAGGGGAGCTTTTATGGGTTGATTGCTGGCGCCGGCCACTCCCCGTTTGAGGTCAACGAGGAGGACCCCCATGTGGAGTTCGAGAGAAAATCGGCCGGGGGGTGGAACGTCCGCGGCGGCGGTGAGAGCGTAGGCAAACTGTTTGTGTGGACGGATGTCATCACGAAAACCGGCAAAGTCGAGGTCTACCGCGAATATGTGCGGGGTGACCCGGGGGAAGATGGACGAGGGGACGTCCGGAGGACTAACAACGGGGGGGTCCGCCGCCGCCGGCAGTCGGACTCGAATCCGCTCTACTGCAGACGACGGCTGGCGTTAGTGGAGGCACGGCTGGGGAGAGGCGGGAGGAGGCTCTCGGGGGGCGCAAGGATCTTCTCCATTGGCCAGCTGGACAAGGGGTTTTGATGTTGGGGGTTCAGACTGCACGCGGGCCAGACGTCGGCGAGGCGGAGATTTCCGCCGCTCACTTTATGGCTCACTCCGAAAAATGCTGGGGAAAGCGCTTCTCAAGGTAGCTTATATCATCCGTAGACACCGACGTATGGATTATCGTTTTGCTGGGAGTAAGCCGCGGGCGCATTGTTCCACTTGGCGAAGGGGCGATGGAAGTGAAGGTGTAGCAAGTGGTGGGTGGGGGTACCAGATACCTCCTGGTCAACAGGGTGTACAGATCAATCCGCCAACTGCGGGACGGGACCTGCGGAATCGGCGTGGCCCCCAGATGAGTTCAGCAGCTGGCGTCCAGATGACACCGCAAAGGTGCGCCTTTTCGTGCTCGTCTACCTCTGGGCAGGCTGCGACTTCCTCCCTGCGGTATCCCACCTACGGTTCCTGAAGATGTGGATAGTGCGCTCTGAATAGTGTGCGCTCACCGGGTCTTTTCACCAAAAACCCATTTTTGTTGGAGAAAGTGGGATCTGGATCCTGGGCCGTTCCGAGGGTGTTAAGCTTTTGGGTACGTCATGGTTCTGTCAACACTAGGCAGCGTTCAAGCGAAGGAACCAAAGTAGAATCACCGCCCCGACATCCTCCCTCGGGACGGTAACGCCGAGCAGTACGTCAGGAAGATCGCCGCTATGACATCCTGTTTATTTATCGGCAAAGGAAGCTACCAACTGCTGCCCACCCTGCGAGTCCCTCACCAAGCACGTTCGGCGAAGCGGGGTGGCCTTCCATATGTGGCAGGGCGGGCTCGAAGACAAGATGCCAGAGTTGGAGTTCAAGGGTGAGGGGTGGGGTGTCCACCCGAGAAAGGAAGACGGACAAGGACACGACGCTAACGGCGGAGGACTTGGTCATAGTTGTCCGGCCACTGTTTACGTCGATACCGAGAAGAGGACGCGCTTGTTGACGTGCAGCTGTCACCCCGAGGAGGGCGCCAAAGGACACCCGCAAGGAAAAGAAGTGCTCGCTGTTGTGCGGGTGCAGGGGGGCGCTGTTGCCTCGGCCCTTCGCCGTCCGCAGTCACGGCGACCGATGACAACTCCGAAGGCGGAGATGCGGAGGGTGGCGGGGAAGAGTCGGATAGGGGACGCTGCGGGTGGGGGGGCAGAATCAGGTGGGGGTACGCTCATGGACGTTTCGGATGAAGGCGAATCTGGTGTTCTAGGTTGGTTTTCGAACGACTCCGACTCTGACCATATTTCGGTTACCGATTCGGAAATCGGTTTTGAGGTCGAGGTTTTCATGGGGGGGGGGGGGCATATCTTGATGAGGTGGACGAAGTCGACATGTAAATTTCCGGAGGTTAGGATATGTTACTCGGCGGTGTGTTTTACAGCGTCCGGTACGTTTACGAAACTGGCATGGACATTGTCGACGGTCGATGTTTGAAAGTTATTCAACCTCAGTATACTTGTAGCTGCAGACGATTTGGGCTAAAAATCTCAAAACGGAATCAACTGGTGAGAGCGCGTAGCGTGGGTAGGAGCAGTAAGACGCGAGTCGACGAGGGCAAAAAAAACTAAGGCACGAAGCTTAGTGGGGCCTGGGGAGAACCTGCTGTGTAACCCAGGACCTGAGCTACGACTGCTAGGAGGGGTAAGAGAAAAGAAGGGCGCACGTAATAAACGAGGGGACAAACATAAAATGAGAGGACAAGTCCCGAGAGCAAGTAAATGTTTGTATGCACCTGGGCGGTGCGGGTCCGGGCGAAGAGCGTGACGGTGGGATTACTTCGGTTGTTCTCTCGCCCGAGAAGGCGATTCCGTAACTTATTGATGGCATCATGGGGCGGTTGTGGGTTGCCCAAACACGGTGAAGATAAAGCGCGACCTCTTGGTTTTTGTCGTCGGCCGACGCCACGGCGTTCACTTGTCCAGAAGCGTGTGCAGTTTGACCGCCGAGTGTAAATCTTGCCGATTTCGCCATTCTAATGCCTTCAATCGCGGGCAGCGTTTCAACAGCAGTGTAAATACTGATGTACTTACTGCCTCAGATGTTCGTAGCCTCAGGAAATCAGACAGCGCAACACAACCTATTTACGGGGGACCATAGTAAATAGGACCAAATATTATTGGTAAAAATAGGTAAATATATAGGTTTTTGTGTGTACCATAGGTCCTATTTACTATGGTCCCCCGTAATAGGTGCGTTTTTGCTTTTGTTGTCGACACCTGAGTAGGATAGTTGCGAAAAGTAGCATGTCAAACTTGTCCCCGAGTCGTACGACAGGGCAGCGCCAAACCCTCGCACTGGTTAGTGTTTTAAGATAAATATGTACACTAAATCTTACTGATGCTGTGAAAAAGCAAAACGCTGCCGTCGACCTCAAGAGAAGCCTAACCGGTGTGTTGTATTCGGATCATCCGCAACAAAAGCCGCCACACAGATGTAATCCTGCTGTTAATGTTTGCCCATCCAACGATGGATATATGGTCCTCGAATATAAAAAACGACGGTTTCAGTATTTTGACAGCAGTACAGCAGAAGCGGCGCAACCTATCATGCAGCAGAAAAAAAGACGGTTACAACATGTACCAAGGTACCAACATTGTTTACGGCTTCGGCGATATAGCCGCGTGAAGGGTACCCGTTTCAATACTTCGGAGTGCTATGTACGCGATCACAGGGATGCAGGAAATCCCTGTGCTTTGGGTACCGTGACAGTTGGCGCTTGCACCGTTTCGTTTGTGCCACCTTCGTTTAGGCATGTTTTCGCGCATTGCCGTTCCATCTCTCGTCTGTTTCTTTCGTTCACAAGCTACTTTTGCTGACATCGCTGCTGCCATAAGCTTATCTACCAACACTATTACGGGGGCCCATAGTAAATAGGACCAAACATTGTCAGTAAAAATAGGTAAATATATAGCTTTTTATGTATACCATAGGTCCTATTAACTATGGACCCCCGTAACACTACTGTGCAAAGTTTCGAGGGCATCGGTGGCATACCGTGCGCGTAAAAGCGTCGTGTTGAAGTTGGGCTGTGTTGGCGGTGGTTACGCCGCTCATCTCTGGGTATGTTGGTACTTTTTTTTATGGAGCGTCACTGTGTTGCCAGCAGCTCGTTTGTGGGCAGTAGGGCACACAATTGGCTACTGCGTGGGTCCCCAGATCGATATGGTCTTGAGCTATGGATGTATGCTGCTATGCTTGGGTGTGTTGCTAGGCCCTGGCCTTTTAAGGCGGGCCTGAAAAGATGCCTCAACTACGTACCGTTTCTGAAACAGGCGTGCCTGAACTACTGTCTTTGCGCTTATCTTGCCTATCTTTTGCCAGGCACGCTTGCAGGCACCCTTACAGGCATTTAAGGCATAAAAAAATAACGCCTTTAGTCTGGAACTCCCAAAATCAGGGGAAAGGGGATATATTTTTTGTAGGGTCCCCGCAGCCCGTAGCAGCCACACAGCCCACACCCCACAGCCCTGATAACGGGGACACCGCTATGTAAAATATCAAGTTCAGTTGTCGTGTCTGCGTATTATTGACTATTACGGGGGACCATAGTAAATAGGACCAAATATTGTGAGTAAAAGTAGGCATATATATAGGTTCTTGTGTGTACCGTAGGTCCTATTTACTAAGGTCCTCCGTAGTAGTTCGCTCGGGAAGCGCCACTTTGCAGGCACATTATATAATACTATTACGGGGGTCCATAGTTAATAGGACCTGTGGTATACATAAAAACCTATATATTTACCTTTTTTTATTAACAATAGTCGGTCCTATTTACTATGGCCCCCCGTAACAGTATTAGTAGGCAGCGAGCGTTCAGCGCATTGGACAGTACGGGGTGCGGGCATGGTCGTTTGTGTGTCCGATAACTAGACTGATGATGATGTCGCCGAAGTGTGATTTGAGGTCGGAACCAACGCTTTAGCTTTGGGGCTTTTCTCGACCCTGCGTGCGTGCACACATGCAAGATGCGCAGGTTTGGTTTTGTTGAGTTCATTGCAGCAGCGCGAATCGAACGTATTACGGAGGGCCATAGTAAATATCACCTACGGTACACACAAAAACATATATATTTCCCTATTTTTACTAACAAAATTTGGTCCCATTTACTATGGTCCTCCTTGTTGGTTTGTATTATTTTTCTTCTTGGCAGAGTGTTCGCTGCACACGCACGAATGTATATTGTCTTTCGTTTTTTTTATGAACGGGCATTCAACCCGAACACTGGATCCGTCGAAATGACGCTGCACGACGATAAACAGGTGTGACTGCACGCATAGATACCTGGTACGTACGTGGTAGTCGGAGATCGATGAATATGCTACCTCTTATCGTGTTTGTACTGGTGTTGCTGTACGTGTCCCAGGCACTGATGTGTCTTCGTGCTGCTGCTGTTAGCCCGTTCTACTTCAGCTGAAGGTGCTTTAATGAACCACGACTTGTGTTTCAATACCGACCGGCACAAAAAAAGCAAACATGCTTCGTACGTACGTTAGCGTGCATTCTTTCAGGCATTTTACCTCTTGAAACCAAACTACCTGATTTTAGTACCGGAATTTTTCTTGCGGCGGTGGAACAGGTTTCAGGCATTTTTTCAGGGACTTTTACCACTTGAAACCACAGTACTTGGAAACTAGTCTGAGATTTGCGTTCGGGCGCTGAACGAAGTTTCAGGCTTATTTTCAGGCATTTTGCCCATTCCCACAAAACGACTTGAAATTAGTATAGGTTTTGCGTTTGGACGCCGAGAAGGTTTCAGGCACGTCTCACGCATTTTTTAAGGCAAATGCGTTCAATAGGCAGGCACGTTTAAGGCAAATTACAGGCACGTCAGGGGTATGCCCATCTTGTTGCCCATCTCAATATGACTATCTCCGCATGCCTGAAAGCGAATGCGGCGGCCTTGAAGGCTACCTTGTATTACGGGGGGCCATAGTAAATAGGACCAGATATTGTTAGTAAAAATATATAAATATATACCAGGTAGGTGTTTGTGTGTACCGTAGGTCCTATTAACTATGGCCCCCCGCAATAGGGCACATGTGTTGGCCGTATCTGGGCTAGTGCTGCCTTGTTCTGTGATTTGAGCCCCTTTCTACCCATCGTGGAACCACACCCCACGTGCAACACTGCTGCTGTCTTGCACAAGCGTTTCCACGTTTGTTTGGCGGTTTCGCCGTATGATGTCACCGTTACATTCTTAATCGAACACCCGACCCATTAAACAGTGTACGTGATGTATACGGTGATACGGTTCGGTTGGCATATTCATGTGATACGACATACCTGGTACCTGGTACACAGCAGTACTCGTAATGTTGATGCGTGCTTTATGTTTCTGGAGGTAAACGCACGCTCGTATGCATGTCTGTGCAGCCCATGATGACTTATCATGTCAATACGGGTTCCGTGGATGCAAGGGGAAAAACTCGGAATACGCTGTGGATCGTAGACTCTCTCTCTCTGAAAGTGAAACGACAAGTTCGTAAAAGTGCACAGCAGTTGGTACTCGTTTTAATGGAGAATATTTACGGAGTTTTTTTTGCTTCGCGCCCCTCCGACTTGAACCCGAACCCTACCCCAGTGAGCAGTTCTTGGATGCTGTACACTTGGTACGTAAGACTCTAGGTTTGCTCAGTCGGCTTGGATGATGTGCTTGGAAAAACTCTATTTCGGGGGGACATAGTAAGTAGGACCAAATATTGTTAGTAAAAATAGGTAAATATACAGATTTTTGTGTGTACCGTAAGTCCTATTTACTACGGTCCCCCGCGTCATACGTTAGGTTGAATTGCGCCGCATGTTGAAGTTGCCATTACTTCATGGCATAGCGCCTCGTGCACGAAGCACATGGGCCTTAGGACGTCACCAGCGTATAGCTGCAACGCACAGCTACCGCTGGGTATAGTTTCTGGCAGGTGTCCGTCGTGGTGGGGGCCAGCACGAGCAGTTGAATGATTTTTGGGTAGGGTTTATTTTGTGGGTGGGAAAGACTCGAGGTTGATTGAGCCACATATACCGGTAATGCACTCTTACACCGTTAGTCATGCAAAAGAGTGCCTAAGTAGCTGTCTTGGGAAGATTAATTATCAACCTGGACCCTTACCCTTGACTCCTACCACTCGTGTCGTAAAGTTCCAATCTGGCGAGCTGTGAGCGATTGGATGGGTGCTGACCTCGATCGACCGACGGACGGCTGAGCGCTAGCGATAGTTACATTGATACAACAATTTCTGGTGTCGCTATGTGTCGCTATTTGTCGCTATACTTGACCCCACAAGGGTTGACGCTCACCTTGCATGCCTTCCAGGGCACTACCAAAACACCCCCCCCCCCCCCCCCATCTGAGTGTACTCTACGAGTATTTATTTATGTCACGTACCATCTAAAATTCGAAGTACTCTCAGTCTGTCTCCAAAGGCTTAGGGCAGTTGGAAAGGAGTTGAAAGTCGAAACTCAGTTTGCAAGCCTTCCAGGGCACTACCAACCTTGAGTGCATCCCTATTCCAAGTACTTTGTCTCCTTGTTCTGAGACAAAGGGGTTGTTAACTCTCGCTATAGAGGCCTCCCAGGGCACTATCAATCCCACCACCCGACCTCACCCCAACCCACCCCCTCTCTTCCCCCCCCCCCCCCCCCCCTCCGTAGCCGCATACATGGCCCTCCGACAAGCGTCCCTGCTGGGGGTCAGAGGCGGCGCAATGCTGCGACGCGAGGCGGCTAATCAGAGCCAGCGACGGCGCGGCCGGGCCATTCCGATGGCGTTACCGGCTCTGGGAAGTCGCCCTTTGGACGGGGTTTCTACTTCTAGGAGGCATTTTCACCCCTCGGGGAAGAAGGAGATGCTGCCGGTGATCGGGGGGGCGCTTGCTGTAGCCGCGGTGGCGACGGGGGTGCGGTATCTTATTCGAGCAGGTGAGATGTAAACCATAGGGAGGCTTTTTTTAGTTGTAGTTTGTTTGTCGGACAGGTGCGGAGGCAGGGGGGGGGGGGGGTATTCGATAGGATAGATGTACTCGATCTCATGCATGGCCGTAGTCGTATGACCGTAGACCCTCGCATCCCTACAATGCCGGGACGGAGCATGGCGGGTTTTCACCGACCAGGCGTTTGCTAATTTTCAAGCATGGCCGCAGTCATATGACCATAGACCCTGGCATCCCTACAATGCCGGGACGGAGCACGTCGGGTTTTTATTGCACCGAGCAGGCGGACATTGCGGGTGGAGGGGCCCCTGCGATCGCCAATGTGGCCGTGGGAGTGCGATAGTGTTTTCGATCGGATGAGCTAGAATCGATATGGAAGCGTTTGTGGAAGGAGGGGGGGCGGGGGGGATTCTTGCTGTCGCTGCTATGGCCACGGAGGTGTGTTATCTTATCAGAGCGCGTGAGTTACGGGCGACAGGAAGGGGTGAGGGGTGCAGGGGGGCGGGGGTTATCGGAGGGGCGCTATTAATAGCTATCGCCGCTGTTGCCACGGGGGTGCGGTATCTTTCTCGAGCGAGTTACGGGCGATATGGAGGCATTTTTTTTTCTGGGGGGGAAGGGGCGGGGGGGGGTATACTTGGTACTCGATATCATGCATGGCCGTAGTCGTACGACCATAGACCCTCGCATCCCTACAACGCCGGGACGGGGCACGTCAGGTTTTCACCGATCAGGCACACATTGCTTGCACCAAGCGCGAAGCGCCGTGAGGTGTTCGTCGAGTCGCATGAAGGGCGAGCTGCATCCTACCAAGAACCGCTTGTGAGGCGGACTTTCTTGCATATGGATGACAGCTTCATTGAGTTGATTTGTTTGCCGGTTTGGCCACTTCCAGAGACAGCAACGGCGGTACTACGGTACAGCCTCATGGGTGCGATAATCCTCCCCGCACAAATGATCTAACTCGATCGCCAGCTGTGACCGACCGCCAAGAGGAAAAAAAAAATGTACCCTGGTCGTCTAGCTCACGTAGTGAGCAGCATGTTTCACAGTGTCGTTGCGAACCGACGCCAACCCAACGTATATATCATATATTGGGGGGGGGGGGGGTGTACTCGATAGGAGAGATGTACTCGATCTCATGCATGGCCAAAGTCGTATGACCATAGACCCTCGCATCCCTACAATGCCGGGACGGAGCATGTCGGGTTTTCACCGACCAGGCAGGGGGGGGGTATTCATTATCATGCATGGCCAAGGGGGGGTCGGGCGGGATATCGTAGGGGCGCTTGCTAGCTTGCTATCGTTTTATCTGATTCGGTGAGTTATGGGCGATTAAGAGGCGTTTTTTTTTTTGGGGGGGGGGGGTGTACTCGATAAGAGAGATGTACTCGATCTCACGCACGGCCGTAGTCGTATGATCATAGACCCTCGCATCTCTACAATGCCGGGACGGAACATGTCGGGTTTTCACCGACCAGGCAGACATTGCTTGCACCAAGCGCGAAGCGCCGTGAGGTGTCCGGCGAGTCGCATGAAAGGTGAGCTGCATCCTACTAAGAACCGCTTGTGAGGCGGACTTGCATATGGATGACAGCTTCAATGAGTTAGTTCGTTTTGGGGGGGGGGGGGGGGGGACGGCAGACTGAACGAGCCGCAAGCACTAGGGTAGCTGTGAGGCTAGCAGGTAAGAGTAGCGTTGCTGTTGCTGAACAAAAAGTGAGAATAAAACGTCACGACGTTGAGAATAAATGTCCCTCATTCCCATTGTCTCGTGGCATTCATCTCGGCTTCGTTTCCCTCCCCACCCCCTCCGCCCACCGCTGCCCTGCGCCGCTGCGCTTTTCCGCTTTTGTCCAGGGAAGCGTATGAAGGAGATGGAGGAAGAGGAAAAAAAGAAGGGCGGAGGAGGACGGGGGGGGGGCGATGGGGGTGAGCACTCCTCAGAGCAAAGACAAAAAACGACCCCACACGATTTTATATATATATATATATGCGATATTGATTTTCTTTTGCTTTTGATCAGAAACCCCTCAGGCCTGTGAGAGCGAAATTTTTCCTCCGAACTCATACCAGTATCACGTTTGCAAGCTCGGTGTGATGAACTGGGATCGCGCGTGCTTTGTACACAGGGAGGTGCGCAGGGTTTAGATTGGTGCAAGAAATCTGTCTGACAGTTTTAAGGGCCCATCTTATCGAGGACTTTCGGTTCTTTCAATTTTGACTTGATTTTTTTTTTTTTTATTTTGATTTAAGGGCCCATCTTATCGAGGACTTTCGGTTCTTTCAATTTTGACTCGATTTTTTTTTTTTTTTTTTATTTTAATTTAAGGGCCCATCTTATCGAGGACTTCCGGTTCTTTCAATTTTGACTTGATTTTTTTTTTTTTTTCTATTTTGATTTAAGGGCCCATCTTATCGAGGACTTTCGGTTCTTTCAATTTTGACTTGATTTTTTTTTTTTTTTTTCTATTTTAATTTAAGGGCCCATCTTATCGAGGACTTCCGGTTCTTTCAATTTTGACTTGATTTTTTTTGTTCTAATTTAATTTGCGTCTGACTGAACGAAATTTAGTGTTCCCCGTTAAGATGGGCTCTAATGCCGCGAATGCTCGTCCCACTCTGTCCGGTTTCCGAAAATGTAAGAGGACCCTTCGGGGATAGATAAGCTGCAAAGTTAACGTACCAGGTACCAAGTTTTTTCCCCCCGTGTATGCTCACCTATGCTCGCCCACCCATGGTACCTGTTTGGACCTCCTGACACCTATACCTGGTACCAGGTATATGATATATAGTACGTGGTAGTTAGTGTGAGTGATATACCGAAGCATGGTAAGGGTGTGCACCTGTGTACAGCAGTACTTTATTATCTGTGGCTCTTCGTTTGCTTTATTATTATATTAGTAAGTCAAAAACGACTCTTGACGCGTGTGCACAGGATGGGCTGTGGCCGAAAACCGCTTTTCATACCTCGTCCGGCGGTTTCTCTACCGTTCGGAAATATTCCGACTCGGTTTCTCTACAGCACATTTGCCGGCGTTGGAATTTTCGAAGGGTAGGCCATAGTAAATAGGACCAAATATTGTTGGTTAAAATGGGTAAATATATAGGATTTTGTGTGTACCGTAGGTCCTATTTTCTATGGACCCCCGTAATAGAAAAAATAGAAAAAACCATGCGTTTTTTATAAATGAGATGTGTATGTCCATATCAGAGTGTTTCAGGCTTATTAAAGCCCCGAAATCCCTCTCTTGCGGATTTTTCGCTCAAAATCTGCGTGCACCTTCCTTGGGACATGGCGAATCGAAAATCCTCGCCATCGCCTAATTCACCGTGCATGAAGAGATATGGCGTGCTCACGATCCCCCTATACAAATTAAAAAAAACAAACTACGAGGGGAAGCACAAAACGTGCGATTCTCCTTCCGATATATTCTTTCGGTCTGGATTTTTCATGTCCTACGTAAGGGTAAAACGAGGGGATCGCCAACTGCACCATTTGTGTCTTGTGTTTTTTTTTTTCCCCGTCAGTTGTTGCCAAAACCAATTTTTCCTTTGTTTTTTCTGAAATATGCCTAGTTCACGGGAAAAAAAGGAGAAAAAAAACAGCTTGCAATCCCTTCGTTTTGCAACTCGAGTAAGAGGTGTCGAGTTTTGAGCTCAAAACTTCGAAAAAACCAACTGAGAGCGTGCCTGACCAACTAGAAAAAGATGCTATTACGGGGGTCCATGGTAAACAGGACCAAATATTGTTAGTAAAAATATAGAAATGTATGGGTTTTTGTGTGTACCGTAGGTCCTATTAACTATGGCCCCCCGTTCTATTGGCCAGCCCAGCTCGTAGTGTTTGATTGTCCCGTTAATACTGCTGTAGATGCTGTTAGTGGCGAAAACTATTGCACAACACATATGGGATATAATATGTGTGTGTGTGTTCTTCACATTAAACCGTTCTTCTACTCGTCGACATCCAGCAAGCCCAGTGTCCGTGCTGATTCTTCACCCTAGAAAGATACGAGCTCTGTGGTCACAGACTACGACACAGAGATAACACACCGTAATGCATTAATAGCCTACGCAATACCATGCCTTCGCACTAGGTGCGGCCGACACAACATACATACATACGCCAGCAACCAAAATACACCATAAAGAAAGAGAAGCAACGAAAAAACCAAACCGAAAAAGAACAAGAAAAAGAAAAAGAAAAGGAGAAGAATCCCAAATAAATAAATAAAATGGGAAGCCAAAGCTCAGACACATACATACTTACCCCGAGCATGAGCCAAAAGGGACGTGCAAGGGGAAAGATACGAGAAGGAAAAAGGAAAAAAAGGGGACTATAGCATATAGTGTATAGTATAGAGTATATTGTATATGCCGGATATATAGTGTACGAGATAAAGTATAGTATATATTGCCGGGCGCCATAGTAAATATTACGGGGGTCCATAGTTAGTAGGACCTACGGCATACATAAAAACCTTTATATTTACCTATTTTTACTGACAATATTTGGTCCTATTTACTATGGCCCCCTGTAATAGGAGCTACGGTAAGCACAAAATCTGTACGTATGTTGGCCTACTTTTACTAACAATATTTGATCCTATTTACTTACTACGGCCCCCCGTAATAGTATGTTGTGCGTGTCAGTAAAAAAATGCCCCCCCTACCCTGCTTAGGGTTTTGGGGTTTTGGCCCACACCACACAGCCATACCACACTTGTTGCAAGCCCTCTAGAGAATCGGTCGACATCCTACCGTTTGTAGATGAATACCGCCGTACGTACGTACTTGCACTCGTACGATATTTGACGAGTGTAGATGCGCACCTATCTGCGCTCGTTGGCCCGGCATGTCGTCCGCTGTGTTGCAAACAAGTGAGTCCGATGCCTTTTTTGCGGTCACTGCAGGGCCTGGGGAGGGACCTGCGTCTGATGGGCCTGCGTTTGGGCTGGACGTTGGGGTGACCAACCTGCGACTGGCTTTCGCTGACTCTATGGCCATGAGACCAGAGGTGAGTTGCCGCTGCAAGCTGTTGCCGCTGACTGCTCGTACCCTAAATATTATATAAGCACTCTTTTACACTATTTGTTAAACACAACGGTGCTTATATTTATGGGCGCACTTTTTATACTATTTGTTAAACACAACGGTGCTCATATTTTGTGGACAGAGTGATACTATTACGGGGGTCCATAGTTATCAGGACCAAATATTGTTAGTAAAAAAATAGGTAAATATATAGGTTTTTATGTATACCATAGGTCCTGTTAACTATGGACCCCCGTAATACCACTGCTGTAACGGTGTGTTTGTTGGTAATGGCGGTGGCGTTGTTGAGGCCACCGGTGGCATTGGCGTCGTTGATAGTGGTGCTGTACTAAACAGGACCAAATATTGTTAGTAAAAATACCTAAATATACAGGTTTTATGTATGCCATAGGTCCTGTTAACTATGGACCCCTGTAATAGGTACGTGGTGTGTATGTTGGTGGTGGTGGTGGTGGTGGTGGTTGTTAGGGTATCCCCTCTCCCCTGTTGCGGCGTTATGGTTTGTAGCAATCGTCCCCTCATCATACCTGGCAGGCGTTATCGCCTGGTTTTCTGATGAGCGCCTCGCCCCTTCGTTTAGAAGACATCTGGCGAGGCAAACGGCTTCTTATACAAGAAGAGCTTGTAACATCGTCAAGCACCTCGTGTGAAGTGACCAGAGCAGAGCCGAAGGCATCAACCTGCTATTACGGGGGGACATAGTTAAACAGGACCTACGGTACACACAAAAACCTATACATTTACATATTTTTACTAACTATATCTGGTCCTGTTTACTACGGTCCCCCGTAATAGCAGTAGTCGGTCCCTAGGTCCATTCTGCCTTACACTTAACGCTGGTGGTGGTGTACTACGCTATGGCGGTGTGTAGCAGGTGTTGTTGCTGGTAGTGGTGTAGTGCCCTGAAGTGTGTGTCAGGTGTCGATGGTGGTGGTAGTGTAGTTGGTGATGGTGGTGGCGGCGGTGGTGGTGGTTGTGGTGTTTTCTGGTGGTGTTGGGGATATAGGGATAGTGATGGTGGGTGGTCGTGGTGGTCGTGGTGGTGGTATTTGTGGTGTTGTTGGTCGTGGTGGTGGTGGTGGTAGTAAGATGATGCCCATCGAGTGCACACACACACCCCTCCCTTCCGATAACATCCCCCCTTCCCAACAATGTTTTTATACGGCAATACCCCTCCCCGCCCTTTTGATCGAATACGAATTGATTGCCCCCTACAGCAGTGTACCCCATTGAAATAATGTCCCCCCCCCCCCCCCCCCCCCCCCCCCCCCTCCCTTGAAGTCTTGAAAAAATTATGACTTTCCCACACCCCTCCCTTTTCACTTCGAGGATGACCCACCCCCTCCGCCCCCGTGCTGCATCCACGCGAAGGTGATCGAAAACCGAGAAGGAAGCCGTTGGACTCCCGCGTGCGTTTCGTTCAAGGGGGGAGGGGACCCGATCGTGGGAACGATCGCTAGGGCACAGCGCTTTGAGGTGCGTGCTTGTGGTAGTCGAAAAAGGGAGTGATGCTTGCTGTTTCAACTCAGAGGCAAACGTTCTTGGGTGCGATCAATTCAGTCGATCCTACTCGGTATAATCCCGTTACGTTCACTTCACGCGATTGTACTCGGTACGTTCACTTCACGCGATCGTACTCGGTACGTTCACCTCATCTAATCGTACTCGGTACGTTCACCTCAGGTGACTATACTCGGTACGTCACCTAATTCGATCGTACTCGGTGCGCTCACCTTGTGCGACCGTACCCGGTACGTTTTACTCGATACGTTTATCTCAGGCGATCGTACTCAGTGCCACAATATACGGCACATTTATCGTAGGAAACCGTACTCGGTACGTTCTGGGCGAACCTTTGACAGTGCCTTCTTGGAGCATGCAAGCGGCCTGCTGACTTTTCCCGTGACTTCACCATAGCTTGGCCGCACAACTACGTGCTACTGCTGAGTGCGCCTGGTGTCTCGTGCTCCTACAACAACAACTCACTAATAATAATAAGCAATATTACGGAGGACCATAGTAAATAGGACCTACGGTCCACACGAAAACCTATATATTTCCTTATTTTTACTAACAACATCTGGTCCTATATACTATGGTTCCCCGTAATAGCACACACGCACGCTGGCGCTCACCTTCCCCCCCCCCCCCCCCCCCCCCCCCCCGTCCGCCCCCCCCGCACCCCACTCCACGTGCTTCGTCTCGAAAGGGATGCGTGGTCGAATGGTACAATGACTAAGGCAAGCAACGTATATGTACGCCCCCCTCCCCCACCTCCCCTCCCCCTCCGCGGCCCCCCTCCACTGTAAAACCCTGCAGCCAGCACCATGACCAGCATGCAGCCGCTCCTACTATACATGGGACTTTACTATCAATTCTACTACAGGGGGGCATGGTAAATGGGACCTACGGTACACACAAAACCTACCTGGTATATATTTACCTATTTTTACTATCAATATTCGGTCCTATGTACTACGGTCCCCCGTAGTAGCTGGTCGTCTTACCTCCCTCCCCCCGCCCGCTCCCTTCCCCCCCCCGGAACACTAATAAAGTCTGCAGCAACGACCTTAACAGGTGTGCAGCCGCTTCTAGGACTCCCCTTCTCGGACCCCGCTGCCCCCGGCATCGCCGCCGCCGCCGGGGCATTGGAAGGAGGCGGTCTAGAAGAGGGGGAGGGGGGTGCTGCGGGGCTCAGGGTGGGAGAGGCAGGGAAGATTTTGACCGCCCAGGAGGCACTCAGCTTGATGCTTGGCAACATGAGGGGCCTCGGAGAGCATAAGGTGCGGGGGATGGGCGGCAGGGGAGGATGAGGTGGAGGGGCGGGGAGCAGGGAGGGGGCGGGGGAGGCAGGGGGGGAGAGGGAGAGAGGGGAGAGGGGAGGTGGGTCGGTATGAGTTGTAGGTGGGGGGGTAGTGGGAGGGGAGGGGGCGGGGGGTGAGTGGGTGTGGCAACAGCTATTCATTTTGAGCGGGATGCGTTGATGTGTTCATCAATACGTTGTGCCTTGCTTTTGTCGTGTTCTGCGTTTTCTCGTGCAGTGCGTTGTGGTGCATCGCGTGCCCTCAACCCCCCTGTGTGTTTGGTGTGCGTACCACCGCTGCTGCTACTACTACTACTACTACTACTAATACTGCTGCTACTACTGCTACTACTACTACTACTACAACAACTACTCCTACTACTACTACCACTACTACTGCTACTACCACTACTACTACTACTACTACCACTACTACTACTACTGCTGCTATCGTTCCTGCTGTTACCACTGCTTCTGCCGCTATTATTACTACCGCCGCTGCTGCTACTATGCCCGCTACTGCTGCGGGGTCTGCTATAGGTTAAGGCGGGCGGGGCGGCGGTGCTATCGTATCCCGCGTACTTCAACGACGTTCAGAGGGAAGCCATGGCGTCGGCCGGGGAAGACGCGGGGATCGACGTGCTCGACACTATCGAGGAGCCTGTCGTGAGTATCGGGTGTATGCTCGGTCTTTATTCGGTAGATGTTCGGAGGGTGCGGGGGTCGACGTCCTCGACACTATCGAGGAGCCAGACATGACTATTACGGGGGACCATAGTTAACAGGACCAAATATTGTTAGTAAAACTAGGTAAATGTATAGGTTTTTATGTATACCATAGGTCCTATTAACTATGGACCCCCGTAATATGAGAATATTCGTCCTGTTACCACGGAGTAGATTTGTGTCTGAGCACCAACAACAGCATGAATACCCGGCATATACCCGATTTTTTTAGAGTATTTATTTGATGTTTCGGAAGAAGCGGAGATCGACTTGCTCGATACCGTCGAAAAGCCGGTCGTGAGTTTATGAATATTCGGTACATGTTCGGTATATTCGGAGTATGCTCGGTCTTGATTCGGTACGTGTTCAGTGTTTATTTGGAAGACGCAGGGATCGACGTTCTAGATACCATCGAAGAGCCGACTGTAAGAGTATTCGGTATGCGTTTGGTCTTCATTCGGTATATGCTCGGTCTTCGTATACGGTATATGTTCGGTGTCTATTCAGAAGACGCGGCGATCGATGTGCCCGCCACCATCGAGGAGCCAAAAGCTCCATTAGCCTCAAATCATCCCGCGAAAAAAAAAAACAGAAGACATTCATGCAGAAAAAGATCGACTCTGTGCACTACTTCGGGGGCTTCTCCCTTAAGTGCACCCCCCTCACGTGCTGCTCTATTACTGCTGTGATACGGCTGTGATACTTCTGTGTGTCAGGCAGCGGTTTTGGCTGCGGAAGACTTATCGCTTTTACCCCAGGGCAAAGCGGGGGGCTTGGTCGGCGTGCTTGATGTCGGAGGGCGCTCTGCGCAGTTCAGCATAGTCGACCTTTTGGCTGAGGTAAGTGCCTTCACGGGGAGTTCCAATTCTAGGTTGATGGCGTTCCAGAGAGCTATTACGGGGGACCATAGTGAATAGGACCAACTATTGTCGGTAAAAATAGCGAAATAATAGGTTTTTGTGCGTACCGTAGGTCCTGTTTAGTATGGCCCCCCGTAGTAGCTCAGCATCGTCAATGCCTCACCTGGCCTAAATTATTTCAAAGAGAGTTCCAATGAGAAAGGTTGGGGCGTGTGTGGGGAGTTCAGCATATTGTCGACGCATTGGCCAGCGTAAATGCTTCAAAAAGTGAGGTCCAAATATATTGGTGAGGCATGTTGGAAGTTCAGGATACTGTAGTAGACCGCCTTGACTGAGGCGAGTGCCTCCCAAGGGAGTTCCACTTCTAGGCTGATGGTGTTACGGAGAGCTCGGCATAGTCGACGCATTTACTGGCGTAAAAGCTTTCAAAGGTCATTCCAATCGGATAGGTTTTGAGGCGTGTATGGAGAGTTCAGCATGGTCGGCGCCTCGGCTGAGCATAGTCGTCGCCTCCGCCGAGGCAAGCCCCTTCAAAGGGAGTTCCACTTGTAGCCTGATGGCGTTACGGTGGGCTCACCGTAGTCAACGCCTCGGCTGACGTGAGTGCCTTCGAAGGAACCGTTGGAGATGTATATACCGTTGACCAAGGTACAAGAACTGTGGGTACCAGGTCCCCTTCCCCTAAATAGTATCACCAAATTACACCCAAAGTTCAAGGTTACTCCCAAGGTCTGTCACTCCGTTCCGTGTAGACCCGAGGTGCTCCGCATCACAACCACACAAGAGGGAGGCCTGCCAGGGGCGTCCACCCCACATTGGCGTCGTCGACATTTTCGGGGTGGCCGTTAGATAGGAATTATTTGCGATCCGAGGGGTTTCAGAAGGTGTAACGTCTTTTTTACTCGCTTGATCGCAAGTTGCGCCGCTTTTTTGTGCCTCGCCCTTCTCCTTTATTGTTTGTTTCGCTTGAGCAGGGTGACAGGCCTAAATTGGTGGGGTCTGATTGGACCGTTGAGACGGGCGGAGACCAATGGGATGCGGGCATTGTTGATTTATTGGACGAGGAGTTCCAGAAGGCTAACGGAGGCCTTAGTCTGAAGGGGGACGCCATGGCTCTTACTCGGTGAGACATGAAAAAAAACAGGAGTTAAGGTTGTCTACTACCACTCTGCTCGCAAATATAAGTACCGTTCGGGTCATATTATGGAGTACACTATTACGGGGGGCCATAGTGAATAGGACCAAATATTGTCAGTAAAAAGAGGTAAATAGATAGGTTTTTGTGTGTATCGTAGGTCCTATTTACTATGGTCCCCCGTAGTAATCGATCCATTCGATAGTGCATGGTCGATTCTATGGGGTTTGTCGATTTTTTTTTTTTATTTCGTCGGTGCTATCGATTGCATCGACTTGGAACTCTTTACATGTCGGGACAAAGTGGTAGAATTGAGCAATGACGCATGAGAGACAAAGTTTCGGCAAACACACGCCTCCAGCACTATTATTGCGTGCTGGTATGTACAACGTAAGCTCTACTCGGGAAGAGTTCGGGCACGCATAAATCAGCCCGAGTTGCTGCTATCGCGCGAACGTGTAGCTTCAATCTAGTCAATGATCGCAACTACTGCGTACCAAGTATTATTAAATGACAACGGCGCGTGGTGCGCGTGCGTGGCTCGAGTACCATTGCCGCCCTTCCCTCCCTCTCTCCCCCCCTTTCGCGGCCCTCGCGATGTTTCCGTGTTTAATTTCCGCTCATGTTATATAGTGCGTGTGGTTCACGTTTCTCCATAACCCTACTACCCCCCCCCCTAACCCACCCCGGCTCCCCGACCGCATACCCCCCAACCTCTCCTACCCTCCCCTACGCCCCCGACCCTAGCCCTCCATTAAATTGTAGGTTTTTTTATCCTGACGTTTGCATACACCCCCCCCCCACCCACCCCCACCCCACCGCGGTCAATGTATGGAAGGCTTTTTGATGCTGCGACTGCTGCGAGGGTGGAGCTGACAAGGGCGCAACAATCTCACGTGAACATCCCGTACATCACTGCCGACCAGACGGGCCCTAAGCACTTGGACGTCATGCTCACGAGGGCTAGAGTCGACCGCATCATCGAACCTCTTCTTCGAAAGGTAACAGACCCATAATTTTAGGGAGCTCCGATGCTGTCTTTTTTTTTAAACATGGGTCTGTTTTTAGTGGTTTCGTGCTGAGGTTGATTCTCTGATGCGTTTCTCTTTTTTCGATTCGATTCGGACTTTCCGGCCGATCGCGGACGTTTTACGCCTGCATAGCCACGGAGTCGGGGAGTGCATTTCTCCGAGTGAGTCCACGTACTCTCCGAGAGGTACAACGATCAAAAATCCGCTCCTCTGCCGGCCCAGTTCGAATTATTGCCAACTAGCCAAAAATCTTACCCAAAAAAACTGAATTAGCTCCAAACCCAAACAAAGGCCTATTTTCGAACGAGGTGCAGCTTCAGATTAGTTTTTGGTCGGATGATGTACCGTGGGAAGAAAAAACTCGAACCACGCCTCTGGAGAAGCGGAGTTTTGAGCTGAGTATCCCTCGGAGAGACTCCCGAGGAGCGTATGTCTGATTTCTTCGATTTATCGGTAATAAAACGTACATGACCGTAGAAAAAAATAAGAAACGTACATAATCTGATCCCCGTAAGAAGCAGCTCAATGGCGTGCATTAGCTGGAGATTTTGAATATGTAAATGAAGGGAGTTGTCGAAGAACAAGATCCTGATTTCGTAGTAAAAATAGAGTGAATTTTAGTTGTTGTTGTTTTTTTTTCGAAATTCAGGGACACAAACATGATGGGGTCGGCCGTGATCACAATAATAGAGACTGCCTTCGCTTTTTTTGCACACGTAACGCTTACTGTTTTCGTCAAGAACGGACCAAAACTTTATCACGTTTGGGCGTTTTCTTTTCATGGATTTTTCGGTGCCGCTTGCCCTGACAGGCGGCGACTCCCTGCGAAAACGCCCTTTCCATGGCCCAAGTCGACGCTTCTGCGCTTTCGAGCGTGCTGGTCATCGGCGGATGTTGCCGCACCCCCGCTTTGCAAGATATGGCCGTTAAGATCTTCGGGAAGGCGGGAGGAGGAGGAGGAAGGGGGGGGGACGGGGTAGTTTCGTCCCCGGAACAGTCGGACGAGATGGTGGTTTTGGGCGCGGCCCTTGAAGCTCGGACGATGATTTACGGAGAGTAGCCTCGATGAGCATGGGCTTCGAGGCTGCTCCAGTATTTTTGTGTGCGTTCGTTGCTTTGAGAGCGGTGTCGGTCTGCGAGCCACTGCGGTGAGCTGGTTTTGGTCTGGTTTGTGGGGCGGGGGGCGGGGAGGGCATCGGTAGTTGGACCCCGAGAAACTGCGATACACTTGGTTGCGAGGGTGGGGGGTGGGGGGAGGTAGGGGGAGATGGTAGCGCAGCTCGGGTATGTTGCTACGTACTGCGGGTAAAATTAGGAGGGCGGGGAAGGGGTAGCGAAGCTCGGCAGCTAGCTACCGTCAGGATTCGGTTCGGGGTGGGGCGAGGGAGAGGGGGGCTCATTTGTTGATTGCCTTGGTAATTTGACCACTGACCACGCACCCCTTTCGAGACGGAGCAGGGGGCGTACTCATTGGTTGCTTGCCTTAGTGATTTGACGATAGAGCACGCGTCTCTTTTGAGACGGAGCACGGGGGGGGGGGGGGGGGGGGGGGGGGGGGGGGGGGGGGGGGGGGGGGGGGGGGGGGGGGGGGGGGGGGGGGGGGGGGGGGGGGGGGGGGGGGGGGGGGGGGGGGGGGGGGGGGGTAGCGAAGCTCGAGCAGCTAGCTACTGTGATACCTGGTATATCTGTGCTGGGGATGGGTGGAGCGGGGGTGGGGCGTACTCATTTGTTGATTGCCTTGGTCATTAGATCATTGACCACGCATCCCTTTCGAGACGGAGCACCTTTCCTACTCTTAATGGGGGGTGGGGGGGGTGGGGGATAGCGCAGCTCGGACAGCGAGCTACTGTGGCAAACTGGTTTGGGGAGAGGGTGGGCGGGGATAGCGATACTTTGGCTCGGTAAAGTGGTTTGGTTTGAATTTTTGCTTGGTTCGGGGCGGGAGAGGGGGTGGTGGTACTCAGTCTGCGAGTTATGGATGCAGCAGAACTCGGGGGAATATTTTTCGTGGCCGAAGTGTGGGGGGGGTGCAGGCGCAATGTTTTTGTAGACACGAGTCTGTGGGGGGAATATGACAGGTCATACACTAAATACCGGTACTGGTCTAGTGATTGCTCCCATCTTTGCTGCGGCCGTATGGTGGAAACCCTCGACCGTGGTGAAGCAGGTCGGAGTCGAAACAGGGTGCAAAGTGGGTCCTGCCGGTGACTAATTTTACCCACGGTCAGGTTGGAGAACTCAGGTCTGGGTGGGATCAGGTCGGCCTAGGATGACGGTGCCAAGCGGGGCGTCAGGTCTTCTTCCCTAGGTCCTACCGCCCCATTGTCACTATAAACCCTTGTGGAGGCTGTACAGTCATGCAGTCCCCTCGGCCAGGTCGCCCTGAGGTTAACTTTCGTCGCTGACCCCCGACAGCGACGTCAAGCCACGCAGCCCCCCTCAGTGTGTCTCCACAGCATTGCTTCCGCACACAGACCTGAACGAAAGAGGTTACGTTCTGCGGGACTACCTTACGCTGAACCCCAAGCCTTAGGCACCGCGTCAGAGGTGAGGTGAATCACCACACCAGTAGTACCGACCCGAAGAGGTTGACCGGACTGCCGCTACGGTGGGGAGGGGCCGGCCGCTGGAAGGAACAAGCGTGTTTACAAGAACGGCGGTGAGCATTTGTAATAGGCGGCCGGGGCCTCGGCTGGGATGTCGAAATTTAGCCAGAGCGTTTCTCTCGTTCGAGTACCGGCACGTGTACGACACTTACTACTATTACGGGGGACCATAGCAAATAGGACCTACGGTACACACAAAAGCCTACTCGTATATATTTCCCTATTTTCACCTACAATATTCGGTCCTATTTACTCATAGGTCCCCCGTAAATTTATTGCATGATGCGCACCGAGGTACTGGCTCGTCGTGCCTGGTTGTGGTCCTCGCCTCTCCAAGACCTGCCGTGTATGTGTGCGCCGGTCACGGAAGTTGTCGTTACAGACCAGCGCGACTGCTACGTACGGTGCTATGGCAACGACGGCGTTGTTTGTGCCGAGTGTGGGCTAGCAAAAAAAGGTTTAGGATGAAGATGTCATCGGTGTTTAAGGCAATGACCTCTGAGTGAGGTGCAATCCTCGGGAGTTTCACCATCGAATTTGGTACCGTTCACGACTCTCCAGTATCGCAGCAACGAGGGGTTTGTTTGTTGCTGTAATTTCGTCGGGTTTTTTATCCGTGGGCTTTATCATCACCGGCCGGCACTGCGCGGGAGGGAATGAAAAAGCAAACTGGCTTTCAGACCAAAGCCTCTCATGCCTTAGCGCGCCTCTTGTTAACTCTCCCTCTACTATGACGCACCCTTCTTGCCAACCCCCCGTATATATAGTCTGGCAGGGGTCTGTTTATACTCTTGCTATCACAGCAATCCTCGATGCCGCTTCCACGCCCCCTCGTTATCACACACCCCCGTCACCTGGCCGAGTCTGTTCACACGCGTTAAACAAGAAATGTTCCGTTGCGACGCCCCCTCGCTGTCACACCCCTCAGCTGCGGGTCTCCCGTGCAGTGGGCTGCCATACCGAGCAGGGTACGTAAGAAGACAACATGCACCTACCTCCCTGAAAAATGACTACCTGGTACACGGTACGGTAATCCTATTTCCAAAGGTCAACAATTTATGAGCGGGGTGTGTTTTCGTGCGTGTTTTTGCGGGTATAAGGAGTGCCCTGGGCTGGTTGATAGTTCATTTTTTACCCCTTTGGCTCAGCAGATAACCTCTTCAGCAGGACACGGGTTCGAATCTCGATTCGACCGTTTCTATGATGGATACGCTTGCGCGTGCGTCCCTACAAGCGTCTCCCTGGTTCCTCCCCAGGTATGATACTGGAATGAAGCGAGTAGTAGGTCCACGTACATGCCATTTTTTTTATTATTATCATTATTATTTGGCGCGCTTTTTTTCAAGCGTCTTGCCACATCCCCTGCGGGGAGGCACGACAGTTTTTTTTCTTTTCTTCTTTATTTTCTTTTCGGTTTGTTTTCTCTTTTTTTTCTTTGTTTTTCCTTGTTTTGTTTTGTTTTCTCTCTTTCATAGAATGTGCACGTTGTGCCTGTCATATCCAGTATGATGAAATGGCATTGCATTGTATACTGTGATTACTGCATACGTAACAATGTAGTACCTCTGTGGCGCAGTTTTGTGGCCACAGAACTTGTGCCTCTCTAGGATTGAAGAATCGGCATGGACACTGGTTGTGCTGGATGTCGACGGGTAGAAAGAACGGTTTAATGTGAAGAACACACACACACAATTAGATTCCACCGTTCAGAGGGCGGGGGGGGGGGGGGGGGGGGAGGTTGTACGGATTACCCTGGGCTGGGCAATCGATCGAGCTTGTTGCTCCGACAGGTCGGGAGGTTAGCCCTTTGACAAAACTCGTAGCGCCAAATGACTGAGATAGGAGCCGTGGTACGGCAAGGCTTGCTGCGCCTTGAGCTGACGATACATCGAGCTTTCTGTGGCGAATTGTTCCGTATATAGCCAGCTGGCGGGACAAAAAAAACGGTATACCGTTTTCTGGGTAATCGCGGCTTTGGCGGATACATTTTTCGCAGTGTATTTTATGTAAGACCCCAATACATTGGGCAAAATATATGTAAAACGTCGCGAGCATTCATTATTTGGACGGTGTCTAGTCAACCGAAGCAGCTCACGGAACAAAAACCCGGCAAAAATGCCAGGATATTATATTATTAATAGTACCGTATAATTTCGACATAACTAATACCGCAATTATCTACTCCCCCCTCGCCGCCCTCCCCCCCTCCCCCTCTCCACCCCCCTCCCAACCCGAAAAAAATACTACTTCATGTTATGAAGTTAACAACCATACAGTGACTTTCTTCTCTTACGGTACTGGTAATGATACCCAGTGTTCCTTCCACGAAAAAAGCGATAAAAAACCGAGAAAAAAAAAATAGACGAAAAAAAAAAAAAACCAGAAAAAGAAAAAGCGAGAAAGTAAGGACAGTTCTTGTCGACAACCAGGAAACTTTTTTTTCCTGATTTTCCTCTGTTTGTTGAAGAAAAATCAGGAAAAGGAGGAGAAAGAGGGAACATTTCCTGAATCAGGAAAATTAACGGAGGGCAAAAAAAATCCGCTTCAGCATATTCCTCTTTCGGGAAAAGAACAACAGAATAAAAAACCAGGAAATTTACGAGAAAATACTAACGGCCTCAAGTCGTGCAATAAAAAATAACAACGATAAAACGAAACGCCGCAGCCATACTCGTCCAGTAGAGCTGCAGAGCTCCGAGGTGTTGTCCGTCAATCTTGTAGCAGCACCGTCTGCATACGCGCAATCGGGGAAACTTACTAACCAACCCCAAGCGCCAGACATATAGATGAAGCTCAAGCTCTCCCAAGCTTAACGCCCTGGGAACTACGCCTCCGATTTTGAGGACACAATGCTTGAAAATGGAGCAGGATCATTTCTGCAGTCCGTAGTGACTCAACGGGTGGATGCTTTCTCACGTTTTCGCCGAACTACTAGTAATACTACGGGCCGGGGCATATCATACCACTCTGTCTCTAAACATAAGGATGGTCTTCATTTAATATTAGTATACAAACGGATCCTATATTTAGGGACAACGTAGTAGTAACCAGAACCCGCGTATGTGTCCAAAAACCAACACAACCCTCTATATTTATGGACCACACTTGGTGCTGATCAGTATTCTCCTTCTCAAACCATTTTAGAAGTGCAGTCCCGTTTCGGGGACGATTCACTCAAATTCGAAGCAGATCGGGACTGCAGTCCTAAAAGATTACAGCAGCCTGCGGCCACCGACAGACAACATCAACAAACCTGGTGTGTGCCCCCATCCAATTCAAACCCAAAGCCCAAAACGCGGCCGACGGTACCATGGACCTCTCACATCACAATCTCGCGGACAAACTGATCGCATGGGCCTCTCGCATCGCTCCCTCACAAGTTGTGATCGCTGGACTTCTCGCATCGCTCTCTCAAGAGCTACTCGTCGCTTGGGCCTCTCGCATCATTTTCTGACGGGCTAATGATCGCGCTCTCTCCCTCTGACGAATGGTTGCTGAAAACAGTCACATCGCCGCTCAGTAGCCCGGAACCACGCAGCCCTACTGTACGAGTATGGTTGCCGATAGTAGTCACATCGCTTCGCACGGCCCTCTCGCGGGCTGCTCATCGCTATGCCTAACGGGCCTACGTGCTTCACAGGGATCTGGCACGGACAGCCGAATACACATCGCCTCATCTCTTGACGGGTTGCCGTAAGCAGCCCCATCGCTCGCTCAAGGCCTGCCGAGTCCATATCGTACCATCCTACCTGGCTCGCATCGCTTTTTCAAGGGACAGCCGAGTCTTAACTGTTTAATTCGCATCACTCTCTTACGGGCGGACGGACAGCCGAGTCTACCTGATTCACATGGCTCTGCCACGGGCTGCCTGCCTGCCTGCCTGCCGAGACTACCCGCCTCTGATCGCTCTCGCGCGGACAGCTGAGTGCAACATCGCTCAATATCGAAGTGCCGACGGCACCTCTACCTCTGCTTCCTATCGCTCTCTGGCGGGATGCGGAAAGCACCTCCTTCCTGCTGCTTTGCATGGATCTCTGGCGGATAGTCGAGTCTATCTGCGTGATATCATGTGGTTCTGTCGAAGGCTGGTGAGTGCCCACCTAGCTTCTGAGCACCACTGTCTTACGGGCAGCCGAGTACACCTACTACCTGGTATGCAGCGATCTCTTACGGATAGTCGAAACCGTCCGCTTGATCGACATGGCGCTCTCGCACCTTGGCTGCTCGCTGAGCGTCTGTTTGCTTCACGTACCGCTCTCTCGCGGGCTGCTGAGCGTCTTACCTGCCGAGTGCACACGGCTCCCTTACCAACAGACAAGCCAGGCACACCTATATCACTACTTCCTCGTTGGCACCGCTCCCTCACTGGCTGCCGAGTACACATCGCTCTCTTACGGACGGGCAGCCGAGAAGGCAACTCCTCCTCCTGCCTTGCACCAACCTCCGAGCACGTGTGTAAGCCGAAAAAAAAAAAGTTCTTCACAACTTGGGTCAAACCTCGCGGGTCAGGTCGGGTGGGGAAAAGGGTGACCCGACCCGTTCCGCGAGAGTTTAGAAACCTCCTGATCCGACCCGTGATATTTCGTTAAAGCTCCTGACCCGGTCCGCGAGACAGATCACGACCCAACGAAGAGCCCCGCTTTCAACAAAAGTATGGACCGAGCCGGCTACAAACTAAACTACTGCACTAGTCCACTTTGCATCAACCGCCCATGCGCGGGAGTGAATGACGCCAGACGGACCAAAAACACAAAACAAGTCTTCGCCATGCTTCCAACTTCGAAACCTAAAATGCCCCCAGGCAACAATGCTTCCGCCACGGTAACCCCAAAACAGGCACGCGATGGCGGGCGGTGCCTCGTTATTCACTCGCGGGTAAAAAAACAATATGCGAGCGTTTCTGTTGTCACAGGGTACGCGGGGGGCGATGAAAAAAAATGTGTGTGTTTTTGTGCTCTGCCCTAGTCCTCCACCCCCCCCCCCCCCCCCCCCCCCGCGTGCGCGCCAAAGCAAACTTCTTATTCTTTGTCTCTTTCTCCCTTCTCTCTTCCCCCTCCCTCTTGTTCTCCCTCTCTCTCTCTTTCTCGCTCTCCTTCTTCTTCCTTTTTTTTTTCATCTACCCCCCCCCATATCTCCAAAAGAACGCCCTCTGTATATGTATCTCCCTCCTTTCTCTCTAGCTCTCCCTCCTCTCTCTCTCGCGGGAGCGCGAAAATTTCACGAAGCGCACAACAGCGTGAGATTTGCTTATCTGAAAAAAAAACTTTAAAAAAAAGCAACTGTGCTTCACCCGCCCCCGCCCCCCCCCCGACCATTCCCTCTTACTCTGACCTCGTTATATCCCTATTTCGCCACCTTCTTCTACTGTGTGTATGCTTTATCGAGTACAGCAGCAAAGCGAGCGCGCAACGGAAAATAAATTACTACTGCCGTAATGAAACCACCGCTCCCTCAACTTGAGGCATCCTCAGGTACTGGAGCAGCGGGCGGGGAGGGGAGGGGGGCGAGGCTATCACGTTGGGCCCCACGGTGGCCTCCTTGTCTCTCGGAGAACCGGTAAAGAGTTGCCACACACCGCTCGCTTCATTACGAAAGCCTCAAACTTGACATATAATATGCCTTCTGGTAACTTCTTCCAGAATGATATCAAGGGTATTCGCAAGACTGGCCCCCCAAAAAACTCAAAGAATGTGTTAGAAGAATGTTCCAAAAAACGCTCCCAAGAATGGCCGAGAGAGTTTTTTCAAGAATTTTCTCAACAAGAGGTTTCTCACTAATGTTGTCAAGAACTTTCTCAAGAGGTTTCCCATGATTTCCCAACATTTTTTCCCGAGAATGTTCTCAAGAATTTCCTCAAGAAACATATCAAGAACATTCTCACTCAAGAAAAATCAGCACAACGATCGCGCGGAGCAAAACCCTCTGTCCCCGCGACAACAACTTCATAAAATCGTTCAAGGAACATCCGGGGGGTAGCGGTCGTACAGCAGTAGACATAGTTGCCATGGGAGACTCCCACGATAATCGGGAGGGACTTATTGGCGAGATTCGCCAGCTATCCGTAGCAGTGGATTTCGTTTTTTTTTCCCCAAAGCTATAAAAAAACTGGTAAAACGATATATTACATGAATAATCCCGATACAAAAAAACTGCATCCACGCTTTGGTGGTGACGAATCAACTTGGAATTACTGTAGCAGGCTTTCATCAATGCAGCGGTTCTAGCTAGCACTCTCTTGCTACCGCAAACACAAAAATAAACTGCCACACTATTTACAACTGAGTTGTCGCCAAAACGTGATTGCACTCGCAAAGGGGTCATTCAACTACCCCGCAAACATTATCCGCGTACGTACAAAGCCCAAGCAGTCATCCCGCCCCGAAAAAAAAACGCATGTGGTATTGCATCGAGGATAGAACATCCCTTAACAATTGCACCCACGTGTTTCGAGACAAGTTACTTGAAATTACTGTGGGTTAACCATTGCAGGAGTAAGTAGGAGTTCCGCGACATGAAGGAGGCGTTGCCTCGTCATCAGTTCGGTCATTTATCTTTTACCCGAACGACACTGCTTTGTAACGGCTCTTCCATGGCACTAGGAGGGCTTCGACTTGTCGTAACCTTCCTTTCCTGTTTCGCTCTTCCACAGACGAAACGGGGATTTTTGCTTGGGGGCGCCCGTCATGACCTGCTGGGCGATCTGAACAAAACAAAAAAAAAAAGGCGTCGCGAAACACGATATCGAAAATAACGAAAACAAGAGGAGTTAAGTACGAGAAATGAGATAATATGACGAAAGAGAAAACGAGAAAAACAAGAAAATGACAAGGGGAGAAAATTGTGCGGCGGACTCCCTGCCGTCGACTCCAATGTGGGGCGGACGCCCCGGGCAGGATTCTCATTTGTGTGGGTTTGTACCCTCGGGTCTACACAGAACGGAGTGGCGGATTTTGAGTGACCTTGAACGTGAGCAAAATGAGGCCGTACAATGTTGGGTAAGGGGACCTGGTATCCACAGGATCGAGAAAAAGACATGAGAGATGGTAGCGTAGCCCCTCTCTTAAGGGACTCTACCACTAGTAGCGTGTTCGGGATTGGAGGCTGCTTCTACAGTAAATCCCTAACCAGAGGTGGTACAGGCTCCTTGTACTGCTTTCCAAAAAAAAAAATGTTACCGGTAGCTCTTTGTCTCTGCCCTCTCCTTGCGTCTTGTCGTGGTGATCGTCCTTATTTTGGTCCATGAAGTGGACATATCATCGTGGCATAGGACTGCTCGTACGAGCAAACTGCAACCTTTGGCCCTCTCAGGACTCGGCCTGCTCCCTGAGCGCATGTTTGTTTCATTCCCCTTACTTTTCTTTTTGCTCTGATATTTTTGGTTATCTTTTCTTCCCGTTTTGATTTTTACCCTTCTTCGTGTTCTTCTCTTCCTTCTCTTTTTTTTTTTTCGGGTGTACATATGATGTGATACCATGGAAATGTCCATGGTATCATTTGGTTGCAAGTGATACGGGAAGGTATAACACAGCTCGTTATTAATTAGTACCCGTTCCCATACGTCATGGTACCGTCGTGCGCCTTATTTCGTACCTGGTACTTTTTTGCATTATGATAAGTCGGCAAGTAGGCAGCTCAGCTTCGCCAGCCGAGTTGCCGACAAAGTGAGCTAGTTGGCCAATGGCACCTACCGATCAGTTCCTAGTCGTGACACCTTAGCACGCTCACTGCCCTAAAAACGTACCATTCAGAAATAAAAAAAGCGTGAGAGACTACAGAGTTTATTGGCCCAGGACATTAGCATTGGGGTGGTTGGAGAAGAGAGGCACGCACATTTCTAGGCTCTATATTGAAGCGTGATTGCAGCGCATGGTACACGGGAAGCGGAACATCCTACTGTACATATAGACCAATCATCGTGTAGACTCACGTACGGAGCAGGAAGAGCAGGCTTCACGAGTAAACCCATACCGTCTAACATCCGGGGTGATAGATAACATACCCGCTCGGAAGAACTTCCTCCACATCGGGGGATAATCCAGACGCCGAGCAATGCGTCTATGGAGAGACATCGACAAGATGACGCCAGGCCCGCCATATTCGTCGTGGGTGCACCCCTCAAGGCATGTTCAGGACAAAACCGGCTCGGAAATTCATCCCAGGGGGGGGGTGATATCCCATCACCCCCTGTGATGTATACCTGGTACCAGCTACCATTCTGTCTCAAAATAAATAAACGGTGTGTACAATAATGCATGATGAAAAAAGTTCGGTATATTTCGGAACACAGCAGTGGTATACGGTAAGGCTACGGCAAGGCACTGCCCTAGCTGTCATAGTAATACACTGGCACGGTAAAAGGTACCAGGCGGTACTTACTGTAATAGATATTAGTGCCGTAGCTCATATAGGGTATGTGGCACGGTGTTGTTTCCTCACCATGATCGACCTGCCTTGACCGGACGACGATCGACTGCTCCTTCCCTTTTCCGAGCCGTCGTCCGTCGACTCGCCCGACCCGCCAGAGGGTCGTCGTCCTTCCACACTCTTGTCTGACTTGGCGCTGGGGGACTCTTGCATCTCCGCGATGCTTTCCGCCGAGATCTGGACCGAAAAAAAAACGAAACAAGATGAACGTACGTATAAAATATGCTACCTGGTATAAGATGAACCAAGGGGTCTTTTTCGCAGCGTATACGATTATTTTCCGAAAGATGGGTACCGTTTTTGTACCTTACTATTTGATCCAAACGGTCCTTATATTTTGGGAGAAAATTATACTGAGTATACCCTCTGGGGTGCTTGGGTACTAAAACTGGGTATGTTAGTCATACCCGGGTATCTACCCAGGTATCCACAGAGTATCTCTACCCGGTTACCTACAGAGGATCTACCCGGAAAGCTTCAGAGAATCTACCCGTGTACCGCCAGAGTACCTACCCGGGTACCTCCAGAGATACCTCCAGATTATCTACACAGAAGCCTGCAGAGTATCTACCCGGGTACCTCCAGATTATCTACCCGGGTACCTCCCGATTATCTACCCGGGTACCTCCAGAATGTCTGACCGCTTACCTCCAGAGTATCTACTCGCTTACCTCCAGCGTGTTTACCCCCGGATACCTCCAGAGTATCTACCTTGGTGCCTCCAGAGTATCTACCCGGACAATTGCAGAGCATCTACCCTACTCAACACAAACTCGCATCGTATTATACGTTTACGCACCCAGCTACTTTCGCGCGAGCTTCCACCACTAGAAGCGCCTCCGCCAGCGGCGGCACCTTGACCACCGTTGCCGTTGCCGTTGCACTGAGCCCTCAGCTCCACGACTCTCCGTCGCAAATCTGTGAGCTCCCTGGAAGGCGGCCGCACATAACATCACAAGGGTCGGGATAAATACATCGTACTGGTGTAGAAATACAAGTGGGGCTTCGCCGCGGCGGGCTGACGCCCACCTGCGGCTTTGCGCATGCCCGTACTGGTCAAGAGAGTTATGTAAATAGATGAACCGAAGCCGCACAAGAGCTACCGTACGGCCAAGGGGTGTACAAAAAAGTACGTTCGTTCGAGTATGCAGAGTACCTAAATGGCCCAACACGTACACTGATACGGGTACTACAGCAGTATATCCGTACGATATGCACGAACAGCAACAGCAAAACATCATCAGTACCATATCAGTATCATATCATACCACGTGCATACGTACCACAGATCATGCGTGTACTGCTGCAGCTGTGACGAAGTAGCGGACCGAGAGGTGGACCTCATCGCCGCGGCGGGCAAAACTGTATCGAAAGTACGTGAAATAAATGCTGAGGGGATACGAGTAACACAGATCCATCACAAGACGGCACTGGCACTGTTGAATGTACTGCTGTGGTCTGGTATGTACGAGTATCAGCAGTAAGCAGTCTGTAAAAACCCAGTGTCGTCGACATAAAAACGGAATCTTGGATCTTGCGTGTACATCATGGGAGAACTATACAGTAGATGCAGAACGAGTCCGAGCACATGTATAGAACTCGAAACAAATTTTGCGACAAAAAAAGCGGGCTCTCGATCACCACATTGTTGATGAAAGTTGCAGCGTCCACGGCCCGCATGTTCCAGGCACGAGCGCACGCGGTGCTCTGCCCGGTGTAAAGCAGACCGGCGGGCACGTTGGCCCATGAATCGACCGAAAACGTTCACCGGCTCAAGAGAAAAATTCCCCGAGATGCTTATTTGTGGATCTCAAGGTCCTAGGAGGTAAGGTTTCCCGCACGAGACTTTAGAAAAAGAAAAATACGTATGGCGAGCCTGCCTGTGATAAAGGCATGAAACCATCAAGAAAATATACGCCGGTGAGGCACGGCCTGGGGCACGGTCGAGGCCGCTCTGGACCGAGGAGGCAGAGCAGGTGTCGGCGAGCACGATGAGGGAGTTTCGGGCCCAGAGGTGCACCTCATCGCGACGAATCGCGAAAACAGCTCAAAATTACGTCTAAGAAATGCTGAGGCTGAGGCTCGCTCACGGTGAAGCACCAACAACGTCGTCCCCGTATTTATATCAGACGTTTCGATAGACCGAAAAAGCTGCAAAGCAAAAAAGCAGTGTAAACATGTCGCATATCGTAATGTCGAACTCCACGTCACACGTCCGCCGGCTCCCTCGAAGACGGCCGCACATGCTTTCAGAGGTTGGAGGGAGATTAGAATATAGACATACGTACAATATTCGTCGGCCTCTGAGAGAGCTCCATTTTTTTTCTCATCTACATGGACTGCGAGCTCAGGAAAAAAAAATCCGTTCGGTCGTGTCTTTTGCCCCGCGTATCTTCTGGATCATTCCCTTCAAGAGTTTGCACTGGTGGTCCCACACTTCCATTTTCCTTCGAAAACACCATACACAGCAGGATTTACGAGCTCGGAAAATCGCCTTTCTAAACGTCCTTGTCCGTGCTGCATACATATTTGGAATAATTTCCTCTAGATATTGCACTACGGAACAACGAGACGCCGGAAGCTTCCGCCCCGAGGGCCATGCGGGAATCTATCCACCCAGGGGGTCATCACACACGCCTTCCTGCACCGGCCTATGAAAGCTTATGGAGCAGGGTCTGCATCGGGCGGGCTCTATTTTGCGTAGACAAATAAAAAATTAGGCCGCATGTGAAACCGACATGAAACTGAAAATCGAATGGATTGGCGTACGAGTACGTGACTACCAATCAGCACATCAAAGCTGCGGCGATTAAACAAGCTTATTGACATAGGCACGACTGAGTAGCACATCGACCTCGCATCCACCGTATTGTTGCTGTATCGTACCCTTCCGCATACGTGGCGCTTTCAGCCGGTTGATATTTGGGGCTCTGCGTAGGGTGTGAGTTATTTTTGTTATTCCTCTGCTCGACCTGACTCAACCGAAGTTTCTAGATGCGCCTCTTGGAGGTACTGTCGCTTTTACAGCCTCGGTTTGGCTACATCTTCGACCATTACGGCCAAACGCTGAGCCGCAGGAGGGCGTCAGCCCGCCGCAAGTATATCGTATGATATGCATATCTACTGTTGTACTCACTTTCTGGTCGGGCTATCAGGTTCCACGTAGTACCGCATGCCGGCCTCTAAGACCTTTCGCATCACGTTGAATTGCCGACGGGTCGCTGCCGCCTATCGAAACGTGAACACAACAACAACAACGAACAAAGAAACCAACAGACGGACAGAGAGGCAGCAGGCAGGCAGGCAGGCAGGCAGGCAGGCAGGCAGGCACGCACGCACGCAGGCACGCAGACAGACAGACGGACAGACGGACGGACGGACGGACGGACAGACAGACACACAGACATACAGACAGACAGGCAGATACGATAAGTCAGATAAATGAACTATCCTCGGGATTTGGGGATTTTTTACTTGGTTAAAAATTCAGTAAGGTAGCAAAGCTGTCGCTATTGTAGGAACTCGCGCAGCAGGAGAATTATAACTGCAGTCAAGGTATGTGTCGTTGGTTGAGAACATGTAGAATCGTACGAGATAAATCTCACAGATGAATCAAAACAGATGAATTTCACAGATAAATCTCACAAACGAATCTCACAGCTGACTTTCACAGACGAATTTTACAGATGAATCTCACAGTTGAAGCTTACAGATGGGCATCACAGCTGGATCTCATGGATAAATCTCACAGATGCATCTCGCAGATGAATCTTACGGATGAATATCACAGATAACTTCACAAAAAATCGAAAGGGGTCACCTAGTTTTGACGTCGTCCAAAGCCGAAATTAGAAACTCGCACTCACTCTATACTGGTCTGGTACTGTACCTTGCTTGCTACTGTCTGCCGTCTCCTTCCTGGTTTCGTCAACCGCGGTTTCCCTACGATCGTTGCCCCTCCCTCCCCATTCTCTTGAACGCCACAAAAAGAACGGGTGTGTGGCGCTTCCTACTCAGTACAAATGATGTACTCGTACCCCCAACAAATAAATATGCTCGCGATGCTTGCGCTGGCTTTATTGTATTGTAGGGTGAGTCACCTCTAGCACTGGGCTGTACAAGACGTGATAAACGTCTAGGAACTCCTTCATGTCGGCTGTAGCAGCCAGCAGCGCGGCCGTTTCGAACCTGCCCAAAACAAAAAACAAAAACAAAAAAAATGGGAGAGCGATGCGGGGGGCGACGGTTTCATGTTGCGCTTCGCTCCGACTGCGGTTACAAAGGTAGCCTGTCACGATTATTGCAGCACAGAGGGGAGGAGAGGTTATACTCACGTACAGTGGGGGTCACGGTTTAAGAGTACACAGGTATCGGCTTGATGGGTGTTCAATAGATAGCGCCCAAAACAATGACATACGGTGTCATCAACCGTCTACGGATAGCGTGAGCCCGTGCCCCACGACACCTTGCATCAACCATTGTAACTCCGACACCAACCATTGCACCACCCCTAATCACGCAGTGGCCGTTGCTGTAATCGTCCCATCTTATCGTCTATCTTCCCCTCTCAAGTCCCAAGAAGCTTAATTTTAATACTATTAATAATTTTGCTTGAACAGAGAGGTCAAACGGCTTGGCACGGGCCGACTGAAAAATACCACGTACCAGGTACGTAGTAATAATAGTATACCGGTAAAAAACCTCATTCCGGTCTAAAAGGTGAAACAGGCCCGACACACCCCTCTGTTAAACAGTGTCCCCCACTGTACCCCCTTGTGACCTCATTGTACTCCCTTGTGATCCCACTGTATTCCCTTGTGACCCCACTGTACCCCCTTGTGGTCCCACCCTACCCCGTTGTGACCCCACTGTACCCCTGGTGTTCCCACCATACCCCCTTGTGACCCCAATGTACTCCCTTGTGACCTCATTGTAGCCCCTTGTGGCCCCACAGTATTCCTTGGGTTCCCACCGTACCCCCTTGTGACCCATTGTACCCCCTTGTGACCCCAATGTACCCCCTTGGGGACCCACTGTACCCGATAGTGACCCCACTGCACCCCGCTGCCCCGTCGTGATCCCCCTGTACCTTGTGACCCGACTGTAAGCCCTTGGGACCCGACTGTACCCCCTTGGGACGCCATTCTACCCCCTGGTGTTCCCGCTGTACCCCTTTGTGACCTCACTGCACACCCCTCTCTTTTATGCCGTGTCCCCCAGCCCATGAATTTGCTTGTACTCCGAGGTTCAAGAGGTATTGCAGTAATAATATAATAGGGGTGTTTGCGAAAAAAAAACGGTTGGAACTAATTTGGTCGGGTTTCTTGAGGTCCGTCTCTTACATAAAAATGGACCCAAACCACAGAACCTTCCCAACCAAGCCCAAGAATTATTAGGTTAAAAGGTTAGGCCACATTTTTTCCAATTACTCCTGGGTTGGGTTATAACTCTCAGGAGGATTCTATGTGTTGGGGCCATATGTTTCTATATATATAGCAAGCAGACCACAAGAAACCAAACCAAAAATTTTCCAACCAAATTCTTCGCGAACACCCTAATATACAATGAGGAGCGATGCCGGGGGGCGGCGGTTTCTTGGTACGGTTCGTTCCGATCGAGGACGGTAACAGCGCATGGTGCGTAAGGACCGACTGCGGCTCGACAAAAACGCCTTTCCTTGTCACGATACACTCCTTCCATAGGACTCGCTCCCTTGGACATCTGGCGACGAAAGAAACCAGACAGGTTGAGCTTTGCGTCCTCCCGAACCCACAATACCACAATAAGCCACACGCCACCAAAAATGTCAGGAGACGGCACTTTCACCCCTTTTGACATACAGCAACTCTGCCTCGACATGCCTCGATTGACACCAAACTACTTCATTTTAGTGTGGAACCCTCTGCCCCACACCCTTGACAGCGCACGTTTTGCCTTGCTTGACGTGTCTCCTGACATCTTTGCATGCCATGCAAGGGCAGTCAAGTCAAAAGTGCCTTTCCTGTTACGACAAACTCCTTCTACCATTAATTTGACCTTCCATGCTGCCTGCGATGACAAACGCCTTCTAGAACATTCCATCTTCCACACGGGTCGCTTGCTCACTTTGGGATCTGGCGACGAAAGAAGCCCGAGAGATTGAACGTTCCGTCCTCCCGAACCCACAAGATGCCATGCAAGGGCATCGAAATGGCCACCATCCCGGGGAAGAGTCTCTCGTTCCTCAGGATCATAATCCCATCCTGTCAATAGATACCATGAATACAAACACAACATGTGGTACGAACACATATTTAATACACATACGTAAATATCAGGCAAGAATGAACTTTGAAAATTGAGAAATTATCACGCCCAGGCATTGCGGTGTTGACTACCAGGTATTAATACGTATTACCCAATTCAAAAACGAAAACGAAAAAAAAACGAAACACGGAACATGAGCACTGAAAATGAAATATAAAAAGGCCATGAAAAGTTCAAAAAGGTTGCTATTGTGTTGTTGTCCTCACTTCAACTCATCGCCATACAGGCTGCTAGTCAGTGGCTGGTATGGGTATAGTATGGGTATATATTATCCAAGCCAATCTAGTGATAACTGGCAAATAATATATGATGTCGATGAGCTGGTGCAAAAACAACAGCAACACGCTTGAATGATCTACGAGTATGTTCTTGCATTGTTAATATTAATAGCTCATCTACATAATATATTATTAGTCAGTGGTCACAAGACTGGCTTCCACCTTGGCCTTAATAGAATATAATCCCCGTTTCAACTATAATATCACATACCTGGTAAAACTGTTCCTAAATAACGGCCAGAATGGTACGACAACACTCTATCGAATCAAATGTATGCACGTACCAGGTATGCCTCTTCGTTGTGGTCGGACTTCGGAATGCCGTAAGGACAAAAGGACAGAAACAAAACAAAACAAAAACAAAGAAGCGGCGACAAACAACTGCTGTAGCATCGGTACTGACGCGACAGCATTTAGTGGGAGTACGAAAAAATGAAAAAAAAAAAGACCTGACTGTTCATGAATACTACTATACAGAGGTGCACCCAATATTTCATGAGGTTACAGCACTTAGTTGTGAGTCATTAACAAGCCACCCAAAACCTGACCATGAGAAAAATGAAGATGAAAGCGCACCCCCGATGAACAATGCTACGGCTTTTCATGTACATATTTATCGAAAAACATTGAAAAAAAACACACACGATATGTGATATTCCAGCGACAAGGCATGCCTGCCTTAATGGCCTAATGGGTAGTCACAAATAGTTGCCTTGGATGTACTGTTGTATTCGTACACCGTTCACACACACGTCGATGAGACACACCGCCGTTCTATTTTTTCCATCCCTTGTATCACCGTTTGCCCTGCAGCAGCACCTCTCCCGTCTACAATTGGTGGGTCATGACAGCAGTAGCATTACAAGTAATAGATAAAGCTCACTTTCGGGGCGCTACGTAATAATTTGCATCAAGAAATCGTGCCCTCAGCGGCGAGCGCTACACCAACCTTACTGCGCTGGTATACAATACTACTATTACGGGGGACCATAGTAAATTGGACCTACGGTATGCACAAAAACCTATATATTTCCCTATTTTTACCAACAATACTTGGTCCTGTTTACTATGGTCCCCCGTAGTACAGCTGTAGTCTATGCTCAAGGTCAGTGCCTTGAGAATAAGATTCACACCTCGGACAGATGAGATAGATCAACTACAGATAGATCATCAACAGATAGATCATTTAGATCATCTGGAGCCTAACCTGCCGTTCTGAGAAGTCGGTAGGATCTGTGTACTGCAGATGCAACACAGCAAATATGTACTACAGCAGTAGACCGTGCAGATGATACGGCTCACACCCGGCAACATGAGCTAGATCATACAGCTCTCCACCGAAAGATCCAGATCATTATCTGGAGATCGACGATCTATCAGCTCGAGGTGTGTAAGGTTTCAAGTCTTGCTCAGATCAGGCGTTTCTCATTCCTTCCTGTTCCAGCACATCGACAGCACAGCAGTGTTCAGCTGGCCGTGTAGTCCCACCGCACAAGCAGTACCACCACACGAGCTGTCACACGCGGCAGGGGAACTGCTGTGCCTGATAAAACAGAGTCGACTCGGGCGCACCGGAGGGCAGGTAATGTTCCTCCCAACGAGAGCGAGGGCGGCGTTCGTGAGAGCACGGGGGTGAGGGGTGTCGCTGCGCCGGCATCTTACGCGCAAGCTTCGTTGCACGCCCGTTTTGCGGAGTCGGTTAACATTAGCAAGGCCGCATATACTGTAGTACATCTACTATCTGCAGAAGGCCGCGACGTCGTTTATCACACCCTATGCTTGCGAACCAGCGTGGCAAGCAGACGTTCGGGAGGTCGGGAGCGCTTTATAAATAAAGTGTCTGTGTCACATCAACAGGGCCCTGATTAAATAATTATCTTAGTTGTATGGCTTTTATTAATAGTATGGTATACCAAACTCTTTACAAATAAAGTGTGTGGGTTTGAGAATGCCGACTGTATAATCCATACAAACAGAAAGTGTCGGCATTGTAGTGTACAAAGATATCGCATGGGTTTTAGAATGACCGTACCAAAAAGCCACGAAAAAAATGCCCAAGGGGATTAGGACGCCAAATAATCGTGACAAATAAAACCAAAAAAGGTCCAAAATAATCGAAAATCGAATCAAGTCCTTCTTTTGGTTGAAGACCGACGCTCTGCATGCTGCGTGTTTTGCAGCCGAACAGTGAAAGCACCCAAGCCCAGACTGCTGTTGTGAGTTGCGGCATTATATTTATACATACTGCCGTAATGAACACGTGGATAAAACCACTACGCAAAGAAGCCAACGATTTTCTAACTAAGCTGCTACCACTGCACAGCGGTCTATCGTACAGGGGGACAGGGGTCTTGACACCCCTCGTCACTTCAAAAGTACTGCTGTTGCGGTGCCTGAACATGTAGCTCTCGACCACGAAAATCTGCTGTGCAAGGTAGCATGCAACCTCATGTTTCCCCATACATCCCACTTTAGTGCAGTACCGCACTAAAGCGGGAATAGTGCGCGGGGTCCCACGTGGCGGTAGTTGTGGTAATCATAACTGCTGTTGAAATGCGGGGTCCCACGTGGCGGTAGTTGTGGTAATCACAACTGCCGTTGAAATGCAAAGGGGTCGCTTTAGCGGCGGAAAGCTTGCGCACTGCTGTGCACGGAGGCAAGCGTTTTGATCCATGGGCGCAACATTCTGTAGCTGTCCAGCCAAGTCGCGTCTGTCTACAAGTACACCGCCAGAAGCGGGGAACAGATCGCTTATTTAGCTAACTCTATTGATCATGAGACTGCACGTTAATGGTGCGGATAGTAATCGGCGTCTGGCGGCCACCTCACTTGAGCAGGACCCCCACCGTCTTCAAGTAGTTACTTGTAGTATCAGGGTACCAGGTATTTTGTTTTAGGAAGTTATGTGGTATGCTTCCAAGTTTCGTGGGCTGGTTGATGGTTGCTCAGGATCCAACAGGGTGACCGTTGATGACTCATGACTGACGACTGCAGTGACCGATGACAGGGTAGACGAATGAGCCAATCACCCGATCGGTCTATCTGCAGTCAGCCAACCAAGATGCTCCGAAAATGTTTGGCATTCAAGGAGAGATTCGAGATCATGCAGTCTGCGTCAAAGTGAAAAATCGGGCGTTTGAGGTATTAACACTCACAGCTTCCAGCAGTACCGTAAATGCTATTAATAATATACCAGGTATTACGGCAGTACGAAGTGACCCCTCTGACACGCCGGTATGTGCCACGCCAATACACCGCCTGTATGCGCCAGGCATATAGACCGCCAGGCAAATAGACCGCCTGTATGTGCCAGGCAAATACATCCGCATTGTAGCGGGCACAGGCAAAATTCCCAACACTGCTGCAGCACTACTGTACTGCTGTTGTTTAATGTTTAATCCCATCTGTGCCAATCGACTTCACCGGCATTATATCGAGCACCGGCACTATAAAAGGGACCCCTACTGCTACTGTTCTATAAACTACCAGTACCCATATTTATAGTATAGTAAACGCCTCTTTCGTACTACGGGGGACCATAGTAAATGGGACCAAATATTGTTGGTAAAAATAGGTATATATATTTTTGTGTGTATCGTAGGTCCTATTCCCTATGTGTGTGTGTTCTTCACATTAACCCGTTCTTCTACTCGTCGACATCCCGCAAGCCCAGTGTCCGTGCTGATTCTTCACCCTAGAAAGACACGAGCTCTGTGGTCACAGACTACGACACAGAGATAACACACCGTGATGCATTAATAGCCTACGTAATACCATGCCTTCGCACTAGGTGCGGCCGACACAACATACATACATACGCCAGCAACCAAAATACACCATAAAGAAAGAGAAGCAACGTAGAAACCAAACCGAAAAAGAACAAGAAAAAGAAAAAGAAAAGGAGAAGAATCCCAAATAAATAAATAAAATGGGAAGCCAAAGCTCAGACACATACATACTTGCCCCGAGCATGAGCCAAAAGGGACGTGCAAGGGGAAATATACGAGAAGGAAAATGGACCCCCGCAATAGTAGGGCGCTATTTCCTATAAAAAGCGGCAAAAAAAAACGGGAGTAAACGCCCCCGTCGCATAAAAAAAATGCGAAAAGACGCCCGGCTATACAGTAAACTCCCCCTCTTTGTGGTTTGGGAGTGGAAAAGGTATGAAAAACTGGGTTTGCGACGGCTTGTAATTTCTGGAGGCGCCGCGGGTGGTCTACTCTGTGCTAGGGGGCGTCAGACCTCGCACTGCGGCTTCTCCGGTGCCCCTGCCTCTCGGGAATGATGGATCTCGCCTCTGAAGCCGTCGGCGACAGGCTTAACCTTGTGTGGCTTGCTTCGCATTCACGGAACATGTCACGTCGAGTTGGACAAGCTCCCCAATTTGAATCACACGAATAGCAAAAGTCTGGGTCATGACAACGAAGAAAAGGATTGGGGTAGAAATTGATTCTTGTTTCACGTCTATTTTTCTCGCGATGCTCTTCAGTTTTCCAGAACGGTGGCATTACGTGATCGGGGACGCGTATATTGCCGACAAAAACTCTCGAGAGTGCAGGTTGAGAACCCTGCCTACAACCCCCGCGGAGAGACCACGCGCCCTAGCGCTAACATTCCGGTGACACAACACCATAGAGAAGGATCCGGGCGAATATTTCACCAAAAGGGCAAAGGGCAAGCTCAAAAAGTGACAATTTGGCATTCATGGTTCGAACTTGTCGACGCCTCGGACAGATCAGCTCACGGTGGCTCGAGCTAGCTCATCTGCCCCCGAGATGAGCTATAGCAGCTACATGAGCTACACATGTTTCTCCCGGCTTGAGCTATAGACCGTAGCTCATCTGCGCATGTTTTCGAAGCTTGAGCTATACACGATAGATGAGCTAGCTCATGAGCTGTCCGAGGTGTGAACTTGTTCTCGGTTCTCGTGCGACATATGTACTTTTGGACCACGCCATGAGACCGCAGCTCTGTGCATGGTCTGCATGTACCTGCACTAGAGGTGTACCTCGCATGGTTGAAACCCGGGTACCCGGTGGGTACATCCCGGATGGGGAAACCCCGTGACTGGTTCGCGTTTGACTTGAAATACGAGGGTTCTGGGGGGGAACAAAACCCGGGTCCTCAGCGGGTTCGAGTACCCGGGTACCCGTATGTTTGACTTGACATGTCCTCCGTTTGAGATGCCTCACAATATCTCTAGAAACCTTTCGAATCGACAGAAAGCGGGGTCCCTGACCTGTCCATGGAGAATTTTCCACTCTTTTTTTGCACGCGTGCCTGTCGTATTGATCTCTTCGATATCCTTGGGGTGAACATAGGCATGCCTTTCTTTTACTCGAGCCGTGACACCAGCCCGACTTGGAGACCTCTGAACGCCACCTAATATCGAACACATCAGGTCAAACTGTCTTCCGTATATAACTGAACGTGCTCAGTTCAGGGGCGTACGTGTGGGTATCTGCTTTTTTCGCGTGCAACCATAGACTACATATGCCCCACGCTACTATTGCGGGGGACCATAGTGAATAGAACCAAGTATTGTTAGTAAAAATAGGGAAATATACAGGTTTTTGTGTGTACCGTAGGTCTTATTTACTCTCGTCCTCAGTAATACTCGTACGGCATGTCTCTCTATATTTGTACATATACTCATCATGCTGTGCAACTGCGCAAAACAATACAAGGTAGCCTGTAGGCCATACAATGAAAAACACGAAACCAAGGCAAGCTGGTTGCATTTTGTTGTTTCTTGTTGATCTTACTGAATATCTGACGACCTGTCATTGCCATTTGATGGTTATTGCGCTCGTTTCCGACATCAAATCGTGGTACGCGCTGTCCTCCGCTTGTAGTACCCCTTGATGAACGTAAACGAAAACGGGTTGTCCCGAGTACCCGAGTGTACCCGAGTACTCGTTGAACCCGTTTGATTTCATCTCAAAACCCAGGTTACCAGCGACGGGTTCCGGTTTCACTTTCAGAATTATCCGATACCCGTTTGTGACGGGTACTCGCCGGGGTACACCTCTAAGCTGCACCCTGTGACGGCCCATGTCACGCAGCGGATGCAGGGAAAGCCCGTTTGGAAATCGCCGTCGCGTGCCCAGAGAAATCTTGTGCGATCATAAAAAGTTGCCCATTCTCTAGTCGATATGGCGGCTCGAGTGTACAAAATCCGTTGCGATTGCAGGCGAAAAAGTCAAAAGTTGTTCCATCACATTTTGAGAGCCAAAAAATAAGAACAAAAAAACAAGAGAGTACGTGCATTTGCGACTGATTTCATACATTCAAGTCGCTCTGGACCAAAAAATTGAACATATTTTTACCATCGCACGAGATTTCTCTGGCCACGCGGCGGCGATTTCCAAACAGACTCTTCCTGCATCCCCTGTGTGATACGGGCCGTCACAGGGTGCAGCTACATGCAGACCATGTACGGAAGTGAGGTCTCCCGGCGTGGTCCAGAACTACTATATCGTACGAGAACCAGGAACAAGTTCGAACCATGAATGCCAAGTCATCACTTTCTGAGCTTGCCCTTTGTCCTTTTCGGTAGAATATTCGCCGAGACCCTCCTCTCCTCGTGTTGTGTTATCGGGATGTTAGCGCTAGGGCACGTGGTTTCTCCGCGGGGGGGGTGCACGAAGGGTTCTCAACATGCACTCTCCAGGGTATTTTTGCGGGCGATGTACGCGTCCCCGATCCCGTAATGCTACAGTTTTATTTCGGAACCCTGAAGAGCATCGCGGGGGAGACAAACACCCTTCACGCACATGTTACACCCCAATCCTTTTGTTACTGTCATACCCCATAGGAGCAAATAGGATCAAAGCAAGTCCCAAAAGACTTCTTATCGAACTTTATGCTAGTTTTTTTTCAAAAATTAAAACGCCTGCTTGGTGATTCACCTTTCGACCCATCAGATGCAAATCAAATCAAACGAAAAAAACATCTTCTAAATTCCAACAAAAATATTCGTTCATACAGACCCTAACAGAGCGGCGGGTCTAAAATAACACGGGGCAGTTGACGCCAGCTATCTTCCAATCAAATCACTGAAATAACGCGAACGACGCGAGCCATCTTCCAATCAAATCGCTGCATCAACGCGAACTACTCGAACCACGCGAAATCCCGCCGCACACAAACAACAAAAAGACAGACACGGCTCGCAGCTCGCACACCCGCAGTCACGCGACGATTGACCTTCGATCTCGACATACAAATCAACCCACGGTCAACGAGCTTCGTGCCGGGCAAGACCAATGAGTGTAAATGATAGCCTCCAAGGTATAATGGAAACCCGTGGTCCAGAGGGCAAGAGGTTGACCGCGGCGTCCTACTAGCACGCTCTTCGTCCTAACATAAAAAGGTTTTGTTTCGTGCCAACGGAGAGGAATCAAGAGTTCTTGTCATGTGTTTTCTACACACCAGCCGCCAAAAAATGTTTTTAGTAGACGCCTGGCCCACCCACGCCACACATCACCAACCCAGGTGTGAGCACTGACACTAGCGTGGGTTGGAGCCCCTAACCAGTGCGCTCCGTTCAGAGTTCGTTATGCAGTCGTTGGGTTCGTCGATCGATGTCTAATCTGAAAAATGGTCTATTTGTTACCATCGGAGAGGGGTCGAGAGTTTTTGTCGTCTGTCTTCTGTCTTCTACAGACCAGCGCCAAAATAATTTTTATTTTTCGCCTGGTCGGCCCAGGCCACATATCACCAACTGACGGAATCGCTGGTTTTGTCGATCGATATCTGCCTAGGATCCTCATAAAAGTTGTCTCTAGTCTCCAAGAGCGTGCCATGTAGGAAAACGTAGACTCAAAATGTTGCGTAACAAACGCTACCCGAATTTAAGGCTTATAAACTCGATTTCCACCACAGCCAGAACAGGGGTTTTACATACATTGCGCGGCGCTGGCGCGCAATGAAAGTCCGCAGCGAAAGCTGTCCCGTCTGTTGGGAAAAAAACTACAAAAAATTATACATCCACGGGCGACAGAGTACCACAGCAGTCAGTATAAGCGAAAGAGCGGGCAAATAATTTAAAATCTTTTACGTGTAAGTCGTACCGATATGCATGTACGTACTCGTATACGAAGTACGTATTACGTACAGCAGTAGAAAGTACGTACTAGGTACAGCACAGTCAGCGGTCAGCGGTAGAAAGTACGTATTACGTACAGCAGTAGAAGCGAAAGCGCGGAGAGCCGATCAACAACATTAATAGTTGTGGTATGATATCACATGATATCAGACGTGTTTAGCGTGAGCAACCACCCCCCGAAGTGGTAATTATTTCGCGCTTGGGTATTTTTACCACCTGGGGGTGGCGTGTTTTTATGTTTTTTTGTATACCCGTGGTACCGCCGTGTACGTACGAATGCAACTTGTACGATACATGGTATAACAAGTCAATATCAGGCGGTATTGTACGTATGACTACACGTATGCGTATACCTAGGTATATATATATATATATACATATATTTTTTTTTTACATCAGTACACATCATGTGAGTTCCGACAACAGACAAGCAGTACGCCGATGAAATAATACGCAGGTGTGGTGCAATACGTACTCGCAATACGTACTCGTACGTACGTGGTGGGACAGGGGAGATTATTTACCGCAGGGTGCACGATACGGCGTACGGCGGTGTGAAATCTGTACGTACTACTATTACGGGGGACCATACATAGTAAAAGGGACCTACGGTACACACAAAACCTATATAATATTTCGCTATTATTACATTTTTACCAACAATATTTGGTCCTATTTTAGTATTTACTATGGTTCTCCGTAATACGTATTAAGGTTGATAATGTTAATAGTAAGGTCCTTCGTTTTTATATTTGATCGGACACGTGCCCAGGTATCAACATATCACCATCACTACTATTCTATCACTGCTGCGGCTGCCAGTAGGTTGCTTTTCGTTTGGGCTGTGGCTAAAAATCAGGTATACCTGGTCCATTTGGTTGGGTCAAAGTCAAGTATATACTGAAACCAAGTAAAAACACGCGCGCGACGAGCGGTGTTTTGTCCATGAAAACCCATTAAAAAGTGTGGCTCCACTTGGACCTGCAGAGAGTCACCAGGCTTCGTTTGATTCGCCACGGCGAGAGCGCAAAGAGGGCTATTCTGCCCCCCCCCCCCTCGTTGACAGCTTTGAAGCTTCTCGATCATCTTCGCGGAACCGCCTGTTCGGCACGAAACCATCGCGCCGTACCAGACCTGACATCACCTCGACGCGGGGTGTTGCAGACGAAATGCCTTGTGTGTCCATGGTGCTGTAATATGATCCCTGTGCCCATAGAAAACAACATTTTTTTTTTTTAATTTTTTTTTTCATCATCACTTTTACTTTCCAGCCCACTCGTAGGAGGTTTTACCCTCGACGATCTTCTGGACAAGCCGTGGTCACAGGTGTCGTCCCTTCTCCCCCCCGGTACGTGCCTTTATTTTTTGTCGCGCATAGGGTTCAGCATTCCCACTGCTCGTCGATTTTCACCGAATGTACAGCTAACTCACGCTCTCGCGCTTTCCGCTAATCAATTTTATGCAAGAAAAAGTCCCTATGAGCATGCACTCGGTGAGACTCGAACTCACGAAATTGATCTTGATAGGCTCGCGGACCACCTACCAAGCCACCGGGAACAACATACTTCGAAGTATCATCATTAATAATTCGTAATACGAATCACAACAACTATTAATGCCTGGCTGGCTACCTGGTATCAGGTAACTGGCAACTGAAGCACATCGACACCCCAAAGAAGAAAAAGTGAAATCAGCATACGTGTGCAAGTATAAATACGCACGTAGGTACGTACGTGCGTATCTACACAAAAGAATTTCAACCGAGAGGCCAGAGCAGAGCAGAGACAGCAGACGCATACGTGAGAACGACGACAACAACGCAGAGAAAAATCATTTACGTACGTATGGCCTCTCTGATTGGTTCAAAGTTGGCCAAAATCAGATGAAACCTAGACAGAGTACACAAAATCAGGTATACCTTTGGGCCTTTTCGAGCCAAAATCAGGTACAATGTCAGCCTGGCCAATAAATATCGCAGGGATTCTGGTGCGTGTTTTGTACTTGTTTTTAGTATGTAACTGTTTTTTTGGCCGAAAAGTGGCCGGGTATACCTGATTTTGGCTAAAAACCCTTTAAAGATTTGGTTGTTCATATTATTTTAAATGTTGATATTAATAGTTGTGCTTCGGCTTGCCTGTTCTTTCTTTTAGGACTGCAGTCTCGTTTTGGGGGACAAACTAGTTGGAGTTCAAATGGTTTGTCCAAAAAACGGGACTGCAGTCTTAATGCGAAAGGTTTAGGTGCCACATAGTCGTACGTCCATAAGAGTTGGTTTTGTTTAATTTTGCTCGTGTTTTGTGTTGTCCGCCACATGTCCTGCTGGGGGGCACGGCACTTTCAAAAAAAAAAAAAAAGTTTTTCCAATCTTTTATCCTTTGCGAGTATTCCTTCCGTTTTTCTCTGCTTTGTAAACTGGTTATGTCGTGCCTATCGTATCCAGTACGATTACATGGGCATTGATTGCACTAGCTGTCTACTCTGCTCTGCGTACTGGGTAACACTATGTTGTAAAGTATCTCTGCGTCGTAGTTTGGTGACCACACAACACAGATCTCGAACAGTAACTGCTGTAGAACTGAAGAATCGGCACATGCACGGGCACTGGTTGTGCTGGACAGCAGCAGTGATTAATAGTGGATGTCGACGGGTAGAGAAAGGGCGGCTAATTTTGAAGAACACACTCAATTCGAGAAAAAAATATCGCACGATGTTATCGTACGAAAAATAAAATAGTTGAAGAAGCAAGGGACGGCAGGAAATCAGGCTCCAGTCCGGGATATAGCCGTCACATGCTACGAACCATGTATGAGTATTATATACGGTAGTCATCAAATATATCATATGAAAAAAAGCACTGCAGCAGTGTGCCAGACTCTTATTGAGCTACGAGTAGCAAGGTGTCTCGATGCAGTAGCAGCAGCGGCAGCATCAGCATCCTCCACCATCACCACCACCATCGCCACCAGTCAGCAGCAGACGCAGTTGCGTGTGGGTGGATTGTTCGGATTTTTGTTCTCTTCTTCTTGCATCATCCTCGTCACCAGTGCCGTGGTCCTATCGAATGAATGTGAAACAAAACTTTGGCCGGATGACACACACTCCCACCAGCGAAGCGTAACCAAAATGCGGAGTGCTCCTCCGAACCAGACCAGAACACGCGACGCGTGCGCGTATACCAAGGCAAACTCGGACATACCTGCATAGCATCCTCAGGACGAGGCAGCTCAGGTACTGGGAAGCACTCTCCCTCCGTCAGTGCCCCCATGCTGCCGTTGTCCGAGCTGACATTCGACACGGCCATAGTCCTTGCCTCGATCATCATCTCGGCTGCGGTCGCGGCGCAAGCATCTGCCTCTGCACCGCGCACAGACTGCGCCGTGAATCCCCCGCCGATCTCGCGAACCGGGTGCTTGTCTGAAGGAAAAGTCTCAATCAGAGGGGGGAGATTATGCCTGGTGCCTACATCGCTAGACGATGGGCTCTCAGCCGCCAAGGTAGCCATCCTTGAGGTTCTGTTTGGGCCTCGCGTCGGGAAGAGAGAGCGAGGAGATTTTTTGTTTTTCGCGATTTGCCTGGGATGTCCGGCAAAAGATTGAAGTTGGCGGGGTCCGGTTGAGTGTGGAGCAAAAGAGGGGTGTGGCACGCCAAGCCAGCGATGGAGAGCCCGTTAAATCTGCGCTGAAAGGTCAGGGGTGGTGGTGGTGGTGGCTCGGGTCGCGATGGAGATGGGTGTGCAGATGGCAAGCTGTTGATGTGGGCACTTGATGTATCGTCTTTTTTTGAAAGAAACAAATCATACCCTGCACCCTCGGGCACATATATTTTTTTTGGGTGGAAACGGATTTTGGCAATCCCCTTGTATTTAAGGCCTTCCTAACCGATACAACAATTCGGAACTTTCAACTTTCGTGCTCCCAAAATTACGTATCGTATACTATTCCCATTGGGTATACCTCGCCGCTTTTCGGCCATAATCAGCTATGTAGATACAAAAACCAAGTAAAAAACGCGCACCACGAGCGTTGTTTTTTGGCCCATAAGTGGCCAGTATACCTGATTTTCACTATTAATAAAACCTTTCCCTGATATTTTACTCGTTTAGAACCGCAGTCTCTTTCACCTGGACAATTTAGTCAATTTTCAAGTAGTTTTACACCCAAAACGGGACTGCAATACTAACATACAAAAATTGGTACCAACGCTAGAAAAACCCCATAATCTGGCATCCGACCTCCGACCCGCTGACCTAAGGCAGTAAGTCGACACCACGCAGAGAGGGGGAGCTATGCAGCCATGGAAATTAACAGCGATAACTCTTCTGGTGGCCGCTAGCCTCTCGGGCTTGGCGAGTGGTGGGTGCTGCATGTATAGACGTACACGGTGTCAACATGTATGTATACTGCTGTATGTCATGTAGTTGAAACGCAACCAGGTACTCGGTACCTGGTATATTCTGCTATCCTCTGTTCTGTGTTGCGACGATCCAGATTTAGAGTGTCTTTTGAGTGTGTGTGGAGTGAGGACTGACTCATACTAACATGTTGCTATATGCACATGGATACGTACATTGGTCGTGTGGCACACCACGCCAACAAGCCGGGTGGATTCGCTCGATGTGCAAGTATGCAGACGATCCCGCGGTGTTGCGGTTTCGCGCAGTGCGCCTTGTCGGGACTACTACGACCTCCTGCTGTGTACATACATCTGTTGTTCGTCATGTATACGCGTATCATCAGCATGAAATGGCATCGTACTGAAAACAGCAGTAGTACGTGCACATCACACACACCAGAGACCAGAGCTGCAGAGTGCGAGTCGTCACACCCCACAGGTGCAACGTACAGCAGTCGACAACATGACAAGCTCTTCATGCAGTCGGAACTTGGAACACAGCAGTACACAGCAGTGGGGTACCCGATTTAAGAGCCTGCGTGATACAAGAGCAAACGGCCTTGAGCCCTTCAAAACTGCACTCCCGTTTCGGGGACTAATCACTTGGAATTAGAGTCGAACATGTGTTTCTGAACGGAACGGTACCGCCCGTATTAAATATCACATGTGTGGTAAGCAACGGGGAGATGGAAATACTAACACTGGTATCTATCTCCTCAAAGCCACTATTTTCGCTCATGGTAAGTTTTCGGACTGCAGTCTGCGGTTGTCCCCGGTGTCTTAGAAGGTGGTCGGTGTGCTGTGCCTACTATTAGGGGGGACCATAGTAAATACCAGGTAGGACCGAATATTGTTATTAAACATGGGTAAATCCTACCAGGTATTAGCTATGGACCCCGTAATATTGATAATATCAATTTCGTGGGTTCAAGTCTCACTGAGTGCGTACGTACTCGTGAGGACTTTTTCTTGCACTTTGAAAATTGATTAGCGGAAAGCGCGAAAGCGTGAGTTGTTATTACGGGGGTCCATAGTTAACGGGACCAAATTTTGCTAGTAAAAATAGGAAAATATATAGGTTTGTATGTACACCATAGGTCCTGTTAACTATGGACCCCCGTAATAGCTACATTTGATGAAAGTCGACGACCACTGCTGTGGGAATGCTGAACCCTATGCGCGACAAAAAATGAAGGCACGTTAATGGAGGGCGTACCGGGGGGGGGGGGGGAGGGACAACACCTGTGATCACGGCTTGACCAGACAGAAGAAGACCGCTGAGGGTGAAACCTCCTATAATAAGTGAAAGTGATGATAAAAAAATAAAATGAAAGGTCCCGTTTTGAGGACAAACCTCTCAAATTACAAGTAATTTGTCCCCAAACGGGACTGCAATCCTATAGTAAAAGACTTAAGACATGTTTTAAGAGATATTTTTTTTCCCGAAATTCGTCCCAGGGGCTATGTTATCTCATCACGCACGTGTTATGCTGGTACATAGGGTAAAAGGGTTAGGACCACGGAGGATCTTATCCACACCCCATCCCCGGGTTTCCATGTGGCTCTAATCATGAGATACGTACTTTGTCGGTGCGATCAATCGGCTGCTTCGTGCCTTTTGTTCAACAGAGAGCGTGTATCAGCTCACTAGCGCAACAGCTGTGCCCCTCAGCCCTAGACTTTCGCCTCTCGCCCTGCAGACTAAAGACCGAGAATAGAAAATACCAAGGGTGTGTTCGGTACGGTACTACCGAGGCCTACCGGCGGTAAAATACCGCCGGTATACCTGTACCGAGAGGATTCGGTACGTTCGGTCTGGAGTTCTATACCGTACCGACAATTTCGGTACGTTCGGTCTGGAGTTCTATACCCTACCGAACATTTCGGTACGTTCGGCACGATGTCCGTACCCTTACCGGCGGTATCGGTATGATACACCGTACCGATACCGAGAAGCTCGGTATGTTCGGTACGATGCCCATACCGGTACCGAGAATTTCGGTACGTTCGGTACCATGTCCATACCCTTACCGAGAACCTCGGTACGTTCGGTACCATGTCCATATCGTACCGGCGGTATCGGTATGACACAACGTACCGATACCGAGCTTATACCCTACCGAGAGTACCGATCCCGGGCTAATCGGGACGTTAGGCTCGGGACAAACCGGTGCCGGTACAGTACCGCCACACACATAGCATGGTTTGTTGTTATCGTTTGACTCGCGCGCGTAGAAAGAATGCTGAAGCTTCTTATCAATTGACAACGTTTTGATTCTGCTGTTCTCTCCTGCCTTCGATTTTCAATGGGGAGAAGCGGTGTTGCTGCCTTCGTACAATCATGATCATAATCTATAACTTTAATTTTGTCGCACTGACTGAGCCGGTCGCCCCGGTGGTCTAGTTGGTATCCGCGTAACCTTCTGTAGCAGGCAAGTTCAGGGGTTCGAATCCCAGCGACAGCGCCTTTTTTCTCATGTCATGAGTTTTTTTTTTCTCTCGTTGTCGTGTCTTGCCGGTGGATAGCGCGCAAGCGTGTGTACACAGTGGGAAAGAGGTGGCTGGAACTCTTCTCGCAATAAAAATTTCAGTCAGTACCGCAGGAGGATGGGAGTGGGGGCCTCAGGGAGAGGAGCCTTCTGTGTGACCACGGTTTAGACGTTCAGGCAAGACAAATAATACCCGGTGTGGTAAGGGCCACTCCTAACGAACAAAAAAAATCACGATTCGTGATATTTTTGTCGTGAATCGTGATTTTTTTGTCGTGAATCACGACAAAAAAAATCACGATTCATGACACCAATTTTTTTAGCTTTTCCCTAAAAAAAACAAAATCACGATTCGTGACATTTGTCGTGCCTCAAAATACGCCTGATCAAGGCACTACGCAACCCACGCGCACCAACGGTATCCGATGGTCGGTATAGGGGCATGGCAGACTCTGCTTCGTACGCCGCTTGTGGACAACGGGCGGCTACCCAAAGACACTGCTGGGCCCGGGCTAACAAGGAGGTTGTGGCCTCGAAATTTCCAGGAGGAGGAGCCACTGCTGGAAGACAAACGCGAAAATGACCTGGGGATGTCACAGGCCAGGCCGAGCAGACGGCCTGCGAGATGGAATCTCGCGAAACGAGCTTGGCCGACGGCCGGTGAAGTTGGAATCTCGCAGGCTGGGTCAGGCTTCGGCCCGCGATTCGAATATGTCACGGGCTGGGCCAGGTGCGGACGGCCCAGCCCGGCCTGGCCGTGCCCCACTCTCGAGAGTTTGCCCACACCCCCAAAAAACGTTGGGTTTGAAATATCAGAACTTCAACTATTTGAAAATATCACGAAACGCGACGTTTTTTTCGGCTTTTTTCGTTAGAACTGAAATGTCACGGATCGTGATCTTTTGGCATGCCTAAAAATCACGAATCGTGATTTTAATTCGGTTCGTTAGGAATGGCCCTAAGGCGCCCATCGAACTCTGGAAATGAATGTGATGACAAAACAAGAAAAAAAAAAAACTGTCGCAGACACACACATTCTTGATGGGCAATACCATGGTACTGCTGTGGAGCGACGCTCGGTTTGACAAATACCGCTGGTATCTGCGGTACGGTACCGGTATGGAGGTCTATACCGTACCGAGAATTTCGGTACGTTCGGTATGGAGTTCTAAATCGTACCGAGAATTTCGGTACGTTCGGTCTGGAGTTCTATACCCTACCGAAAACTTCGGTACGTTCGGCACGATGTCCGTACCCTTACCGGCGGTATCGGTATGATACACCGTACCGATACCGAGAAGCTCGGTATGTTCGGTACGATGCCCATACCGGTACCGAGAATTTCGGTACGTTCGGTACCATGTCCATACCCTTACCGAGAATTTCGGTACGTTCGGTACCATGTCCATACCGGTACCGAGCGTACCCGTACCGTACCGAACACACCCTTGGAAAATACCCCTACCTACCTGCCTTCGTTCGCTTCGCTTAACACGCTACGAACACACCACCCACACCATCACACGATACCCCGACCGGCGTACGTAGTCGGCCCTACTTTACCATGAACCAGGAGATGGACCAATCACAAGAAATCCCAACTCGTCGATATTCGATGTTGCTGTTCGCCTTACTACGCCGCCGCTCAGAAGCTAAAAGGGGAGCAAATAGTGTATGGTAATCCGGGTACCCGGATACCCGTGCCCGCTTTACCACGCCAACGCTCAAACGCCAAAAGGAGAGCAACGGGTACCCGGGTACCCGGGTACCCGTGTCTGCCGGGGGCCCGGGTACCCGGTTCCGGTCCAGCTAAACCCCCCCCACCCGGTGGGGTACCCGGTTCAAAATTTTAAGGCCGGGGTGCAATTCTATGTTTCCGCTTTACCACGCCGCCGCTCAAACGCCGAAAGGAGAGCAACGGGTACCCGGGTACCGGTGTCCGCCTTACCCGCCCCTGCTCTAATGCTAAAAAAGGGGAGCAAATGGTGTGTATGGTAACCCGGGTACCCGGGTACTCGTGTTTGCCGGGACCCGGGTACCCGGTTCCGGTCCAGCTAACCCCCCCCCCCACCCGGTTCAAAATTTTAAGGCCGGGGTGCAACTCTATGTTGCACCCCACCGTCGTATCCAGTACGATGATATGGCATTGCATTGTGTGTACTGCTGTAGTATCTCTGCTGTGGTGTAGATTTGTGACCACAGAGCTTGTATCTCTCTACGACGATTGAAGAATCGGCACGGACACTGGTTGTGCTGGATGTCGACGGGTAGAAAGAGAGCGGTCCAACGTGAAGAACGCACGCACACACTGGAGCAGTCGATCTTGCGTCTTTCTTCCGGGTCCATCTGGATGAATACAGGGTGTTTGCGGATGTCTCGCCGTAGCATTCGGCGACGAACGGTGTGAGTGCCGGCGCGCAAGGGGCCGCCCCCGCGAGCACCGCCGTACGTCGAAGACGTTGGAGCAGCCCGTGAGGATCTGTCAGCTTTTCACACTTCAGTCGCCCGGTGGTCTAGTGGGGATAGCTTAAAATGCTCCCGTCAATAGTATTGATCCCCGAGTTCGAATCCCACCGTGGCGAGATTTTTGCCTTCATTGGCCAAAAAAAAGGAACCAATTGCTGAGAGCGCCTTCGTATCAATAGCGTGGGTAGGCACTACTCGATGCTATAGTAGTCGACGAGGGGAGAAAGGACTGAATGAAGTCTTGTCGCGATAAAAATACAAGGCACGACTCGTAGTGGTGTAGTGGGGAGGGGGTAGTGGGGGGGGGGGGGGGGGGGGTAACACCCTACCATGTGACCACAAAACTGAACTACTACTACGATGGAGAGAGAAAAGGAGGGCAAAGATAGTAAATGGGATGGGCGAAGAACAAAAACGGACAGACTCCGCCCCCCCCCCCCCCCCCCGATCCTCCCTAACCCCCGCCACGCCCCCACTTGTCTTCCCCCCCCCCCGACCTGCCCTCCCCCCCCCCCCCCCCCCCCCCCCCATTTCCAGGCCTCGTAGTAACGCTTCCCTTACGGTGATTATACACTTGCTCATTTTTACGACTAACAAAGGATCTAGATGGTCTAAGCCGATGCATGCATGAACCAATTAATTGCGTAAACGTCTCTCCCCATCGAAAACCCGATGTGCTCCGTCCCCGCATTGTAGGGGTGCGAGGGTGTATGCTCATACGACTACGGCCATGCATGCTCGACATGAGTAACCCCCCCCCTCCCCCCCCCCCCCCCCCCCGCCCTCCATTTTTCAGGATTCGTAATATCGCTTCCGCGTCACGTGGCCGCGTTTCCGGCTGTGGGCAGCGCAATCAGTGTTCGCTCCCTACTGCCACCAACGCAAGGCCGCAGCAGCAGCAGCAGTGTCAGCGGCGGCAGCTGTCGCAGCAGCCGCGGCGTTCCGCAGGCCTGTAAGGCGGTGGTGGGAAGCGGGGGGGAGCGGGGACAGGTTCTCACGGAGGAGTTCGAGGAGGAGGAGGAGGAGGAGGAGGAGGCGGGAGAGCCGCTGGATGGGGGTGAGCGCGAGTGTTGTTGACCGTTGACGATGGGGGTGTCCAACCGTTATGATACTATCAGCGGTACGCCGCAACACCAGTGGGCTGAAACAAAACGTCACGCGACGTATATTTTACGTCCAAGGACGCGGCAACATCAGCGGACTAAAAAAACTGTAGCGGAATGTAATAAAGGCACCCACTCCCACTCACGCACCCACCCACCCGCCCACCCACGCACTCATCTAACCACCCACCCGCACACCCATCTAACCACCTACGTATTATAAGGGGCTACAGCAGTATTACGTATTGATAGAAGACGCGTTCTACGATAGAGGTGGCACATTTCCGCTAAAAATTTTCTGAATGACAGGGCTCCTTAACCCGAAATCGTCGATGTGCCAATCTTGTTTCGAAAAATGAAGTTTTTGTATACTTGGGGGCATGGGATTATTCATCGGGATGCAAGTTGATTTTTAGTGAAGTCAGTTTTCGGGTGAGATTTGGAGCTCCTTAAGTGAGGAGCCTCAGAAATCAGAACCTATGATTGGCTAACCACGATGGAGCCATTTTTGGTCAAGATTACTGCTCTGGCTGATACGTTCCCCCGCAACGGTCTGAGCTACGCTTTATAAACTGTGAACATCAGCTGCGAGATCGAGGGTTTTGTCGAAGATCATGTTTGCCAGGCTGATATATGCGTGGTGTATACCTCGTACAGATCATCTATAGATCAGATACAGATCACCTACAGATCATTCCCACTTGATGGTGTAGATCTGCATATTAACCCCTCATGTTGTCGGGGGGGGGGGGGGGCGTACTCATTTGTTGCTTGCCTTAGTCATTTGACCATTGACCACGCATCCCTTTCGAGACGGAGCACATGTTGTGGGGGGGGGGGCGTACTCGTAGGAGAGATGTACTCGATCTCATGCATGGCCGTAGTCGTATGACCATAGACCCTCGCATCCCTACAATGCCGGGACGGAGCATGTCGGGTTTTCACCGACCAGGCAGACATTGCTTGCACCAAGCGCGAAGCGCCGTGAGGTGTCCGGCGAGTCGCATTAAGGGTGAGCTGCATCCTACTAAGAACCGCTTGTGAGGCGGGCTTGCATATGGATGACAGCTTCAATGAGTTAGTTTAATTTCCGGTGTGGCCACTTCCAGAGACAGCAATGGGAGTACTATATATATATTATATATATATATATATATGTAACTGCCTCTTGGGTGCCTTACCTTGAACACTACGTGATACGATCAATTCCCTTGTGCAGAGTAAAGGTTCTTTACTTCGCACAAATGATCTAACTAGACGACCAGCTGCGGGCGACCGCCAAAAAAAAAAAAAAAAAAAAAAAAAAAAAAAAAAAAAAAAAAAAAACGGCACCCTGGATGTCTAGCTCACGTAGTGAGCGGCATGTTTTACAGCAGTGTCGTTGCCAACCGACGCCAACCCAACCCATACAATATATATATATATAATAGGGAGGGGGGGGGGGGGGTATAATCTTCATGATATGGACATGCTTCCTGGGTTGGATCTGTACTGCACAGATAAATCCTGCACGACATAACGAAACGGCAGGTTAGGACGTAGATGATATGTCTGATCTATCTGTAGATGATCCAGATGGTGGCCTGTCGGACGTATGAAGGGTTTCCTTTTTTCATGATGCTGTATTCCACTCAGAGGACGGAAACGTACGAACCGTTGGGGTACAAGTATGAAATTAACGTTATTGTAGTCCCGTCCAGATTGATGCCGCTTAGCACGTTTTATTTTTGCCAAAACTTTATTACTCTACGAGTATTATAGTGTAGCCCCTCTCCCTTCAAAAAGTGAGGCGGCTGTCTGTCTGCATGTCTGCTATAATATGTGTGACCGCCAAACCGCTATTTATGTTTTCAAAGGGGCGCTAACATTCTGCTCTTCTGCCATTGTGAAAGCGTGAGAGTGCCAACCTACTCTTAGTACTGTGACAAACTGCTATTTGTTTGTGTGTTCTTCACATTAAACCGTTTTTTCTGCCCGTTGGCATCCAGCACACCCAGTGTCCGTGCCGATTCTTCATCCTGGAGAGATGCAAGCTGTGTGCTCTCGTTTTTTCTGTTAACAATCTGCCAATCTGCCTTTCTGCTAGTAATAGTCTGTCAATCCAAATTGCGTATTGAAATTCTTCCGGTTAATCTGCTGTTTTTATTCCTGCCAATCTGGTACCAATGTTAACAATCTGCCATGAATGATTTGCCTATCTGATTTTCACTGTCTGCCAATCTGCTGATCGTAGTCTTCCAGCCTTCGTCATATTCTCTACCAGGTATCTTATAATCTGGCAATTTGCCATCAACAGTCTGCCAATCCTAACTCTATTTATGAACTGCCAACATGTTTGTATGTATCTGACAATCTGTTTCCGCGCAACAACGTAAAGGACGCATACAGTAGTATTGAACATATACCAGGTACGAGTATAGTAGTAGTAGTAGTAGTAGCAGTAGTAGTAGTAGTAGTAGTAGTAGTAGTAGTAGTAGTAGTAGTAGTAGTAGTAGTAGTAGTAGTAATGGTAGTAGTAGCAGTAGTAATGGTAGTAGTAGTAGTAGTAGTAGTAGTAGTAGTAGTAGTAGTAGTAATAGTAGTAGTAGTAGTAGCAGTAGTAGTAGTAGTAATGGTAGTAGTAGTAGTAGTAGTAGTAGTAGTAGTAGTAGTAGTAGTAGTAGTAGTAGTAGTAGTAGTAGTAGCAGCAGTAGTAGTTAGTAGTAGTAGCAGTAGTAGCAGTGGTAGTAGCAGTGGTAGTAGCAGCGGTAGTGGTGGCATATTCTTGTGTATTTATGTATTGAATCAGAACACGGTGCTGAAAGGGTTAATCAAGCATTCCCATCGTTTTTCATGTCCATCATCTATTAAGAGACGATCTGAATCGTAATTTCGATCGTTATGTATAGATACGTACCGTGCTTTGTCCTATGAATATGTGTGCATGCCTCCCAAAAGTGCTGATTTTGTAGTCCATCCAATCATGCCCACCATTGCTAATCTCTGCCATCTATTAATAGACGATCCACATCATGACCCACGTCGTCATCTACAACTCGACCTTTTCATGGATCGTTGTCCAAATCGCCATCCACCATCTAATTCGTCGTCTGCTGTAGATCTACCATGTAAGTATAGATGGTGATCTATCTGTGGTGCACATGGGTCCCGAAATGGTTTCCAGTGTACCCCCTTGAATAATGCCACCAATTGCGACATCTATCGTCTAGGTCGTGACCTGCATGATGTGTGCATGGGTCGCAAAAATATTAATTTGCTTCATACATCGATTTTGTCTATTGCCCCCTCCTTGCGGCAGGCGTCTCTCCTGGCAGGAAGGCTTTGGTCTCTGCCGGCAACTCAGCCGCGGGGTCCGCTTTCGTAGCTCTTACGGCCCTGGGGGGGTTTCCATATTTGGCGGCGGCAGCCGCCCCGGAGTGGGTGGGCCCGACGAAGCTTGTGCTCGACCCGTTGCTGCTCTTCTTCGAGTTTGCATTCGTGGCGCGCATTATTTTGTCCTGGTACCCTGCGGTGAGGTCATGGCTTGCTGCTGGTGGTGGTGGTGGTGGTGGTGGTAGTGGTGGGAGCGGGGCGGGGGAGGGGGGTGTACTTATGTCATACATGGCCGTAGTCGTATGTATGACAATAGACCCGGGGGGGGAGGGGGTGTACTAATTTGTTGCTTGCCTTCGTCATTTGGCCATTTTCCACGCGTCTCTCTCGAGACGCAGCGCCGTCTGTGCTTCTATTAAAGACACCTCCAACTTTTGGGCGGTCATTATGTTTGGTGGTGGTAGTGGTGAGGGTGGGGGTGGAGATGAGTGGTGGGAGTGGTGGTGGTGGGGAGGGAGGGAGGGGGGGGGGTTACTCATGTCATGCATAGCCGTAGTCGTATTTATGGACCGTAGACCCTCGCATCCCTACAATGCCGGGAGGGATGATGGATTGTTGTTGGTGGTGATAGTAGTGGTGGTGGCAGTGGTGGTCGATGCGGGGGGGGGGGGGGGGGGGGGGGGGGGGGGGGGGGGGGGGGGGGGGGGGGGGGGGGGGGGGGGGGGGGGGGGGGGGGGGGGGGTGCCCATTTTTTGCTTTCTTTTAGTCGTTTGACGGTCGACAACGCATCCCTACCTTGACGGAACACCGTTCCAACTCCCAATAGAGACGATTCCAACATTTGGGCGCGCATTACGTTGTTTCCATGTACTATATTGAATGAATGATCCTACCGCCTCCCCTTGGTAGTGATGGGGGGTGGGAGTGAGGTGGTGAAGGTAGTGGTGGCAGAGGCGGGAATGAAGGGTGGGCGGGGGAAGGTGGTGGAGGTGGGGGAGTAGTACGGGTAGAGGGATGGTGGAGGGGGAGGGGGAGTGGTGATGGTGGTGATGGTCGTTGTTATCTTGTCTTTTGCTGCTGCTGCTGATGACGACGATGATGATGATAATGTTCGTGTTGGTGGGGTCCCAGCACCCCGGGCCGCCCCGTGTCACCATTTATTGTGTCCCATCAAAACAGTGTTTTTGGTCGAAAGAGTTGGAATGCTCCAGCACCGAATCGTTTTTGGCTGTAAGGTAGGGATTACGCCGCCTGGGCTCCTGAAGCGAGGAGGAGCTGCCCAATATTTTTGCATCCGCGGGGTGTGTATTATAGTTTATGACTGATGTGCAAGCCCGTTCGATTGTGTAACTGGCCTAGCTTACAGTACAAGAGCTGATATACTATACTCGATAAAATCGCATCAGGAGCCTCAGAAATTGCGGGCCGCCCCTCTCTTCAACCGTGGAACTGCACCTGCTTCTTTAGTAGTTGGGTGTTTCGAGGACAAACCACTTGGAACTCGAGTTGGGGTATTTTTTGCCAAATGTTGAGGTCATTTATTGTACGCTAACCGTGTACTGCGGCGCTTCGACCCCCCCCCCTCGCCCTGCCCCTTACCCCGCGCCCCCCCGCTCCTCCCTCCCTCCTCCCCTATGCCCCGTTCTTCCCCCCCCCGCCCCCCTGCGCTGCTCCTACCTCCCCCCCCCCCCCCCCCCCCCCCCCCCCCCCCTCCCCACCCCTGTCCCCCCCCCCCCCCCCCTCCTGCCTCCCCCCCCCCTCAATTTCTATCGCGTTTTTGTATTTTGCAGTTGGACCTCAACTCATCGCCTCAAAACCTGGTGGCGTGGCCAACGGAGCCCATCCTTAAACCGACAAGAGCGGTAGTGCCGCCTGCTTTCGGGGTGGACATTAGCCCCATCGTGTGGGTCATGATCTGTACCTTCTTGCATGAAATCTTGTTGGGTCAGCAGGGAATCCTGAACCTCATCTCCAACAAGTAGAAAGGGGGATCGTGGTGCAAGAAATGCTTTTTTTTTTTTTCGTCCTTTTATTTTTTTGTTTTTTCGCAACGAGTTCGAAAAAGGGGACCGCGCGAGGAGTAAGCTTGGCACCCCCAGTTTTTCCAAAGGAGTGCCAGTGGAGGGGTCGGCGCGTTTTGGTTCGCGGTTATTTGTTTTTTCGAGGAGCGTGAACGAAAGTTTTTTGTTTGCGAGACTATTGATAGTCTGCGACGAAAAAAAAAACGGTCGAGCTTTATAGTCTCCGACAAAATGAAGGGATCGAGCTTTCTGTTGCATTGGTTGTCTTCCTTTTCTCGCGGGTAGATGAAAAAAAAAAAAAATCCCTTGCAAGTTAAGTATATAGCGCCTACGCAGCTGTGGATGGAGTCGGTGGGCGACAACAACTGGTTTCAGAGGAGCTAACACTTTTGGCACTGCTACATTTTCGAACTCTACGTCTAAGTATCCCACACCCCGCACAGATCATCTGCAGATCGTCGGTTCCCACTTAATGATCTGCTTTTTTCAGGGCAGATAGATTCCTGATCTGTATGATCTGTATGATCTATATGATCTAGCTCATGTTGCCGGGTGGGAGCCGTATAGTCTGCGTTACCTAGCACATGTTTCCCGGGTTGGATATGTCCTATATAGATCCTGCACAACATCCCACAAAGGCGGATGATTTATCTGTAGATGATCTATCTGATCTATCCGATGTGTGAAGCGTGTTGTCCCCAAAAGGTGGGGCGATGTAGTCCACTGGGTGCCCAACCTTAAGGTCTCTACAACCAAAAATATTTCCCTGTCCGTCTGACCCCCTTTTTTCCACTCGTGTGTATGCAAACTTTACCTTTTTTGGCTCCCAAGTGACAAAGTGTACCTTTTTTTGGCTTCCAGGTGACCAAAGTGTAGCATTTTTGTTTCCAAGTGACCATCTGTACACTGTGTTCGGCGACTTCAAGTCTGAAAAAGTCCCAGAACATCCATACCTCCACTCAACCTTGAATAGTACCTGAGAGTAATAATTAGGGAACACGGCAACGCATATCGTGGGCGCGGCGCTGCGGTTTCGTGTTTTTCTACAGCATTACACACTGTAGACAAACCTAAATATGAGTCTTACTCCAAGTGTTCAGTCCCCACAGCGGAATTGCAGTCCTGTAGGGTTAAAACGGTTACAACCCTTTTCTGGCTTATTGACTCCCACACCTGAAACGATAACCGCCGTTCGTTACATTTTAGAACTCCAGTCCCGTTTCGGGGACAAACCAGTCAAATTCCTCCAAGTAATGTGTGCTCGATTGTCCCCTAAACGACACTACAGTCCCAAAAGGGTTAAGAAGAAACAAAATGCGAGGTACATACATAGAACTACTTACATAGATCTCGATCTCTCTGCTCTGAGCGTGCTCGGTTGGTACATCCCTGATCTCTCAGAGCCTCCACTTGGGAATCGCCTCCTTTTAATACTTGCCGGACCTTTCCAGCGGGTCTTTGTTTTCTCCATTTCTCGTCGTACATGCAGTCCTTCTTTCCTTTTTTCTTTCTTCTTCCGTTTCGTGTGCGTGCGTGTACTCCGAGCACGGTTCCGCGGGCGAACCCGGCATCGTCGCGGGTGTCAGCGGGTGCTGGCGGGGTAGCGGGGGAGTTGCAAGGAGCGCGGTCGCCGCTTTCGTGCCTAGGCGTCGCGTGTGCCTCGAGACACGAGGGATGCATCAATAGGCTCTGTCTGGCCCCCATTTGTGATTTTTATAGAGTACGTACGAGTATTTAAGGGTCGTTCGGGATTGTAAGATAATATCAAGCGGTGCTTATTTTTGCGACCGGGCTGAAAATTAACCCCAGTCTGAGCACCATCATTGTCGAGCTGGCGAACGAGGTCCACGGTGAGCACCGGGCTTCACGCGAGGCGGGTGACGGGGCTCACTGTAGAATAGAGAGAGGAAAGCTTTACCCGGACCGAATCGGTGGCGAGAGGGGCGGGCGGCGTACGAGGCTGAGAGAGAAGCTCTGCTGTTTGATTTTTCTTGTTGACCGGTGTAAGGTGTTCCAATCGGGTAGTACACTATTGCACGAAGGGGGACGGGGTTTTTTTTTTTTTTTCTTTCAGAATTTTTCGGTTTCATTTTCATTGTTTCTGCTGTTGTGTTGCTGTGCCGTGCTGTGCTTTATATTTCGTACATACGAGTACATACATAGAGCATATCGAAAGAAGAAAATAAGTGCCCTATCTGGGGTTTGTACGTACGTGCGACATGTGAGCGAGCGTAGCGGAAAACCGCCAGCGACGCGAAGTGCATGTATGTGGCGTCCGAACTGTTTTCTCCTGAAGCATGCCGGCGGGACTCTTGGCATTGTCAAGTCGCCAGTTTGCAACTACAGTCATGAAAAAAACAATATTCAATCATCGACCTCTGTCCGCTTCGCATAATTTGATGTACTTTTCCTTCCTGAGCGAGCGTAGCGGGCGGCGTAGGCCGCCCGCGGAGCGAACTACTTACAGATATCTCGACCTCTGAGCGTGCTCCGTTTGTACATCCCTGGCCTCTCAGAGCTCCCACTTGGGAATCGCCTCCTTTTATTACTTGCCGGACCTTTCCAGCGGGTCTTTGATTTCTCCATTTCTCTTGGCACTTTCAGTCCTTCTTTCCTTTTTTCTTCTTTAGTTGCGTGCGCGTGCGTGTACTCGGAGCACGGCATCGCGGGCGAACCTGGCGCCGTCGCGGGTGTCGGCGGATGGTGGCCGGTAGAGAGGGGATTGCAAGGAGCGTGGTCGTCGGTTTCGTGGCTAGGCGTTGCGTGTGCCTCGAGACACGAGGGAAGCATGAATGGGCTCTGTCTGGCATCCATTTTTGGTTTCTGATAGAGTATCTACGAGTTTATAAGGGTCGTTCGGGATTGTAAGATCATATTCAAGCGGTGCTTATTTTCGCGACCGGGATTGAAGCTCAAAGAGGGTAGCACGCAGGCTGAGCACCAACATTGTCGAGCTGGCGAACCACGGCCACGGTGAGAGCAACGGGCCTCACGCGAGGCGGGCGACGGGGCTCACGGTGGCAGAGAGTGAGGGAAGCTTTGCCCGGACGGAATCGGTGGCGAGATCGTTGCGCGAGGGGCGGGCGGCGTACGGGGTTGAGAGAGAAGCCCTGCTGTTTCTTTTTTTCTTTTCTGACCTGCGCGGACCTTTCCAGCAATTCTTTGTTTTCTCCGTTTGCACTTTCAACTATTTCTATTTTGAAACCCGGATCTTTGTTTTGTCCTTTGTTTTGCTCATGAATTCTCATATTGTAGAAATGAGTCTCTGTTTTGGTAAATACAAATCTGTCTGTCTGTCTGTCTGTCTGTCTGTCTGTCTGTCTGTCTGTCTGTCTTTTTTTTTTAATTTTTTTATTATCCTCCGACGGATTGGTAAAAATAAAGCTTAAGCTCACCACACTTCCACGTTCCCAATTTCGTGTCGTGTGTCTGTCTATCTGTCTGTCTGTCTGTCTGTCTGTCTGTCCGCAAGGCTTATATTTTCGAACACTTTCCAATGGCCGATATATAAGATCGTTACAGATGATATTCGTACGACGTATTCGACCCTTACGGACCTTATATACTGAAACATACCATACCACCAGGCAAATTTAGCCATATAATACATCCACGACATCGTACCATGGTACCATACCGCAAACGTACCATACCATATACTGTGTTTTTCCCGTACCATACCGTCAACACATACCATACCACATACGGTGGTTTCCCATATTCCCATATACCATACCACCAACATATCCCATATCCCATAATATCATATACCATGCCACCAACATATCCCATATCCCATACCGAGTTGGGGAGACGTCTATACACCAGACCAGGTGCCTGATACTGCTGTAGTGCCGTCTTGTTGTGCAAGGGTGGCGATGAATACAAAAGTTGGCTCAGACGCCCATACCGAGTTGGGAGACGTCTATACACCAGACCAGGTGCCTGCTACTGCTGTACTGCTGTCTTGTTGTGCAAGGGTGGCGATGAATACAAGAGTTGGCTCAGACGCTTGGGTCCTACGCTCAGGGCAGCGCATTGGCCGCTGGTGTGCACGAAATAGATGAAAAACATTAACTATGAGTACTAATACTGCTGTATCCGTCTCGAATGGCAAAAAATGGGCTTTTTTTCAGGTTTGGGAGGATACCGTAGGACGCCGCCGGCAAGCTCTTGCCCCCTAGAGCATGCATCCACCTCATTTCTTCGAGCCCGTCATCTATTATACTAGTTGATATTTCCCGCCACCGAGCGGGTTGCCCGTGGGCTGAGTCTCTGCCGAGATTGAGCGTCTATCGTCTATCGTCGCACGAGCAGGTCTTCTACATTACAACAAACGTCTCGAATGGCAAAAAATGGGCTTTTTTTCAGGTTTGGGAGGATACCATTGGACGCCGCCGGCAAGCTCTTGCCCCCTAGAGCATGCATCCACCTCATTTCTTCGAGCCCGTCATCTATACTAGTTGATCTTGCCTGCCACCGCGCGGGTTGCCCGTGGGCTGAGTCTCTGTCGAGATCGAACGTCTATCGTGCTATCGTGTATCGTCGCACCAGCTGAAGTAATACTTTTTTGGTGTACTTCGCGTTTCCATTCGCATACTATAGCAGGTATTTTACAGCAGTACAACAGGAGTGGGTTACTTTTTGTGCCACAGCAAAATTATCGACGAGTACTACTGTAGTGCAGAGTGCTGTATCCGTCTCGAATGGGAAAAAAAAAAATGAATTTCGTCTATCAGTACAACAAACGTCTCGAATGGCAAAAAATGGGCTTTTTTCAGTTTTGGAAGGATACCGTAGGACGCCGCCGGCAAGCTCTTGCCCCTTAGAGCATGCATCCACCTCATTTCTTCGAGTCCGTCATCTATACTAGTTGATCTTGCCCGCCACCGCGCGGGTTGTCCGTGGGCTGAGTCTCTGTCGAGATCGAGCGTCTATCGTGGGTCGTCGCACGAGCTGATACAATACTTTTTTGGTGTACTTCGCGTTTCCATTAGCATACTATAGCGGGTCTTCTATAGTACAACAGGAGTGGGTTACTTTTTTGTGCCACAGCAAGGTATCGGTTCGACTAGCTCTTATAGACGGTTGCTTGTAGCTCCCTCTCTTTCGTGTCGCTTCGTCCGCGCAGCAGATATCTGTCCTTCCTGAGCACGTATGCTTTCCGTCTGGCAGCCTTTCTGAAGTCCTTGCGTCGTTTGTATTCTGTTTTCATTTCAATTTGTTGTTTTTCGGTTTAGTTGTCTTTTTGCCCCTACTTTTTGGTCCTGCTTGTGTTGTGCTCTCGTACCCGGTACGCTGGCATTTCACTTGGTTGACACTTGAATTTGCGGTTCTTTTTTTTTCTTTTTCTTTTTTTTTCTTATTATTTTTTGGTCTTCCTCTGTCTCACAGTCTGTGACCACGGAATCAGTATCTCTCTAGGATAAGGAATCAGGACGGACACTGGGTGTACTGATGAAGCTGGGTAGAAAGGACGATTTAATGTGAAGACAACAACAACAACAACAACAACAGCAGCAAAAAAGTATCTACGAGTACTACTGGAGTGCTGTATCCGTCTCGAATGGCAAAAAAATTGCATACTATCGCAGGTCTTTTACAGCAGCGAAAGGCAAAAAAATGTTTTTTTTTTTTTCAGGTTTGGGAGGATACCGTAGGACGCCACCGGCAGCAGTGGATTACTTTCTACTTTTCGCCTTTATTCGTTTGCGATCCTCATCGTATGTTTCGGCACTCACAAATAATAACCCGCCAGTTGACAATACATGTCAATCTGTCGAATGTGTAACAACCCACAAAATGTTTTTCATTGGCCAACAAAGCGTCGCCATTCGCATACTATAGCAGTAGAGCCTGGTATCAGTTTAGGGCTACCCTATATATACCCCCTATACGATATGATATTTCCATAGTACTTGGTCATGTTTTTTGCCCCCTAGAGCATGCATCCACCTCATTTCTCATTTGGCCAACAACAACTTCGCATACTTTAGCATAAGCAGGTATTTTACATTACAACAACAGGAGTGGATTACTTCTTGTGCGACAACAAAATTATCTACGAGTACTATTAAAAAATTGCATACGAACTATCGTAGGTCTTTTACAACAACAGCAGTTATTAATAGTTGATTACCTTCTTCTTTTCGCCTTTATTTGTATTTTGCGATCCTCATCGTATGTTTCGGTACTCGCAAAAATAATAACCCGGCAATTGAAAATACGTCAATCTGTCGAATGTGTAACAACACACAACAAAAATTGTTTTTTTTTTCAGGTTTGGGAGGATACCGTAGGACGCCGGCGGCAAGCTCTTGCCCCCTAGAGCATGCATCCACCTCAGTTCTCATTTCGCCAACAACTACTATTTCGCGGTAAAGAGATCTCTTGTCAATCTGTCGTTTACTTGTTGTAATAAACAACCCACATGTTATGCTTTGACCAAGAGAGCGTCGTCAGCTTTCTGACTGATTGTTGGAGATCTCTCCCCGTTCATGTTTCGTTTTTCATTGGCCAACAGTCTTGTATTTAGCCTTGCAACCCCAGTTGCGCCTCAATGATATCGATCCCAATGCTGTGGTACTGGTGCGGGTGCTCGTGCCGTCTTCGTGTGCTGCTGCTGGATATATGTCCCCGCCGAGTACCATAACAAGTGGTACCGATAGCCAACAAGTAGACGCTCTGCCTGAGCCAACACAGCACTCTGGAGTTCCGTCTGTGCTGGTCCCGACTGGCCTCTCCCGTCACTCTCAACAACTCCACCTGCGACTTCACAAAAAAAGAGACGAGCAGACTGAGAACAGCGCTCGAATGCATTTCATCGAGGGCAATAACAATTATGAATAAGTGCAGGATCTGATGCACACATAAACTGCAGTAGCTTATATAACACACACCCAATATAGACTGCCAACTTAAGTTGTACTTAAACCCATCATATACCTTAATCCCAGGGAGGGCGGGCGGGTTCTTCTTTCAACTCGCCGACCTTCTAAGGATATCAACCCCCCGCTGCTCGTACCCCCACGAATAGAGTACTACGGTAGATGGTCTTCTTCCTCACTGTGGTCTTCTTCCTCACTGTTTCAAACCTTCCCAGCCTGTCTCCCTAGTTCAACCAACTGCACTTGTCATGAACTCTATGCACCTCTTGCCCATCCCCTCTGTCCGAGCATGCCAACGATTCAATACCTCTCCACAAACCCCAGGTTTCCTCCGTTCAATCCTCTACTTTGTTTTGCTCATGAATCTGGGATTATTGTTATTATAAGTGCTGGATCTTATCCACACTTAAACCACAGTAGCTTATATAACACACACCCTATATAGACTGCCAATTTGTACTAAAACCTACCATACCTACATGTCTCTGCATTATCTGTGTGCTACCAATCCATTCTACATATATGCTTTAACTCTCATACCATCCCCACTCCTAAACACCACATTAATATGTTTCCCTTACTCTGCCGCCTCCCCACTTTGTCCCCTGTCCTGGCTGAATCCCTCCGGCCACTGCATTAGAAGCTAACTCTTGAAACCCTGTCCTCCTGCTCTCTTGTCGCTCTTACCTACATCATAAATGCATCACTCTTCCACCTCTCTTCACGCTGGATTTCCATTGTCGACACCCCTCCTGCAGCAAGTCTCGTTGCTCCCCCAATCCTTCCCGAATGCAATGCATACTCACCCGGTACCAAACCTTGCCTTCCCACTAATTATCTTAGTGACACAGTGGCCTGGTTACGATTCCGCACTCTCCATCTATTCCCGTCTGCGTATGTAGCCAAAGGACTCCGTACGTCCAAAACTGGATGCAGCATCATCAATTCGAGCATCACCTCAAAACCACCGGCCTCCCCCTTCAAATATGAAATAGATGGTGGCATACCATCCCAATTGAATCCACTCGCGCCAACTACCGTTTTCTTGCGTGACACTACTTCTCCATGCCTCTTCTGACCCCCTTTTGATCCTCTGAACAAAAGCTCAACCCGATCCGCACACCGCCGCAATTCAGGCGCTTGCAACTGAACCATACCACAAAAAAAGGACACATCTCCCCTCGTCACTCCAAAATCTTTGTGGATTTTTCAATCATTGTATGCAAACATCTCCGACGCACGGCCCCCCAAAAAATATGAAACCGCCAGCATCAGGCACATCACTTTGCCCCCTTCCCCACACTCCGGAACGATTGACAGTCCCTGTTTCAACACGGCCCACGAAATTGGACGCCGAATCCGTTGAGGTTCCCCCTTCAATGCACTCTCCCTCGCAATGCCTGCCTTCACGGATTTTATGAGAAAATGCTTCATCGGCAATTCTATTCCCACTCGGCGATGGAAGTGCTGTACAGCCACTAATTTCCCTTCAACCGTCGACGCTTTGTTTCCACAAGAAAAAACCCAAATACGCCGTATACTTTGCGATCTCACTCGCCACCGCCACCGCCTCCTCCCCCAACTCCATGTCCAAATATACGCTTCTGTGCGCAGCAACTAAACGCCACTGCGTCCAAAAACGCTAGGCAGGTTTATGAGTGACGTTTGTCGAAGGAACCACTCCGACCGTCGCCAACAAGCCTGCAAGATTCCCGAACACGTCGTTCCACCACTCTCCCCCAAACTCGCCTCCTGCCATTGCACATGCGGGTAAAGGGAAGATAATCGCGAATTAATATTTTCGCGAGGCCGCATCTGGAAATACCATCAGCCAAAACTTTACTAACTCCCGGAATATGCGCAGCTTCAAAACACCAACCAGCTCGCGTCTCTATCCTGTCCAATATCGCATCAAAAACGCAGCTCTTGGATCACGTGTGCCCCCGCACTTATTAACCCCCGTCACCGCCGACACGTTGTCTCCAAGCATAACAACGGGCGCTCCAACAATAGTCGAGTGGTCCGGTTCCTGCACTACCATCACACACGCTGTCATTACCATCCCCAGCAATTCCAACAAGTTAATTGAAATCCTGTTATGCTTTGCGCACTTTGCCCCTATATATCTCTGACCTACTTTTCTCTTCAGATGATAAATCGTATCTCCACCACACCCCTGTCTCTACGCAGAAACTTCCGACCGCACTAAGAGTAGCGTCTGATAACCAATGCCGTTCCGGAACCCATTTGGCGTGTGAGAAATACAAGGTGAATACAAAGATGCACCATCCACCAAATATTGTTCGTGCAGAGCCCATTTCCACCAATCCAAATCCGCGTGAAACTCTTGGCCTAATAATACACAATAGTCCCCTTAGGTACCGCAGCCAACTGCGTGTCACTAACCTCCTGCTGACCTTCCAGTCCTACCATCAATAATTACCTCCACACAAATAACCGACCTGGTATCATGACCGTGGCGGCATGACGCAATTTCCCTGTCAAACTCCACATCTCTCTAGCGGTTGCGGTTTTTTCTAGAAGACGGCCACTTTCGCAACAGTAGTAAAACTTCGTTGCGTTTCCGTTCCGGCAATTTCATCCTCATTCGTTGCGTATCGATGTCAAGACCCAAACCTTCTTGACACACTGCCCAATTTCGTCAATTTCTTTTGTGACGAAACAGGCACAGGTTTATTGCTGTCATCCTCAAACATCCTTAAGTGATCCGAAATCGCAGAGAGTGTTGCTGTTAACAGCCGACTCGATCGTTACCACGCTTACATGCTTCCAAATTCAGCACATCGTCGACGTACATCTCAGCGTATAACTCCGTCTCTGAGTGAACACGTAGTTCGAGTACGGCAACCACTCCAGGAGGAGCACACATCGCCATTGATCCTTCCGCAGGGACCAAAACCTTAACATATTTTGCTATCAATCGCGCTTCTGATAAAACCACTGCTGCTGTATTAACGTCAGTTTTGCGATGCGAATGAAGAATTGCCGCAGCTATCAAACCCCACCATCCATCCAGGTGACGAACACCAACCGAACGCCAACCTGAAATCAATAACAATGTACACTCCCCTACCACACATGAAAAAATAGGTGCTTTGTCCCACTCAATGTGAACTCTTCTGAATGCGTCCTTCACGTCCATTTTTAAAATATAGAAGGGCACTTCGGCGCCGACTTGTTCGCGACGCGCGCACGTTTGCGCGACAAATCTGAAAAGGACCTCCCCCAAATCACACACAGGCACTTTGTCGAGATCAGTGTATGAGTTCACTCCATGACTACTGTCAAATCCAATATCACTCTCACTATATTTCGTTCCTCTACCACACGCAATGGGGATATTCTCAAACCCCGGACCGTACCTGCTGCCGACCGGTGTAAAAGTAAAACGCGACCACTCACTATGTCCTCCATGAGCCTGTCCAACAACAAACCACTGTGCTGTAAAGTGCTGGAATGATTGCCATATAGCATTGATGCTTCCAAATTTCCTCCCTCGATAACATCGACTGGCACTCCGTGCCTACCTGCTTGTATCAAACGCTTCAGGTCATAGAAACCTTTCGAGCCGAAATGTTGCTCTATCAAGTTAGCATTACGATGCGAAGCTATAAATTCCCCACCGAATGATGCAGCTACCTTTCCCATCCTTCACCCACACTTCAAAGCCCCTTCTGTTGCAATATCTGCCAGTTTTTGCAAAACGTTTAATGCATTGGATCTCTCCGCCTCTCTTTGAATTGCGTTGAAAGCATCAGATCTCTCTGTAGCTTCCGCCAATCGTGCTTTGTATTCTGCCAGCCTCTTACTTGTTTGGTGATAGTCCTCCCCCAATCTCACCATTTGTTCCGGAATATGACAATCCGAAACCGTTGGATCCACTCCTTCATCGTAACCTGGACCGAAACAGCCACGATTTGTTTGCACATGGTATGTTGGCTAATCTTCAAAACAAAACATTGCATAACTCGGCATAAATTATGGTCCTCCTTGGTCCCTCAAACGGCGATTAACCATACAAAACCAAGGATAGTCCTCCTTGGTCGAGCGAATAGCCCATCACAATAATCAGCGCACATCACTAACGTTTTATCATGGTCCATTAATCCCATCATACTAGTCAACGAGCTTCGTTCACTTTGTATCATGGTCTCAAAACTTTTCATCATGGTCCGTCTATCCCATCACAATAATCATCAAAATAGATCACTTTGTATCATGGTCCCATCACAATCGTCAGCAAACATCGTTCATATTTTATCGTGGTCCATCCATCACATTCGTCTGCAAAGATCGTTCACTTCATACCGTGGTCCATTCGTCACTTTGTAGCGTGGTCCGTTCATCACAATCATCAGCAAACATCGTTCACTTTGTATCATGGTCCATTCATCACAATCGTCAGCAAACGTCGTTCACTTTGTATCGTGGTCCATTCATCACAATCGTCAGGAAACAAATGTCCACTTGGTATCGTGGTCCATTCATCACAGTTATCAGCAGCAAAACTTCATTCAATTTGTATCGTGGTCCGTTCATGATAATTGTTTGTATCGTGGTCCATTCGTCACAATCATCAGCAAAACTTCGTTCACTTTGTATCGTGGTCCGTTCATCACAATTATCAGCAAACATCGTTCACTTTGTATCGTGGTCCATTCATCACAATCGTCAGCAAACGTCGTTCACTTTGTATCGTGGTCCATTCATCACAATCATTAGAGCCATCACACAGTAGAGGTGCACCCGACGTTCCTGAGCCCCTAACATTAGGAACTCAATAGCTCACCCGATACAATACTTGGAAGAAATTTGTTCGAGCCATCCGATCGGCACTAGTATGCGCTAGTCCTAAAACGAATGTACGATAATTTTTTAATCCTACTGTAACTGGTAGTTCCTCACTTAAGGAACTCAATTGGTCAGAAACCTTTCGCCCAAAGAGTGCAACCCCTACCGTGGGGTGACTCAATAGCAAACGTCGTTCACTATGTATCGTGGTCCATTCATCACAATTGTCAGCAAACGTCGTTCACTATGTATCGTGGTCCATTCATCACAATTGTCAGCAAACGTCGTTCATTATGTATCATGGTCCATTCATCACAATTGTCAGCAAACGTCGTTCACTATGTATCATGGTCCATTCATCACAAACGTCAGCAAACGTCGTTCACTAAGTATCGTGGTCCATTCATCACAAACGTCAGCAAACATCGTTCACTATGTATCGTGGTCCATCCATCCCATCACAATAACCACAGCAAAACTTCGTTCACTTTGTATCGTGGTCCATTCATCACAATCGTCAGCAAACATCGTTCGCTTTATATCGTGGTCCATCCATCCCATCACAGATATGGCCGGCGTCCCCGGTAGCTTGGTAGGTGGTCCGCGAGCCTGTCAAGATCAATTTCGTGAGTTCGAGTCTCACCGAGTGCATGCTCATAGGGACTTTTTCTTGCATAAAAAATTGATAAGCGGAAAGCGCGAAAGCGTGAGTTGGCTACATTCGATGAAAATCGACGAGCAGTGGGAATGCTGAACCCTATGCGCGATAAAAACTAAAGGCACGTACCGGGGGGGAGAAGGGACGACACCTGTGACCACGGCTTGTCCAGAAGATCGTCGAGGGTAAAACCTCGTACGAGTGGGCTGGAAAGTAAAAGTGATGATTAAAAAAAATCACAAAAATCACAAAAATCACAAAAATCAGCAAAAACTTCGTTCACTTTTTGTCATGGTCCATTCATCCCATCACAATAATCAGGGAACTTCGTTCAATTTATATCATGGTCCCATCACAAAGGTCAGCGAACCCCTTTGGTACCGCAGTCCCGATTTGGGGACAAACCATTCTAATTCCAAGTGGTCTGTCTCGAAAATGGGACTGCAGTACTAAAAAGGTTAATTCACTTTATCTCATGGTCCATCCATCCCCTCCTAATAAGCATGTCCTCCTTGTAAATAAACTAAGATAAATAAATCCCTTCATACTATTATCTTCCTTCATAATGATAATAAAACATATACTCATTTTATTATTATTATTATTTATTATTATTATTATTATTATCATTATTATTATTATTATTATTATTATTATTATTATTATTATTATTATTATTATTATTATTATTATTATTATTATTATTATTATTATTATTATTATTATTATTATTATTATTATTGTCATTTTTGAAACGTCCACCATCCTTCTCCACCATAATTCCAGTGCCGTATTTCATGTACCTGAAATGAAAGCAACGTTCTATCATAGTCCATCCATTTTCATTTTTCTTCATAAAATTTGAATCAATATAATAGTCCTCCTGGCTAATTATTTTTCTTGTTACCCACAACAAAGAAAATATATATTCACCAATCCTGGCACACCTCGTAATATCCTTATTAATAGTAAACAATTATTCTTGATAGTACGCCCCATCCCCCCATCCCTTCATGAAGTAATAACCCCGACAATATATATATCACCGTACAAAAACAAATGAGTAAAATAAAATAAAACAGACCACCACCAAACTACTTTTTTTCCTCCGAATCACCGTTCAACCTCCCAGGGCGTTATATATATATATATATATTTCGTGTCACCCTATTGTTCCACTCACCCATCACATCCTTCAACGAGACCGACTTTGGGAGAGGCGTACCCTGGCGTTCTAACGACCTAGACGACCCGTCCAAGTTAGTGATCCACGACGCTGGTCCCGCCATCTCCACCCCTGCAGTACATCTCCTCCTAGTCGTTTCGTTGTTGGCCCCGTGAAAAAACGGAGCGCGTGTCCTCATCCTCGCACATTTCCACCCCGTCCCCGGCCACCAAAACCACCTCCACCCCCAGATAATGGAGCCGAATCGAAAGAACCCCCTGGCGGTCCCCCCCCTCCCGCTCCCCTTCCTCTCCCTCCTCCTCCAGCTCCTCCTCCACCTCGTCCGAAACCCCCCCTCGTACCGAAAGCGCCCGATGCCGCCCCCCCCCCCCCCCGGCACTGCTGTTCATGGCCTGAATATCGTGCCTAAAACGACACGACTGCCCCAGCGGACATCCCTCACTCTTCCAATGATGGATGCACGTACCGCGTGGGCATCCAGACGCCTCCAGCTAGCTCTCTTACTCTCATTGAAACACCAAGCGCTTGTGACGCCTGTGCCAGCTGCCGCGGATACATAACTCCTCCCGTCTGCGTGCCCTTCTTCTTCCCCGACGGACCTCCTCCTCCCTCTCCACTCCTCTTCTTCGATCCCCCCATCACTGATTGCAATACCACCTGTTGCTGCACCCCTCTAATTCGATCAGTTGCTGAGCGAGTCCTCGGAAATTTGGGCGGCGGCAGTTCTGGAACACTCTGACCCAGGATGGGCGGACCCTTCGGAAAAGACGACTTTATGACGGCCGCTACGTCTCCGACCCCTTTCGACACGCCCACAAAATCCTGATCAATCGACGCGGTGATCGCTTCAGATATATCGAGCCCGAATTCTCCTGCGAGGACGTCCTGGTATCTCGCTGCGTACGCGAACAACAATAGTCGAAACTCACGCAGTTCCTGAAGGAAAACCCCCGCTCGAGCGTATTCCCCCAAACAACCTCGAATCCCCTCGTCAATGCTGCGAAACGGTCTTTGAACAGTCACCTTCACCCCCGACAGCCTCGCTTTGTCCACCGATCCCCCCCAGACCCCTTTCTTCGGCGCGAACTGATCGATGCGGACCCCGGAGCACGTTGCTGGCATCTTCAACACAGCGTCGTTCACTACCAAATCTTCCCCGAGCATTTCTTGAATACGCTCCTTGGTGAACGACTGCACTGCTGCTGCCATCGCGTAAAATCGTTTGGACCGGTGCTGTCCTTGCTCTATGCTGTTATTGTTATGATAAGTGTTATGACACTTCTTTGTAGGAGGTTGAAAGCCCGGTAATTACCTGGGTTCAGTCATTGGGAACGTATTTGTAGTACGTGGAAGGCGTATCTTAGATGGAAAACCAGGGGTTTTGCAGAGACGCACGAGCTTGGTCTCAGTCTCCGCGTGCACGAAAGGAATAAAACTGCTCTTCTTTTATAGCTAAGCAAGCAACACACGTGAGTACCAACGAATACCGACATAAAAGGCAGACCTGTCCAGGGATACAAAGTGTTCCGCAACCTTGATCATAACAAGTGGCGTCGTCGGCAGGACACGAACCTGCGCGTGAAATCACAATGGGTTTCGATTCCGAAAGGTACTGGACACCGTTGGACCTGGAAGCTGGCAGCATTGTCTGGGCCATCAAACGACTCCGAGGTTACCTGTGGGGCACGAAGTTTCGAATATTTTCGGACCACAAAGCACTTGAGAGTATCGGCAAAGTCGGGGACCACAACGCGCGAGTCCAGCGGTGGCTCGATTTCCTCACCGCGTTCGATTACACCCTCGAGCACCGCAAGGGCAGCGCCAACGGAAATGCTGACTTCCTCTCCCGCTTGCCGGAGCCCGCCACAGAACACGACCGCAGTGGGTCTAGCTGCCTCAACCCCGTCGAGGACGGTGGTATCTTCCTCATCCGAGCCTGCGGGCTTCGCACTCGCTCTTCGCCGACCCCTCACACAGTAGACGCGCCAAACAGCGGAAACTTTCCTGCATCTACAAGGTCTGCTACCCGCAATGACGCGCCATCCACCGATATATTTGATATGGCCAAAAGGTATATTGCCCGTATGCGCATTGCTCCCGCGTACCTCGACATTCTCAGCCACGAGGTCGGTGTACCCCATTCGCGTGTACATGGCGAGAGCGAATCTCCCCCTGACCTGGTGTAGGTTTGGGTGGGCGGGTGTCCCGCAGTGAAAGTGCCGTCTTGGGTGGGCTACCTCTCGCCTCTTCGGATTTTCGCGATTTTCGCACACACGGGCCACGTATGAGGATTGACGACCTCTCTGCTCCGTCGGGGAGATTCGTCGCTCGTGTATCTGCTTCCGTCGCCACCGTCGACCGCCGTCCTGGCTTGGGGGCTTTTTCACCCCTCGCCAACACCTCTTTCGCTTCGGTTTTTGTCGTTCCCTCCGGGGGCGACCAGGGCTCTGCAGAAGCCCCCGCTGCAGCGATGATTGTCGCCCAGCGCGCTCCTCCCCCGACGAGCACTCTACAGGTCGAAGATTCCGTCGTGAGCACTGCTCCGGCCGCGTCTTCCCTCTCAGGCCAGGGCTCTGCAGAAGCCCCCGCTGCAGCAACGATTGTCGCCCACCGCGCTCCTCCCCCGACGAGTACTTTACAGGTCGAGGATTCCGCCGTGAGCACTGCTCCGGCCGCGTCTTCCCTCTCAGGCCAGGGCTCTGCAAAAGCCCCCGCTGCAGCGACGATTGTCGCCCCGCGCGCTCCTCCCCCGACGAGCACTTTACAGGAAAAGATTCCGCTGTGATCACTGATCCAGCCGCGTCTACCCCATCGCCGCATGGCAACCCGGTGCCTCCGAACGTTTTGCCGTCTTCAGGCCGCATCTCAACTCGGACGCGCCGACGAACAGCCGCCGCCGCTGGCACCGTGCCGCCTGCTGTTGATTATGGCTTCGGGCCCGGCGGGGCCCCTAGACCATCAGCCCGGCGTGCTATCACCCCGCCGCGAGCCCCACGGTCGCGACCGCCCGCACCCGTCGTTTTGGCCCCGACTCCTACCGCCTCGTCCGTCCCAACGGTACCCATCCCGTCCGGCCGCGACCGCACCGAGACTGTGGGAACTCCTCTTTTACGACTTCCGCCGCCAACTGACGCACTTCCCGTCACCTCGACCGACTTGGACGCCCTCGGCGCAGGTGCCGAGTTTCAGTTCGGTGATTCCGCAGCGCGCTATTCGCACGCCGACTGGGCTCGGGAACAACAGGCTGAGCCCGCGTGCAACGCCGCCATGCGCTACATAGCCCTTGGCCGACTGGAAGTTTTGCCAGACGACTTTTTATCGGGTTTCCCTTCCCACCAGCGCCCTCCCTTTTCGGAGGTTCAGGAGCTGGCCAACAAAAGTCGCTTGCACACCACCGACGCGGGCATCGTTCTACTTGTCCGACAGCCGCCCCCCCCCCCCCCCTGCGTTGGATACGCCACGCCCGGTGGGTCGTACGGCCTGCTTATTGGACGACGAGCCTATTCGCATTTATGTTCCGCTGCTCATGCGCCCCTGGGTCATGCAGGCTTGCCATTCCACGGCTTCCTGCCACCTAGGAACTGCGCACCCTACGTGTTCTCGAACGTTTCTACTGGTGGATCGGCATGAGCATCTGCACCCGGTGGTGGCTACGCAACTGCTTAAAGTGCCAAGCACGGCAAACGTCGCGGCAGACGGTCCGTGGCCCTCCATCACGTTGCCCTTGCCAGAAGGGCCCGGCATCGCCGTCAGCATCGACTATTTCGCCCCCCTCCCGGCGACGCCTCGAGGTAATACCTACGTCTTGCTTTTCACTGATCGTTTCAGCCGCCGAGCTGACATGTACGCCGTCACAGCGGCAGAGTTCACCGCTGAGGGCACGGCTAACATTCTCATCAACCGGTATATCCCTCTTTGGGGGTGCCCGCGCAGCATCCTCTCGGACAACGGCCTCCAGTTCTGCTCCAAGCTTTCGTACGCCGTATATCAGCTTCTCGGGGTTCGAAAAATTGCCACCAGCTCCTACCACCCAAACGGCAACGGTGGGGTGGAACGTGTAAACCACACGATGGCCCAGATGTTGGCAATGGTCGTCAACGAGCTCCAAAACAACTGGGACGTCGAATTTGCGTACAACAATTCCGTCAGTGCCGCCACGGGTCTGACTCCCAACGAGATACATATGGGTCGGCTCCCACGCCTCCCTCTCACGATTTTCGAGCGTGCTGGAGTCGGCGGCACCAGAGCTTGACCCGCGACCACCTCGCCTACTGCAACTTGGCGACGGACCGCCAGAAGCGCGCGTACGATATCGTTCGAGAACATCACGCCCTCACTGTCGCTCGCGTGAACCGCCGCAACTCCGCCCTCTCCGACGTTCTGCGTCCCGTCCCCAAATTTGACGTTGGTGGTTGGGTGTAGGTGTACAATACGGCGGCCACCATCCGCCAGGGCGCGAAACCAGACACGGACGCCAAGGTCCTCAAGGCTAACTCTCACTCAACTGGACGGGCCCCTACAAAGTTCTCGCATTTGGCCCCTGCTCCTCAGCGGACACCCCGGATGGATCTCCTCTCGGAGCAAAGCTCCTGTATTTGGATCTTCCTTCCGATATGCCCGGCGCCGAGGCTCGCCGGCGCGTATCTGTCGACGCTGCAAACCCTGTGCCAACCCCCACGACCGTGGCGACATGCCGAAGTATTTGCCGGCGGAGACAATTTCTCCAAGAAATCCCCTCCGTACCACGTCACCGAGGACGACGTTTCGACCCCTCTTAAACGACTCGAAGTGGAAACGATTACTGGACATCAATCGGTTAGAGGTCGAGGTGGCGTCATCGCGGTGATGTACGAGAAGCACTGGAAAGGACTATCCCGACCATCCTGGGAACGGGAAGTGGACCTTCAGCTTTCTCGCCACGCAATTTTGCGGTACTGGGCCGGCACCCCGAACCAACACCGCAAAACCAACCGCCTGTACCGCCGAATGCGAATTGGCGCGGCACAACGGGAGCTTTCTCGGAGTAGGAGCGAGCGGTTTCTGGCACTTGGCTGTGGCGCGTATCGCACGCCGATTGGCTCCGCCGATACAGCAACACTGTACTTCCCAACGGGGCCCACTTTTGTGGTGGCTCGGGAAAATCAGCGCAACTACACCAACGGATGGAGTATATTTGGTTCGATTTTTGGACGACCCGGGACCAATCAAGCTCCCTCTTTCTCCGGCGCGCTACACGACTTCGACGAGAGCTGTACGAGGTTCTTGGTGTCTGCAAATTCACTTGGCTAGCGCGTTTGCACGGGGGGTCCAGCGTAACGTAGATGAATCTCGAGGTTCCGCGTGGATAGCTGATTTTCGCTTCTTGACTGCGCTCGATATTTATTTATTTTTTGTCGTCTTCCTGTGGACTTTGGGGGATGATTTTTTGTCTGCCCGATATGTTTCTGGTGTTTTCCTTTTTGGGGGGCTGGGTTAGGGATGTGTTTTTGCGTATTTTGTCCTGCCTACCCCCCCCGCTCAGTGTCGGGACTGGTCTGGGCACTCGGCCGCTCAATTGCGGCCCAGGACGCGCTTTCAGAGTTGTGGACTGGGTTTAGGTGATTCTTGCCGTCTTCCGTGTGATTTTTCTTTTCGTTCCCGTACTCACTTTTCGCTTTTCTATGCATCTTCCTCGCCTCCCTCCCCGTGCGGGCGGCATGGCGATGGCTTTCCTTGACAATGTCTTCCTGCCCCTTAAGGCTAGGTCTTCCCTTTATTTCTTCTACGTACTTTGCCGGCTTCGTTGCCTCGCCGTTCAGAGGTGTGGGAGAGGGTTTTGAGGAGCCGCATCTTCGACTCATGTTCTAGTTCGTGGAATCGAGGTTTCCACGAATTTCCCATAATTCTGCATATACGGCTCATCACAGTGGGCTACGTAGTGTTATGATACTACTTTGTATGAGGTTGAAAGCCCGATACCTGGGTTCAGTCACTAGGAACGTATTTGTAGTACTTGGAAGGCGTATCTTAGATGGAAAACCAGGGGTTTTGCAGAGACGCACGAGCTTGGTCTCAGTCTCCGCGTGCACGAAAGGAATAAAACTGCTCTTCTTCTATAGCTAAGCAAGCAACACACGTGAGTACCAACGATTACCGACTTGAAAGGTAGACCTGTCCAGGAATACAAAGTGTCCCGCAACCTTGATCTTAACATTATACGTCGCTTTGCTGCCTCCTTTTCTTCAATTTCCTCATTGGGATTCGACACGACACCCACCCCATCGTCCTGAGATTCCCCTCCCCCCGCCAAATGAGCCCCCTCCCCAACTCCCGGTTGATTATGTTGCAAGGCGTTGACTTGCTCAGCCAACCCTTCAATCATTGGAAGAGCAACCGCGAGCTGTTCGATGCTTTTTTTGCTTTTTTTCTCATGAACTCTTCTTTCAACTCGCCAACCTTCTAAGGGTGTGTATAAACAGAATCGAAATCGAAAATCGAAAATCGAATTGATAATAAACAAGGCGCTGATTGGTCCCTGGTCGAAACATGTTCTCCTTCGTCTTTTAGGTTCCGAGAAAATGAACGATTTACAACCCAATGCCAAAATCATAAAGTTGACGGCTGGGAATCGAAACGGAAATCGAAAGTACGAACAGCAACAATTCGGCTCGTCCTACTGGCCAGCGCAGTCACGTCAAAATCTCGCATCAGGACCGCCGTACACAGCATCCAACCCACAGCTAGCACGGTAACACAGTCACACAGACCCCCCGGAAACAGCCAGCAGGCGAACCACAACAACACCAGCCCAGACGTTCTCGGGCCTTGGTTTCCCGGCGTTCGAGCCAGAGCGAACACAGTTTGAGGAAAATTCAGGATGATACCCTCGAGAACGAGGTCGGAAGTTCGTTCTCAGCATAATTTCAAGTTTGCTCTCGGGGCGTCAACGTTGGACGCGCCGCCACCTCCATGGGAGGCCCAACGACCTCCCGGAATCGAATTGGCGTCGCGTTTGCCTGCTTGTGTGGTGGATCTGTGCTACCGAGCGCTAGATTGCCGGCATGTGTGCACAGATGCGAACGGCCTAGTAGGTTGTGCTCTCCGTTGCTTTTCGCCTGGATTTCTATTTTCACTTTTCGATTCTGTTTGGACACCTCGGCAATTTTTAATCGAAATCGAAATGAGTTCGATTTTCGATTGAGCTTTTCGATTCTGCTTAGACGCACACCCTAAGGGCCACTCCTAACGAACAAAAAAAATCGCGATTCGTGAGATTTTTGTCGTGAATCGTGATTTTTTTGTCGTAAATCACGACAAAAACAGTCACGCAATTTTTTTTCAACTTGTCCCTAAAAAAAACAAAATCACGATTCGTGACATTTGTCGTGTCTCAAAATACGCCTGATCAAGGCACTACGCAACCCACGCGAACCAACGGTATCCGAAGGTCGGTATAGGGGCATGTCACACTCTGTTTCGTACGCCGCTTGTGGACAACGGGTGGCTACCCAAAGACACCGCTGGGTGCGGGCTAGCGAGGAGGTTGTGGCCTCGAAATTTCCAGGAGGAGGAGCCACTGCTAGAAGACAAACGCGAAAATGACCTGAGGATGTCACAGGCCAGGCCGGGCAGACGGTCTGCGAGATGGAATCTCGCGAAACGAGCCTGGCCGACGGTCGGTGAAGTTGGAATCTCGCAGGCTGGGTCAGGCTTCGGCCCGTGATTCGAGTATGTCACGGGATGGGCCAGGTGCGGACGACCCAGCCTGGCCTGACCGTGCCCCACACTCGAGAGTTGGCTCCACCTCCAAAAAACGTTGGGTTTGAAATATCAGAATTTTAACTATTTGAAAATATCACGAAACGCGACGTTTATCGGTTTTTTCAGGGCTTTTCGCGGGTCAGGTGAAATCTCACGGGTCGGGTCTGACCCGACCCGACCCGCGAGATTACAAAAGTTGTTGACCCGACCCGACCCGACCCGACCCGACCCGTGAGATTTTGAGCACTTCCTGACCCGACCCGACCCGACCCGTGACATTTTGAATACGCCGTGACCCGCGAAAAGCCCTGTTTTTTTTCGTTAGAACTGAAATGTCACGGATCGTGATCTTTTGGCATGCCAAAAAGTCACGAATCGTGATTTCTTTTCGGTTCGTTAGGAGTGGCCTTAAGGATATCAAACCCCCGCTGCTCGTACCCCCACGAATAGAGTACTACGGTAGATGGTCTTTCCTCACTGCGTCAAACCTTCCCAGGCTGTCTCCCTAGTTCAACCAACTGCACTCGTCATGAACTCTATGCACCTCTTGCCCATCCCCTCTGTCCAAGCATGCCGACGGTTCAATACCTCTCCACAAACCCCAGATTTCCTCCGTTCAATCTCAATCTTCTATGCTTTCGTTGCACTTGCAGTATTGTCAGTTTTCAAAATATAATACGAAAACTATTTATTTTTTCAAGTATTCATAATTGGTTTGTTGTTTCAACTTTCTTCTCGCTATTTTTGGGATCATTTTTTTTTCAAAATTTTAAATTTTGGAAGTTGAACTTGCATATTTGCCGGCTCCGAGGTTCGCTCGCGAAAGTCAAGCTCACGAGATTTTCTGTCGAGAAGCTCCCACACCCCACACACCACTGCAAGGCAAACCAAGGTCCAGGGAGATATGTGACTTCGATTTATAGGAGTTCTCCTGCAAAACGCTCAAAGCCTATGCCGGATCAGGAGGAGGAGGCGCAACTGGTGGAGGAAGCGGCGGCGGAGGTGGGTCAGCGGGAGCGTGGACACTCGTGGGGGAGAGGAACCCCAGCACGGGAATCCTGACCGGCCTTGCGCAAAACACAAGTCGTGCGGAGGGTATATCATTTTCGCTATTTCTGCTGCACATGTACGAGTACATTTGTGAACTGAACCAACAACATATCGAAAGATAAGGCACAGCACGGCACAGCAGCACAGCAAAAATAAAAAACAATGAAAATGAAACCGAAACATTCTGAAAGAAAAGAAATCCCACTCGCCTTTCGTGTAATAATGTACTGCCTGATTGGAACACCGTACACCGGTCAACAAAAATTTACTATCAAGGTTTGTCAGTAGTGGACAAACCAGGGTCGGCTTCAGGCGTCCAACACAAAACCCCCATAAAGATCTACCATCAAGGTCTGTCCACCCCTCCTACATTTTACATCAATGGGAATGACTACTATTGTAGGCATTCCCATTGTTTTACATTTTTCCCGACATCGTCAAAACTGGTTTTATATAGTATTGGTTGGTTTTTTACAGCGTTTGAATTTGAATCAGGTACACAAGCACGTACGCTTTGACCGGCTCAACGGCAGACAGAGAGACTTCGTGGACGACGCCAGTCATGAGCCTGCTCAAACTCGAGAGTAAACCAGTACGCAGAATGGGGTCTGAAAAGGCTCAAGGGTCGTCTTGCCTCGAAACCAACACCCGACTCCCTGACGCTGAAGATTATTCAGAACGTGTTTCTCTTCTTGTCACGCTGTACTCGACATCAAGCGATGCGGGAAAGACTTCAGCGCCGCCAACAGACACCGCGAGGCGGCGGCCTCCTACAGGGATTTCGTGACGAGGCACGCACACGCCTGGCTACATGATGAGGGAGAGATGACGAACCTTCCAGGCTGGCTGACGAAGGAGATGCTAGGAAAGACCACTCTCGCAGGCGAGTTACACCCGTTTAGGTTATTACGTCAGGAGCAGTATAAACTGCAGCTGCAGCGGCAGCGGCAGCAGCGGCAGGCGCAGTAGCAACAGCAGCAGCAGCACAGCAGCAGAAGCAGAACAGCAGGTGTAGTGTGGACTTATATTGCTGTAAAACCCGCAGGAGCTGCAGCAGCAGCAACGCTATGTACGTAGCAGCAGTAGCAGCAGCAGCAGCAGTGCAGCAGCAGCAACGCTACGTAGCAACAGCAGCAGCAGCAGAAGCGCATGTCAACCGCGGCTGCAGCGTGGACGTATACTGCTGTAGACCCCACAGGAGCTGCAGCTCACTGCCGCAGTAGAACCGTCATTGCTGTGAGGGTGCGTCTGCCTGCTGATATCGCGTCCGTGTTATACGATCTGGGCCAGCGAAGGTACTGCGCAAGCGGCAGATTGGCCACGGCCCCCTCGATACTATTTGGTACCACTCTGTCCCTAAAGACAACCACGGTTGGTATACTAAAATTCCAGGTACATACGATGTATTATATTTCGGGACAAAATGGTTCTTGTATTTCGGGGCAAAGTGGTACCTGGTACGTATTTGGGCGTATACATTTTTTTGTTATGGCTCAAGAATTCTGGATTAATTTTTCCCATGACTGATGAAGACTACCCTTGTTGTGCAAATTCAGTAAAAACCCAAATATGATACGAACGATCACTCACACGGTCACAAGCCCCGTTCATATCCCCCCTTCTACCTTTTATGAAAACGCTCCTACATTTCATGGATCAGGCTAGCCCGAATTCTGATGACCTCGCTCCAATCTCTGCGAGGCTATCTAACACTCACCCCATTTGGCCAGCCTGACCATTCCAAACATCTTTTCATGCTATCACCGTTATCCTACGTTTCGGCGAGTGCAACAGAAACGGAGTTGGCGCCTTTCCCTGCCTCCCTCACGTACGTCATAAACGCCCGAGACTTCCACCTTCCTGCGCGCTGAATTAGCAACTCCGAGATTCCTTGGGACGCAAGCGGAGTGGCCCCCCCGATTCTTCCTGAGTGCAGTGCGAACTGCATGGGGTCTTTACCGCTGCTACCTACCATGAGTCTCAGCGCAGCGACCGCTTCCGTCCTAGTAAACACTTTCCTCCCGACCGTGGTGCTCCTAACGGTCAACGGCGCTTCCGGTGGTAGCGAGGGGTACACGTCCAGTAGTTCGAGCAGAGTTTCGAACGCCCCCATCTGCGCCCCCCCCCGACATCTTCTCCTTTACGAGGCGTGTGCGCGTGATGGTGCACCCTGCCCTTTTTTGGTCGCACTTTGACGCCAAAAACTTTACCTGCACTGCTGTGGCGATCGCTCTGTTCTCGAACGCCACCTGCACCCCTTTGTGAAAGAAAGAAATGCATTTCCGCGTCAGACAAAACTCGGGATGAACCTGTCCGTTTGCGTACGCCCATAACTCCGACGCTCGGCACAAAAGGAAATACGACACGGCGAGTCCTAGCCACATCACGTAACCCCCGTCTGCCATACTCACGACTGTCTGTCGCCCTTCCGCGAGCATAGCCCACGTCAGGGGCAATCTCACTTGTTTTTTCTTTTTAGACATACCGTGCGCCCTGTATATCCCTTTTCCCACTGCGACTATCATGCTATGAGACAAGGGTAGCTCCCGGCCTGCGAACATCTTGTGGAAAAAATTAATGGCCGCTAAGTACCCTCTGACGGTCGATTGCTGGTTGTTATGCACGAAACAGCGGGACGTCATGAATTCGAGCAGTTCCGTCAGCGTTGCATCGGGATCGTCAACTGTCTGCAACCACGGCCCTTTCCCCTGGGCTTGTCTCTCTCTCACCCAGGTGTTCCACTTCGCTAAGTAGTTTTTCTGAGTACTCTTCGCGACTGAACCAAGCGCGAGCGTTTCGACCAACCTCGCCACCTCTTCCTTCTTTCCTCCGTTGTCGTTCCCTGTTCCTGTTAGGCGCGTGGGCGTGTGGTATGCATACCATGTGTTGAGCGAGACATGCATTATACAAAACGTGCGAGTCAACCGAGTTCTTCTGCGTCGTTCATCATGAGGTTACATAGAATGTCGTCGTGTTTTAGTGACGATGTTCTTTGTCTGGAGCACAACATCGAAAATCCCCGAACCCCGCCGACCAATGGGTTGTTCGTACCACTCGCTGGAGTGGGTCAGCTCCCTGACCTTGTCTGCCAGTATCTGTCTAGGCCACCGTGAAATTCCATCAGCTAAAACGTTCTGCGCGCCCGGAATATGTTTAGCAGTGTGGTTCCAACCTCCCGCGAGTTCAAAGCGCCCCAACATTCTCATGAGTAAGCACGCCCTTTTGTCTGTCGCCCCACCGTTTCGACATACCCATGATACGGCGGCCATGTTGTCCCCTCGCATCAAGATCGGGTCCCCTGCCGCATCCGGGCGGTCTCCCACCAATTATAGCATGACCCACGCAGTCACCACCATTCCCAGTAATTCTAACAGGTTGATGGTGATGGTACAGGTCTCCTGTAGATCGGCTTTCCTTTTAAGTTCGGCAGTCAGCTCTATCGGCAAGTCGTATCTCCAAAAAACCTTCTTCTCAGCACAGAAACCTCCCACAGCCTCGAAACTCGCGTCCGACAGGTAGTGCCTTTTGGCGGGTCGTGTTATTGCCGTGTAACAGGGCGCACTAAGCGTCTCTCCTTCTACTAGAAGCTCGTGATCTATCGCCCATTTCCAAAACAAGAGGTCAGCGTGAAACTCTCTGCCAAGCTCTACCATGCGCTTTTGGTTTTTCCTTGCGCTCGCATCGTGTAGTCCGGTCAGACGCAACAGCCTCCATACGAAGTACCTGCCCGCTCGTACCACGTACGTGAGGTTCCACAGCTTCCCGGCCATGCTGAGAACGTCCCTTGCGGTCGCACGCTTTCTGCTCAAGGGCCACTGTTCCAGCAGCAACCTTTTTATAGCGTCAGCTTTTTCGCGCGGGAAAGAGATTCTCATTGTGTTCGAGTTGATAATGAATCCTAACGCGTCAATCTTGGAGTCCCAGTCCGTACTCTTTTTCGGGGCTAAGATGGGCGTAACTCCCTCCTCCCCGGGACCGAATAAGCGCACGTGATCCGAGGCAAGCGAGGCTGATGCGATCAGGGCGGGCTTGTCGTCTGAATGTTGAACCCTGATTAGGAGGTAGTCGTCTACGTACACGGTTGTGAAAAAAGGGTCAGAGATCTCTCCCCTGCTGTGTGCTCTAATTTTGGCGTCTGGGGGAATCGGCGTGGGTGTGCCTTCTTCCCATCGATCTACCACCTTAACGTGGGCCATCATGTTTTTTCCTTCCTCTAGTAGCTGGCTCGACTTGAGTGTGGTGTTGCAGTGCGCGTGTTCGGCCGCGGCCGATATGACACCCCAGAAACCCGGCGATCCCGACCGTCCGAACGTTAAACGAAAATCAATCACCACCAGATCTCCTACGGTGTAGCAAAAATTGTGTGCTTGGTCCGGATCCACCCGCACGTTCCTAAAGGCATCCGACACGTCGGCCTTACTCATCAGTATCCTCTCAACTGGGAACTTTTTTCTCAGTGTCACGAGTTCGTCCAATAATTTGGGCAGCGCGTGTGCGCAGAGGCATTGGGGGACTGTGTCAGGGTCGGTGTCGCCGTTGAGTCCACCTTTCTCCCCTCGACTCTGTACATCGAACGATAAATCATGTATGATCCTAACCTTGTGTGTCACTACTGCCGCCAACGGGGACACTCGCAGATTAGGGATTTCGTGCGCAGATGACTTTTGGATCACTAAGCATTTTTCACGTCTTACGTCTTCGCCGATTTTTTTCCAGACGGCTGGCAAATGCTCGTTGACACTGGGGTGGTTTCCGTATTGTAATGCGCGCTCTAGATCTACACCCGTCGCTGCTGCGTTCACCGGTACCCCCCCCGTGACGATCGCGACGAGCTCGTCCACCGCCCCGAAACCTTTCAGGTCTCCGAAGTATCGTTTCATGTGTGTGGGGTTTATCGGCGGTGCGACCAGGGATCCTCCTAATGCTCGAGCTACGTCCCCCACGACTCCTTGCTTATCGCGCATCATGGTTGTGCAAATGTTAGCGAGCGTATAAAGCAGTTCTTCTCTTTTTCGTGCGTCAAGATCATCCTTTCCGAGTTTTTCTTTTTCTGCGTGCCATTGTTGTATCATGCATTCTGATCGTTTTCGACTGAGCGACTCCCCATTAGGAAGCCGTGAGCGTGCTGACCCGCTACTCTCCCGCGCGTCGACCGCAACGAGCGCTGATTCAACTAACTGCTGCAAGGGTGGCTGGGCTTGCCCTTGCTCTCTCTGGTCAAAGCATGTTCCCCTGCGTTTTTTAGGTTCCGAGAAAATGAACGATTTACAACCCAATGCCAAAATCAAAAAGTTGACGGCTGGAAATCGAAAAGGAAATCGAAAGTACGAACAGCAACAATTCAGCTCGTCCTACTGGTCAGCGCAGCCAAGTCAAAATATCACATCAGGACCGCCGTACACAGCATCCAACCCACAGCTAGCACGGCAACACAGCCCCGCAGACACCCCGTAAACAGCCAGCAGGCGAACCACAACACCAGCCCAGACGTTCTCGGGCCTTTGTTTCCCGGCGTTCGAGCCAGAGCGAACACAGTTTGAGGAAAAATCAGGATGATACCCTCGAGAATGTGGTCGGAAGTTCGTTCTCAGTATAATTTCAAGTTTGATCTCGGGGCGTCAACGTTGGACGCGCCACCACCTCCATGGGAGGCCCAACGACCTCCCGGAATCGAATTGGCGTCGCGTTGGCCTGCTTGTGTGGTGGATCTGTCTTGCCGAGCGCTAGATTGCCGGCATGTGTGCACAGATGCAAACGGCCTACTAGGTTGTGCTCTCCGTTGCTTTCCGCCTGGACTTCTATTTTCATTTTTCGATTCTGTTTGGACACCTCGGCAATTTTTAATCGAAATCGAAATGAATTCGATTTTCGATTGAGCTTTTCGATTCTGTTTAGACGCACCCTAAGACGGAACATGGCGCACTGATCTGGTGTGGCTTTTTGCCGCTGGAAAATCTGACTTCCTGCCTTTTTCAATCACTCAAAAAAAATTGCGTAAGATTCGGCCTAATACGACGCTACTTTTTCGGATCGAAAGTCGCAAAATTGAGCGGGGCATCGTAGAAAAACCTATTTCTGACAATTACTTGTTTTATGTATCGAGGTCGTGTCTTGGCACCATCTCTTAAGGCCAGATCTTATGCAATATTTTTTGAGTGATTGAAAAAAGCAGGAAGTCGGATTTTCCTGCGGCAAAAAGCCACACCAGATCGGTGCGCCATGTGCCGTCTTATGGTGTTTTCGGTTTTATTTCATGGGAGAATAAAAAAAAAAGAACAGAACCGAGATCTTGAAGTTTCCTTGAACTCTACGTACGTGGACCACGACACGAACGAGTCGTTCACGCCGGGTTGGGCGATCAACCTTCACCACCAGCTCCTCCAAGGAAGGAACGGAACGTGGAACCTCCTGGGGAGCTGCGTAAGGGGTCGCTGGACCAGCAAGGAGCTCCCGCTCTCGCGGAGCATGAGCTGCTTGCGGCCGTCGTAGTCAGAAAAGAAGAACGTTAGATTGTTTTGATACTGCTGTAGTCTCGTCCTATTCGTCTCCAAAGTTGTTTTGCCTAGAGCAGCTGCAGTTGGGCGGCCGCAAGGGACGCGATGGTGGCCAAGGTATTGATGCCCTCTCTCTCCGTAGTGGCCGATGCACAAGTGCTGGAGCCCAGCTGTGTACAAGAGTAACCAAGCATGTAGCGTCGTGACCCATCATGAGCCCTGTCTGTAACCTATACAAAATTGTACAATTGCCTCCGAGGTCTTGTGCAAAAGCAAATTTTATCACTTTCAGAGTTGATCAGAAAAGGCCGTAAAAAAAAATCACTTCCTGGAATTTCATGAGTGATAAAATCTCGGAGGAACATTTTTTCCACCAAACAGACCCCATAAGACGTGATTTTGATAAAATCTGATCAGAAACGGGACTAGATACCCCGAAGCCTCCGTAAACAGCCATATAATCACCTTTAAAAAAAAATGCACAAGATCTGGCCTAATGGGCGGCCAAAAACTTCGCCGCAACTACTGCAATATCGGTCTTGTCGTAGGGTCTTCAGCTGAGTCTTCACCAACTCTCGCCGTGATCGGGAACGACGATTTGATAACGAATTTTGTGTTGAAAAGTTGTTGTTTTTGAGTTTTCGCCAATGTTTCGTCGAGGTTGAGTCGGATTATGAACATGTCGTAATTTATAAAGATTATTTTTCTGCACGTGCGGTGTTGTGTCTGGGTTAGTGCCTTCAAATTTCAACTCCAAATTCGCGGTGGTTCACGAGATACGACGTCGGATGGTTCATCCTTTTTTCGGCTGGCCCAGGTCGTATCAATCACGGAATATAGAACTATATACTTGGATCTAAATCCCTGAGCGTGGTCGGTTGGTACATCCCTGGCCTCTCAGAGCTCCCACTTCCAAACCGCCTCCTTTCATTACTTGCCGGACCTTTCCAGCAGTTCTTTGTTTTCTCCATTTCTCTTGGCACTCTCGGTCCTTTTCTTCCTTTTTTCTTCCTTCGTTTCGTGTGCGTGCGTGTACTTAGAGTACGGCACCGCGGGAGAGCCCGGCACCGTCGCGGGTGTCAGCGGGTGCTGGCGGGTAGAGGGGGGGTTGCAAGGAGCGCGGTCGCCGCTCTCGTGCCTAGGCGTCGCGTGTGCCTCGAGACACGAGGGATGCATCAACGGGCTTTGTCTGGCTTCTATTTATGATTTTTGATAGAGTATGTACGAGTTATAAGGGTCGTTCGGGATCGCAAGATAATATTCAAGCGGTGCTTATTTTTGCGACCACGCTGAAGTTGAAAGAGGGAGCTGTGCAGTTTGAACACCAACGTTATCGAGCTGGCGAACGAGGTCCACGGTGAGCACCGGGCTTCACGCGAGGCGGGCGACGGGGCTGATTGTGGCAGAGAGTGATGGAAAGCTTTACCCGGACCGAATCGGTGGCGAGGTGGTCGCGAGAGGGGCGGGCGGCGTACGAGGCTGAGAGAGAAGCTCTTCTGTTCGATTTTTTTTCTCTTCTTCTTTTTGACCGGGTGTAAGGTGTTCCAATCAGGCAGAAAATTATTTCACGAGAGGGGACGGGGATTTTTTTTTCTTTCCAAATTTTCGGTTTCATTTTTCATTGTTTTGGCTGTGCTGCTGTGCCGTGCTGTGCTTTCGCTTTCTTCGTACATACGAGTACAGACATAAGAGCATATCCAAAGAAGAAAATAAGTAGTACCCTACTTGGGGTATGTAGTACGTACGACATCCGCGACGCGAAGCGTATGTGGCATCCGAGCTGGCGTCGGAGCTGTTTTTTTCCTAAAGCATGGCGGCGGGACTCTTGGCATTATCAAGTCGCCGGTTTGCAATTACGATCATTAAAAAAAACTAAATTCAATCGTGGACCTCTGTTCGCTTCGCATAATTTGATGTGCTTTTTTCCTTCCTGAGCGAGCGTAGCGGGCGGCGTAGGCCACCCGCGGAGCGAAACGCCTCGTATTTATGTACATATATATATTACATGTCATGCCATATTGTATGCTGCGGCTACAACGTGGCCCCGGTTCCTGTGCACTGACATACTTCCACCGCAGTAGAGGAACCCCTCGCCGAGTGTGTATGCGCACACTTCGCGTACCGCTTGTGCAAATCAGTGGGTGACGCCCAACGCTGCTTCCTCGCGTCCCACAGATATAAGCAAGGGCTACTTCACCAACGGGTCGAAAGCGTGGACGAGATACAAGGAGGCGGGGAGGGTCTGCCGCAGGGATATGGTGACGTTCCTCTATAAGTGAGTTGCACACGTTCTCCTCGTTTGACACAGAGGTTACAGGTAGTTTGGTTGATATGACATGTGTGCATGTTCGCGTGCAAGAATAGACAAAACAACGTACAGTAGTGTAAAACACTAATCTCCACACCCCGGCCCGTGAGCGTCTTCATCCTGCACCCGAAAAAAAAAGCGACAGCAACCACTACGAATAAACTAGGCACCCCTACCGCATCGTTATCATTGGCGGATGTCTGTATTTTCGCCTACGACAAAAAAACAAGTGCGTTTGTACAACCAATCAACTCTACACGCCGGACCGTGAGCGTTTTTTTATCCTGCACCCGGAACAAAAGACAGCAACCACTACGATTAAACTAGGTGCCCCAACTGCATCGTTATCGTTGGCGGATGTGTGTATGTCCGCCTACAAAAAAAAACAAAACAAGTGCATTTGTATAACCACTACACTCTACACACCGACCAGTGAGCGTTTTCGTATCCTGCACCCGGAAAAAAACGACAGCTACCCCTACGAATAAACCAGGCACCCCAACTGCATCGTTATCATTGGCGGGTGTGTGTATGTCCGCCTACAACAAAACAGTGCGTTTGTACAACCACTAAACTCTTCACCCCGACCCGTGAGCGTTTTTTTATCCTGCACCCGCCAAAAACTTAAAAAACGCAATCAATGAACTCGACACCTCAACTGCATCGTTATCATCTTTTCATCGGCGACATGTGTGCATGTTCGCTTACAGAAATGGACAAAGTCTAAAACAAGTTGGCGTCAGCAGTCGTGATTTTGTTTCGTCATGAGTCACGACAAAAAATGACGGTTCAAGACAAAAATCCCACGAATCGTGTTTTTTTTTCTGTCCTTAGGAACGACCCTGACAATCTGCCAAGTATATATATGATTTGTTGCATTTTTTTGTTGAAGGCATGAATCCTCAGCGGTCGGCCTCGACACCGGCGTAGGTACAGTAGTTTCTACTGCTTTCCATCACCCAGCAAGTTCGTCGAACAAAGTCGACACGCTGTAAAAAAACTAACCCCACGACCTTCCATGTCGATATATCCCCAGGAACGCGCCCCAGCAGCAAAGATCAGGAACACAAGCCTCAGACTTTATGAACGACCTCGACAACAAGATGTGGAGGGAGTCCAGCGAAAGCAAGAGGATGACGGCTTCCCTTTCAGCACAAACACCCGATCAACAAGGTTCTTCTGCCGGGGGCGATGGAGCAACAAGTGGGCAGGGTTCTCATGCCGGGGGTGGTGGGGCGACAGGTGAACAGGGTGCCGCTACCAGGGGCGAAGGGGGGAGGGCGGAGCAATCCAGCGGAGTTGGCGGAAGTTCCCCAGACACCGAAGGAGAAGCGCCGCCGCATTGGATGCATGTGAATTTGTTGACCTTCGCCTTGTTCGGGCCGCTTAGCCATCAGAAGGACGCCGACTTGTCCCTTTCACCGTCGGACGACCCTACTGGCAAGACGTCGCCTGTCGCCGGGTCACCGGAAACGGTGGAGGCCACGATTGTCGTGGCCTCCACCATTTCCGGTGACCACGATTGTCGTGGCCTCCACCGTTTCCGGTGACCCGGCGACAGGCGACGTCTTGCGAGTAGGGTCGTCCGACGGTGAGAGGGACAAGTCGGCGTCGTTCTGACGGCTAAGCGGCCCGAACAAGGCGAAGGTCAGCAAATTAACATGCATCCAAGTCGGCGGCGCTTCTCCTTCGGTGTCTGGGGAATTTCCGCCAACTCCGCTGGATTGCTCCGCCCTCCCCCTTCGCCCCCGGTAGCGGCACCCCGTTCACCTGTCGCCCGCATTTTCGCAAGTGAGACGGACGGACATGGATCTTTCGCCTAAAAACGGTAAACCTTGACAGAAAATGCCATCGAACTTGGGTTTGGTGTACCCTGATGGCCTGGTTTGGGTTTTTCGTACCGTAAACTGGCAAAAAGCGCTGGCGTACCGTTTTTTGTCATTTTGGCCTTTAGGACAGGAAATTCATTTTGGTTCTAGATTACCCTAGGGTAAACCTAGTGATACTACGGGGTTACTGTAGTGATGATTCGATGGCGCGTGCTATATGTGGTCAAGATTTTCCCGGTGTCGATAAACCATCGCTTTACACGGACGGTACCACCACCTACTCCTGTGCGCAACCGAAGCGCTCTATGCGGTACCATCACCGCGGTGAGAGCAAGCAATCAGTCGAGGCTGTGCTGGTTTTTATGTATCAGCTACGAACGTTCCGTGTTATCATCCTCGTCTCACTCTAGACTAATGAGTAGACGACGACAGCAAGAAAGGGCATTCTCGACAATGTACAGGATGTACAGTAGTACAGTTGGAGTACGTACAGTTCCGAGGTGTGGTACATACACGATAGGGGGGTATGCTTAGCACGTTTTAGCCCAAATGTGTACCAGGCATGATGTTACTGGCGGGGGGCTCCTTGGCTGCGGAATCGCTGGGGTCACAGGTTGCCGGGACCCCCCCCCCCCCCCCCCGCCCCCGGCTGCACAAAAAAAGAACTGGAGACATTGAAAAATGTAGCTAACCTCACAAGGTGTGTGTTCTACATTGTTCAATGTCTCCACGAAGGCTACTACTGCGACATATCCGATTCAAGTTGGAATGGAACGTGTACGATACATTCTCGGAGGGCAAAATTAATAACAATAACGTTTTCGCGCATACACATTTATGCAAGAAAGGAGTCGAAATATGTGTGTCGGGGGGGGGCAGAAATGTTTTTTAGGCCATAACCTTTCAAAATATGTATGATGTGACTGGCGGGTCTCCTTTATACTGACCGTTGTGAGAGGAAGCAATTTCAAAGTTATGTGTTTTTTTAGCGCTATTTTTTTATACATATACCCGGTATATCCCATGGCATTGCTGTTGCAATTTCATGATTCTCAAGGTGAAGTTACAGCAGTATGTATGGGTGGCCCATTGAGGGGATACAACTTTTACTTCTTTTTTTTTTAATCCTCCAGCGGATTGGTAAAAATAAAGCTCAAGCTCACCACACTTCCACGTTCAAATTTCGTGTCGCGTGCCAAGTCAACCCATAGATACAAGCCTTCAAGTGAGGATCCTCATAAAGTATCATTATTCCTACGTATTACGGGTGTCCATAGTTAATAGGACCTATGGAATACATAAAAACCTATATATTTACCTATTTTTACTAACAATTTTTGGTCCCATTAACTATGGACCCCCGTAATAGTAATCTAGTAACAGTACGTGCACTTCTATATATATGGCAGTGCTCATCTGAACAAACTATTACGGGGGTCCATAGTTAACGGGACCAAATTTTGTTAGTAAAAATAGGTAAATATTTAAGTTTTTATGTATACCATAGTATACCATTTTTTTTTTTTTTTTTTTTTTTTTCATCATCACTTTTACTTTCCAGCCCACTCGTAGGAGGTTTTACTCTCGACGATCTTCTGGACAAGCCGTGGTCACAGGTGTCGTCCCTTCTCCCCCCCGGTACTTGCCTTTATTTTTTGTGGCGCATAGCTCGTCGATTTTCATCGAATATAGCTAACTCACGCTCTCGCGCTTTCCGCTTATCAATTTTTTATGCAAGAAAAAGTCCCTACGAGCATGCACTCGGTGAGATTTGAACCCACGAAATTGATATTGATAGGCACGCGGACCACCTACCAAGCCACCGGGGACGCCGACAGGTCCTATTAACTATGGACCCCCGTAATATTAATACCAGGTATATTGTCAAGTACGACGACAGGAAGAAGAGCACTCCCTGTCTCACTCCCTGTCTCCGACGACAGGGAGGCTACACACGCATACATACGTACCGACATCGGAAGCTTATTGACCATGCTTGAAGGATGCGGGAGGGACATTTGGCGTCAATCAATCGTCCTTCGATAAGTTTTTTTTCACGAAGAGACAACATGCTCGTACTCAAGTACTGCGAACGATGTCTCCTGAAACGCCGGGCTGGGAATCCAATACGTGCATGATTTGTGCGGTACCTCGACCTCGCCGCTAGTCGGATCGAATACCGGTCGGGTCCGAGCTTACCATATCGACAAAACAAAAATAGTGCAAAAGACGACAGTGATACGATTCGCGTCCCCAGGTGATAGCTTATAGTACATGCATAGTGATCGGGGTGGCGGCGATCGGTTCTAGGGTTTAAGGTTAGAGTTAGGTTAAGAACTGTCAAAATCCGAACAGACAACTAAGCAAACAAGGATTTTAGTATGACCCCCTGTCCAAGACCAACTACCATGGGAAAAAGTTGAGCTGTTATTACATAACCATATCGAAAAAAAATATATGTATACCCTGGTATGTACTATTCATAAGTATACCCCTACCGTGGCACGCTTCAGATTTACTTACTACTAGTACTTAATACTTGCTATACTTACTGTAGTATATATATATTAGTATATACTTAGTATATTAGGAAGCAGTGCGCGGTCTCTCTGAAACCCCGCGCACAGTCTTTAGTAGTATGTCGTACTATTACGGGGGTACATAGTTAGTAGGACCTATGGTATACTTAAAAACCTATATATTTACCTATTTTTACTAACAAAATTTGGTCCCGTTAACTATGGACCCCCGTAATAGTGACACACCCGTTCACTGTCAGTGGTCTCAAAATAGAAACACTAACAGCTGTGTACGCTGTGAACGTATGTATCGTTGCTCGTTCGCACAACCTTCCAACCCGACAAAAGCAAGAGACACGTTTTGGGGCACGGAAGCATATGATGCCAATAAAAGTGTCTTAACAAAACCTTCACGAAAAAAAAAATACGATTGTCCCCAATGGCCGCCGGCCACTCTCCCCTTTGTCTGTCGACGTATCCTTCCGTTCCAGGGGCACCGTGATATGCTTGACCTTCTTGTCCTGCTTCGCGCTCTCCAGGTGGTCTTTCAGGTTTTCCTCTTCCTCGCCTTTATCTCGTACTACTGTTTGGCTTCCTACTTACATTCAACACAAAACCACCGAAAGACCAAACATAGCGCCCCCCCCCCCCCCCCCGCCCCGCCCCGTCACTCTTCGTTTGTTTTTGATCTGTCATTTTGTTCCAGGCACACCGAGACCAACCACCCTTCCTGCTTGGCGCTGTCTCTGGGTGTGGCAGTTCACCCGTCATGCTGGGAACTTGTTTCGAGACACCCACATGGGTGTGTGGTCGCATTTTTGCACTCACGACTTTAACATACACCCTGCTCCCGCTTGGTGCCCTGACCCCAAGCCGATCGGGCCCACCCCAGACCTGAGCGCTCCAAACTGAACCTGGAAATATAAACACTAATAGATAAGCCGTCGGCAGGGGCATGAAGGCACCCTGATCACACGTTACCTGATGCACCAAAATTTAAGTCGTGGGTGCACGAGAACGGGGGCCGACGTGGGTATCCCGAAGATCGCTGCTCATGCTGGCGCTCTCGACGTGGCAGTAGCAGTATATCCCTCGTCATGCTAGCGTTCTAGACGTGGAAGACAGCCCCTTGTGCTGGCACTCACGTGGCAGTTAACCCCTTCTGCTGGCGCTCGCTAGGTGGGCAGTTTTCCCCTCCCGTCATGCTGGCGCTATCTAGGTGGTAACTTACGTTCTCATCATGCTGACACTCTCTAGGCGGGAGTTTAACCCTCCAGCAGGCGTTTTCTAGGTGGTAATTTTCCCCCTGGCCATGCTGGCGCTCTCGACGTGGAAGTACACACCTCACGATGCTTTCACCTCTCGACAGTCGGGGGCCTTTCAACTCCTCTTTGCATTGTATGTTGAATCATGGTCTACTCTTTCAGGCAGTAACGATGGTCTATGTACTCTCCTCTTGCTTGGCGCTCTCTCTTTTGCTTTTTCTTTTCTCCATCCCATGCATCGTATTCGCCCTTATTTTCGCTCTCCGTCCTGGTATTAGCTCAGATCCGGGGTCACCAAATAGGCTCTTATCCCCCCTCCCCACTAGACCAGTACAGCACTACGGTTCGCTCCTCGCATTTTTATCGCGAGAAGTTTGCAGCCCTTTCTTCCTTCGTCGACTCGCGTCGAATTCCGCCTACCTTAAGTGGTGTTGACAGTATCCCCCTGCTCTAGTCATGCTGGCGCTCTCTATGATAGGTGTCATTCCGACTTCCTCTTGGCACTCGTATTTGTGTTATATAACTGAACTCGTGCGTTTCAACGCTGGGGAATCCCGACCACACGCCTATGCCCACCCAACCGCATGAGTCTAAGTCGTGTCCTCTGTAACACTGTATGGTCATCATAAAACGTGCAGCGTCTCGAAACCGCTGAAGACACGACCTGCGACGCCGTTAAGAAAAAAACTGTCTAGCTGAAAAGTTAGCTAGTATAGATGATTTACCTTGGCGGGCATGAGACGGGACGTGTCTTCCACGCCTCGCAGTCTGTCGGCCCCCTCTAGCCGTGAAGCGTTCGTATTCGCGCAGTAGCGGTATTCGGTTCACGGTACCCTTCTATGCCCTCCAGATCACCTTGCTTCACCTGTGATTCAAAACGACCAAGGATTTTCCACCGATAAAAAAATTCCAACCTAAAAGTTCGACCGATCAAAAGACTGTGAGCACGAAATGCCTTTCTCTTTTCTATGGTCTACGCCTCCTGATTGGCGCTCTCTGTGAACCACTTCGGCTCCATCTCTTAGCGTTTTCTCGCTACTTTGACTCGTTCACGCAGTGGTGAAGATCTAGTATACACCGCCTCCTGCTTGTTGCTCTCTCTTAGGAGCCAGGCAATCCAATCCTCTTTTGATTTCTTGTTTTGCTGTTGAGACCGCTCCCGCGTTGTGCTTTCGCTGGGTGGCAGACACGCCTTTCAGCTCGTCTTTTGTTTCTTCTTCGGCCGTCTCGACTTCTTCCTGGGCTCGTTCGAGTGGTGGCGAGCGGCGGCCCCTGCAGCATCTCTCTTCATTTTGGCCCTTTTCTTTTGCGCTTTCGTCCTCTTTTTTTTTTTTCTTCGCCTCCGGTGTTGCTATGGCTCCCGTTTTCCAACTCCCGCCTGCGACGCCGCCCTCGCTTCCTCTCTTTCACGCCCAACACCACCATCACTACCACCACCCACCCCCCCCCCACCACCGCCCCCAGCACCACCACTACTATCACCACCGCAGGCACTAGCACCAGCACCGCCACCAACAACACCATCAACACCTTGGACCATATTTTTTTGAGGGTCTTCGGGCCACTGCTGGGTTCCTCCTCCAGACGGTCCGACGGTTCCAGTGGAGCGCCTTTTTGCGGCACTGTTGGGGCCTGTGCGGCCTGCCGAGGCCGGGCTGCCATAAGCGCCAGCCCGACCCGCGTATGGTCCGCTAGCGTGTCTCGTGCCTGAACCACCGTCCGGTCTTGTGGAACGTGGGTGTAACTGTCCTTCGAGTTTGCGATGCCAGTCTGGCTCAAGACCTGAAAAGGGGCGAGTGCAGCAAGGGATGGACGGAAATTGGTGGCGCCAGATTTTGATGCTACTGTTTAGTACACGCGTTAAGACTTTTGAAGTTGATAATTTGAGGCTGATTTTGTTTTTATTTGAAGAATTTACAGCTAATAAGCAGCTGTGTGCTCAGCGAGGTACCAGGTATGCAATAGCCTTCAAGAGTCTACGCTCAACGTTGATATCACAATAAGCCGCGAGCCAAAGCCAACAAAGGAGGTTCCTAACTGCTGGCGCGTTCCGCTGTACTGGCGTTTTTTTTTGTTTTTCATTTGCGCTCCGTCGTCACTTTTATTTTACTGCCAGTTCAACTCGCGGGAGGTTTCTATTTTACAGCCATTCTACGATAGGAGGGGTACTGTACCTTATTTTGGCAAAAATATTTCTGGTCAATAACGGCGGGGCTCCTTAAGGACAGTGAGGAATTTTGCCATTTTTCGATATTAATACCTATGCCATGGCATTGTTCTTCGTGTTCCATCATCGTTGAAATACCATTATTAACACCATTACGGGGGGATGTAGTAATCAGGACCAAATACGATCAATAAAAATACTGGAATATATAGGTTTTTGTGTGTAGGATAGGTCCTGATTACTAACGTCCCCCGTAACAGAGTATGGTTGATAACAGTTTTCGTGATATACCTGCATGTGATAGGCTTCGGGTTGCACTAGTACGGGGGACCATAGTAAATGGGACCAAATTTTGTTAGTAAAAATAGGGAAATCTATAGGTTTTTGGGTGTACCGTAGGTGCTATTTACTATGAATGGTCCTCCACAATACTAGTGTAGCGTGAGTTAGCTACATTCGATGAAAATCGATGAGCAGTGGGAATGCTGAACCCTATGCGCGACAAAAAATAAAGGCACGTCCGGGGGGGGAGAAGGGACGACAGCTGTGACCACGGCTTGTCCAGAAGATCGCTGAGGGTAAAACCTCCTACGAGTTGGGCTGGAAAGTAAAAGTGATGATTAATATATATATATATGTATTCATAGGGCTCCACACATGGGACATATCATCTACAGATCCATCCTACTCGATCATCTAGATCTTTCAGGGCAGATAGATTGATGCTATATTCCTGATCTGTATGATCTGTAGGATCTAGCTCACGTTGCCGGTCGTATTAACTATGGTCCCCCGTAATAATAACTGTATTACTACTGCTGCAGTGTCGGCACGTATCAATAAGAAATACACGTCGAGCCACAAAGATGGACAAGAACTCCGCAAATTACCCGTCATTACCGCACGCAACGAACTGTAATACCTGGTCAAAACTAAAAACTATTAATACTACCGGGGTCCATAGTAAATAGGACGAAATATTGTCAGTAAAAATAGGTAAATATATAGGTTTTTAAGTATACCATGGGTCCTATTAACTATGGACCCACGTAATAGTCGGCAACATATTGTCCGCCAACTCACAGCCCCAGACCCCTAGCCAACTAAAAACTAGTCGTCGACTTACTGTCAGCCAACTCACAGCCCTGTACAATACCGCACGCAACTAACTGTGACACCTAGCCAACTAATCAACTATTACTGTAGTCGGTGACTTACAGCCAGCCAACTCACAGCCTTACATTTTTGCAGGAACAAAAAAATACCGTACGAGTAGAGAGGCCCAAAGTACCTGGAGGACGTGGCGACGACAGCAAGCTCCCAGCTCTCAGCAGCGGCAAGCCTGTTTCTATCTATTCGGTACATACTTGGGATCTATACGGTAGCTATTCTGCATATATTCGGTATCCATTCGGTAAATATTTGCCTGGAGACATGGTGAAGACAGCGAACAACCAGCAGCGGCAAGCCTGCTTCTATCTGTTCGCTACAAATTAGGTACCTATTCGGTATAAGTTTGGTACATATTCGGTAAATGGTTACCTGGAGGACGTGGGGATGACAGCGAGCACCCAGCTGCGACAAGCCTGCTCTCCCTTTCGCGACGAAGGTCCGACCCCCAAATCACCCGCCCCAAGATAGACGATCGACGTCGCGCGCGTAACTGTTGCTGCTCTGGCCGTCCCTGTCTGCTGCTGCTGCTGCTGCTGCTGTTGCTGCTGTTCTTCCTGCTCCTGCTCTTGTGATTCTGAGAGGTAGCGCTCTCGGCGGTGGACGTGAGGGCCTGGAAGGCTCGCTGGAAATCTCTCGAAGCTGCAAACGCACGGCGCGCCGAGCCCAGATCCACCTGAAACATGCCATTGTCATGGAGCGGGAACAGGAGGGGGGGGAGGGTGTACCCATTATCATGCATGGCCGTAGTCGTATGACCATAGACCCTCGCATCCCTACAATGCCGGGACAGAGCATGTCGGGTTTTCACCGACCAGGCAGCGGGGGGGGGGGGGGGGGGGGGGGGGGGGAGAGGGGGGGGGTAGGGGTATAGGGGTATGGGGGGGGGGTATAGGTACTGGGGGGGGGGGGGGGGGGGGGGGGGGGGGGGGGGGGGGGGGGGGGGGGGGGGGGGGGGGGGGGGGGTTAGTGGGGGGGGGGGGGGGGGGGGGGGGGGGGGGGTACTAATTTGTTGTCTGCCTTAGTCATTTGGCCATTGACCACGTATCCCCACCGAGACGGAGCAACAGTGGGGGAGGCGGGGGACACTCATTCTCAGGGGGGAGGCGCGAACAAAAAAGAAAAGTCGAGACTTGTTCATTTGGTAAGGTAGGGCAGCCCGTCACTATCAATAGGAGGAACTCGCACGCGCTGGTGGATCGTGATCTGTCCTCCACAACATATCATCACGACGGGTTAAGGTCAGGATGATCTGAATGATCTGCCATGATCTGCCATGATCTGCTGTAAACAGTGATCTGTCTGGCCGACGTGTGCGATATGGTAGACGTGTAGACGTAGCCTTGGCCAGTGTCCCGCTTTAAATTAGAACGCTACATTACTACTTGTAGCAGTCTACAGTTCAGGACAGCACGCGACAGCAGTCACGAATGTCCTATTTTGGCTGAGGCTCGCGGTTCATTGTGTACCAACGTTGAGCATAAGCTCTTGAACACTATTACATACCAGGTACCTGGCGGGATTTAGAGTGGCGTTCCGCACTCAGCACAATTTCTTGTTAATAGCTGTAAATTCTTGTTAAAAAACAAATCTTAGTCTGAAATTGTCAACTCCGGAATTCTTACGAGCACATGTGGCGTGTCATGGTGTAGTACTGTGGTGCATGGGGGGAAAAGGGAACGTAACAATTCAGCGATGGAATTTGCTTTATTTTTTGGGGGGGGGAGATGGGCGGGGGGGAGATCAAAGATTTCTCTCTTGTTTCTATTTTTAATGACAAGACCAAAAAAATCAAAGATCTTGAAGGTATATAGATGTCACGGCTTCAGACTTGCCAATTACGCCACTTTCCGGTTCGAACATAAATGGTATCTATACGTTTGACTAATGTTTTCAAAAGAAGGGGTGGTGAGTCAGAACAAACTATTGCCGGGAGACATAGTGATGAGGAGGGTAGGGGTATACATGCTTTTTGGGTCCACCATGGTTTCTGATTATAACATTAGCCTATACTGGTATGCCGTAATAGTGCTGACATCGTGAGTTCTGACTACTGGATTAATCATGTTTTTTTTGGACTTAACGCAGAAGTCAAGATTATGGGGTTGGGCAACTCAGTCGGTTGGTAGCAAGCGGGACACCTTCCGATTGGCTTGCGCCTTCGGATTCGCCCGTTCAACCAATCAGCTCCTCATGTTCGTCGGTTTCAAAATTTTGAGTAACCCAACCAAATTGGAATATCGCTAACACCCTGTCTACGTAGTGAGAACATCAACCATTCAGCTCCTCGTGTTTGTCGGTTTCAAATTTTTGAGTAACCCAACCTAATCGGATTATCGCAAACAACTTTTTACAAGCAGTGTACGCAATGAGAACCCATTAATATCGTGTGTGAACGTAAGGGGATACGTATCACTCTGACCCAAAATATAAGGACGGCTTAGACTGAAAATTTATAAAGGAAACTGTCCCTATATTTCGGGTCAGAGTGGTACATCGTTTTGGGGTCCGTTGTGGGCTCTGATGACTATGTATTACTGCGTATTACTATTAGCACGTATTACTACGTATGACTATGAATGGCTATATATGACTGTGTATGACTACTGTATTACGGGGGACCATAGTAAACAGGACCTACGATACACACAAAAACCTATATGTTTCCCTATTTTTACTCACAATATTTGGTCCTATTTACTACGGTCCCCCGTAATATGTATTGCTATGAATAGCTATGTATTACAACGTGTTTTTAATATTATGTATTCCTATGTAATACTATTCCCCACCGTAAAACCACTGCCTCGACGAAATATGTCTGCGTCATGACGGTCCGTAGGTGACACAATAACCGAGTAGCTATGGTAAGATAGCAAAAGCGTCCGTCGAGGACATTTTCAACAAAAAACTGTCTGTCGCACCCCCCCCCATCGATTTGGCAGGGAATTGTTTTGGTGTCCTTTTTGTTTCGTTTTTAGTTTTACGATTAATAGCAGACCTCTCCTCTGTCTCTTGTCCTCTTTTTGTTTCTTTTGTCGTCCTCGGCCAACCAGCTGGACACATGACTGGCCGTTTTCGTGATTGTCAACTATGATTAGCTCGTCGTCTCCGCCCTCTTCTTGCCTTTGTTTGGTTCCAATACCTGTCCCCAGATGAATACCGGCCTTTCTGCATCATTCAAAGGAATACCTGGTGGCCAACCCCGGGGAGTAGCGGAGCAGGAAGCCGAGAAACGGCCATGGTATACCGTAACATGACCCAAACAAACCAGTGACGACTTGTGCACGAGTAACCAATAGCAGTGTAGAGCTAGTCACCGTGAGGCCCTTGATGTAGAGGACGGTTGTCGGGGTAAGGCTGGTGGCTGACCCCGGGGAGTAGCGGAGAAGGAAGCCGAGAAGAAGATCGCCGAGATCCGCTTGTTCTGATAAACTTGACACCCTGCACCGAAGCATACATATGTATGAGGGAATCAGAGGGCCATCACAAGACAGATAGTTTTTCCGAAGCTATAACAACATCCTGCATCTAAGATTAACACTGTCGAACTGCACCGATCACGTTTTAGGGACAAAGTACAGCCAAAGTTTGATGTCGGGCACCCGGCAATAGGTATTTTACTATTCAAGTACGTACGGTACAAGTAACATACCCGTTTCTTCAAGATCATCCGGTTTAAGGTCATATTAGAGGTGAGACCAGGTAAATCGGCTTGTCACGAGAGAAAACTACTTGGCACCAGTATAGGATCATTTTTTCAGTAGTAAAATATAAGACCAAAACGGAGACAATACCATGTAAGTTGCCTTAAGGTCACGGGTTGTCTTGAAACGGGTACAACCACTGCTGTAGTATTACGGGGGACCATAGTAAATAGGCCCTAAGGTACACACAAAAACCTATGTCTTTCCCTATTTTTACTGACAATAGTTGGTCCTATTTACTATGGTCCCCCGTAAATAGGAAGCTTGCATCGAAGGGAATCGCTGACCCGGCATGCAACCGGGAAGGAATCGGAAGCAGGCTTAAGATAACATAAACAGTCGCCCATGCTAGCACCCTGCGTCGAAGCATAAGGCAACAGGAAGGTGCAGGCAAACATTTACAGCATCGGACGTATCGTATCAGATCAGATCAAATCAGATCAGATCCCCATTTCATCATCTAGATCTTTGAGAACACATAGATCCCTGGTGACCGTTTGAGGTATAATAAGGGCTGACGAAGCCCACGGACCTGCCGCCCTGCATCGAAGCATGAGGGAATCAGAAAGACATCTCGGAGGACGATGCTTTCCCTGCCGCCCTGCATAAAAACATGAGGGAACCAGAATGACCTATTTTAAGACCCTTTTTTTCCCGATGCTCTCATCTTGCATCGAAGCGTAATCACTTTGAAACTGTACCCGTAGGAAATGATCATGATCTAGATAATCGATTCCCACTATATGATCTAGATCTGTTAGGGAAGATAGATTCCTGATCTGAAGGATCTGGCTCTTGTTGCCGGGTGGGATGCGCACAGTCTACAGAATCTAGAACTTTTTTCCTGGGCTGGATCTGTACTGCTGTACCGATCCCGCACGACACATCATAAGGGAATCTTAGCATCTAGATGATCTATCTGATCTATCTGTAGATGATCTAGATCGTGATCTATCTGTGGGACGTGTGAACTGCTTGGAGTTGTGCCGGGTCATTATTGCAGTACCAGGTTTCGGGACTTCAGAGTGGAAAATTGGCGACATAGGAATGACGATTGCAGTAACCGTCACTGCGTGATCGAGCTACAATGGTTGAATGCAAGGAGTCGTACGGCACGGGCGCATCATCATACTTCTGCATGTTTTTGCTACGTAGGCGTTGACGCTTCTCGTCGAAGGTTGGTTGATAACACCAAAGATACGAACCATCGTTTCGGTCGCTATCTAAAGACCACTGTAAGGGATCTCAGAAAACGTTAAGTGCACCCCCATATAGCGAGGCTTGCGCTATGCTAGACCAGGTACATATTAATAGCACAATCAGGTCAACCCGAGGCTCGTAACCTGTTCAAATATGCTTGTGTCCTGCCGATTGTTTTGGTCTCTATCAAAAGGCTAAGGGTTTTCAGAAAACGTTAGGTGCACCCCTCCCGCGGCATGCGCTATGCTAGACCAGGTACATAGCACAATCAGGTCTACCCGAGGCTCGTAACCCGTTAAAATATGTTTATGTCCTGCCGATCGTTTTGGTTTCTATCAAAAGGCTAAGGGGTTTCAGAAAACGTTAGGGGCACCCCTACCGAGGCATGCGCTGAACTAGACCAGGTATATAGCACAATCAAGTCTACACGAGGCTCATAACCTGTCAAAATATGCATATGCCCTGCCGTTACACAACATGTCAGAATGGCAGGTTAGCATCTACTGTAGATGATCTATCTGTCCGACGTGCGAGCTGCTCGGAACTAATGTCGGGGGTCATTTTTGCGGTATTGATAGTACGGGGGGCCATAGTAAAACATATAAATACATAGTAAAACATATCAATACATACCTGGTAGTAATCAGAACCTACGATGGACCCAAAAAAGAACAGGTATATATCCCCGTATGCTAACCCCATTGGGGCCCAAAGATAGCGACCAAAACAATGGTTTGTAACTCCGGTATTGTCAACCATCTACGAACAGCGGGGGGTGCCCAGCCGTGTACGGGTAGGATCATGTTTGCGCCCGTGCCGTGCGACTCCTTACAATCAACCATTGCAACCTCGGACACCGACTTGTATCATGCCCCAATCACGCAGTGGCCGTTGCTGAAATCGTCCCTTTTTTTTGCTGAAATCGTCGATTTGTTTTTCCTTTTTTTTCGACAATTTTCCCCTTCTCAACTCCCAAGAGGGTTGATCAACCATATTGGGTTATGATTACTGTATAAATAGTATTATGTGTTCTCCCGCAGCACCAAACAGAAGGCGGTTTCTCACCCGCAGGCCTCGAGATGCGCCGCAATGAGAGCATAGAGCTTGAACGATCCGACGCCCCCGCCGAAGGGCTTGTCAAGGCCTCGTTGGTGCATGAAAACCTATCAACCATGTTTCATGTTTCGAACGCGCCCGGTGAGAAAAGGAGACATTCATGTACAGCGGTAGATATCGAGACAGGTAAAAAAACGGCACCAAAACGAACCAGCGGCAATTAAGGGTATCAGTTAAAAACAAAAAAAAAAGTTGTACAGAGCAAGACGTATGTTCGTACAAGTATAAATTGTGTTAATTGTTAATGATACTCATGCGTCGTACCCGGTACGAGAAGAAGGATATTCTTCGTACCCGGTACGAGAAGAAGGATATTCTTCGCACCCGGTACGAGAAGAAGGATATTCTTCGTACCCGGAACGAGAAGAAGGAGATTCTTCGTACCCGGGTACGAGGAAGAGGTTGATCGTACAGATGTCGGAACAAGCGCTAGACGGCACCAAAACGAACCAGTTTTTTATCAAGGATTTACACCTATTCATAGTCGTGAAATGTTACCAATAGATGCTATACAGTGGTGATAATAGTAGCAATGATAATACTGTCGGTAGACCCTGCCCGCCCGGGAAACATGTGCGAACGGCGATATAATGAAGAGATAGTGCAGTACAGTATGAACCATCAACCCCGAACCGCCTCTCAGATTTTTCTCGGGAATTTTTCCGAGCGAAAATGTACTGAGGAGTTTGTGTGGACAATTGACCGTTTGTCGAAGCTGGGTCAAGTCGTCAACACCACTTACACACCTGGGCCAGATCAGAGAGTTCGTCTACAGATCATACACATATAATCTAGATCCTAACCTGCCGTTGTGCAATGTTGTGCAAGATCTGTGTAGTACAGATCCAACCTAGGGAACGTGTCTTACAATAGATCATACACAAGATCATACGGCTCCCACAATCTCGCAACATTAGCCACATCACATATATATGTAAGATCGGGAATATATATTCTGCCCCCCACTAGGTCTAGCACTACTGCTGTAGATCATGAAGTACTTTTCCTATTACGGGGGACCATAGCAAATAGGACCAATTGTTGTTAGTAAAAATATGGAAATATATGGGTGTTTGTGTGCACCGTAGGTCCTATTGACTATGGTCCCCCGTAATAAATCATGCACAGACCATACGGCTCCCACAACCTCGGCAGCAACAGCTACATCATGTATACAAGATCGGGATCAGATCTTCTGCCTTGAAAAGGTCTACTACTGCTGTAGATCAGGAAATAGGAACGATCTGTACATGATCCGTCAGATGTGTGAAATAGTAGCACGGGGGACCATAGTAAATAGGATCAAATATTGCTAGTAAAAAAAGATAAATATATAGTTTTTTTTTAATGTATAACATAGGTCCTATTAACTATGGACCCCCGTAATAGCACGTGGACGCAATCAATCGTTTGTCGAAGATGGGCCAAAGCGTAACTGACTGGCTCGTTCTGCAGGTCACCCCAGCCCAAAAGTAAGTACAAGCAAGAAATAACACACCCCTCGGGATGAAATAACAGACCCCCTGGGGTGAATTAAATTAACACAGCCCCTGGGGTGAATTAGCACACCCCCTAGGATGAAATAACACACCCCCTGGGATGAAATGACACACTCCCTGGGATGAGTAACACACCCCCTGGAGTGAATGAGCACACACCCTGGGATGAATTAACACACCCCCTCGTGTGAAGTAACACACCCCCTGGGCTTAACGAACACACCTTTTGATAAATTAACACACACCCTGGAGTGTAATAGCACACTCCCTAGGGCGAAACTCGGAGCCGATTTTCTCCAAAACAAGGGAGACAAGCACACACACAAACGAAGGTAGTTGCCTTGGGAAGGTCTCCTATTTACTCATAATAATCTACATAATTCCACACGCAGAATCATCGCTCGGCGTTTGCAGTTTCCTCCCTGCTGTCGAGAAAGCAACTAATAAATTGCTTCGAGGGGGCTACTCGTACCAACCATGTGCGTTCTCTTGCGTGCTTCACGGTAGTAGCCCGTACCAACCATTTCGTCCTAAGCCGTAATACTGACAAAAAAAATCTGCCACCTTGAGGAACTTCATCAGCGGCCGGAAAGTTCCCGGAAACATCTCGGCGAAGAACGACGGTCCGGGCGCGCTTGCGGGGTCGGCGTATCGTCCGTCGCTCTCTTCGCCCCCTGCCCAGCCCACGTCGCACTCCACGCCGCTCCGCGCGTCGAGCATCGCGATTATCGGCACCTGTTAAGAAACAGTATAAAAGTGGTCATGTGTTACGCTGCAGTTGTTTTATCTCGGTATTGAGCCAATACCATACCCGCAATCCTACCATACTCTACCACTACACACTCTCAAGACCCGGTTTCATATTCATTCCCGAGCATGAACAAAACAACCAAGTATGGTACCCGGGTACATACCCGAGTATGAAAAAAAAGCCAAGTGTGATACCCGGGTACATACCCGAGTATGAAAAAACAACCAAGGGTGATACCCGGGTACATACCCGAGTATGAAAAACAACCTAAGTGCATAACAACCAAGCGTGGTACCCGGGGACATACCCGAGTATGAACAAAATAATCAGGTGGCGGTACCCGGGTACATACCCGAGTATCAACAGAACAGCCAAGTGTGAAACCCGAGCACATATCCGAGTATGAATGAAACAACCAAGTACGCAAGCATCCGACAACTTAGCCTAAAACACACTCTCTCCCAAGTTATCGCCTTTTGCCCCTCGTCCAAAGCGGGTATGCTGAAATGTTCCTCTCCAACACTGGCTGCTTTCGTTTTCACCCTGTTACTCCGACCCAGATGCCCGACGCACGCAAGCCGCGTTCTCAAAAACTCGCCTTTGCGCTGCGTCTGAAGTCGAACGACCGCACCCAGGGGGTCTTCTGCAAGCGCCTCCCTGCGGGGCAATCAAGCGACAGATGCCACGCAATGAACAGGTAAAGCCACCATGTGTTGACTTGAAGCCAATAGGCTTACGGTAAAAACTGTACACGTGTACTAACACGCCGCTAAATAGAACGAGCGGCGGTTTTAGGTATTCATGTGAAAACGGTGCTTAACGCTTTCAGTACCTCAGTCCCGTTTTGGGGACAAACTACTAAGAATTTGACTGAAGTGCCCCCTAAACGGAACTGCAGTTCTAAAAGGATTAGGGACATATGGTACGTACGAGAAGCGGCGTCGCCCCAGTAACAGCCTCCTCCCCCCCCCCCCTCGCCTTGCCAACAGCTAACCAAGCACAGTCCCCCCGCCAAACCAATGAATCACGGCGAAAACAAGTCATCTATTATAGCACCCTCAAGGCAGTACCCCCCCCCCTCCCCCTCCCGCACTCCCTGCCGATCGCTACAAACTCGCAGGCTCTCCGCCAAAGTAAAAACACCAGCCAGCTTGATTTTCACCTACAAGCTACAGTAGCTTCCTCAACCCAGCAGCCGGCGCCCCGCCAGTTCCCTCCGTCTCGAAAGGGATGTGTTGTCAATGGTCAAATGACTAAGGAAAGTAACCAATGAGTGTGCCCCCCCCCCCCCCCCCCCCCCCCCCCCCCCCCCCCCCCCCCCCCCCCCCCTCTCGTCCTGCCTCCTCAATGGCTACAAAAACCCGCAGACCAAACAAAACTCACCCAGCGTCCTCAACCCGGTCACAGCACCCTCTTTCCCCGTCCCCCTCCCCCTCCTCCCTCCCCCCCCCGAGCGAATGTGAAGCTGCAGCTGCGCCGTTTGTACCGGAGGTGTCGCTATGGGAAATTGTTTTCTCGCCTCAGCCGCCGCACACAGTGCCGCCTGCATAAGTAGAGGAGGGACGGGAGGGGGCAGGGGTACTCGTGTCATGCCTCTACAATGCGGTAGTGGAGAGAGGACTGGCACTGTACGGGAGAGAGACGTGCATCTACAGTGCGGTAGGGGGGGGGGGGGGGGTACTCATGCCATCCGCTACAGTGCGGTAGGGGAGAGAGTAATGCCTCGGCAGGGGGGAGATTCATGATTTTACAGTGCGGTTGGGGGGGTGGGGGGCACTCGATATCATGCATGGCCGTAGTCGTATGACCATAGACCCTCGCATCCCTACAATGCCGGGACGGAGCACGTCGGGTTTTCACCGACCCGACAGACATTGCTTGCTTGCATCAAGCGCCGGGGGGAGAAACAGCGGAATCGGCAGAACAAGGCGTGGTTGAAAAATCAAAGAATGCGTTGTGGTGTCTGTTTCAATAGTGATCACTACGGGCTAATACTTTTGAGAACATCATCATCATCAACATCACCATCATCATCATCATCATCACCATCACCATCACCATCATCATCATCATCACCATCATCATCATCATCATCATCGCCATCATCATCATCATCATCATCATCATCATCACCATCATCATCATCATCATCATCATCATCATCATCATCATCATCACCATCACCATCATCAATCATCATCATCATCATCATCATCATCATCATCATCATCATCATCATCATCATTATCTTCTATCCCCTATCCTTGCTTCTAGGGCTGGGCACTGGCACACTGCGTGCTAGCAGCATAAAATTATTGTCAGTGACTATTTACTGATCAAGTCTGCCACTAGATGCTGTCAGTGTATTTGATATCACGTACGTCCAAGAAACACGCCATACTATACTACGGAAGCCTCTCAAAATACGTTTCGGGAGGAGAGAGAAGGCATGACAGAGAGGAGGGGAGTCTTGCGCATGATTGTGCATTCTTTCCTGGTGAGAGCCTACTACCCTGAGTCACAAGCGTAGGAGTGACCGTGTAACATTATATATCACAGTGCTTTGTATACTGATGCACTTCAGTACACCGATCGCTGACGAAGCCAGTGTCATATCTACTGGTTGAGGCCGCCAGGTGGCCAGTCCTACTTGTTTCGCATCCCCTGTCCCCAGTCCCCTGTCCGCTCTCCCCTACAGCACCATCGATACGGGGATGACGTTTCCTTCACTCTTCGTAAAATAACACCTCTGCTACCCAGCTCACTTCGCGATCTTCTGGACAAGCCGTGGTGACAGTAGTAGTAATAGTCACAGCACTATTAATAGTTGATCATAGGAGTGGTGAAAGTTGTGGTCACAGTAGTAGCGGTCACTGTATAGCGGGGGGCCATAGTAAATAGGACCAAACGTTGTTAGAAAAAATAGCGAAACATATACCTGGTAGGTTTTTGTGTGTACCGCAGGTCCTATTTAATATGGCCCCCCGTAATAGTTGGTCATAGGAGTGGCCACAGTAGTGGTCACAGTAGTAGTAGTGGCCACAGTAGTGGTAACAGTAGTTGGTCACAGTAGTTTTTCACAGCAGTAGTGGTCACAGCAGTGGTCGCGGCAGTAGTGGTCACAGCAATAGTAGTTGTCACAATAGTTGGTTACGGTAGTCAGTCACAGCAGTAGTGGCAACAGTGGTGATCAAAGTAGTGGTCACAATAGTGGTCACAGTAGTGGTCACGGCAGTAGTGGTCACAGTAGTGGTCACGGCAGTAGTGGTCACAGTAGTGGTCACAGTAGTGCTCACTGTAGTGCTCACAGTAGTAGTAGTGGTCACAGTAGTTGGTCCCAGCAGTAGTGGTCACAGTATAATAGTAGTCACAGCAGCAGTAGTGGCTACAATAGTGGTCACAGTAGTTAGTCACAGCAATGGTCACGGCAGTCGGTCACAGCAGTAGTGGTCATAGTAGTGGTCACAGCACTAGTGGTCATAGTAGTAGTGGTCACAGCACTAGTGATCACAGCAGTAGTGGCCACAATAGTGTTCACAGTAGTTGCTCACAGTAGTGGTCACCGTGGTTGGTCACAGCAGTAGTGGCCACAGCAGTGGTCAAAGTAGTGGTCACAGCAGTAGCTAAGTAGCGGTCACAGTAGCTGTCTTCGCTTTTCTCGGGTGCTTGATCGCCTTCGTTTTTGCCGATGAGCGGGACAATTCAGCGCTCCCACATTTCCCACTGCTCGTCAGATCCCATCTAAGATTGCACACCTCGGACAGCTATTCATAATCGATTCCCACAGCTCATGACCTTCATTTTTCTGGGCAGATAGATAGATATATCTCTGATCTGTATATGATCTAGCCCATGTTGCCGCGTGGGAGCCGTACCATCTGCATGATCTAGCACATGTTTTCCTGGGTTAGATATGTCCTATATAGATCCTGCAAGACATCCCACAACGGCCGGTTAGAATCTATCTGTGAATGATCCATCTGTAAATGATCTATATCTGTAAATAATCTATCTGTAAATGATCTGTCCGACGTGTTAAAAATTGCCAATTCGCGCTCTCACACTTTCAGCGACGGAACAAGACTCAGACTCCGTCGCAGACCCAGAAAGCTCAGGGCGAATTAATAGCATTACTGCCGTAGCACTAGAGATGATAAAAATATCAGTGCTACCATTAGGCACTAACTGGACGTATGGTTGAGTTGGGTTGCGTTAGGTAGGGTTGGGTTGGGTTGGGTCCACTACTACACCCGAAATAGCTGCGTTGTACGACTGAAAATAAATAAATACTGGTACAAATCGCGTTCATACCGGTACACGGTACCAACACAAATCAACGAGGTTACAGTGATCGAAGATGGATGTCAAAGACGAGAATCGAAGTCGAAATGTACACGAAGCATAAAATCGATACGCACGATTTTTACATTCGACACGAGCTGGGCCAGCCATTCTAAAGTTCAAACGTCGGATTGGCCATGCCTCCATCAGTATTACGAATTCGGACTTGTTTTTTTTACACGGTGTAGCTCGTGCACCACCAATAATCGACGCATTGACTTTCGGCCCTCTCCAAATATCTCTTTATACCTGGTATATATTTCGAGAGATATTTCCGATCCAACGACCCGAAAAAGTACAAAAGCGATCAAAACTAGTAAAAAAAAGCAAGACATTAACAGGGCCGGCAGTGAATTTGATTGTGCGATTCAAATGCGGGGTCAACATGACATGCAGCACTCTCAGACTTGAGCGGGGCAAGGGCATCGCAGAAATGCCAGTATTTTCCCAAATTTACTCACGATTTTCATGTATGGAATCCATCCAGTGTTGGTAATATCTCTTGATGGGTGTCGAATTGGGCAACGAGACATATATCGATCTTCCCCTTATGTCTTCAGCCCTGTCTCCACCAAGTTTCATCTTGGTCGGGAACGACGATTTTTATACGAAATTAGTGTCAACGAAATTGGTGCTCTTGAGTTTTCGCGGATGTCTCGGCGAGATCGAGCCCGAAAAAAAACAAGGTACCGACTTTTCATACACTTTTTTTTTCGCATACCAGGTAAGCAGTGCTGTGTAAGTGTTATTCCTCTAATCCATTTAGACTATTAATAGCTTGCAGTGGTTCATTAGATCCTGGCATGACTCTACTGTAGCAAGCTTTCTCCGTTTTTTGGCTGCCCCAGCTCGTACGTCGAACCTTTTTGTTCAACATCAGCATGGACAGTGCGGGGATGCCACCAGATGGAGGAGAAAACGCGCTCGATATGGTATATACAGGTATCGAGCTTTGACACTTCGATATTTCGATGTGTCGTTATTGTATAGATCGAATGTCCAAGTTCGACAGCGCCAGCACAAACGTCTCGGCGAGGCCACGGGATGGAAGGGGCTAAAACGCGCCCGATACGATATATCTGATCTCCGCAATTCGATATATCTAGGTTCGACACTTCGATATATCGACTTTTTCAATATATACGTACCAGGTACCAAACTTCGATATTGCGATGTATCGAAGTTCGATATGTTGACACATTGAAAATTTCGATACGCTATCTGGCACCAATCAACACAAGGGTACTCGACGAAAAGAGAAAACAACCTACACTCTTTCCCAGTGTCAAAATAAAAAAACAAACCAGTGCGTTGGGATGACTGGACGAAAATACGAAAAGCGTTTTTTTATACCTGGTAGATGTATTTTACCTGGTACATGGTGTTACAATACCCCCCCCTGCCTGGGACTCGAAATGGGTAGTGGTGTCGTTTTTTTTTTCGTAGACCCCTGACCCCATTGACAACTTACCCCACCGCAACCACTTGCCTGCAGCCTAGCCACGTTTTCCGGCCTTCCAGACACACACCCCCCTCCCCCTCCGCTCGCCCGGCTGCACCGCGGCATCGCTTTCCATGCTCCCGCTCTCCCCGAAGCGTTGCAGCCTTACGCTTGACTCCCACCCTCCCCCCCCCTCTCTCCCTCCTCCTCCTCCTCCTCCTTATCTTCCTCTTGTTCCTTTTCTGCCAATCCCACCGCGTCCGGGCTGTCGACACTGCTGTCCCTACCCCCCACCGAGGCCCTTAGACATCGCCTCTCGGAGGCTACCTCCAGCGTTCCCGTAAGCTTCGCCGTGTTCTCGGCCAGTCTGATCGTGCGTTCGCTCGTTTGCCGCAGGCTATTGGCAAGGCGGGGGCGCGTTTTCTCTGGCTAGCTTGGCGGTGTTTCGGTCATCATCCGTTGCAATTGTTGTCGTCGTCGCTGCTGCTGCTGTCGCTGTTGATGTCGCTGCTGTCGTTGCTGCTCCATTGCTACTTCTAGCAAGGGGGGCCGCCGCCGCTGCCGTGTCCCTGGCAAGCCGGGCGGCGGTTCGGCCATCCCACGCCGTTGTTGTTGCCGAAGAAGCACTTTGCGTCCCCCCGTCCCCCCTCACGAAGGACCACCCGCCCCCGCCTGGGTTGAAAACGGCTCGGAGGGGTGATCCTTGGTCCCTGCAAGTATCTCGTTTGCTGTTATCGGTGGTGATGGTTGTGGTGGAGGTTGGGGAGCGGGGCCGTCTCCTCTTCCTGGTCCCTTCCGCGGCCAAACGCGTCTTCTTTTCTCCGCCCCCCTCCTCTTCTTTCTCCCTCTCCTCTTTACCGCCCCCCCCGTCCTCCTCTTCCTCCTCCCCCCCCCTCCTCTCCTTCCCTTCTTTATCTTCCTCCCCTCCCTTCCCCACCTCCTCTTCCTCCCGCGCGTCGCCCGCTTGCGCTTTTACTTCCGCCCTGACTTCCGCAATCGCCTGCGCAACCGCTTGCGCACCCACTCGTGCTTCCTCCTCGTCCGCCTCGCGCACCGCCGCTTTGACCTTCGCCTGTTCCTTCGCCCGCGCTCCCATCGCGACTGTCTCCGAGGCCACAGCCTTCTCCCTCTCCAGGTCGGGCTCACGGTCTACGACAAACCCCAAGCTAACGGTCGAGGCATCGCATCCTTCCCCAATCCCCTCCGCCGCCCCCCTCTCTCCCTCTACCCCTCCCACCCCCTCCTTCCCCTCCCCCTCCCCCTCCCGCGAGGCGACAACCCTCTCCATCTTTGGCTCGGGCGTACGGTCTACGACGAACCCCACGCAAACGGTCGAGGCATCATCTGCCCCCCCCCCCCCCCCCTCCTTCTGCTCCCCTTCCCCCTACCTTTCCAACAGCGGCCATCATGATTGTGGTGGTAGAGGCGGCGGCGGTAGCTGTGATAGTGGCATCGCGCCTCTCCCCCTTCCCCTCCCCCCCTCTTTCTCTTGAGAAGCAGCGGTATCGGTAGCTGTGGTGGTGGTGGTGGTGGTGGTGGTGGTGGTGGGTGGTGAGGGCTAGGGCTGTCGCCGGGCTCGCAGTCCACGACGAACCCCAAGCAAGCGGTCGAAGCGTCGCACTCTTCCCCGTCCGGTCCCTCGTCGCCCCCCCCCCCCCTGCTCCCGTCGGCGCTGCTGCTGCTTCTTCTGCTGCTGTTGCTGGTGTTTCTACCGGTATTGCTACTGCTGCTGCTACTGCTGCTGCTACTATTCGTGGTGGTGTTGATCCTCCTGTTGCTGCTAGTTGTGACACTGCTGCCCCTCTTCTTCCTTCTCCTCCTCCTCGTTCCCCCCCGCTATCTCCCCTCCTTCTCCTTCTCCTCCTCCTTCTCCTCTCCCCTCCCCCTCCTCCTCCTCCGCTTTTGTGTTCGCGTTCATCTTTCTCATCTTCGGAACCGGAGGAAGCGACGTAGATCGCCTCTATCTCGGCCGCTGCCGCCGTCGACGTCAACGTCGAAACAGGCGTTACATTACGCGGGGGTAACCGAAAAAACGTCCCCGGTACACGGGGATGCTCGCAGAAAAACCCCGGCACCGCCGTTCAGCTTTGATTCGGATTTCGATTCGAATTTCGATTTCGAATCGGATATCATTTCGGATATCAGTTCCAAGTCCGCATCGGACTCCGATTCGGATTCGGATTCCGAAGATGAAGAACCTTCTTCGAACCCGTCTTCCGAATCACGAGTTAGGTCCAGGAAGTCTCCGACGTTTCCCTTTCCCCACGCTGCCTCAGCCTTCATAATCTGAGGCGATTTTTTGCTGTGGTCTAGAGGACTCGAAATGTCGCGTTCTTGCTGGGTTTCGACCTTGCTGGGAGGCGTAACACTGATGTCCACGTCCGAGAGAAAAATGGAGAAGCAGTTTTCTGCTTGTCACGTGGTATGGAGGCGGTAATGTGCGTGGCGAGGGGCGGGGGCGGGGGAGAAGATGGAGGGTGAGGTACTGTTGGTTACCAGGTACTAGGCACACAACACTATGTACCCACAACTAATAGCCTATTCTACATGTTGACTATTCGGAGTGTCGCGTCGTCGGGTTTCCACCTCGCAGGGAGGCGTAGCGCTGGTGTCCACGTCCGAGAGGGAAATAGAAAAGCAGTTTGCTGGTTTACACGTTGATAAAGAAGTGATGTTGGATACCAGGTACCCCTACCCACTATTAAGAGGCCATTACACATGTCGCGTTGTTGGCAGTTGTTGGGTTTCCACATCACCGGGAGGCGTAAAATGGAAATGGAGAAACGCAAAAAACGAAAGCGGGGCGCACTTTCTTCTACTAGTTTGCTCTCAAGAGTTTTCACGTGGGAAAGAGGCGGGAACGTGCGCTGCGTCGGCGACGGTGAGGGGGGGGGGGGGGCGTACTCATTTGTTGCTTGCCTTAGTCATTTGGCCATTGACCACGTATCATTTTCGAGACGAGGCGGGGGGGGGGGGGGGGGGGGGGGGGGGGGGGGGTACTCATTATCATACATGGCCGTAGTCGTATGACCATAGACCCTCGCATCCCTACAATGCCGGGACGAAGCACGTCGGGTTTTCACCGACCAGGCAGACATTGCTTGCACCAAGCGCGAAGCGACGGCCAGGGGGGGGTATGTACAGAAGTTCAGAGGTTCAGGGCGGTGATACAAAGTGTGCTCCCTCCCGTCACGGGAGTGGCCATCACAGCAACCAGAGCCCACGATGGACCCAAATAACAAATAATACCGGTAGATATCTCACTACCACGGGATGTTTATAAACGACATTTGGTTCTGATTAGTATTAATATTGCGGGGGACCGTAGTAAATAGGACCAAATATTGTTAGTAAAAATAGCAAAATATATAGGTTTTTATGTACACCATAGGTCCTATTACCTATGGTCCCCCGTAATACATGTTTCCTCGTAGCACTGCGAAACAAAGGTCCAGACCAGTTCCAAGTACTTTGTCCGAGCATTACGGGATAAGACACGGCCCTCCCTCACCATCTCCTCGTTTCCATATTCTGGGCCCCCTGCCAGCGTAGCTCCCGTAGCTGCCGAAAGCTCGAGCGGAAGCGCCCGGTCCAAGGGAATGCTCTGCCGCCTCAGCGATCGACGTCACCAGAGCCTCCCTCACCGCGACCTAAACGCGACAGCATTCATTCATTGTTTCACCAATACGACAAACCAGAGAGGAGCAATGTTAAGGTTGCCCCCACGGCGGACGTCTTATTCTGCAAGATTCGACAGCAAGATCCACAGGCACGATCCAACGGCAAGATGCAGCCCTGACATTATTTAGTGAGAACTAAAAGGTGAGATTCTCTCACAATATCCAACGGCGAGAGTCTTTAGCAAGATCCAACCTCGAGATTATTTACCAAGACCCAACGGTGGGTTTCTTTAGCACGACCTAACGGCGAGAGTTGCTAGCGAGATCCTACAGTAAGATTCCGCAGCAAGGTCAGACTGAAATATCCGACGATAGGGAGTATTACCTGTAGCAGGTAGGTACGAACTCCAGGAAAAGTCTGGTGGGTATGACCCCGGCAAGGCGCAAGATCCAACATATCGTTTACTTTAGCAGGGGATCCAATGGATGGTCTCGGCAAGACGCAAGATCCAACGTTCACAAACCCAGAATTTTTTCAACGGTAAAAGGGTCTAACGGTCATAATCCCAGTAAATATCCAACGGTTAGTCTCAAGGCTCCAGCCCCATCCCCATCCCACCCTCACCTAAGATCCAACGGTCAAAAGTCTAGCAAATATCCAACGGCAGTCTCAAGTTCACAGCTCTTTTTCCATCCCCACCCCGACCCCCACCTCCGACGCCATGAGTGATTCGCAGTCCGAAAAACTGACGATCTCGTCATGAAGGCCAGCCAAGATCCAACGGCTACAATACCCAACGGTAAAAAATCCACCAACTATACTACGTTTATAGTCTCAAGCCCCACCATCCCCATCTCCGCCCTCACCTCCGACGGCGTGAGCGAAACAAGCTCCAACCACTTGACGGTCTCGTGGTGAAGACCAGAGAACGCCAAAATCCAACGTTACAATACCCAGCGGTCCTACACCCAGCAAATATCCAAAGGTTAGTCTCACTGCACCAAAAGCCCCATCGCCATCCCCGCCCCCACCTTCCACGGCGTGAGCGAAACGTAGTCCGAAAACCTGACGATCTCGTGATGAAGCCTAGAGAATACCAAGACCCAACGGTTGCAATATCCAACGGATACAATACCCAACGGTAAAAAGACAGCAGTCACCTAACCGTTATAGTTTCAAGCCCACCATTCCCATCTCTACCTTCACCTCCGACGGCGTGAGCGAAACATACTCCGATAACCTGGCGATCTCATGAAGGCCAGAGAACGCCAGGACTCGCCGGATGCAAAAACCAACGGTCGTAAAACCAGCAAATATCCTAAGGTTAGCCTCAATGCCCCCCCCCCAAGCCCCATCGCCACCCCCACCCTCACCTCTGACGGCGTGAGCGAAACGTACTCCGAAAACTTGATGATCTCGTGATGTAGGTCAGAGAACGCCAGCCTCTCCCCTCCAGCCCTGATGCCGCGATCGCCGCCTCCTCCCCCCCCCCCCCGCCACAACAGCCGCCCCCCCCCCCCGCCCCTTAGACCGACGCCTTCATCTCGCCCCAGGGCCTCTCTTCCGCTTTGTTTTCTGCGCGTGTCGCGGTAAGAGTTACCGCTGCGAGGACAGTAACGGTTGCTGTTTCTCCCCTCCGCCCCCTCCATGAACACCTCCATCTCCGCGTCTTCTTGGTTTTCACCTGTCCCCCTCGCGGTGCTGCCGACGAAGTCGACAAGGGTGGTAGCTGCCCCGTCGCTGGCGTTGCGATCGTTTGGGAGGATGATGGTACTACCGTCACCGTGCTCGTGACCGCTGTCGTTACAACAGCCGTTACCGCAGACGTTACCACAGTTAATGCCGCAATTGCTACCGTAGTCGCTGCCGCAGTTGATACCGGATTCGTCACCGCAGTCGCTACCGCACGAATTACCGCCACCGTTACCAATACCGTTATCGCCGCCCTTTTCAAGCCCAGCTGCTGACCGTTCGACGCAACCCAACATCCACGGCGCGGTCCACCGCTCCCGGCAATCCTCTTCCTCGCCGGGGCCCCGACTAGACCCGCCACCACTAGCACCACCACCACCGCCGCCGCCGCCGCCACCACCACTCCCACCACCCCCAACCCCACCAGCACCACCACCAACAGAGAGGGAAAACGCCGCCGGTGCCCCGTGCACCTCGATAGGAAGGCTACGCCTGCCAATGGCGTTGAAAACATCTGGCCAGGGGGGGGGCAAAGCCACCCCCCCCGCCTCCGCCCCCGCCCCCGCCTCCGTCCCCGCTCCCCCCCCCTCCGCCAACCAACCAAGGAGAGCCTTGTTGCGAGTGATCGTCAGGCTCTTCGGGGAGTCCTGCCTCTGCCCGAGCTCGCTTCCTGCGCCATACTCCAAGCTTAATCTCGACCTCGCGCATGGCGGTCTCGCGCCGTTGTGCCTTAAGTGTTTGGGGTTGTTGTTGGGGATGGGGCTGCTGTTGCTGCTGCTGCTGCGGTTGCTGTTGCTGTTCTATCCGCTTGGACTCCCGTTGGAAGGCCCGGTCTGCCTTCCGGGACAAGCGGGAGCGCTCGGCAGCCTCCGCCCGTATGCGCTGTGGGCCAAAGACGAGTGCATCAAAATAAAAGAGTTTTGGTGTGGTGTGATCAGGCGTTTTTTTTTTTCGGCGGATCCCCCCCGTATATGTGCGCCGTGGTACGAGCCCGAGTGCGCCTAAAAAGAGGGTTTCGATGTCTCGTTGTCAGAGTTTATCGTTCGGCGACCTCCGCCCGCATCCACTGCGGTATGATGAACATACGAGTGCGCCAACAACACGGGTTTCCATGTGTCCTAATCAGGCGTTTTTTACGACCGAGGGCACGCCAGGCGGCAGTGGGGGGCAGGGCGGGCGGGATAATTAACTAACGTTACGGCACTGAGACGGGGAAAAGACATGGACAAGGAGGGCAAGGGGGGGACTGGACACCTGGTACTAGTGATACTGTTGATGCTAGCGATAGTATTGGTACTATTAGTGCATGCTACGAAAGGGGTACTGCACCTTTTTTTGGCCTCAACCATTGCTCTGACTGGCGGGCTCTCCAGGTGAGGAAAAATGTACTCAATGTGCTCAGTTCATATGTTCATGTACTCTTTGTACTTCGCGATAGCATTCGGTGTATAGACCCCCCGGCCATGGGACTGCTGCTCGACTCGACAGCTTGCGTTTTTGTTGATGTTGAGGTTTTGGATCAGGTGTAGAGCGCGGAGCCTCACACACAATTAGGTGCACGCCTACAATTGCAGCAACCGCCTACCGCATACAGTATAACTTGCAAGATAACACCACACCCTAAGACCAATTCCACGTATTATTTTCAACAAGACACGCCGGAAGAGACCTTAAGGAGGGCGTGAGTACACACACTACTACGAAAATAGCGGCTTTGATCTTTCCACAGATGCATTGCTCGGCGTCTACGTTCTCCCCGTTGCTGACAAAGACTGGGTCTGAAAATCGTCCGGGGTGCTGCGTTATCTCATCACACGTATGATCCGGTAATAGTCGTTGTATTACGGAGGACCCTAGTACATAGGAACTGCGATACACACAAAAACCTACATGTTTCCCTGTTTTTACTAACAATATTTGGTCCTATTTACTATGGTCCCCCGTAGTTGTTGTTGTTTTCACATTTAGGCTTCGAATGGTATTCTACTGAGCTGTACAGAAACACAAAAATCTGATTCTATTTCCAAGACGATTGTGCCAGGAACGGGGAGTGCAGTCTTACGAGGGGTTTTAATTTTTGCTCTTTTCACATCTGCCCTTCTAGTGCTGCACTGCTGCTGTACACGAACACATGCCCGAGTCTTAACTCCAAGTGACTTGTTCAACAGATGAGAGCGCAGTCCGAAAGGGCTTAACTCAACACCAACCCCTTGGGGACTTCGGAGTGAACAAATGTGTTTTTAAAAAAAAACGACGAATGGAGCGCCGGCCATATATCCCAGCTCGGGCTGCTGAGGTGGGGTATCGTAGGCATCATAGACCCGAACTTCAACGCAGTGAGGTTACACGACACGCGCACTGCATGGTACTAGTACGGGGCAGTGTACTCAGTAATCAAAAGCAAACATGGTGTCTTATATGGAGGGATCCATGGTTTTTGGGTATACCGTAGGTTCTAATTGCTACGGTCCCTGAACACTACTGATAGTACGGCGCGCTGACACCATAGAGGACCGTTGATAAGACCGTTGGCAACACCACACTGTAAGCAAGTCGTTTGGTCTGCCGCTATACGATAACCAGGACAAAGGGGTTACGACTCATCGTCATGATCTAGCCCGTGACCCAGTCACAAGGCTGGGAGCGTGGAAAAATAAAACGAGCAAGAAAAAAAGAAGCAAAGAAACAACGTAACAACCAATCTGAAGCAAAGCCGGCGTCCCCGGTGGCTTGGTAGGTGGTCCGCGAGCCTATCAAGATCAATTTCGTGAGTTCGAGTCTCACCGAGTGCATGCTCATAGGGACTTTTTCTTGCATAAAATTGAATAGCGGAAAGCGCGAGAGCGTGAGTTAGCTGTACATTCGATGAAAATCGACGAGCAGTGGAAATGCTGAACCCTATGCGCGATAAAAACAAAAGGCACGTACCGGGGGGGAGAAGGGACGACACCTGTGACCACGGCTTGTCCAGAAGATCGTCGAGGGTAAAACCTCCTACGAGTGGGCTGGAAAGTAAAAGTGATGATAAAAAAAAAAAAAAAAAAAAAAAAAAAAAGTCGTACACAGGAAACACACGCACACAAAAAGGAAGGGTCTATTACGGGGGTCCATAGTCAATAGGACCTATGGTATACATAAAAACCTATATATTTACCGATTTTTACTAACAAAATTTGGTCCCGTTAACTATGGACCCCCGTAAATAACACCTAGTGCTGGATATCGCATCGAAAAATTCCATATTCGATATTTCTATGTGATGTATCGAACGTGTTTTTGCCCTCCATCCCCTGGTACCCCCGTGTTTTTTCGTGCAGACACTGAACGCAAGCCATGCATGTACGTATCAGATGTCGAAATCGCATCGATTATTACGGGGGAACATAGTAAATAGGACCAAGTATTGCTAGTAAAAGTAGGTAAATATATAGGTTTTTATATATATATATATATACCATAGGTCCTCCTAACTATGGTTCCCCCCGTAATAGTTTTTTCTTGCTTTTATCGGTATCGTATCGAACTCGATTCTCAAACGATATCCAACACTAACCACTAGTCACAATATTTCTTGCTTTTATCGGTATCGTATCGAACTCGATTCTCAAACGATCTCCAACACTAACCACTAGTCACAATAGACGCGTGCTCTGGCGGTAGAGGAAGCACCTTAACCCTTTTAGCACAGCAGTTATCGTTTTGGGGAGAGACCAGTCAAATTCTAAGTAATTTGTCCTCAAAAACGGGACTGGAGTCCTAAACGGGTCAACCTTGTGATGCTCTCTCTTCAGGAGCTCTATTCGGCGAGGAAAAAAAACGACTGCTGTGTAATAAGTGTTGCAAGCTGAGCCCCATACGCAATCAAATGGGCTTGCAAGGCTTGCAAATAAACAGGGTTCTTTACGGTGCGGTTTTTCCTATCGGTTCGGTGAGGTTAACCGCACCGCGCCGCACCGTAGGATTTTTGCCTCTTGAAAATCGCACCGCACCGCACCGTAGGTTTTACGAAATAGGAAAACCGCACCGAACCGCACCGTAGAATACATCACAGCACCGAACCGCGCAGTAGGATTCACAATATCTGAAAATCGCACCGAACCGCACCGTAAGATTCCTGATTTCTTAATACCGCACCGAACCGCACCGTAGGAATGCCATCGAAACCGCACCGCACCCTGTGCGTCAAGATACGGTGCCAAAAACCGTCAGATCGGTTATTTAACGGTGCGGTTTCACTTGAAACCGTAGAAAAAAACCGCCGTTCCATAGGCCGCGGAACGGTGCAATAGGGTCACGGTTTCGCACGGCTCATGACGGTTTCTGCACGGTTTCGTGTCAAAAGTGTTCCCGCTGGCTTGGTTGATCTTACGGTATTTCATATTTTGAATACTTTGGTGGTTGAAAAACAAAAAAAAAAAAGGTCAAGTTGTTCATATTTATATATTTTTTATATATTACATACTCCGAGTCTCCGGAAGTACATCTGCCGGAAAATATGAAAATAGGAAATATGAAAATATCAGAAAAAAAAATAGAATATCTGTAAAAACTGAAACATACAAAAATACCAGTATATTGTATATTGTGCCGGCACGCATCGTGCAATTCATGTTCTTATTTTATTTTCGTACTCTGTAAGTTTTTATTTTTATCTATTTATTGTTTATTGAATCTGTTTTTTTTTTTTATGTGTTCGTGCTGCTGCTCTCTTGACTTTGCGTATAAATTAGAAAGTACACAAAATGTACCTGGCACGCAAACCGTACGAAACCGAGGGCTTTTACGGTTTATTCATATGCTGCCTGTAGCGGTTTCGTTAGTGCGTTAGCGCCCGGAGAAAAAGCGTCAGAAACTGTACGAAACCTCGGTTTCGCACGGTTTATTCATACGGTCCACCGTAGAGAAACAGAGGTTGTGTTAGTGCCCCGAGAAAAAAGCTTGAGAATCGTACGAAACCGCGGTTTTGTACGGTTCATTCATACGGCGGTGCACCGTAGAGAAACTGCGGTTTCGTTAGTGCCCCGATAAAAAGCCTGAGAACCGTACGAAACCGCGGTTTGGTACGGTTTATATATAGGGTGCACCGTAGAGAAAAGCGTGTGTTGTACGGTTTTCCCTACGGGGATTGGGACCGCACCGTAGAAAAACACCGATTCAATGGGGAACCGAACCGAACCGGACCGTATGATATATCACAAAACCGAACCGCACCGAACCGCACCGAGCCGCACCGTAGGATTTATCACAAAACCGAACCGCACCGTAGGATGCACAATATCTGAAAACCGCACCGAACCGCACCGTAGGATTTCCGATTTTTGAAAACCGCACCGTAGGATATATCACAAAACCGAACTGCACTGTAGGATTTACAATACCTGAAAACCGCACCGAACCGCACCGTAGGATTTCCCATTTTTTAAAACCGCACCGAACCGGACCGTAGGATTTTCGATTTGAACAAACCGCACCGTACACGGACGGATAACCGTAAAGATCTCTGCAAATAATGACATGCAACATACACTCGGATCCGCTCAGAGTTCAGGGTCCCCGTCAGCTATATATACTTCATAATTCGGACAGATCATCGATTCAGCTCATCGATTCCCCCTTGATCGTCGACAGAAGATATTTCTGGTCAGCTGTCCAATCCTGACCTGTATGATCTGGCTAACGTTGCCGGGTGGAAGCCATACCAATCTGCCTTATCTACTGAAGGACATGTCTCCTGGGTTGGATATGTACTACTAATATCAATACGCCGATCCTGCACCACATCTCATAGCGGCAGGAGGTAGGATCAAGACTATATATATGTAGATGATCTATCTGCAGATGATCTATCTGTAGATGACCCATCTGTAGATGATCTATCTGTAGATGATCTATATGTAGATGATCTATCTGTAGATGATCTATCTGTAGATGATCTATCTGTGGATGATCTATCTGTAGATGATCTATCTGTGGATGATCTATATGTAGATGATCTATCTGTGGGATGATCTATATGTGCATGATCTATCGGATATGCCTGACGTGTGAATATTTGGCCTAAAACGTGCAACCCCTGCCGTACGAGTACGGGTCAATAGTCACGTACAGACAAGGGTCAGGGTACTAACTACAGCAGTGGGGGCCCCGCAATAAGGCAGCCATTCACAACGCAAAATCAGGGACGGGCCAAACCGGCTTGTCCCGATCTTAAACTCAATACGGTGTCCAAGCGATTTATCCCGCCTCTCAAGGCCGGTTTCGCCTCATCCCGAAAAAACGCATACGTGGCTTGGAATCGGGATGAGGCAACAGTAGCAACAAGGCATGTTCAACTGCCTTGTCCCATACCTGCCTTGTTGGGGGTACCCACTATTAATAACTGTACTCCGAAAATGCTCGACCCTTACAGTACTGCAGTCTCGTGTTGGGGACAAACCACTCGAAATCCAAGTAAAGTGTCTCCAAAACGGGTCTGCAGTCCTAACAGCCCTGAAAGGGTTCTGAGTGCCGTACAGTAGGTAGTTATCTGACGAGGGCGCAATTTGATGCAAGTCGGCGCGGGAAGAAAGGGCTGGGTTGTGCTCGCGACAAAAAATGCAAGGTACGGTCCACAGTAGGGAAGGGTAGCAAGAGCCCGCTACGTGACCCTGGGTCTGAGTTGCGATACATCATACGTAAAAAGCAGCGGGAGGGAGGGAGGGAGGGAGTGAAGGAGGGGGATAGTCCACGCCGAGGGGTGTACGCTGACGCACCATGGGAGCAAAGGGAGGGAGCGCAAAAGCTGGGGGACGTGAGAGGACAGAAGAGGAGTACCTTACAACACGGTTGGAGATAGAAATATATATATATTTTTCTGCAATCGGGGAAAGGAAGCAGCAGGGAGAGAGAAAATGAGGGCGGATAGAATGAATAGGATGGATGAGAAAAAAAAAAAACTGGTACAAGTATGAGCGATCGGTGATAAGGGGTACCCTTCTTACTCGTCTAGTCCGGTAAGGGAGCCATACTACTGCTGTAGCCCGATAAGGGTCCGATATCATCCCGATAACGGTCTGATATCAATCCGATAACGGTTCGATATCATTCCGATATCATCCCGATAACGGTCCGATATCATTCCGATAACGGTCCGACATGGGTACCATGATAGTAATAGCCCGATAAGGGTACCATGTTGGTTGGATCGGGGTACTATTAATACAACAGTCCAACGGATAAGGGTATATCAGATATAGCCAAACGGTTCGATATGAGTACCATGTTCAAGTCATACAGGGCGCCGTAATGCAGTACTCTGATGAGGGTGCAGCGCCTGGCACAAGGTCAGCAGCATTGGCCCACGAACAAGCAAGAACCAGACAAGAACATAAAGCTCCATTTTGGGGGGACGCTAAGAATTTACGGGTCAAGAAATCGTGTTCAGCGGCGAGCGGTACACGAACTCCAGTAGAATAGCCTGTGCTCTATCGAGGATGGCGTCACAGCAAGGCTTCAGGGCTCGCTCAGATTAGGTACTTCTTGTTGGCGGGCCCATACTTCAATAAAGTGCTGTACTGTAGGCTGGTACGGGTGCCATCCTTGCCCGCAAATAGTTAGGGTTGGGCCCACTGGCTGACTCAGCCACCAGCGATTCTACTGTCGTCAAAAGCAATCAGTTTACTGGATTGCAGCAGTCTACTGTCTCTCCCCCCTCCTCTCTCCCCCGAAACGCGTTTTGTGGTTTCCGTACCATCATATGGCGTGTTTCTTGGGCGTACACGTGAGATCAAAACCGTTGGAGAAGATACTGGCCAGGTCAATCAGTAGATTACCACTGGCAGTAGTACTTCTGCTGCGAAGTAATACTTCTACTGCGAGTACATACAGTGTCAGTGCCCAGCCCTAACAATAGTAATATACCGGGTGTGCTGGCACAAGCAAAAGTTATCGTTTGTTTTGTTTTGGTTGCGCTCATTCGCGTCCAGCGGGTGGCTGGTGGTCTCGGCCCGCGTTACAGGTGTAGTGTGTAGCGTCGGGCGCGGGAACGACGCCATTCCGTTTCGTTGAGCAAATCAGTGGGGGAGATGGTATTTCTTCTGTTGGTCTGATGGAAGCGCGCGGTTGTTGCGACTCCAGCTGCTGCTATTGCTACTGGTGCTGGTGCTGCTCCTCTGGCGGCCCTGCTGTTGTAGCGGCGCCCTCTTCAGCAGCGTCCGAAGAAGCGTTCATGCTACAGTAGCAGGGTACGCATCCACTATTACGGGGGACCATAGTAAACAGGACCTACGGTACAGACAAAAACCTACATATTTGCCTATTTTTACTAACAATATTTGGTCCTATTTACTATGGTCCCCCGTAATATCAATACTGTAGCTGCAGATGCCCACGGTTTGACTTTTCGACTCCATTTAATATAGCAGCAATTGCTATACTGCTGTGGGGCAGGTGTGTCCGTGTACGATTGTGCTGCGTGTTGTGTTCGTACGATGTTCGATAGTTCTGATGTTGCCTGTACTGGCAGCATTTCGGGGTCCGCTACCCTGGATCACACTGCTAGGATACTTCAAGTATTTCGGAACTCGATACTCTGGATACTGCTTGTACATGCTTCAAGTGTTTTGGGGTTCGCTACCTTCGATACTGCCGGTACTTCAAGCATTTCGGGATCCTGTAGTGCTCACACTTTTGAGTACTCGAGATACTTCGGCTGTTGGTACTGCTCATAGTTCCAATACTCGCAGAATTTCAGGATTTCATACTGCGAGGCGCAGCACTACTACTGACAGTATTTCAGGGTTTCACACTGCGAAGTACTGCGGGTACAATTAACCCTCGAGTATATCCGGGTTCAATACTGAGTACACTGAGTACTGCAAGTATATCCGATCTTTGTAATGCGGGTACTGCTTGTATGTACTCGGGGTTCTGTATATACCGCTCATATTCCCAGCACTCTCAGGCTGCCTCCTATCGGTCCAGATTTTGAGCTTCCGGTTTATTAGCCTGGATCGCATTTTCACCTGTGCAGTTCGCAGATTGAAACAGTCTTTCTATGCGGAAAAATCGGATTTATTGTGCGTGCAGCGTGCAGAGATTCGAGCAAACGCCGAAACCAACCGCTGATGTTGTGGTCTTGCGCCGCGAAGAGACGCGCCGAGTGCGCTGCACTGCGCCCAGGACCCAAACGTCCGAGCCCACGCTGACTGCCTCTGGTCTAGACATGCCCAGTGCGCTATGTAGAGTCAACCTGTTTTGGTGTTTTGCGTTTCACTGTGTGACTGACTGCTGCTGCGTATTCTAAACACATATACACGGAGAGGTGTGCGCCGAGTGCGCTTCTCTTGGTCTCCAGGCCCGAGCCCGCGCGAGCCGTCTGTAGTCTGGCCATCGAAAGACGCGCTGCCTGCAGACTGCGCGTTGGGTGCGAAGTAACGTTGCTATTATACCAGCATCCAGCTGTGTCACCATCCAACTCATCGGCCGTTCTGCTCCTGCTTGCTAAAACATCTTGAATTTAGAGACCATGCCATTTTTCGATTCGAAAATCCGATGGCCCAGGTCGTCGGATTTTGGGCCAAAATCTGATGACTTGGATGCATCGGATTCTCAAATCGAAACAAATTCTGGTCTGATTTTACATTGTCGGACTGCATAGGTAAGCAGTTGCTTTCGTTTGGGGGATCGAAAAACACAGATTGGAAGCTCGAAATCGAACCGCATAGTAAACAGTCTCAGTATTCGGGCCTTCAGTACTGTGTTCATGCCCCCAGTAAATGCAGTTTTCAAGGCCGTCAACGGTTCTATCCGGCTCATACTCCCAGTACTCGCAGTATTCAAGGCTGCCAGTGCTGCAACACTATCAATACCCGGGTACACTGTTGTACGAGATCGGTGGTTTGTTTTCGCAGTACAGCAGTATTACGGGGGGGCATATTAAATAGGACCTGCGGTACAGACAAAAACCTATATGTTCCGCTATTTTCACTAACAATACTTGGTCCTATTTACTATGGCCCCCCGTAATAGTAGATGCCAACGCACCTCCCAAACGCTAACATCCAACGACAGGATGTTGGCGGCTGAGACGCTGCTGAGATGCCGAGACTCTCCGTCATGGCGCTGACTCACACCTCAACTAAAACACGTCGCATGGACGTATCATATAGCCCATACTGCGTTTGTCAAGACATGGTTCGTACTAATACAGCAGTTATTGTTAGCTGTAAGAAGCAGTTGCTGCTGTCAGGTGTACCTCTGGCTCTTGTCTTTGGTCTACGGTCGTACTGCTGTTGTTCGCTGTACATACCGGTACAGGGTATTTGTTTTTGCGACATACATACCCTCTTGTTAGTTTTTAACTTGTGCAGGATCGATCATGTACGACTGACTGCTGCAATCTAGTCTACTACTTTACATAGCCTACACAATTACTGCTTGCCCCCCCGCGCCCTGCGCTGTACCAAGAAAACATAGCAACATAGACAGAGAGTGGTTCGTACAGCAGTACGAGTACATTGTAGACGACTCTGGTGTCTGTACTGCCGGGTACATCAAGGTAACTCTTACTCTTTCAGCAGTAGAGGGGGCAGATGCAACATCCGCCGCACATGCCTCGACGAGGGAGTCACCTGCTTTGCCGATTGCTTGTTGACGTGAGGTTTCTTGGGGCTTTCTTTGCCTGCTGCCCTCCCCCCCTCACCTCCACCTCTGGCCTTGTCTGGATGACGTCCATCTCTCGCAGCACCCTTGCTGTGTCGTTTAGTCATCGTGATGGCTGCTTACCTGTACCAGGAAGCAGCGTGCGCAACAAGCTTCGAACGTCAGCAGACGGATAGCTGCCTGGTGGTGTGCTGGTGCAGCCAAACAGAAGTTTCTTCTCAAAGTTGAATTGCTGCCAACATCTCCTATTAATAGTGCTCTAGGGTCGTCAAGCAGTCAACGTCCGTTGCATGACGATGTGAATTACAGCACTAATCCGTGCGCGACGACGCGACGGCGCACACCTACATTCCGTGAAGAAAATTTAAAACCTTTTCATATAGAGTGCTGAAGGCCCTATTTTGGGGTAGGGGGGGAACCAAAACATCCCCTCTCACTGGCAGTCACACTGGAAGGAATAGACGGCGTGATTTTTTTGCGCACAAGAGCATAGGAGCACAGGAGCACAGGAGCACACAGCAAGCGATTGCTCGCCGAACTGTGTGTCGACTGCGCACAAGAACGATCTACCACTGCGTGACCCCTACGAGATGCTGGCCTTCTGAAGGTAGGAGGAAGCGCACGCGCCGGCCGCCGCTGCTTCCGCTGCTTCCGCTGCTGCCTGCCTTTCTGTTCGCACGGAAGAACACCAACAGACAACGACTACAACCAACACCGCACCATTCCACTTCTCAAAATTCATTAGCAAAACTTCACGAATATTTTTTACTGCCTACTTCCCCCGATTTCTGATTCAACGCGCCAGACACAGACAAGCAGACGCAGACACCCTTGGCGCGGAGACTAGCCCACCTCGACAGGGAGCCCTCAGAGGTCGTTCGGATATCCAGGAGAGCTCGCAAGCGTGCGCGCAGCAGGCGCGAGGAAAGGAGGAGTTGGGGACTGCTGGAACGGGTTTCCCCCCCCACGCCCCCCCCCCTTTCGGCCCGGAGGGCTTGGAATCAAAATAATCAGGGAAATCTACGGGGGTCTTCGCGCGTTTCGTAGCTTTTTGTGGACGGTCCACCTGCGGCGGGAGATAAGTGCTCTCTGCTGGAAGAAGGGGGAGGGAGAGAGCCATGGTGCTTCGACGGCAGGCGGTGTCGTTCGTGGTTGTTGCCACGCTTCTGATGGCAGGTGAGATGCGATGTCGCGCGATAGTTTTTCACTCCCCTTCCCTCCTGCCTGTCTGTTTGCGCCCCAAAAAAAACTGTTTGTGTGTGTGAGAGGAGAGCCGGCTGCTGCAAAATCCCCACGAGCTACGAGAGAGCGAAAAATGTGACCAGTTTTCACTGCTTGTTAGTACGGAGAGAGACTTTTTTTTTCGTGTTGTTTTTTTGGTTGTGGGTGAGATCGATGGTTGCCCCCACCCTCCTCTCCTTCTGCCCCTCCTCCTGCTCCTGCTCCTGCTCCTCCTCCCGATCTCATCCTCTTCCTCCTCCTCCCTTGTGTGTCAATGCATGTTTATCTGTGTGGTTTGTCTCGGGGTAGCTCTTTTCGACATCCTCTGTGAGAGAATCAGCCCTCTGTAAGGACTGCCTAAAACGTACCGTACCTGGTATATGTTGGTCCTGCCTGTAGGACTGCTGCTGATCACGTACGTACGGTGTGCGGTTGGCATCCTCTCGCAGTTAAAATAAGTCTACTTGTATCCCCCCTGGCCATACCTTCTTTCCCACATATACGAGTATTGCAGAATATAGCATAGCGCCCCTGGGCGCGAGGGGTTGCTCTGCACGCGGCACGCGGGTCCCAGTAACACTTCTTCTATTACGGTTGACCCACTCCGCTTCCTGGCGATTTCCTTCAAGCAAAAATCCACAGAATGCCACCATCCTTCACACCCACACCGGGTTTTTATAAATTTTGAAATACGTCAGCCGTGAGTTCGACTGATTAAATAGTTGATACTCAACTCTTTGCAAACCGGGTTTTATAAATTTGTGAAATACGTCAGCGGTGAGTTCGACTGATTATATATGATAGTTGACACTGCTGTACTCAACTTTGCAAGCTACTGCGTAATACGCCGCGTCTTTGTAGCGTAGGCGGGGCGCGGGTCGGGGCCCCGCCTGTGTAGTTTGGCGATACATAAAAAAATGGTAGTGAATGCATTCAATTCGCGATCAATCGTGCAGCTCTACGGCTGCTGCTGTGTGTGTTAGCAGTGGGTTGCATTATGTATGTGCGTTATTCATATTAATAAATATTATTATTATAGTCAAGGCTGCCATTCTGCTGGGTCGTCTTGGTGCAACTTGTCATCCAATCCAGAGATCCACGAAAATACGAGACAACGGACCCACACACCACACTCGCCATGTCGGAATTGAAAACGAACTACGGTATACTCGTACCATACGAATTTAACTTGTTTTTTTTTTTCAGAAACATGTTTTTTTCAGTTTTGTTTTATTATTAATAGTAATACTTGATTTTCGCATATCCCCCCCCTGTCTGGGACTATAAGAAGAGAGTGGGTTTTAATATGGAATTCGGGCAATATATGCTGCGCAATAAATGACAGCAGATAACACCGAGCTTGAACAAGTTGACTTTCCGGTTCTGATGTTCTGATGAACTTGTCGGTCGGCGTTTCGTGCGCCATAACACGGTGCACCGTAGTTTTTGTGGCCAGGTCACTAGCCGATGGTTGCTGCACTGCAGTAGCCGTCCCTTGGCCAATAAGCGGCGCTCTCTGCTATGGCGGATTTGCATACGAAGCAGCGGAATGCGGCGAAGAATCCCCCGGGTAGACCGTTTTATGGCTTAGAGGTGCACGTACCAGTATCTATTTTTCTATTTTCTATTTTCAATTTTCAGCCACGTGGTGCTCGTAACGGTGTGCTGCACTCGATGGTACCAAGCACCAAGCAGGGTTTCCAGGGTATTGGGGTCAAATTCTGAAACCATGTATATACCCGACTGCTGGTAACCGGTACCTGGTACCTCGCGGTGAACCTTTCACTGCTGCACTGCTGCTTGTACAGGAATGGTACGTATACGGATAGGGTGGGTATCCGAACCTCTTGGTCGAACCTAAAAGGGGTGGACTAAACTGCTAACGAGGGCTGGTAAGTAAATCCATGGCATGAAACACGGGAAGAGGGTGCATGCGTGTGGCACAAGATGGACTGGAACCCGGCACAAGAATAGGGAAGTGTATTGGGCGATTTTTTTTTACCCAGTTCTCCAAGGATTATGAAAAAGAACGAAACGAAAGAAAACATACCCGCAGGTACTCGTGCATGAATACGTGCCAGGTATCAGCCTCTTTCCGAGTATATAGTTTATTCCCGAATTGGGAGTTTGGTCCTCAACCTGTTATTAATAGTAGGGTTTCCAAGGTACCTGGTATTAATACCTGGTAGTTGATAACAACCCGTTCTACCCGCCGGGTACGTAAATAGAAACTCCTGAGGTAGACACGGGTAGAAACCCGGGTAGACGCGACTCGTCCGAAATGCAGGACGGGTACACACATAGACAACGAGTTTCGTGACGGATGTCTGTCTGATTGGTGGAAAGCCCGTTTTGTTTTTGGAAGAATACCACCAAAACTCGCTGCGGAAGTCGCGCGACCGCCCCTGCCGTCGTCGAGCCTCCCAAAAGGTTGGGGTCAGGGTTTGGGCTAGGGCTGGTGTCGGGTTGGTCTGTGCCGACGTGCAAGAATGGAGTTGACCACGGATATGCGTCAAGAAGTTCGTTGCCTACCGTTCCTGCATTTAGGGCGAGCCGGTAAACGCGGGTACCAGGTATGGAGCGCCGTATACCACGCAGGATAACATACCTGGTGCTTGCTGTATCCCTTACGTATGGGGAGAGTTTCCGTGCCGATTTCTGCACAGAAATACCCTAAGGGGGGCACGCACCATCGAAAATGGTGACTTTTGAAACAAGTTCGCCCCCGGGTCTTCTCCAAGCACGCATCGCTCAGCTTTTGCACTCTCTCGGCTTCGAAAATCGCACGAAGAGGTGTGTCACAGTCACCTTGCATGCTACTGGTCTACGACCCGTTTTGGGACTGCATTCCCGTCTTGTGGACAAATAACTTGGAATTAGAGCCAGAAATATATATTTTTTGTACATGCAATGTACACACGGTGAACTCAATGCTGTGTACATACAGTGTACTACCAAAAGCAAATATGTCGGGAGACAACACTTTTAAGCCTTGACAGACGCCGTCAAGGCAAATGTCTTGACAGACAGCCTTGACAGCCAAAAACCGGGGACGCCAAGAAAAACCCCCGTTCTTCCGGAAACACCTGAAAATAATGTCGAAAGTAGTAGTGTTTTTTCCTGTATTTTTGTTTTTTTTCCGGCATTTTGATACATTTCCGAGTCCGATCTACAGAAAAATGCAATTGAAATGCAGGATCTCGATATTTTAAAATAAGCTCCATATAAAAAGAGTGTAACAGCTGCACGTAAAAATAAAAAAATACACACGTATGGCGAGGCTTTTTCTGCCAGGCGGGGTAGGGGACATATGTCTAGACAGGTGGGTTTGCCTTGACAGACAGACAGCTTGACGCTGACTTGTCTCCTGACATGTTTGGCCAAAAGGGTTGATAAATGCGGCCGTGAGAAATTGAGGCTCGTTTTCCCCCCACGATAGAAGTCAACAAGAAAATAACAGGAAAAATGGGCGTCCATGGGAAATCCCATATAATGGTCGGTGGTGACCTGTTGTTCTCACATGAACTCGTCGCTAAAAGTCCCGTTCGTGGTGTGACAGGACAGGCTTGAGCATCTCTGGAGTGAAGTATTTGCTGAATCGTGGCAACACAAACAATATTATTTTTTTTCCCTCGACCCCACGTTGACGGGCGCCTTTTGTTTGCGAGTACTCGTAGTGGACTCTGTCAGTGTCACTGTGGACTCTGTCCGTATCACTCGTCGCACTCGTTTATTGTATGGTTGTATTCTCTGATGAATCTCGCCGGAAAAAAAAGGTATTGTACCTCATAGACGGGTATTTATTTACCGGTACGTGTTCGCAACATAAGCTGGGTGGCGTGTGTTTGCCGGCAGTGCGAAACCTGCCCTAAAGGTGTCGCGCCCACGGCCGCCCCCGCAGGCCCCCACCACGGCGGGCGCCGACAGGGCATCTTCTCTCCTCTCTACAACATGTGCTGCCACCATTCGGCATGGTACCGACACCATCCTCATCCTCAAGAGCAAAGCTCTCCCTCACGTGGATAGGCCCGTTCAAAATCCTCGCCTTACATGGGCCCGACACCAGAGCCTCCGACATCCCCGACGGCCGTCCGTCCTCTTGACGACGAACCCCTCTACTTCGGCCTTGCTTTCAGACGTGCCGGCCCGCGGATCTAACTGCCGCGCCTCCTTGGTTCCGATGTAAGTAAGCCTTGCCGGAACCCCAACGAAAACTCTCTCGGGGAACCGGAGGTCGGAGAACACGCATCCAAAGGGATCTCGCGGAGGCACATGGTGCAATTGGACGCGAGTCGGCGAGTGTAGAAAGCGCTGAACCTTTTTCGCGATAAAAAACGCCTGCCAAGGCACGTAACGTAGTGGAGGGGGGGGAAGAAGGGCCTACTGCTGTGTGTCACCCCGGACCTGAGTCGCGACTGTTACTACGGGGGACCATAGTAAATAGGACCTACGGTACACACAAAAGCCTATATATTTATCTATTTTTACCAACAATATTTGGTCCTGTTTACTATAGTCCCTCGTAATGGGAGGGAGCAGGAGCAAGAAAGGCGACGATATTGAATGGGATGGGGAAACAAATACAATAATAAGTCCTGTCGCAAGGCGTTGTGTGAAGTCGCTGGCTGGGCAGGAGATCCCCCGTAGATTACAGAGCCCGTCGTAGATCGCGGAGAACCCGGGGTCGTAGATTCCGGCTTCAACGCCTCACGCGAACGCCCAGCGGCGCCGTGCGAGGGGAAGGGCGCACCCCGGCGAAGAAACCGCGCGAGAAGGCGGTCGGTGCTGGGATGGACCCGACCCGCAAAACCACGAAGTGCTGCCCTGCGCCTGCGGACTGTAATCGGTACTTTTTTTTTTCCTTTCTTTTTTTTCTTTCTTTTTTAGGTATTCCGCTCTGTGCGGACTTGGCGGAAGTGGAAGGCTCGCTGTACGTTATACTTATATTCCGATGGTCCTTATATTTCCATTCAGGGTGGTACGTTTACATGGAACGTACGATACTTAAAGATATCGGAAAAATATATACGATATTTACACATGTGATAGGAGACGTCTACTACCTGACCCCATTTTGATGTAGGAAAGTACGCCAAGGAGGCATGTGTGTACCATCGCGGGGCGGGGGGGGGGGGGGGGGGGGTGAGGGGGCCCTGCTTCCGGAGCACTGCGTCCAGAGCCCTGATCCCTGATCTCTAGTCTAAGCTAAGGTTGATCACTGGCATGGGTTTGAAGATCAGACGGGACCAAACTGGTACATACTGGTAGAACAGTATATACTGGCGTGTCGTATATCGGAACCTACCTGCTTCCAATCTGTCTGGGCTGTGATGGCGTCCGTCATACTGATGAGACGAACTGAAATTTCTTACGTGGTCGACGAGCGACATGAAGAAGTGCTGCGTGTGTACCCCCTTCGCGCGACCAAAACGAAGGCATGTTTTATGTAGCAGCAGCGGGGGAGAGGGGGGACGCCCTGCTTCGGGACGCCTGATTGATATGAATGATACCCTTTCTGCCAAACCCTTGGAATAGATGATAGATCTAGATCATCTGTTAAATAGTTCTTCATTTGCCGTTGCGAGAGGTTGTGCAGGATCTGCCTTATAGGGCGGATAGATCCAACCCAGGAACCATGGGCTAGGTCATGCGGAATTTACGGGTCCCACCCGGCAGCATGATCCATACCGGTATCATACAAGGTTAGGGAAATATCTGCCTTGAAAGATCTGGATCATGAGGTGGGAGTTGATGATCTGGTAGGGGTGTGAAATAATTTCCGTAGCTTGCTGTACTTTTCGGGATATTCTGCTTATCTATTCCGGGGGACCATAGTAAATAGGACCTACGGTACAAACAAAAACCTATATATTCACCTATTTTTTCTAAAAATATTTGGTCCTATTTACTATGGTCCCCCGGAATATCGATAGTACCTACATGGTTTTGATACCCCCTAGCGCAATTGACTCTTTGAGGACGCACGTATGGTGACCGTACGTCGTAGCAAAGACGTGCGCGGCTTTTCAAGCGACTTTTTACGGTGTAACAGGTGTTGTGAACCGATGACCGAGACTCTCTTTTTTTTTGCTTTTTTTGGGGGGTTAAGATCAAAGACCGACTTGTTTTTCAAACTCTTGTTTATTTGCAAAAAAAAACAAAACTCTTGTTTATTTGCAAAAAAAAAAAAAAAACCAAATAAATCTGTTTGCGTGTTTTCACCGAAAAATCGTACAGTTTCAGTTTCTGCTCCGGTCTGTTTTTATTTTGTAAACCGAAACCGACCGACTTTTTTCTGCGAAAAACCGAAAACCGACCGAGGCCATTTCCTTTTTTGGGTTCCCAACACTGCTGTGTGTAAAACGCAAGATAGCACACCCCCTCATACCTAACACACCCCCTGGATGGAATTTCAGGTCCGAGTTTCTCCAAAGCAAGGGGGCACTAACATCGAAAATGATGTTGTCTTTGGACATAAATATTACGGGGGACCATAGTTAATAGGACCTACGGTACACACAAACACCCATATATTTCCATATTTTTAGTGACAATATATGGTCCTATTTACTATGCCCCCCGGTAGTAGATATATGTATTATTGGTCATGTTTCTATAGACGGACGCCTCGCTCATCGTTTGGGCTCTTGTCACCGTTTTAGAAAAATCTGCTCGTGGAGTGGTCTCACAGGGGCTGTTCTAACTTGTCACCCGTGTGATATTACGGGGGGACATAGTAAATAGGACCAAATATTGTTGGTAAAAATAGGTAAATATATAGGTTAGTATGTATGCCGTAGGTCCTATTTACTATGGTCCCCCGTAATAGTGTCATACGGTACCTGGCTGGTACTATTTTCGACTACCCTTGTGTGACTTGATTTTGGTATAGCGACCAACATTATGCCTATTGCGGCCTTATCAAGTACTTGTAATAATACGAGTACGAGCAGTACAAAAACGCCAATTAATAGGACCTATGGTATACATAAAAACCTATACACCTGGTATATATATTCATCTATTTTTACTAACAATATTTGGTCCTATTTACCATGCCCCCCCGTAATAGTAATATTAGCAAAATGAGGCGGGCTGAGATTTGCAGGAACACGTCAAATTCGGGAGTTCATTCTACTGCTGTGGTATTAGTATTAATAGTATTAATATTAATAGTAGTGATTTATTTTGGTGTCCCAGGTACAACGACATCCGCTTCTCATATAATGCGTCCAGTCTGGACTGGCTTTCTGTTAATCGTTTCTTATTACTTGTACGGTATTATGGGGGACCATAGTAAATAGGGCCTCTACGGCGGTACTGACCAAAACCTATATATTTCGCTATTTTTACTAACAATATTTGGTCCTGTTAATAGTCACTACGGTCCCCTGTGATATTTAGTACGAGTAGCAAGTGTCCGGTACTGCTTCATCTGTTATCGTATTACTATTACGGGGGTCCATAGTTAACAGGACCAAATATTGTTAGTAAAAATACCTAAATATATAGCTTTTTTATGTATGCCATAGGTCCTGTTAACTATTGACCCCCGTAATAATAGCCTGGTAAAGCGACTATTAATAATATGCCTGGTGCGGTCTGTTGTCAACCATGTAACCCTTTTGGAACTTCTGTCTCGTTTTCAGGACATTCCGCTCTTAACCCGTTTAGTACTGCAGTCCCGATTTGGGGACGAACCACTCTAACTCCAAGTGGTTTGTCGCCACGTCGGGACTGCGGTACCAAAAGGGCTAAGTCTATCTTCTGTACAAGCAGTTTTCTCCGAAGACGAGACTGCTGTGCAGTTTGCCCTAGAAGACTAAAAAATTATCATTGTGGGAGCGCGCAGAAGCACGACTCACTGCTGTAGTAATGGGAAACGGAGTATTGGTGCGTGAACGCAGGGGGATTGCCTTGTTGTTGTGTCGGTGGTTTCATCTGGTTACTATTAATATTAATAAGGAAGAGCGTGCAGCATAGCAGTGCAAGAATCACTATTGCTGTCCGCGTCTGGTACAACAGCAGTATTAATATTACGGGGGACCATATTTAATAGGACCTACGGTACACACAGAAAACGTACATATTTCGATATTTTTATTGGCAATATTTGGTCCTATTTACTATGGTCCCCCGTGTTATTGGTAGTAGTGGTTCCTTATTTTGCACACTCTCTAGGGCCCCATACGTACGTGCTACCCGGCAGCTTGGGCTGTTTTATGGGCTCGTCGATGCTGCGATTAGTCGTCCTTAGTGTTCTGCATGCTTTGCCCTCTGAAACCCTGAAACCCTGAAGGCGTCTAGAAGCAGCGGTAGGTTTGCGTGATAATGGGTGCGTTATTTTACTATGCTGTACTGCCTGTATTGTTGTTGTTGTTTTCTTCACATTAAACCGTTCTTTCTACGCGTCGACATCCAGCACAACCAGTGTCCGTGCCGATTCTTCAAACCTAGAGAGATACAAGTTCTGTGGTCACAAAGCTACGCCACAGAGATACTACGTTGCCACGTATGAAATGCAATGCCATGTCATCATACTGCGTACGACAGGCACGACATACACATTCCATGACCTAGAGAAACAAAAACGAAACAAAGAGAAAAAACAAAAACAAAAACAAAGACAATTCGAAAGAGAAAAGAAACAAAAATATACCTGGTATATGTATATACTTCAGTATAGCAACAAACCATCGTACCCCCACGTAGGGGACGTGGCAGACACTTGAAAAGAACGAGCTGGAAAAAAAGAAAAAGAAAAAGAAGAAAACACCACTAGTCGTCAACAGAGTAAGACTAAGAACCAAGGTAAAAATAACAGTCAAACCAAACAAAGCACAAGGCATGCTCCAGGTAGCGGCAGCAGTTTATGGTACGAGTAGCACAGCCAGGGTCTCCCTGCTGGCCCGCCTGGTACCTTGCTACCCTGTCTGCCACCATCGTCCAGCGTTCGTCAACTATGCCCGGCCCCTCGGCGTCAGACAGTACGAAACAAGCAGAGCAGGCTCGTCATCCACCCACGCCACACGACTCCTTCAATAAGGCTTATCAATCGGAGAAAGGAAGAGAAATGAAAATCACATAGGGTCACCGCAAAGAAGACAATAAAATGAAATAAAAATAAACAAAAACAACAGGAAGACAAAGGAAGACCACGTTCGAACCAGCTGCACCAGTTAGTGGTACGAGTAGTATAGGCATGTTCTACTTCTTAGTCTGCCCGGTACCTGGCTACCCTATCTGCCATCTCCTTCCTACTTTCGTCCACTGCAGTTTCCCTGCTACTCCTCTTCCCCCCCCTCTCCGCATTCCCTTGGTCGGGTTTTCTGCTACTCCTCTTGTTGCCCCTCCTCCCCCCATTCCCTTGGACACCACCCACGGCGGATGCGCGGCGCTGCCTGCTCAGCTCAGCCTCAGCCTCGTGCCACCTCACCATGAACCGTTCGGCTACTTCCAGGATCCCCCGGTACCACTTCCCCGCCTTTTTTGCAGCAGTGGGCCACAGTGCGGTCTCAACTCCAAACACCAAGGGAGCAAGTTCCGTTGACCCTTCGGTGGCGCGGAACTCCCTAAGGTCTTCGACTACGCATCTATGCCAAGTCTTAACCTGTCCGCCAGGTCTCGGGTTCTCCCCACCAGCAATCGTCCCGAACATTACCCGGCTGGGTAATCGATCCTTGCTTTGCCGTGCCACCCCCCCCGCGAAGAAGAGACGCCGTTTGCGGATGGTCGTTTCGATGCTCTCGCAACGTGTCATCTTGAGGGCCTTCGCGTACGAGAGGGTGGCATGGTCAGTACGAAGTCGGCGCTGGAAGCCAATGGCTCGCAACAGGACTTGGTGGTGAGCCGTTCGAAGCTTGGCAAAGTGTTCCGCTCTGAGGGTCCACGTCACACACCCCGTAGAGCAGGGTCTCAATCGCCTCGGCCTTCAGCATTCGGACTTTCAGGCTAAGGGGGGCGGTCGTCCTATCATACAGCTCCGGGCCGAACCGTTTGAGGCATGCTCGCATGAGACGGATCCGTCGGTCGATTTCGAGCGAGAGGTCAGCATTTTCGTGGATAACGCCGCCTAGGTACAAGAACTGGGCCGTCTGCTTATACCTCTGGCCTGCTGCTTCGATAACGAGCGGTGGTGTGAGGGTTTTCTGGTCTGGCGTTTGTAGAAGCATAGTCTCTGTCTTCTTTTCCGACACCGTAAGGCCTGCTGCTTCGAAGACAGTCACGATGACTGTCATCATTTTCGCGAGCCCTTCAGCCGACTTGGAGACAATCCCTGCGTCATCGGCGTACAACATGCCCCATACAGCCCTTCGCACGCACGCCAACGGCTCCTGCTCCTCCGTCCCGACTACTCCAGCATCACTAAGTTGGACCAAATCCCTTACGATTGCTTCGTCATGGCTAAAGCGTACTAGTACGACGTGCAACGCAGCAGCGAAAAATACGTTGAACGGTAACGGTGACAGCACACAGCCTTGCCGCAGCCCCTGCGTGACATCAAACCATTCCGAGTGCTCGCCGTCATCCGTACGCACGCGAGCCCGCATGCCATCGTGGAAATTACGGATAATTCTCAGCATCTTGGTTGGTACGCCAAAACGTGTGAGTACTTCCCATAACAGCTCTCGGTCGACAGAGTCGTACGCTTTCTGCAGATTGATGAAGCACAAGTACAGGGGGATTTCCCTCTGTCTTCCAAGCTCTTGCAACCGGCGCACGACGAACAACATATCGTTGATTGTGCGGGGCGGAGGCCGCACTGTTCCTCCGGAGTAATTCCTCGGTCTCGCAGTAGTTGCTGAGGCGCGACGCGACGATTTTCAACAAGACTTTGCCTGCGCGGGCAACCAGCGAAATCCCTCTGTAGTTGTTGCAATCAGTTCGGTCCTTCTTTTTGTGAAGGACCTTGATGATCGCGTCTTTCCATTGCTGGGGGACTTCTCCTGTTACCCAAACATTGACAAGGATGTTGTGAAAGCACTGGGCGAATGCGGGGTGGTCGATTTTCAGGAGTTCGGCCGGGAGACCATCTGGCCCGACAGCTTTCCAGTTTGACATCCCCTTAAGTGCTTCCGTCATCTCGTCCATGGATGGTTCATCTCCGAGCGACAGTTTAAGCGGTCGTGGTGGCAAGAGGTCGATGATCGTGGAATCGAGTTTAAGCGATTTCGTGTTCAAAAGTTTGTGGTAAAACCTCCCCCACCGTTCACGAATTCGCGACTTATCCCGCAACAGCGTGCCATCCTCGTCCCTAATGAACTGTTCGCTGCTCGCTTTAGTCCCTTCCAATCCTACCGTACTCTTAAGGTGCTTGTAAGAGCCTCTCTGGCCGTTGTTCGCTAGTAGTCGTTCGGTTTCAGCGAGGTACGCTTCGAAGTACGCATGCAGTCCTGCGGCAATCACCTTCTGCAGGTTCGCACACGCAGATCTCAGTGTCTTCCACGCGGTTCTATCCTGGGGGTGGGCACGCAAGAATTGCCGTGCATCCTCCCTCGCTGTCCATGCTAATATGAATGCGGCCAAGGTTTCGGCAGACTCACACCATCCATGTCTGCGGTGGCGACGTGGAGGGGGTGGTACCTCTTTTTCGACCGCATCAATAATAGCCGCAGTGAAAAACTCAACCATGCCAGACGTATTACGGGGCTGGTTAAGCTGGTTGAGAGTGGAGATGACCCTCGCGACTACTCGATCACGACACGTTCCATCGGACATAAAAAGCTGCCTGTCGAACTCTCGGCGTTTTGTCGGTCTACGTATTTGTCTGTTGGACGCAAAGTGACCACTGAGTCGGGCTTTGACATACAAGATGTTGTGGTCTGAGTCAGCCTTAGCTGGGGCAGGAGGCTGTGGGATGACTTTAACATCTTGTACTCTAGGTCGATGGGCTTGACGGGTTAGGATGTAGTCGATCCGCTTACGGTCACTCGGGCTGGTGCCGTTGTGTGTATGCGAAATCCCACCCTTGCGCGTGCTGAAAAACGTGTTGGTGAGAGCTAACTTGCAATTGGTGGCGAACGACAGGAGTCGTCTGCCATTATCATCACGAACATCACGCCCATATGCTCCAAGCACTCTATTTTCATCATCACCACACCCTTCCATCCTCTGTCCAGTTCGCGCGTTGGCATCCATCAGTACAAACAGACACTCTTTCGTCGGGATCTTTTCCACCAACTCCTCCAGCTTCTGCCAGAAGCTACGTTTCAGTCCAACGTCTTTGGTACAATCAGTTGGAGCATACGCGACGACGAAATTAACTGCCTCGTATTTGCTAGCCAGCTCAAAGCGCATAGACATAAGCCGCTCGTCAACGAACTGATGAGTGTACACAGCCTTACTGCACAACGATTCCTTTACAGCTAGACCTACTCCGTACAGCCCTTGCCTAGCAGCTGTTGTTTCCTGACGTGAACAGAAAACGCGATACCCTGCCGCACGAAACGTCGTGCTACCGGTCCTCCGGGTTTCCTGCAGGCCAATGAAGTCACATCCGAGTTGCCGTCCCTTCGCCAGTACACTCTCGTCATGTCCATACCCGTTCTTCCCCTTTACAGCCAGGGTGCGCACATTGTAGGTCGCTACCGCGACCAGTGCCTCCTTCTGTCTCTTACGAGCCTCGCGTGCTGCTTTCTTTGCCAGCCGACGTGAGGCTCGTCCCCGCCTCCTTTTTTTCTTCTTTTGTTTCTTTTTCTTCTCTATGGCGAAAGTGGCTCTCCGTTTCGTAGCCCGGTACTCGCCTTGGTTTCCGTTGGCTGGGTGCAGCCGTCCCAGCCAACGCCGACATTCCCATCCTTCCTGTCGTGCATGCATACCCACGCTGTGGCCAGCCTCTCCACTCCCCCGACTGCCCGTGTAGCGCTCTCTGCTGTGGTGATGTACCCGTCCCGCCAGAGGGATGAACTCCTTGGCGTTGGGGTTAAGAAGAAAAAACATCACCACCACCCCCCACGCGGTCCTTAAAGCGACCAGGCCACCAGCCGGACCGCGCAAGGTACCCTCTCTACTCAGCCAGAAGCTCGATGTTCGTGTGACTGTCGCTAGACCGTTGCAGATCCTTGCGGACTTCCTCGGCCCACCCCAAGGACGGGGCAGGCCGAAGATAAATATTACAGTAGTACCGTCCCTCTCACCACTAACGTGTAATCGTGCGCAGGTTGGCTTGCTTATTCCGGGCGCGCGCGAAACCACACTCTTAAGACACTAACTGATTAGGCAGGGGGTTTTATCGTTTTCTGCAGGCAGGCTCTCTTGTGAGTTACGTTCTTATGAGCGAGCCGGTACTGCTGTGGTACTATTACGGGGGGCCATAGTAAATAGGACCAAATATTGTCAGTAAAAACAGGGAAATATATAGGGTTTTGGGTGTATCGTAGGTCCTACTTACTACGGTCCCCCGTAATACGACTTCGTCATTCAGCAGTACCCTGGTGTACTATAGCAGTTTAAAGTACTGCCTTCGTATATGTACAACGAGACGAGGAAACTCAAAGTAATGAACAGCCGTTTCTCCTGCCATTCACTGCTGCGTGCGGTGCGCTGTCGTAAACACAGGGACCATGATGACCCTGGTTAGTTCACTATTAGTTCACTATTCTCCCCCGAGCTCTGATCCACTTCATGGCGGTCCCCGCACTATTCGTTCAGGGCGGCTGGAATGTCCACGATTCTCCATATATCCCGTTATAGTGCGGTACTCCACTTTGTTTACACCCGCAACAGTGTGGTACAGAGTAGTATCTCGCTATCCCGGGATAGTGCGGAGTCCCTCAACAGTGCGGTTACAGAGTCATGTCAGGCGACCCATTGTTACTACTCCCTTCAAAGAGTAGTGCTGTATTTTGATATTCCGTCTCGTGGAGGGATTTAGAATAATCTTATAATTTTATTATTGATCGTAGATTTTGTGTAACAACTGTTAGAACTGCTTTATGTATGTACAGAGTTTCTTCGGTATGACTTGGGATGAGTTGTGAGTAATTTTTCGATATTAAGACCTATGCCAATAGATTCGCAAAGTTTCCATAAAAAGTTTGAATTCCAAAAATACCCATCATCTTTTTTCGGGTACAGCGTGTGCTATGAGCACGATTCGTCAAACGGAAAGTTTCCAAACTTTTGGAAAACCCCGAAAAAACAATTCTGGGGCCGATGTTGGGCCAAGATCGGCTTCAGAAAAACTCAGGCGGATGTTTTAGTTCAAAGGCGAGATTCCGAGTCCTCGACAGACATCGATCGACAAAACCAACGACTGCGTCATGAATTCTGAACGGAGTGCGCTCGTTAGGGGCTCCGACCCTCCTAGGGTCACCGTGTTCACACAATGGCCGGTGAAATGTGCCAGGAGCTGGCCAGGCGTATGATGAAAAAACGATCGGCCGCTGGTGTACAATTAACAAATGACAAAAATTCTCGTTCCGTCTCGAATGGGAGATATAGGCTTTTTTTCAGGTTTGGGAGGATACCGTAGGACGCCGCCGGCAAGCTCTCCCCCCCCCTAGACCATGGATCCTCCTGATGGCTTCGAGGCCGTCATCTATACTCGTTGGCCTTGCCCGACGCCAAGCGGGTTGGCCGTGGACTGAGTGTATGTCGAGATCGAGCGTCTATCGTCGCACGGGCTGATTTTTATCAACGAGTTGGCCCTTCGCAACGAGAAAAAACGAATTGCGCCGCCTGCAGCCGTTAGAAAAAAAGAAGGAAGGAAAAAATCAAACATTTTTTCCTTTTTTTTCCCACAGCGGCGATACGAGGATATCTTCGGCTGTTATTTGAAAGAAATCTTTTCGAAGGAAAACTTTTTGACTTCGCGTCCTCAATGGCGTAGGTCTCGCAGCTTAGGTTTTACTATACCTGGTATCTCACTTAAGGTAACATGTACTCCTATCGCGGGGGGGCCATAATTAATGGGACCCAATATTGTTATTACGGGGGTCCATAGTTAATAGGACCTATGGTATACATAAAAACCTATATATTTACCTATTTTTGCTAACAAAATTTGGTCCCGTTAACTATGGACCCCCGTACTAGTACAAACAGGGAAATGTGTAGGTTTTTGTGTGTACCGTAGGTCGTATTTACTATGGTCCCCCGTAATAGAGCGATGCAGGACTGTGTTGGGATACTGGTGTTGTTGGAATTTTTGGTGTTAATGGTGTCGGTGTTGGTATTACTATTACGGGGGGTCCATAGTTAACAGGACCTATGGTGTACATAAAAACCTATATATTTCCTATTTTTACTAACAATATTTGGTCCTATTTACTAGGGTCCCCCGTAGTAATAATAGTGTCGATGGTGATGGCGGTACTGGTGCTCTTGACGCTTACATTTTCCTTCTTTTTTGTGACGCGTTAGCCAGAACCATTATTAAGGTCATAGCATTAGCAGTATCGAGCAATCGAATGGGCTGCGTTTCGGACCCGTTTTTTCGGCATTGGTCGGGAGGGTGGTGGGTGGGTGGGTGGGTGGGTGGGTGGGTGGGTGGTGGGTGGGTGGATGGCGCATAGCTCTGGACGTAATATCGAAAGTTTCGATAGTCGATATATCGGAATGTCGAACGTGTTTGCCCTCCATCCTCCGGCATCCGCGTGTTTCTGTGTCGGGACCGTACGAAAGCTTCGATGTATCGATTGGCTTTTTTTGTTCGTCGATATCGTATTGAACTCGGTTCTCGTTCGATACCCAACACTATTAATAGTGGTGTGTCCCTACACCCGGGTAACTAACGTGTTTGGTAGAGTATAGGTTACCCAGGTAGGGTACCCTAGTTACCCGGGTCCCACGTTGAGTTTGTACAGGGGTGCGATCGTTTTTCATCGCTCGATTTTCCCAGCACGGGAAGGTTGCCAATAATACCGAACAAGTACCGAACAAGGTGTTTTCGGAAAGATCTAGTCGAGGGGAACCTTAACCTTCCGATAAAAAATAATGTTGGACGTTTAGCACTATTAATAGTAAGCACCCTTGCCGTTGTCAAGAGAAAGAAAAGATGCTCTTAAAAGCGATCGCAAGCGCCACTGCTGTGCGGACTCAATGCTCTCTACGCACGATACTCTCTCGTGCAGAAGTTGACTGCGTTGCAGATAGCGCCTATTTTAGCAACGTGATGGACGAGGGAAAAAAATCCTGAATTCTTCTCGCTATGCATGAGAAAGGGGCGCACCGTGGCAGGGGTGCCTGCTGCGTGACCCCGGGTCTGAGCCAAGAAAGGCTGATCCCGAGCTGGAGAAATAGGGCGAAGATATTATTACGGAGGACCATAATAAATAGGACCTACGGTACACGCAAAAACCTACCTATCTATATATTTATTAATAGCTTTTTTTTCTAACAATATTTGATCCTATTTACTGCGATCCCCCGTACTGGATGCAATGGAGAGAGAGGAAGAAATACGCACAGCAGTAGTATTAGTAGTAACTGCCTGCCCGTCTTTAGTCTTGATCCCTTTGGTGCCAAGACAGTGATACGTTTGGTGTTGTCGATCGTCCACGAGCAGCGTGAACGCCGAGCAGTAGGGTACCGGTAGGATCACGCCCCCCCCCCCGCGCCGTACAATTCCTTGCGTAGTCACGCGGTTGTAACTCGAATACGAAGTTGTATCATCCCCCCCAATCGTTGCTGTAGTTGACGCTTTTTTTCGTCGGTTTTCCCTCTGAAGTCCCAAAGATTATCTGGTATCGAAGTACTTCTGGTATCGAAGTACGAGTACCATATCGGGGTATTTCGGTAGCTTTAGTTTAGTGCATGACCCGATGCCATACTCGTGAAATTACTGCCCTACGAAACACTCCCTTGCGTGGATGTTCCCGTGTTGAGATCACGTTTCTGTGACAATACTAGGGTAGGGTTTGCTAGGTAAGAGTTGGCGTTGTGACGTTGACTCATCACATGGGAGGCTCAAATATTTTCAAGGCTTTTCACGGTGCGGCTTTTTCTCACCATGCGGTTCAACCTTTGGAAAAAAAAACGAGCCGCACTGTAGGATTTTACGAACATGAAAAAACACCGCCTTCGTGTCAATAATGCCGCCCGCCCTTCGCGCCTGTGTTCCTCTTCCTCCTCTCGTTTTCCTGCTGATTTCGACAACCCTCCCTCCTCTCATTTTCGTGAGCCCCCCCCCCCCACCCCCCAAGTTGTCTCCTCATCACTTCCGACCCCCCCCCCCCCCCCCCCTCCTCATCATCCCCCCCCCCCCCCCCCCCCCCCCCCCCTACCTACTCCTCTCTGTTATCTGTTCCATTTTACTGTTTTGGCAGCGGTGGCTGCGACGCAAACGACAGACGAAGTTCAGGGCTTATCCCACGGCGTTACTGATAGCATTTTGGAGGAACACGCCCAGAATGGAGGCGTTTGGAGCAAAAGACGGGGATCCGAGACAGGTAAGAGGGGTTTCCACATGGCACTATATTGAATTTATGGTTTTGATTATATACGTACCTCGAATATTGGCACCAGGTATGATGCGGCTGTCCTCCGGAAAACACTTGGACTGCTAGTACTCCAACTCTTGCGTGGATCTTGAAGAGCAAAAATTACCACGGATCTAACTGTTGTGCTGGTTGATTCTTTGATGGCATCTTTTAGGCGGGTCGATTTGACCCGTGCCTGGCCAGTGCAAAACGAAATCGCCGGCGAGAAGAGAGCATTATTTTTATCCCGTCCCCCCCCTCCTCTGCCTCCGCCTCCTCCTCGGTGTACTTGTACTATCACTTCAACGCCTACTCTCGTGGGAAACCCTAGCGGGTAGCACCGGTGGTGAAGGAGATGCCGCTGGTGGTGGTGGTGGAGTGAGTGGGGGCCTGAAAACCCAGATAGAGGAATTGCAGGAGAGTTGGACGCGTGTTGCTGAGGGCGAGGCCGACCCTAACCTAACCCCGAAACCGAAACCGAACCCACGAAATAACGTGGGGGGTGTTAGCAGCGGTGGTGGTGGTGGTGGAGGTGGTGATGGAGGCTTGCGCGGAAGTGCTAGACCGGTGAGCGAGGTGCTCGGGGGGGAAAGGAATGTTGGGCCGGTTGGGAGGGAGGAGGAAAAGGAGGAGGAGTTCCAGGGCCTGGGGGGCTTTGTGGAGGACTTGTCGGTGGGGGTGCTCGGGGAGGAGAAAGAGGAGGAGGCATTTTGGGCTTCGCAGTATTCTGCCTACTCCAGCGACGCAGCGGCAAAGGAGGTGGCGCGTATGCAGATGAGGGAAGACTTGGCTTCAGAGATGTGGTGGGAGGCAGTGGGCACGGGGGGATGGGGGGGGGTGGCGAGCGTTTTGGAGAGCGGGAGAGACACGGTCGGAAGAGCTTTCGCGAAGTTTTTGTTGCGGGGCTTTTTGGAGCAGCGGCCGGAGAGGGGTAGTATCGGTGGTGATGCCCACGACACGTTTTCTAGGTGAGTGAGAGATGGTTAGGTTGGGGAAATTGGTATATTACGGGGGACCATAGTAAATAGGACCAGATTTGTTAGTAAAAACAAGGAAATATATAGGTTTTTGTGTGTATCATAGGTCCTATTTACTATGGTCCCCCGTAACAGGGGTGGTGGTAGGGGGGGGGGGGGGGGGTACTCGATACCATGCATGGCCACAGTCGTATGACTCATATACCCTCGCATCCCCACAATGCCGGGACGGAGCACGTCGGGTTTTCACCGACCAGGCAGACAGCTTACACCAAGCGCGAAGCGCCGTGAGGTTTCCGCCGAGTCGCATGAAGGGTGGGCTGATGCTACTAAGAACCGCTTGTGAGGCGGACTTGCATATAGATGACAGCTTCAATGAGTTGATTTGGTTGGTGGTATGAAGGGCGGGTTTGTGGTTTTGCTGTTGTCCGTGTTTTTTTGTTGTTGTTGTTTTTTGTTGATTTTCATTACTCTATTATTAATAGTAGTTGTTGGTGCTATTGGTGGTGTTGCTGTGGGTGTTATTTTTTATGTTTTGACTGTAGTGTGGTGGTGTTAGTGTCACTGAGATTCTGAGTTTTTTAGACCATGTTACATGGTCTTTTTTTTTCACATTCCAGGTATGAAAGCAAAACAAGAACCGTAAGTAGTGCGGAGGGGGGAGGAGAGCCTACTCTGCAGCCCCGTATCTGAGCTGCGACTACGAAGGGAGGAGAGCAGGGCAAAGATCACGAGAGGGATGATTTTTTCAAAGTAAATATTGACCCCTTTGGGACAAAAAAAATAATCTACTGTTGTAGAAGGGAGGTCTTGCCAACAATCCTTGATGGGGTGTCAGTGACATCATCGTACCATGCAGCGCGCCTTTCCTGCAAGTCATTTCGTTTAAGTGAAGGGTACTCCGTCTATCGTACCCTACTCAGCAGCCCAGATTGGTCTGTGTTGGGCGAAGTAAGCCATCTGCCCTGAAGAGCGCTAAGGTCGCGCCGGGGTGCGATCGTTTTTTTTCAGCGCTGGTTGCGATCGTTTCTCTCCTACTATTACGGGGGACCATAGTGAATAGGACCAAATATTGTTAGTAAAAATAGGTAAATATATATATTTTTTTATGTATACCATAGGTCCTATTAACTATGGACCCCCGTAACAACTACACCAAGGGTGCTTAAAAGTCGAGCATGTTTTTTTTTTTTTGGCAAGGCTCTCGGCCAGATATTTTCCGAACGCACCCTTTTGTTCGGTGTTGGCAACCTTAACCTTTTCCCGTTTCTGAAAAAATCGAGCGCTGGAAAACGGTGACACCCCTGTATGATACGAATTCAAACATTTTTTACGGTATACTTCGTACCAGGTACGGCCGGCGTTGTACTACTACTGTTGTCTCCGGTCATTTTTTTTTTTTACGCCTCTCCGTCTGCAGTCCCAAAGGAGTTAAAAAGGGAGGTATTAAGAGTATTAATAGTCGTTAATCGTAGGATGACGTTTGATCCAGTGATCCATTGATCCTTGAGGTGAGGCAGTTCATCAGCTCTGCCGACTGCTGAGCGCATATTCATGCATAGAAGTGTATTCATCTTAATAGTACATCCAGCAACGCAAGCGTTGTACCCAAACCGAGCAAGCCATGCTCGTCAAATTGTTGCCTCCTTTACGGCCACGCTGCTGTCTCTGCAATCGTTGTGTCCTACTTTGGTTCAAAGGATCAACAGTTCGTCCCCGAATCGTTGGTTCAAGCAGTCCAACCTTGCGACAGATCAGACCAGATCAGATGCTCGTTTCATCATCTCCAGTCGAAAGTTCGGGACGGATACACCCGTACGCGACAGCATTTCAGATTCTCCTCTTATGACAACGGGGGACCATAGTAAATAGGACCTACGAGGTACGGTGCACACAAAAACCTACCAGGTACGTATGTATTTACCTATTTTTACTAGCAATATTTGGTTGTAATTGCTATGATCCCCCGTAGTACGACGGTTGTATTTCACCCAAGGCTCGCAGCTTATTGTGATGTCAAACACTGAGCATGGGCTCTGCAAAGCTACTCGTACTATGCAGGTTTTTGGGGGTAGCGTTCCTCGCTGAGCACCAATGCTTAGCTGTAAATTCTTGAATTAAAAAAAGATACCATCCTGAAATTGTTTTCTCCTAACTCACTGCCACTCTGTCCAGGTATATTAGCTACATCAGGATATCCATAAATATAAGTTACGTATGTCACGTTTGAGACCGTATGACGCCGACTATTGACAAAGAGGCATTATTACGTATTCCTATCACGAAGAGAGGACGAAAAGAAAAAAAAAGTGAATTAACAGGGGATGGGCGGCTACCATCCCCGGTTTTGTCTTATACAGTAATATAAGCTACATACCGATCTGGTATCACGTTTGGTACCATACCAGGTACCACGACGCCGGAGATGAACAAAGAGGCATGATTACACATTCATATCATAAACAGGGGACGACAACAAACGTCCCCGGGGTATGCCCAGGGGATACCCGGATAACATCCCCGGGTTTCCGCGCGGGCGGATAACATGGTAAAGACGCGTCAACTTTATCATTTTTCCCCTTTTTTTTTTTTTCCCTTGCCACAACAGTACCGCGACAGCAGTAGGCAAACATAACAGCAGTCGCTACTCGTCCTGGTACAACAGTTGGTCCTGGAAGTAAGATGGGAGAGCCGATTGAGCCGCCTCCCACGCCTCCTGGCTGCACGGCAATTCCATCGGGATCGACACACCTCTGCCCGCCGCCGTGGCCTTCTTCACGTGGGGAAGTTTGAAGTTGTTGTCTCCCTTGGCCAGCATGATCTCCTGCAGAATGCTCTGGAGAGTCGTCCACACCGCTCCAAGCTTGTCCGACTCTTGGGCGGCGAAGGCCGTCCTGACTTCGGCGATGAGGTCGTCGATCGTCCTCGGCGTCGTGCGGTCCTGCAGGGATTGGATGGAGTTGAAGAACCCGAGGTCGAGGATGTTGAGGTCGGGGCTGTTGGGCGGCTGGCTGATGAACTTGATGTCCCAACCATCAGCGGTGCACTCCCTGACGATGTCCGGGTCGACGTCCAGGTTGTGCGATGGAGCGTTGTCGTGCTGGGCCCAGATGGCCTCCCCCCTTCGTGCACGCGGCCAATCGCGCTTGATCGCGGGAATCACATCCTGTATCAGCTTTTCCTTGTACCGCTCCTTCGTGACCTGCACACACTTGGTTTCCCATGCTGGCCAAGGGAGACAACAACTTCAAACTTCCCCACTTGAAGAAGGCCACGACGGCGGGCAGAGGTGTGTCGATCCCGATGGAATTGCCGTGCAGCCAGGAGGCGTGGGAGGCGGCTCAATCGGCTCTCCCGTCTTAACTTCCAGGACCAACTGTTGTACCAGACGAGTAGCGACTGCTGTTATGTTTGCCTACTGCTGTGGCGGTACTGTTGTGGCAAGGGAAAAAAGGGGAAAAATGAGAAAGTTGACGCGTCTTTACCATGTTATCCGCCCGCGCGGAAACCCGGGGATGTTATCCGGTATCCCCTGGCCATACCCCGGGGCCGTTTTTTTTTCGTCCCCTGTTTATGATATGAATGTACTACTGCTGTGGCGGTACTGTTGTGGCAAGGGAAAAAAAGGGAAAAATGAGAAAGTTAACGCGTCTTTACTATGTTATCCGCCCGCGCGGAAACCCGGGGATGTTATCCGGGTATCCCCTGGGCATACCCCGGGGACGTTTTTTTTCGTCCCCTGTTCATGATATGAATGTGTAATCATGCCTCTTTGTTCATCTCCGGCGTCGTGGTACCTGGTATGGTACCAAACGTGATACCAGATCGGTATGTAGCTTATATTACTGTATAAGACAACCGGGGATGGTAGCCTCCCATCCCCTGTTAATTCACTTTTTTTTTTTTTTCGTCCTCTCTTCGTGATAGGAATACGTAATAATGCCTCTTTGTCAATAGTCGGCGTCATACGGTCTCAAACGTGACATATGTAGCTTATATTTATGGATATCCTGATGTAGCTAATATACCTGGACAGAGTGGTAACAAATATCGTGTGCTGCGTACCGTATCACACGGGTGATGAGGTATCACACCCCCTGGGACGATTTTCGTAGCCGATTTTGTCCAGAGCGTGCCTTACGAACAACGAAAACGGTGGTTTTGGGACGGTCTCGTCGAAACCTTATCCTTTCCATGGACGCATGCATGCATCGCTCGGCGTTTGCACGCTTGCCCGTTCTCGAGAAAATAAGCTTGGAAATTCGTGAGGGGGGGGGTGTGTCATTCTATCACCCTGGTGTGATACGGTAGGGTGTGTCATCTTACCACCCTAGTCATACGTGTGCTATCTTATCACACGTGTTTGTGCGGTAGTAGTAGTAGTAGTAGTAGTGGTAGTAGTAGTAGTAGTAGTAGTAGTAGTAGTAGTAGTAGTAGTAGTAGTAGTAGTAGTAGTAGTAGTAGTAGTAGTAGTAGTAGTAGTAGTAGTAGTAGTAGTAGTAGTAGTAGTAGTATTAATAGTAATAGTAGTAGTTGTGCCATTTATACACCCCTCGTATTTTGTTGTCTGCATAGTGTGTACCTGGTACATACCAGGTTCATTATCTAACGTATCATGTTGCCGGGTGGGAGCTGAGCTGTGCAATCTGCATAATCTACAGTGGGACATGTTGCCTGGGTTGGATCTGTTCGATACAGATAGATAGATCCTGCACAACATCTCGTAACGGAAGATATATACTATTAATAGTACAGGATTTGCTGATTGTCTATTGCCTGTCTATAGATCGTGACATGTATATACTGTTGTAGTACGTGGTATGTAGTACAAGGCGCTTCGCTCCGCGGGCGGCCTACGCCGCCCGCTACGCTCGCTCAGGAAGGAAACATCAAATTATGCGAAGCGGACAGAGGTCCATGAGTATTGTTTTTTTTCATGGCCCCTGTAGTTAGCTGCAAACTGGCGACTTGATAATGCCAAGAGTCCCGCCGCCATGCTTCAGGAGAAAACAGCTCGGACGCCACATATGCTTCGCGTGGCGGGCGGTTTTCCTACGCTCGCTCACACGTCGTACATACGTACATACCCCAGGTAGGGTACTAATTTTCTTCTTTCGATATGCTCTGTGTCTGTGTACTCGTCGTATGTACGAAAGATAAAGCACAGAACGGCACAGCAACACAGCAAAAACAATGAAAATGAAACCGAAAATTTCTAAAAGAAAAAAATCCCCGTCCCCTATCGTGTAATAATTTACTACTTGAGTGGAACACCTTACACCAGTCAAAAAATGAAAAAAATGAAAAAAAGAAAAAATCTTACAGCAGAGCTTTTCTATCTCAGCCTCGTACGCCGCCCGCCCCTCTCGCGACCATCTCGCCACCGATTCAGTCCGGGTAAAGGTTCCCTCCCTCTCTTCCACAGTGAACCCCGTCGCCCACCTCGCGTGAAGCCCGGTGCTCACCGTGGACCTCGACGTAAGCTCGACAATGTTGGTGCTCATTCGGGTACCTCCCTCTTGTGACTCTCGGCCCGGTCGCAAAAATAAGCACCGCTTGAATATTATCTTACAATCCCGAACGACCCTTAAATACTCGTACGTACTCTATCCAAAATCATAAATGGAGGCCAGACAGAGCCTATTGATGCATCCCTCGTGTCTCGAGGCACACGCGACGCCTAGGCACGAAAGCGGCGACCGTGCTCCTTGCAACTCCCCCTCTACTCGCCAGCATCCGCTGACACCCGCGACGGTGCCGAGTTCGCCCGCGCAACCGTGCTCGGAGGACACGCGCGCACACGAAACGAAAAAGAAGAAAAAAGGAAAGAAGGACTGAAAGTACGACGAGAAATGGAGAAAACAAAGACTGGCTGGAACGGTCCGGCAAGTAATAAACGGAGGCGATTCCCAAGTGGGAGCTCTGAGAGGCCAGGGATGTACCAACCGAGCACGCTCAGAGGTTGAGATATCTATTAAGTAGTTCTATATATGCTGTTCACGGGTCGGGTCAAACCTCGCGGGTCAGGTCAGGTCAGGTCGGGTAGGGTAAGGATGACTCGACCCGACCCGTGAGAGTTTGACCACCTCTTGACTCGACTCGCTCGACCCGACCCTGACCCGACTCGACCCCGACCCGATCCGTGGGAGTTCAGAAAGTTCCTGAGGCGAGCGACGGGTCGGGTCATGACCGGTGAAGAGCCATATATATATACCTGATAGGATTCAGACGTGCAGTGGTTCACGGGTTTTAGGGGCGTGATGACCGCCCACATTAGCCGATCCTGCTTCCGAGAAACGAATACTTGATAGTATTATTAGTACTATTGCGGAGGACCATATTACGGGGATCCATAGTTAACAGGACCTATGGTGTACATAAAAACCTATATATTTGCCCATTTTTACTAACAAAATTTGGTCCCGTTAACTATGGACCCCCGTAATAATAGTAGATAGCACCTACGGTAGGCACCAAAACCTATATATTTCCCTGTTGATACAAGCAATATTTGGTCCCATTTACTATTGTCCCCCGTAATACCACTCTGGCATATCATATCATATCATATCGATGTGAAGTTATCTGATCGTATCGTGTCGTATCCTATCGTATCGCATCGTTGTCATATCGTATCGTATCGTATCACATAATATACTATCAGGTGTGTGGACGATGACTGGACCTATTCGGCGGCGACAGCGACCTGCCTCTACGTTAGCCCGCCCGAGGCCTCGAGCTCACGGGACGGCGATGCTATTATCGGCGACAGAGCGGGAGGAGGTGGAGGAGGGGGGGGGGGGGGATCGATGTTCCTAGGGTCTGGCCAGGCTGCGGCTCGCTGCGAGGGGCTAGGAGCGAGGCTGGCGTCTTTGTCTGCCAAGGTGCGTGTGTTCCGGGTATGACAGTGTTGGATATCGTATCGGAAGTTTCGATATATCGAATTGCTTTGTGTCGATTGTGTCGATATACGGTACGACTATCGCAATATGGATATAAGGGCGAGATTGGCGTTTTTTTTCTGCCGAGGTGCGTGTGTGTGGAGTCTATGATGAAAGGTTGGATGTCGATCGAATGTTGGAAATATCGATATGGGGGCGAGGCTGGCGTCTTCCCCTGCCGAGGCGCGTGCGTGTGTGTGCAGGATGATCATATCGGATATCGTATCGTAAGTTTCGATGTATCGAAATGTCGACACGAGGGCGAGGCTGGAGTCTTTCCCTGCCGAGGTGCGTGTGTGTGAAGTACGATGGTGTTGCATGACGTATCGGAAGTTCCGATATATAAGAAAATGTCGATATATTGAGTTATCGATATAGGGGGGAGGCTGGCGCCTTTTTCTGCCGAGGTGCGTATGTCAGGAGTGGAACAGCGCTGAGTATAGTCAACAAACATATGTGTACGTAACCTGTATCGTAATATCGAACTTTGTGAACGTCGATATCTCGTGTCGAGCGCTTTTTTGCATGGAGGAGGTATACGCGTACAACATATGATTTATTATTAGAATGATGATATATTATAATAATTATATGATAAGGATCATGAAGATAGCGCGAGATGAACTGGTTGTGGTGGTGGTGGTGGTGGTTCGGGGGGGGGGATCGTGGGGTGGGCGTGGGGGTGGTTGGTAATATGATGGTTGGGCGTGGGGGTACTCATGTTATGCATTGCCGTATTCGTATGTATGCATGGCCATGTACTCGTAGGCCCTCGCATTCATGCAGTGCCGGGACGGAGCAATTTCGGTGGCGAGGGGGGTGTTGGATGTGGTGGCGGCGCTGTTAACGTTGGTGGGGGCGGTGGGTGGTGGTGTCAGTGCTGGCCCGTAGTGGTGTTGGTGCGTGGTAGCGAATTTTTCGTTGTTGTTGGCGGTGGTGGTTGTGATGGTGTTGTTGGACCTGTGACTTGGAAGGCGTTTTTTTTTTTTGTTTCGAACCGCTTTCACGCTTCATCTACAGCCGTGTCGGCCTGGCTACCATACCCTCTTGCATTACACGGTAGTAAAAGAGTTGCACGATATCTCCTCCGCGAGACCTAGATGAAGTCTGCTGTAGATGATGTAGATGATCTACTGTACTGTAGATCGTGAGTCGTCCGATAAGTAAAAGGGTTATGTGGGTTTGGTGTATACCATACCAGGGATATCATGCCGGGAACTGCAGGAACTGCTGTAGGATCTAGATGATTGTGATGGTTTAGATGGTCTAGGTCGTAACACATCCGATGCGTGCACAGTAGTTTGCACAACGTGTCTACTGCAGTACCAGGTACCCGGTAGTGTTTTTGTTCCCCAACCATAGGATCTAGATCATCTCCAAAAGGTCGTGATCGGTCCCGTGTGTGGAAGTATGATACCTTTTTGTTCTACTGCTTGTAGATCATCTTCTCTGGGTCCTGGCCTATACGATTTTGTGGAACGATTTTTGTTGTATGTTGTTCTTTGGCCTGTTTTTGCTTTCGTTGCCACGCAGGAGATCAACGCGTTCGAAGCGGAGGTTAACGAGGCATTCGACAACTGGCGCGGATCGGCGTATATTGGGTTTTCGGGCGAGACAGGTGAGAGCTGGACGGGGTTGTTCCGTTCGACGCGGGTCGACGAGCTCGTGTCGAGATGAAAATGCAAGGCACGTAGATACCGTGGTTGGGGGGAGGGGCGAAGAGCCTACGTAGTGACCATACTCGTAGTAGATGTGAGTTACGACTATTGATAATAAGGAGCAGGAGCAGAAAGGGCGAAGACAATAAATGGCATGGAAAACTGAAGTAAACAATGCGAATGGGGTGAGGTGAGGTGAGGTGGTGGTAACAGTACCACTCACTGGTGTTCCAAACCACATCTCGGAAATATCGGATAGATCATCTACAGATAGATCATCTACATTTAGATCATCTACAGATAGATCGTCTACATATATATCATCTACATATAGGTCATCTACAGATAGATCATCTACAGATATACCATCTACAGATATGTCATCTACATATAGATCGTTTAGATCCTAACCTGCTGTTGTGAGCTGTTGTGCAGGATTTCCATAGGACAGATCCAACCCAGGCAATATGTCCTACTGTAGATCATGCGGTTGTACGGTTCCTGTCCCGTCAACATGAGCTAGATCATACAGATCATCTGGCCTGAAAGATGTACATGATGAAGTGGGAATGATCTATCTGATATGTCCAAGGGCTGAACCAAACCCTTTCACTGGTCAAGTAGTAGGGCTGGGTACAGGCTGCCTCCGCCAAGTATAGTATTCCAGGTTTTCCCCCTTGGGAGGCATTTGGATGTTGAATGACGCGAGGTAAAATCAAATGCCTCCCAAGGGGAAAATAACCCTTCCAGGACCACGCTGCCAGTTTGGGTACGAAGCACGTGGGATCAGAGTGGTTTGTCCCCCAAACGGGACTGCAGCGCTTGAAGGGTTAAGATAACGAAAGGCCCACCACCCGTAGAAACGTTCAAGTCTATTCACCCCCAAAAGCGAAGGGCTAACGACCAGGGGAAGGAAATCTGAAGCGAAAGGCGTGACGACCAGGGAAAGGAAATCCGTGCGCATATATGTTCCATGTATTCTGCTGTAGAAATCATGAGCGACGACGCAGATGACTGAGGCAGACATCGTCAAGGGGAGTGTTGAGAGAGGCGTTTGTGACCCTGTTTTGAATACCAGACACAAGGGTGTCCTTCGGAATGCATTCTGTTGTGCGATTTTTCAGACATTTACGCGTCACTTCTCATCTCAGTAGTACGAAAATATGAGTCCGGGTCGGTATACAGCGAGGGACAAGACCAGCGTTGGATATCGTACCGAAGGTTCCGGAAGTTCTAAATTTCGATATTTCGGTATGTATCGTAGCGAAAGTTTCGATATATATCTAAATATTGGCATCGTGTTTTGCCCCCCATCCCCTGACATGCCCGTGTTTTTCATGCCGACACTAAGCGAAAGGCGCGACGTATCACCAAATATCGAAATCATATCGATTATTTTTTTTTTGATTTTATAGTTATCGTGTATCCGATATCCAACAGCGTTGCGCATGAGGGCGCCCATCGTTCGATATCCGATATCCAACAGCGTTGCGCATGAGGGCGCCCAAGGAATGAGGGCGCCCAAGGACTCCCCCTTTCGACTCGTAAAACTTGGGGGGGGGGGGGGGGGGGTGGGGTATGCCCCCGCAATTCTATCGACTTCACGTATTGCCCCTCTTTGACTGCCATTTCCCTCGTGTTTTATCTAAAGTATGCCCCGACTTCAATGTTTCGCCGTGAACGAGTCAGTCCTGCCCTGTCCTGTCTTGTCTTTGCCAAGCAGACGTGGAGGCGAGACCCTTGATGTAGTCGATGGCGTGGTGACGATTCACCGTCTAAGCGGCGAGGCGTGTGGGGAGGAGAGACTCTTCGTGTGCGAGGTGAGTTAGGCTTGGGGGCCAAAAATGATGTTTATTAGACGCATGGTATGGATGGCCAGTGTACCAATCTGCTCCCGGGACCGGAATTTTTGGGCGCGTCTACTTATTTTGGCCTTGTTGTACTAGTTTTAGTGTACTTATTTTGGCCTTGTTGTACTAGTTTTAGTGTAGGGGCGGTCAGTCAAGGGCCAAACCGCAGTCTACTATATGTCTTCTATGAATACCTGGTAGCATTTTTGATGGATATACAGGGGGTAGTTTTCTATAGAGTATTTGGCGTTTGGGGGATATGTAGGGGAGTACATGCACATAGATATGCTACTACTGTGTGTGGAGGGTGCTACGTAGTACCTACAGTAGTAATCAGTATGGTAGTTGGTAGTGGGGGGGAGGGGTATAAGTTTTGCTGTAAAGGGTGTAATTTTTTGTTGTGTAAAGAGGCATCGTGTTTGTCAGGGCGGGGAAGGGGGGGGGGGGGGGGGGGGGGGGGGGGGGGGGGGGGGGCACGAGGAGAAGGGCAATAACCGCAACACCATAGCAACAGCCACAATACCAACACCAACAACACTCCACGACTACTGCTGTATCGCAATCACCACAACCACACTACCACCGCCACAACAACAACACCCACAGCACCAACGACCTCAACGACTGCGACAGCAACCAACCCCAACCGACCCCCTCCGCCTCCGTCTCTGTCGTGCCATACCAGAAGCAAGCAGAGGCGGCGGCACAGCGCCCATCCAGAGACACGAAAGATAGATCGGCCGCTGTGGTCGGTGTTGCTGCTGCGGCGGCGGCGGCGTTGGAGTCGGCCGAAACGGCACTTGTAAACGCTCCAGATGAAACGGCCGGGAACTTCGAAACGGCAGGGGTTGCGCCGCGTTTTGAGGCCTTGGAGTCGGTTGGAGGGCGAGACGAAGGGGCGCTGGGTGTCTGGCGTCATGACGGGGGTCGGGGTGAGGTGGTCCCGGAACTTCGGCAACTCCAGTCTAGTGGAGGCGGTAACACTGGAGGGAACTATCAAGTTGATTTGGTGAGTTTTGACTTGGCTTCGGGTCGGGTTGGGTTGGGCTGGTTTGTGGGTCGGGTTGAGCTGGGTTGAGTTTGGTTGGGTTGAATGGGGTGTTGAGTCGGGTTAGGTTGGGTTGGGTTGCATTGTTGCATTTGTTTTGTTTGCTTTCTGGTTGGTTACGGGGGTCAGGGTGCGGCGGTCGCGGAGCTACGGCAACTTCAGACTACTGACCGCTGCTGTAGCTCGGGCGGTGACAATGGAGGGAAATATTAGGGGCAAGTTCCTTTGGTCGGTCGGGTACGGACTTGGTGTTGTTGCGTTGGTTTGGGTTGGTTTTAACTGCTGCGTACCAGCACTGTACGTGGATGTGTTGCTCTTGCCGGGTAGGTTACCCGAGTAGGTTCTGCCCGGGCAGGTGAATAGGTTACCCGGGTACCCCGAAACGCATGTCCTACCGAGTACATACACGGTTGACGTACTTGCTCGTGTGTTCTTTGTCTGCTTCGCGACAGGTGCTTCACCACGGCGACACGGTGTCGGGCTGGAGCGGGGCGGAATACACGCTAGCGGTGGGAGACCCCGTTCCTGGCCAGAGCCAGAACAGGAGGGAGATCGAAGCCAGGGGTACTATGCACGAGGTGAGAGCAAGGAGACGAGCCCTAACTGCAAAGCGGGTTTGAAAATATGCTGTACGATGAGCGAGGCGAGACGAAGGAGGAGCTGGAGGATTGCACCCCTCGGACAAATCATGTACAGATGGATCATGGTCTTATCTATCTGATCTGTCTACATATAGATCATCTACTGTAGTTACTCACCTGCCGTTGTGATGCTGTGCGGGATCTGTACAGTATAGATCTAACCCATGGAACATGTGCTAGATCACGCAAATCGTACGGGTCCCGCCCGGCAACATGAACTAGATACAGATCACTAATATATCTATCTGCCTTGAACGAGCTACAGGTAGAGTAGATGATGAACTGTGGGAATCGATTTTCCACAGCAGTAGATAATGGAGTAACGATGCTACCAGATATGGTAAGGGTGGGCACCTATCGTTTCTCGGGGACCTCGCTTGAGAACTACATACCAGGTACAGTATACCGTCAAAAGAGTGCCGCAAACAAGAGCGTTGACGTCGCACAAGAGTGGGTGCAATGGTTGTTTATCGCTCCCTTTTTTTTCAGAGCGGGAAAAGTTGCCTATACTGGGTAGCAAGGCGTTTTCGAAAAGGGTCTGGTCGAGAGGAGAGCCTCCCATTTTTTTTTTATGCACGATGTTTGACACCCTTAGTGCCGTTGTCGAGAAAAAATGATCGCATCCGCATGCGAATTCAACGGCTCTTTACTCTTTCACGGGATTCGTTGATATATATTTCCGTCAGCTTTTGGTGACTTACTATTAATAGTAGTACCAAGGACTTACTCATGGTAAAGAACCGGCCAACAAAATAAATACGTCATCTAAGCAAGCCTTCGAACCTAATAGTGACGCCATCGTTGAACGACCTTGACCGCACAGCCTATTGGCCCATTGTATATGATCACTACCAGTGTTAGTGTAACGCTCATCGCTGGTCACCATTTCTTAAGCCAGTTTTCTTAGCGTCCCCCCGCCCCCAAAACAAAGTGTGAGCCGTGCGATAAGGTTTGATAAGGTTGTTCTTTGGTCACTTTTTGTTCGTGGGCCTGTACTGCACCGGTATCTCATGGCCCTACTGCATTAACCAATGAGTGCAACGGAGAACAAACTACCCACACTATCACCAATACCCGACCTCCAGCAACCTGCCACTCACTAACGACCAATGAACGTTGACCAATCAGAGCAACGGAGAAAAAAACACCCGCGCCCTCAAGTTGGATAAAACACTGACGACCACAGTGGCCATTATCCAATCAAAATGGCGGAGAATATTTTATCCGCACTTTCACCTTTGGGTGAACCACTCACGACTAATGACCATTAACCAATCAAACCGGCGGAGAATGAATCATCCGCACTTTCACATTGGATAAATCACGAACGACCAATGACCATCAACTAATCCAACCGGCGGAGAACGAATCACCGCAATTTCAACGTGTGGATACATCGCGAATGACCATTGACCATTAATCAAATCGAACAAACGGAGAAGAAACCACCCGCGCTTTCAACTTGAGGGGTGATCGCTAACGACCGAAATCACTAACGACCATTGTCCGTTAACCAATCAGAGCGACAACGACGAAGCAATCCGCACGTTCAACTTGGAGAGGGGGTGCTACATCATCTACACCGACTCGGGCAGTCGGCCTTTCGACGTGAAATGGGAGGTGAGGGCTGCCGTTCTGACTGCAAACACGAATCCCCGTTTGCAGTCCGACCTTACCAATAGTATCGATCAGTGATTATAGTCCCGCGGACAAGGACGCCTAAGCTCAGCTGAGATTTTCGAGGAAATATCGCACAAACGCGCACGATAGTGAAGCACACCGACCTGAGATGTAGCACCCCCCCCCCCCCCGCCCCACATGAGCACACCCGGTGATGTTTTTTCTCTAGTTTGTCGACCGCCGCTTTTGATATGGCCTGGTATTCACATTGTTGTCCTGTCGAACATGATTGTTGTGAGATGTTGAGGATGTCGTGGTTGTTCTTGTCGTTGGTTGGGGGATGCTGCGAGTGAATGGTCTCTCGCTGTCGGCTGCTGTTCTAAAAGAAATTGTTGAGGGCGTTAAGAAGACCTATGCCAATGGAAACGCAGAGTTTCCACAAAACGTTTGAAATTCCAAAAGATAGCCGTCAGAACTTTTCAGGTACGGCTTGCTGTGAGCACGATTCTTCAAGCGGAAAGCTCCCAACTTTTGGAAAACCCCGAAAAAAAAAAAACATTTTGGGGCCGATGTTGGGCCAAGATCGGCTTCGAAAACTCAGGCGGATGTTTAGCTCGAAGCGGCGAGATTCTGAGTCCTCGACAGACATCGATCGACAAAACCTACGACTGCGTCATGAATTTTGTGAACGGAGCGCGCTCGTTAGGGGCTCCGACCCTCCCTAGGGTCACCGTGTTCACACAATGGCCGGTGAAATGTGCCAGGAGCTGGCCAGGCGTATGATGAAAAAAAACGATCGGCCGCTGGTGTGCACAAAACAGATGACAAGAATTCTCGATCCGTCTCGACAGGACAAAAAATGACTTTTTTTCAGGTTTAAAAGGATACCGTAGGACGCCGCCGGCAAGCTCTCGCCCCCTAGACCGTAGATCCACCTGATATCTTCGAGGCCGTCGTCTACACTCGTTGGCCTTGCCCGACACCAAGCGGGTTGGCCGTGGGCTGAGTATGTCGAGGTCGAGCGTCTATCGTCGCACGAGCTAATTTTTATCAGCGTGTTGACAATTTGCAACGAGAAAAAACTAATTGCGCCGCCTGCAGCCGTTAGAAAAAAAAGCAAGAAAAAACGCCTGCAGCCGTTACAAAACAAGAAAAGAAAATCAACATTTTTTTTCCCCCATGTTTTTCCCACAGCGGCGGTTCGAGGATATTTTCGGCTGATCTTTGGAAGCAATCTTTTTGAAAGAAAACTTTTTGACTTCGCGTTTCCGTGGACATACGTCTAAACTGTGTCATTGTTGTCGGGTGTTTGTGCTGTTGGTGCTTGTCTTTTTTTGTTGGCAGGTCCGAATGAACGGAGAGCTTTTCCAGGATGTTGAGGGGGGCGGGCAGGACTTCCACATCTTTGGAGTGGGCGGCGCGCTGTGTGGCATGAGCACCTGTTACCGGGTGAGCGATCATACCATACATCGATTTTTTTATGTTTGGATACATACAGAAGATGTATCGAACTTTGAGCATTTTGATATTGCGAAATTTTGACATTTAGATATCCGATATATAGTTTTTTATATCTATGATATCCGATGTATCAAAGGTTGAAGGTGTGGCATGAGTACCACAGGTTTGCCGAGTGAGCCATGCGATATCGAATTCAATTTCGACATTTAGGTATATCGAACTTTTGATATTTAGATGTCCGGTATCCGATATATCGAACTTTGGACATTTAGTACCCGATATCCGATATATGGAACTTTTGACATTTAGATATATCAGAATATTGACATGAACCCCTTCAGAACTGCACTCCCACCGTGGGACAAAACACTTCAGAGTAGAGTCAAATTTAGGTACATCTACAATAGTGCAGTACTAAAAGGGTCAAGATACAGTCAACTCTTCACATTTAGATTTATCGAACTTTTGATATTCATGTATCCGATATCCGAAATATGGAAGGTTTGAAATCCGGACTGCTCGCGAGAAAACGATATAATCGTGTTGTCATATCTGCGCATATGCCGTGTGGCGCTCCCTAAACCTTCTATCATGCAGTACCGTGTTGAGGACAAAACACTGAAATCCTAAGTCGTCTGTCCCCTAAGCGGGACTGCGGTACCATGAAGGTTAATTTGCTGTTCGGGCACATCCATACCTGGTATCATACATCTCCTGCCCCTACCTAATATTGCAGCTGACGCGTTTGTATGCGTTTCCATTGATGACGTACAGTATATATACGTTACGTTTCCGTTGATGGTGTACTGTAGTAAAAAAGTAGTTTGTTGTTTTGTTTCATTTCAAATACCTCAGGTGTTATTAAATTATTCGTATGCATTTATATACTCTTGGCCGCGAACGTAGTCAACGTCAAACGGAGCTTGTGTTGCTTGTATCCCCGGCCACAGCGGTACCCCTACAGTGCAGATCGAGTTTAGTGCCACAGTTGCCCGCTATAGGGCCTATGGAATCGCTTGGCACGATAAAGATGGGATTAACTATTGATATTATATTAATAGTGCGGCAGTGTGCGGAGTAATTAGTGCCGGTTGCTGCTATAAATAACCCCGGTACTAAGTATTGTGGGCTGGGGCATACCGGACTATAGAGGGACCGGCACTATTGTGCATGTGCATAGCGCGATGGAAGTATCACCGTTGTACCTCGTACTGTACTACAGTAGTATGACTACTGTTAATATAACACCAACCTTGCAGATACGAGTTTTAAACGGCAAGGTTTCGATGCGAAGACCTGTGCCAATGGAAACGCAAAGTTTCCATAAAAAGTTTGAATTCCCAAAGATACCCGTCAGAGTTTTTTCAGGTACGGCTTGCTATGGACACGATTGTTAAGATGGAAAGTTCAAAACTTGTGGAAAATGCCCGAAAAAATCAATTATGGGGCCGATGTCGGGCCAAGATGGGATTCGGAAAAAGTCAGGCGGATGTTTGGTTCGAAGCGGCGAGATTCCGAGTCCTCGGCAGACATCGATCGACGAAACCAACGACTGCGTCATGAACTCTGAACGGAGTGCGCTCGTTAGGGGCTCCGACCCACCCTAGGGTCACCGTCTTCACACACAATGGCCGTGTCATATGGCGGGAGCTGGCCAGGCGTATGATGAAAAACAATTGGCCGCCGGTGTGCACAAAACAGATGACAAAAAATCTCCGTCCGTCTCGAATGGCCAAAAATAGTTTTTTTTTCAGGTTTGGGAGGATTCCGTAGGACGCCGCCGGCAAGCTCTCGCCCCCTAGACCATAGATCCACCTGATATCTTCGAGGCCTTCATCTATACTCGTTGGCCTTGCCCGACACCAAGCGGGTTGATAGTGGGCTGAGTCGAGGTCGAGCGTCTATCGTCGCACGAGCTGATTTTTATCAGCGTGTTGACAATTTGCAACGAGAAAAAAACAAATTGCGCCGCCTGCAGCCGTTAGAAAAAAAGAAAAGAAAAAATCAAACATTTTTTTTTCCCTTTTATTTTCCCACAGCGGGGTACGAGGATATTTCCGGCTGTGTTCTCTGAAAGAAAACTTTTAAAACTTCTCGTTTCCATCGGCATAGGTCTAAAAGGTGTTTTTTTTTTTTGCCTTCAAATGTTTGTATGATCCGTATCCATCGATATTTATTACTCCTGATTTTGACTTGTCCCCTTCCCCCCCCCCCCCCGCCTTTTTCATTTTGGCGGGAACGCAGAACTGTTACGCGGACAGCAACGACCAGTCGACGGATGAGTGCGCCAGTTTTGGAGATCTCCTGGCGCCTCCCACGGAGCCAGCGGGGGCGAACTGCTCTTGCACCATCGAAGAAGAGGTGAGGGGTAGTATTTCACACGACTGGCGGGTCATGATCTGTGATCTGATAGCTATAGATCATGATCTGATGGTGATCTGTGATCTGATAGAGAGATCATGATCTGCGTGTATTTATAGGTCCGGCAGATCATGATCTGATGGTGGTCTGTGATCTGATGGGTAGATCATGATCCGTCTGATGTAGATCGTGCATGTCGGGGGGATTGGGACATGCGCGTTGATGCGAACTACTCATGCATCATGGAAGAAGATTATCGACACGTCGAGCAGATCAGGATCTGCGGTCTGATAGATAGATCATGATCTGCCTGGTAGGGATCGTGCATATCGGGGCTTTGGTATATACCTGGTATTTGTCGAATGTGCAGATCTCTTATGCACCATATGGATAGATAGGTGAGGGTTGGGATTCATATGCCTGGGTCAGGTGTTGGACTGCCTGATGTAGATTGGTACAGCAGTAGATTTGTACAGATCAGTTGCGGAGGCGAATTGCTCCTGCACCGTTGATGGACAGGTTAGGGTTATAGGGCCCATCTTAACGGGGAACACTAAATTTCGTTCAATCAGATGCAAATTAAATTAGAAAAAAAAAATCAAGTCAAATTGAGAGAACCGAAAGTCCTCGATAAGATGGGAGCCCTTAAATTAAATTAGAAAAAGAAATCAAGTCAAATTGAAAGAGCCGAAAGTCCCCGTTAAGATGGGCCCTTAAGATTCCACATGTTGGACAAAAAAAAACATCTGCCCGATCTAGATCGTATAAATCAGTTGCGGCGGAGGCGAATTGCTCATGCACCATTGCGCAAGAGGTCAGGGCTAGGATTTCACAAGTACGACAGATGAGCATCTGGCTGATCTAGATCCCAAAGATCAGTTGCGGGAACTGGAACTCCGTGTGACGTGTCTATCCCGGGAACGGCACTCCTTTCGAATCGACATGTCGGAATATCACCACTGCTGTAAGCCATGCTTAACCCCCTCTTCCGTCTCGAAAGGAATCCGTGGTCAATGGTCAAATGACAAAGGCGAGCAATAAATGAGTACGCCTCCCCCCCCCCCCCCCCCCCCCCCCCGACTACGGCCATGCATGATATCGAGTACACCCCCCCCCGCCCCCCGCCGCACCTTTGATGAAACATGGCTTCAGGTGGAACTCCGCTTGACGTGTCTGAACCAGGCCGAGTGTAACGCTAGAGCGCAGTGCTACGACGTGAACGGGTGTGGAGGAGATTGATACCGCTAGCACCCTGCGGATAGTGACCTACATAGCTTTCGAAAGCTCGAGCGTCGATTCCGCCGCAATCGAGGCTGCTTTGGCCCAATGGCTCGACCTGGATGCGTCGTACGTGAGTGTTGAGGGGGGTGGGAAGAAAGGTTTGGGGGTATATATTTTTTTCATTTTTTGGCGGGGAGACCTTGGGGAGACCAATTTTTGTTCGTTGACAAAAGGCGAGAACAGCGGGGGGGGAAGGGGATGTACTCGTGTCATCCATCACCGTAGTCGTACGACCATAGACGTTCGCATCTCTACAATGCCGGGACGAACCACGTCGGGTTTTCACCGACCAGGCAGACATTGCTTGAAGGGGTGGGGGAGATGGGGAGAGAGATGGAGGGGGGGGGGGGTGGGGGGAGGCGACGTATATAGGTTTCTTTCGAAGGCTGTGGCGTTGATCCTTCCGCGATGGAGGCTGTTTTGGCTCAATGGTTCGGCCTGAATGCTTCTTGCGGAGTCGGGAGCAGGGTGCGGGTAGGGAGGGGAAGGAAGGGGGGGGGAACAGGCGTGACACCTCTCTCTTGAATCGTGACCCCACTGTACCCCCTTTTGATCCCCATTGATTCCTCTTTTGGCCCCTTTGTACCCTATTGCGACCCCGTTGTGCTCCATTTTGATCCCACTGCATCCCTTTGTGACATAGTGTACCCCTTTGTGACCCCATTTGTACCCCATTGTGACCCCACTGCTGTACCCCCTTGTGACCCCGGTGTACCCGTTGTAAAGCTGATGTACCCCCTTGTGACGCCGATGTACCCCCATTTTGACGACGATGTACCCCCCTTGTGACCCCACTGTACCCCCTTGTGATATACCCCACCCAACCCAAGCTACCGTTCGATGGCCTGTTGCGGTGAAAACATACCTATCTCAACTCTTTCAAGACTCCAGTCCCGTTGAGGGACAAGCTACTTAGAAATTGACTGGATTGTCCCAAAAACAGAACGGTATCTCTAAAAGGGTTTAATAGAGTACCAGTAGTCAGAATCAGGTATGCTGTGTTTGACGCAGGCACACACCTTGTTTTGCGTCCGCCGTGGGTCCTGAGTGTTGTGGTGTGCCTAGGATTATTACGGGGGCCATAGTTACTAGGACCAAATTTTGTTAGTAATAGTCGGGAAACATATAGGATTTTGTGTGCGCCGTAGGTCCTGTTTACTGTGGTCCCCCCGTGATAGCAACATCAATCGTGACTAAAAAATCACGATTTTTTTTGTTGTAGGACGCTGGCAAGGATTATTGGAGGCGGGCAACTATTAACAACTCTATCGGTTGGTGGCGAGCGGAGCAAACCTCTGATTAGACGAGAGTAATGGTAATGTTCCTTGACGCAGATAGGACCATGAAGTGAGAAGTTCTTGTACTATTAATAGCAGAAGAACGATCGGTAGCCATAGGAAAGTTCTGTAGGAGTACATCAGATAAGAGGAATTTAGGAGAGCTTGTGGCGTGGGGTGGGACGAGTATATCTGGGTGTCGAGTCCCTCCCCCCTACCTCTCACTGGCTTGCGCCTTCGGATTCACGTGTTCAACCTATCAGCTCCTCGAATTTGTCGATTTCAAGTTCTTGAGTAACCCTACGCACCGAATTGGATTGCATATCGCGAACACCCTGTACACGTATCCTGAAGCAACTGTGTGTGTCAACATATTGTACGGGGATACATGCCTGGTTTTCGGGCCTGTTGTGGCTCTAATCATCATGTACCACTCTGTCTCGAAATGTAGAGACCGTATTCATATTGAAATCAAATAAAAAGGACCCCTATATTTTCGGGACAGGTGGTGATACTGTGCCCCCCCGCATGATAACCGGATGGGCGTTCGTTTTTTTTGTTTATCAGGTGGAGCTTACCCTGGTTAACGGCGAAGCGCCCATGAGCACAACGGCTACATCGGGTACTCGGAGACTGGCTGAAGGCGTTGCTGGCAAGGGGGCGGGAGGGGTTTGCGGTATGGTGGTGGGTTGGAGGCGGAGGCGGCGTTGCTGAGGGAGCAGCGGAAAAGGGGACTCCAGACGAACGTGAGCGATGTAGGCGTTTTTTTTCCCCAATGGGCGAGTTATGTCGACTATTTTTATGCGAGTTTCAGCAAAACTGGAAATGATTTTTACACCGCAAATAAATGCCCAATTTTTTCTGTAATTTCAACTCAAATTCGCATAAATAGATGATGTTCTTCACCGTATTACGAATAGTAGTGTACTGTACATAGCATGTCGTACTAAAAATACAAGAATTCGTCCTCTAGCCGGGTGTACGGTCCTGTAGGATATAGCTATATAAAGCGTAGCTGGTATACATGCGAGAAAACACAAAAATGTTGATGCAAGCGAAAACAATTGCGATAGTTTCTGGTGTTGGTGGCAGAGGGGAAGAACGCGGGGGGGCGTGGGGGGTGGGGGGTAGCGGTCAGGATGGTGAGGTTATTGGGGAGGCGGGGTGTACTCAATATCATGCATGGTCGTAGTCGTATGTCGATAGACCCTCGCATCCCTACGATGCCGGGACGGAGCACGTCTGGTTTTCACCGACCCGGCAGGCATTGCTTGCACCAAGCGGGAAATGCCGCGGGGTGCTTGGCGAGGCGCATGAAGGCTGAGCTGCATCGTACTACGAACCCTCGTCGCCCATTGGCTCATGCCCCTATCCCCTATCTCCTCCCCTTCCCCTCCTTACCTACTGGCAGGAAATCAAGCGGCTAGAGTTCCTCGTGATAGGACACGCTTCGGACGATTTCGATGACGCTGTTGCGACGATGACACAAGGGTCAGGGTGCTCAACACTGTGCTTGCAGCACAGGGGAGGAATCGGGAATCCAGACAGCAGAAGCTTGGGTGAGGGAGAGAGAGAGAGAGAGAGAGAGAGAGAGAGAGAGAGAGAGAGAGAGAGATTTTCACCGCGACGTCTTTTATTTTGTATGTTTTATCTTGAGCTACGTAGGGTTGTGTGTGTGTGTTTTTTTTTCTTTTCTTCAGTGTTTCATGGACTGTTTGATCCATGAAACATGCCCCCCCATCCCTCGCCAAAAACTTTCCCTGTCAACACCCCCCCTTCCCCATTTTCCTGTCCCCCCTCCCCCTGATTTTTCGACCTCCCTCCCGCCCCTTGACAAAGCTTCCATTAGTCAACACCCCCCTATTCGTCGACGCCCCCCCTATCGAGTACGGCCATGCATATCATGATTACCCCCCCCCCCCCCCTCTCACTCCCACTCACCCCCCTTGGCAAAGCCCCCCCCCACCTGTGAGAACTGCCCCCCCCCTCCTTCCCCTGTTTTTTAATCCCCCTCACCCCCCTTGATAATGCTCCTGTTAACCCATTAATCACCCCCCCCCCCCCCCCCCCCCCCCCCCCCCCCCACTCAATTTGCCTGATCGGTGAAAACCCGACGTGCTCCGTCCCAGCATTTTAGGGATGCGATGATGATACGACTACGGCAATGCATGATAATGGGTACACCCCCCCCCCCCCCCCGTTTGCCAAATGCCCTCGCCCCCCCCCCCCCCCCCCCCCCCCCCCCCCCCCCCCCCCCCCCCCCCCCCCCCTGAACTCCGCATTCCCAAGAGGAATGATCGTATCACATGGTGTGTTTGGTATTGTACCCACGAGGCAGTTACATAGTATACCCATTTCTGTCTCTTCTCCTTTTCCATTATTTTTAAGTCATTACGTGGGAAAACAAAATCAAGCTATTCGACGCTGTCGTCCTTGTACAAGCAGGTACGTACTTTACGGGGGGCCATAGTTAACAGGAGCTATGGTATACACAAAAAAAAAAACTATATATTTCACTGTTTTTACTAAGAATATTTGGTCCTATTTACTGTGATCCCCCGTAATAGGTGCCGAAGTGTGCCTCACACCCCACAAGCAGGTGTTTGTATCATACGTCCGGATGCAGCTCGCCGTTCACGCGACTCGCCTAGCAACCCCACGGTGCTTCGCGATTGGTGCAAGCAAGCAATGTCTGTCTGGTCGGCGCAAAGCCGACGTGCTCCGTCCCGGCATTGCAAGGATGCGAGAGTATCATCGTACGACTATTTATACCATGCATGACATGAGTACACTTCCCTCCCCCGCATTCGTCGACAATGCCCCACCCCTGCGCCTATGAACTCCCTTGGACGGCCCGTCCTTTATCAATCAATGCCCTCCTTTGACCCCTCCCCCCCCCGCATGATATCGAGTACCCCCCCCCCCCCCCCCCCCCCCCCCCCCCCCCCCCCCCCCCCCCCCCCCCCCCCCCCCATTTACCGATGCATTTCCACCGTGTGAACTCCCCCAGACGATCGAGCACATGATCAGTTCGGAGAAAGTACCGGTCGGCGATATTCCCACCAGTGCTATCGCGGGCACTGGTGTTGGTGTAGGTGAGATGGTTATAATATTTTAATATTTTACGGGGGACCATAGTAGGTGGCACCTGCGGTACACACAAAAACCTATATATTTCCCTATTTTTACTAGCAATGTTCGGTCCTAGTTACTATGCCCCCCCCCCGGTAATAGCTGATATTTACGGGTTTATGTTTTATTGATTTCTTGTCGAGCTGCAAGTCGGCACGACTTGAGTCGTCAACTGCTGTATTAATAGATATTAGGGGCAATAGTAGCTATTTGTAGTCGTTTCCGGAGGTGCCGACTGGTCATGCTATTGGTAGAACAAAATATTGCATACCAATGTCCAGCTTATCGGGTTTCCATATTAATATAATAGGATTGTTGAGTGCGGGATGGTGCATTTTGCATGTTTGGGGCGGGGGCCCCCCTTGGCCGGGAGGCTTGACTTGGCTCGCTTCGCTCGCGTGACTTGAGTCGGCAAGGCGGCTGGCCATCAGCTGGCTTTGCCAAACGACTTGCCGGCTAACTCCTCAGTTAGTTGACTCCCGACCCGTACAGATCACGGTAGCTGTTGGTAATTTTAATAATCGTGAAACCTGCGGAGTCACGGCTCTGGTATCAGTTATTTGGTTGTGTTTTCATTGTTTGGTTATGGTTTTGACGAACTGGTTATTACTCGTTCGACTTTGGGTTTTGTCGGTTTGTTTTGATTAAATGATTATTTCGGTGGTTTGATTAATATATGTGTGATGATGACGTACGTCCACTTACGTATGTGTATCGGCGTTCGTACGTGATTTATTATTTTGTTGATTTTATTTATTTTTTTTAACTAAAAAAGCACGTGAACTGTGAGTTCAGCCGATCGGTCGATACTCAACTTTGCAAGCTGCGTGATTTCTATTTTTTTTTGTTTGGTCACTTCGCCTGCCGGCCTGTCCGTCTGTTCGTGTCTGTTCGTCTGTGTTTGTTCCCGTGTGTTTTCTGTGCAGCCGTGGACGATCAAGGGGATATTATACCGCTGGCCACCCAGGCTCCTTCGGACGATGTTGATTTCACCAGATCGGCGCAGTTCCTCGTCGGTGAGATGTTGCGGCCTTTTATTATGGGGGACCATAGTGAATAGGGCCTACGGTACACATAAAAACCTATATATTTACCTATTTTTACTAACAATATTTGGTCCTATTTAGTATGGCCCCCCGTAAATAGTACCAGAAGGGTACTATACTGCACTGTACGCAAATACAAACAGAAATGTTGAAATATCATTGCGGGGGAGGGGGCATAGTAAAGAGGACCTACGGTAAACACAAAAACCTATATATTTACCTATTTTTATGATCAATATTTGGTCCTATTTACTATGGCCCCCCGTAATAGCATCATTCCAAGTTGAATGTGTCGGCAACCAGAGTTCAGTCCTTGAGGCGTTTACGGGCTACAACCCTTTTCTGACCTATTAATACTATTACGGGGGACCATGGTAAATGGGACGCACGGTGCACACAAAAACCCACATGTTTCCCTATTTTTTACTGACAATATTTTGTCCTATTTACTATGGTCCCCCGTAATACCATTCGTCGTAAAATCATTAGTGCTGAAGATGGTCTGTTGATATCCCCTTTCGGGGTGCATTCCCGTTTTGGGGACTATTTCCTTGCAGTTAAGAGTGAAATACATGTTTATGTATGTGTGCAGTATCCGAAGGGTTAACGGCAAAACCAACGAGGCGTGGACACACGTTGATTCGGAGTGAATATTTACGGTCTCTGCTGCTGTCTTTACTACTGTCTTCGGCGCCTGGGGCCGACCCTCCTGCCCGAATCGTCACTCCACCCCCAACCCTGTACGTACCAGTGATCAGTGCGTAGATGCTTTGCTTGGTGAGACTCTGGGTCGATTCTTCCGGCGTGGGTGCTGTGCTTGGAAAGACTGTAGTGGTTAATTCAAGCGGGCTGGAGATGCTGTGGCTTGGAAAGACTCTTAACATGGTGTTCTGGCCGCTTGTTACACGCCTGGTATATTTTTTGTTGATATTATAACCTCAAGCCAACCGGAAGATGTAAGAAATAGCTGCCTTCAGCAAGGTCCACCATCAAATATGCAACTACTATTTACGGGGGTCCATAGTTAATAAGACCTATGGTATACATATAAACGTATATATTTACGTATGTTTACTGACAAAATTTGGTCCCATTAACTATGGACCCCCGTAATACTGAAATTTACTGTATCAACGAACCCCCTACACCCCTCCACCCCCCCCTCGCGTTCGGCGGTGACGTGTGCAAACCCGTTTCCAGGCGCGGGATTGGTCGTGGTGGTTACGTTCTTCCTGAGTATCATCGCTTGCATCGTGTGCCACATGAAGCGAAAAGAGCGCAGGGCGTTCCGCAAGTGAGGAGGCTATGCTGTGATTTTTCGTTCCTAGTATGTACGAGTTCTGTAGTTTGCGGTTACAATTTCTTGTCATTTTCGTTTCTTGTTCCCCTCCGATACGATGAAAATAGATAGTACCTGGTATAAACCACACCGGATACCTGCTATTACGGGGGAGGGACCATAGTAAATAGGACCTACGGTACACACAAAAACCTATATATTTCCCTATTTTTACTATTACGGGGGTCCATAGTTAACAGGACCAAATATAATGTTAGTCAAAATACCTAAATATATAGGTTTTTATGTATGCCATAGGTCCTGTTAACTATAGACCCCCCGTAGTACCAAAATTTGGTCCCATTTACTATCGGTCCCCTGTAATAGTGCTGCACTGCTGTGTATTTTTTAGTTTTTGTTTCTGCTGTATTTCCATGTTTTTCCGTGCAGACATGTGTGTCTTGTGTGTGTTGGTTTTTTTCCGAAGTTTGCTCGAGCCTGGGTCTTGTTCTGAACGGCAATGTGTGTGTGTGTTTTTTTTTTCTCGGCGTTGATAGTGACTCGGAAGGCTTTGTTTCTACGTACTGTTGGTTGGTGTTAGTATATTAATAGTGCTTATATCAACAAATGCGGGGATATTTGTTTTACGCGTATTATATATATATATATATATACATATACACGGCTTTCCTTCGGAGTGGTGGTATTAATTTTAAGATGGAGTCGTTTCTTGTGCGAATACGACTTCGTTTGGTTGGCTTTGGGCTAGTCGGCCATTTTTTCCGGGATAGCCCATGAAAGCCAACCTAACGAAAGTTGTGTTGTTGTGTTTGTGCAACAAGCAAAAATATTATACGGAAGTATATACTTGTATGCTACAAGATTCCCCTCCGGGAAGTGCCTCGGGGAGGGGCGGCGTGGCGCAAGAACGAGGTACTGTAATACTCGTGTGAAATACCTGCACACCTACCTGTTTAGAACTACAGCAGTAACTGCATCCACCCATCCTTGATGTGAAGGTCACCTTGAGAACACACAAGTTTTTGGGGACAGACGATATACTGCTGTTTGTGCAAATAGTGTGGGATCTTTTAATCTACAATAGTGTGAAAGAGGGTAATGCCGGTGGGTGTGGATGTTGATCCTGAACAGATGACTCGCGGCGATCGATTCAATGCTTGCGGCGTAAACGTAAGTACCAAAAGTTGCTTGAAGTCGAGGTTGCTACATAATGCTTTTTGACGGGCTGAGTAAAATCCGGCGCATGCAAAATACAGCATGTGTCTTGGCGCTCAGGGTGAAATAAAGGTTTCACAGATACGGGAGAAAATGCTCAAGAAAATTTCATAAGTCCGAGTACTGAGAGTATTGGGGTACTGGCGGCCAAAACATTGCGAGTACTAAGAAGGCCCACGTATTGCGAGTACTATTGAGAAGACCCAACTACTGAGAGTATGCTGAGAGTATGAGCAGTACGGAACCCCGAAAGCACAGGCGAATATGTACCCGCAGTATCGAAACACAAAATATTTTAAGTACAGGCAATATCCGCAGTACAGAACCTCGAGGTACTAAGAGTACTCGCAGTACATATACTCCTCGCAATACATATTCCCGAAATACTGCTGGTGCTCTACGTACTCGAATTGTCCCCAGCGAAAGTAATTTGCTCCAACTCCCACTTGCGGGACCATCTGTGAGGGTTTTGTCCCTACAATGGGCCTGAGAACTATCCTCAGTAGTGTTAATATTAATAGTACGTACAGAACCTCGAAATACTGCGAGTACTCGCAGTATCTACTGCAGTGAAAACCCCGAGAGTGCGCGAAGCACCTGCAGTATTTTCTTGAACATTCTTTGCTCTAGTCCCAAGTATTGGCAGCAACTAATTGCGAAAGGTTGAGGTATGAACGCACGCCACACGTAAGCGCGCCCAAACTCCGTGGTCATCTGTAACAAAACGCACACAACCTGTATTGTATCACGCGTATACATATTAAATATTACGGGGGACCATAGTAAGTAGGACTAAATTTCGTTAGTACAGATAGGGCAATAGATAGGTGTTTGTGTGTACCGTAGGTCCTGTTCACTATGGTCCCCCGTAATAGTAGGTCAGAAAAGCAAGATGGATGTACTGGTATAAAATATGTCTAAAGCTGGAAAAAAAAAGGGCGAGGATCGTGCTAGTCGAACGTCGGCAACGAAAATATGATCAAGCGCAGTTTGTCATGTACGCCACAGCAGTGCGCATACAACTGGCACGTTGTGTTTCTTACGCAACCTAAAACACATGGCAGGATCTGAGGGCCCGTCTTGACGAGAAACCTTTTTCATGAGATAGTCGAAGAGGAAAAAGTGAATTTGATTTGAGTGGAATATAATCTCGTGAAAAATTGCCTTTGGGTCCTATCGAGGAATAGCTTATTTTGCTGAAAAATCGAATAACGCTCAAGGGTCAAAGAACATCCGAGGGCAACCAACGAGGCGAGCGACGGCCCGCTTCCTCCCCGGGGCGCCACGGTCAGCGGCCGATAGCTTCTGCCGGCACCGCCTAAGAGGCTATCGCTCTTGGGATGTCTTGGGTGGCTGGCGCAGCCCCGAAGCCCCACGCAGGCAGCAGCGACGGGGATACAGCGATCGAACTTCTGAGCGAAGTCGTGACCTGGTCGGTGCTCATGTGGTTTGCGAGGCATAGAAGGATGAAAAACTGGGTTTGCGACGGCCTTGTGAATTTTTGAGGCGCCGCGGATGGTCTATTCTGTGCTAGGGGCCGTCGGACCTCGCGCTGCGGGTGCTCCGGTGGCCCCGTCTCTCGGGGATGGTAGATCTCACGTGTGAAGCAGTCGACGATACGGCTCAAGTTTGCGTGGCTTGCTTCGGTTTCAAGAACGTGCCACGTCGAGTTGACCAACTCCCCAAATTGAATAACACGAAGAGCAAAAGAAGTCCCAAAAGACTTGTTGTCGAGTTCGTTTTTTTTCGTTCGATTCGAATCAAAAGTTAACACGCCTGTTAGGTGATTCACTTGTCGACCAATCAGATGCAAATCAAATAAAACGAAAAAAAGATTGGTAGAGTATCATAAAAAAAAAAATCTCGTTAATACGAGCCCTTAGAGTAGCTTGTACAGATACAACTGCATGTACAGCAGTACTGATGTAAAATGCCATATAATATATGATACGACAGCAGAGCATACACTTACTGCGACATAGGAGCGTGTACTGCTGCCCTTTCAGCTGGCTCTAGGATCGGTCAGCAGTGAAGGACACAGCAGTCAGTAACTGCAAGTATTTTTTGTACGAATGCTGCTGTACACAATGCTTGTACGAACGATTTGGTTGTACTGGACTCGACGAACGTACACGATCCTGGGATGGTCGATACGGAGCAAAAAATTCCGGCCGCACACCGCAGCAGGTACGTGCATAGGTCAATGCCGATGACAACACTACTGTAGTACTGAGAGTACAGCGCGGATCGGCCACATGCGCGTAGTACGCTGCCTGCTGCTGCTGTTGGCGCACTGTGCTGAGCACAGCTGGAGCAGTGTCAATGTTGGATGGCAGCAATACGCACAAGAAGCAGCAGGGGTATGTACGTATGAAAAATTCTGGTACCTGGTAAAGCAGACGGTGGAATTCGGACGACAGGCTCCGATAAACACAACTAGCCACAGCAATACTGCACATATGGGTGTGTCGCGCACGCACGGCGTGTGGGCGGCAGCGTTGGAACGATGGGATTTGTGTGGTATATGTCCAGACGGTGTGCTCACAGCTCATGAGAGCTAGGGAAGAAAACAGACAACATTATATTCCGGTACGTACGTACACAATAAGGCCTCTCGTACTGAAACCAGGGAAATCGTCTTAATCCACTCCCGCCGGAAAGAAACGTTTGAGCGCCCGCCACGCCCTCCAGAGTGCTCGGATCGCGCCGAGACCTCGACCGATGTGTCCGGCCGGGCTTCCCGTGTCCGAGTACTTAGCGTTTTGCCGAAAAGTGCTCGTACGAAGAGAAAAGCTGGCTAAAGTACGAAAATTTGACAAACATACGTACACATATTATTAAAACCACGTTCGCAAAGCCGCTCGATGTTCTGAACATGTTGCCGTTCGCGCGATGTTCCAAGCGGCCCCTGGTGAAAATGGCCTCCATATTCCTCGATGTCCCGGAATATGAGAGAGGTTTGTATATAGTTTTTCAATATAAAATATCCCTAGTGTTCGGGGACGGTGTAGTACACTGCAAGCCCTCCGAAAGGATAGGCTGGTGATCCATCCCCTTCACGGCGCTTTTGGCGTTTTTTGTTTGCCGTGTGCGAGTGTGACGTGCGCGTGTTTGTTTTTGTCGGAACATTCAGCCTTGGTCAGATATCAACGGTCATGCTTGAAAGCTTGTAAGTACCGTTGCCTTCGCCTTTTCTTCTCGTTGCCCGGACGGCTTCTGTGTTGGAGTACGTATATCGTGTTCCTCTTTTGACAGAATTAATTATTTCTCAAGAGCTCAATACTTGATTCGTTCATTTCGTCTACCCCTGTATATGTTTGTATACACGTGGCGCTATCTCACGTCTTGATATCAACGGTCACGTGTTCCGTTGTTATAAAGCAACGTTACATCCGCGTTGCTTTTTTTTTTTTTTTTTCGGCGTGCGGTACAATATCGGTATAATACCATGTGCGTACATATACCAGTGCATCTTACATCTTTTCAGCGATCAAATAAAAATACCGTTCCACCCTTGTTTGTTTTTTTGGCGTGCAGTAGAAAATATTTGCAGTACCATGTACGCATTTTTTTGTCGACGGTCATACTATTAATATATTATAACAGTACTGTTACATCCGCGGTTTTGTTTTTGCCCGGACGGCTGCAGGCGCAACGCTCCCGTGGACGGAAGACCGAAAGCGATTCAGTACGTGGACCCCTGGGGGTCGGTGGCCAGAACGTTTCAAGATAAACCCGCGCCCAACGGAAGGGGGCAAGGCAGCACCAACGGCTCTCAGATGGGAGGGCAAGGCGGTACCAACGGCTCTCAAATGGGAGGACAAGGCGTTCCCCACCCCCACGGGTCTCAAACCGCCCAAAGTTCCGCTTCGGCGTAATCAAGTTACGTTTCGACAGTATATAATAGGGTTCGATTGGTGGGACTGCAAACCCGGCGTTTCGCGGTGCTGCAAAGGGATAAAGGATTATATTAGCCGTTTTTTTATTAGCCGTTTTCTGTTGCCCCTTATTTTCAACTGCAAAAAGGGTTCAACTGCACGTAGTGGGTCCCTAGTACTTGGGATGCAGTTAGTTGCGGCGGGGTTAAAAAAAATAGTGCCAGCGTATTATACTATGCGCGGGGGAGGGGTGAGCCGGTTTCGAGTTTCGATGGCGTTTTTTTTTTGTGTGCTGGTACGATTTTTGTGTGTTTTTTTATGTGTTTTTTTTCTTGATTTCGCGATTCTCCGCCGCGTGTCTTCAGTTAGATTCTACCCTCTACCAGCTCTTTCACGCATTCCCACCCCATGCGTTGCTTCCTGACGTATGAATACAACTTTTATTTTTTTGCGAAGGGGGGCCAGTTACATATACGTCCCCTCCCGCTTTTTCTTATTTTGACTTTTGAGGCCGCAGAATGGTTTGTGGTTTGGTTTGAATTTGGTTTTTTTTTGGAGTGGTTAGGTTTTGTTGGAGTCTGATGGGGTGTGTATAGATGGTATGGTTCGAGGGTTTTTGACTGGTTCACTTTTGTCGCTTAGATGGTTGCATGTAGACATCGGACCGATCGCGGTCTACAGTGGATCTTCTAGTAGGTCGTCTGGATCTTCTAATGGATGGTCTAGATCTTCTAGACCGTTTAGATCTTTTAGCTCGTCTAGATTTCGATCTTTTGGGTCGTCTAGATCTATTGCAGATCTTCTTGTAGATCGTCGAGATATAGATCTTGTAGATCGTCTGGTTCTAGATCTTTTAGATCGTCTAGAAGATCTAGATCGTCTACAGTAGATCTTCTTCTAGATCGTCTAGAGAATCTAGATCGTCTACAGTAGATCTAATAGATCGTCTAGATCTTCTAGATCGTCTGCACCCTAGGTTTGCCCTTCTGGGATGTTGTGCAAGAGCCTTCTCATACAGATCGTAAAGATCCCACCAGGCACTCATGTGCGCAAGAGCCGTGTCCTGACATCTCTCTATATATATTTATATATATATATATCCCACGCGGCGAAGACGATCTAGATGCTGCGGATCAGATAGATCATATACATATATCTATCTCGAAAGATCTTGATCTTGGTTTGGGGATCTGATGTTTCCGATGTGTGGATGGTTTGGATAATTCTATGGTTATTGGAGAATTGGCGTTGACGTTTGTCCGGGGGGTTTCATGTTGAAAAATAGCGCCCTATGTTGAGAGCAAATATCTTGGTAGGCGGTCTAGCCTTGACCTGTTAGGGTTAGTTTTGACTCGCCAAGTTTGGTGCTGACCGTCAAGGCCTCTTTATACTTAAATGTACCGGTCTCGATGCGGTTACATCCATCCCGGCTGTCCTCAAGGCTCCTTGACGGATGGCCGTCAAGTTTCCTTGATGGCTTACCTTGACGGATGTCCGTCAAAGACGTCAAAGACGTCAAGTATCCATGACGGCTGTCCGTCAAGAGTAAGAATGCCGGCAACCGACATATTGGGTCTGAGAGGTTTTTTGTCGCTGGAGTTGGCAAGCCTCTGGTTGGCTTTTTCTCAACTTTTTTTTTCCGGGGGTGCTTTAAGGTCAAATACCAAAAAAAAAAAAACCATCTGATCTGATCCTGATAGGTTCTAATCGCTGGAGTTGTGTGTGACGGCGGAGGCTTTTCTTTTGAGAAGGACCTTTGAATGTCGCGGGGAAAAAGAAGAACCAGAGCAGAGAGGTATTTTTCGTCGCGGGAGTTTTCTATGGTTGGCGTTTGTCTATCTTTTGTCCGGGGGCTTTTGATGTCACAGAAACCCAGGGTCTCTTTGGAGAGGAGCTTCTATCTCTAGATCCCGAGCCCTCATCGACTCGAGAGCATTCTGACCGACGCTCTCCTCCCAAGAGGATGGAGATGAGCGCGCAGGAGAGGTGTGCCGAGTTTGATGATGAGATGGTGCGACGATTGTCACTGGAGAACCCCACGGACTTGAGGCGTTTTTTCAATTGTATCGTTGTTGTTGATGCGCAGACTCAATTGAATCGCGCGATCGATCAGAGGCTTGTGGCGCTGGAGTTGTTTGTGTGTGTGCGATGGTGCATATATGCAGTCGTTTGAGAGGGGCCTTTGATCTCGAAGTATGAACTGCCCGATCTGAGAGGTTTGAGTCGCTGGCGTTGTATGTGGCATTGGAGGCATTCGTATAGAGGGGGGAGTGATCGCTCGAGCTTGCCGGCGGTGAGGGCCGTGGTTGGCCGCGATGTGTCAGGAGGGGGGGGGGGGGGGGGGGGGGGGGGGGGGGGGGGGGGGAGGGGAGTCTTGCCGTGAGATGACCGCGTTTGGCACTTTCTCTTTGATGTCGAAGAAATAACGAAAACACCCGATCTGAGAGGGTTTCGTTGCTGGAGTTGTGTTTGGCGGTGCAGGCGTTCATGGAGGTGTGTAGTCGCTCTAGCGTGTGCTCTGGCGTGCAGCTGGTGAAGGTCGTGGTTATAGCCCCAGCGTATGGGAGGTATTAGGGTTATATAGGGTTATAGCCCTGAAAGGGCCGTACGTTGGTTTTTCATCGATGCTGTCGGAAGACCGAACAAAACACGCCCGACCGATCTGAAAACGTTTTGTCGCTGGAGTTGTCTGTGGCGGTGAAGGGTTACGCCGAGAGAAGGCTTTGCTGTTGAAGAAAACATGGTCCGATCGGAGAGAGAGGGGTCTGTCCCTGGAGTGGTTGGTTGCCGCCTAGATTTTGGCCTTGAGATGCGAAGATGTCCATGGACGGTCTAGTTTTGACCCGTCAAGTTTATTGTTGACACGTCAAGGCTATGTTTGACCCTTCGAGGCCCCTTGACTTAATATACTAGTTTTAGTGTGGAAATTGCGTGGACGGCGTGTCTAGTTTCGACCCGTCAAGACCTTTTATTATGAATATGCTGTTTTTAGCGTGGTATTCCTTGACGACTGTCCTTTGACTGCTGCCCGTCAAGGGGCCAGATGGCCGTGAACCAACGTATTTGATGGGTAACGGTCATGGTTTGACCGCTTGACTGACCTCTCCCCACATTAGAACTAGTATATTAAGGCTTGACCTCTTGACTGACGGCCTCATACTCTAAAACTAGTATTTTAATATGCTAGGAGACCACGGACCGCATATCTACACTAAAACTAGTATATCCACATACTAGGTGGCCGGGATTTGACCCCTTGACTGACCGCCCCCTACAATTAAACTCCTGTAGTATAATCGGGCGAAAAGAGGCGGCCTCGACGCCCCCAAAAAAGAACAAGTCTCCTATTGATAGCATCTTGGCGCGGGGGCGGGTTGCTGACCACATGGGAGTTTGTTTTTTCAATGTTGTTTCCGCGCAATGAACAAAAGCGCGATTTGTTTGTTTCCTTTCGTCGATGGGAAGATGAATGAAAATGGGACACAATTTCTTTGTTACTTCGATGATTTTTGGTCGCAGGGAGGAAGAAATACAAGCGTGAGTGCTATAGTAGTGACAAGTTGTTTTTATTTGGTTCGATTTTTTTTTGTCGCTGGGAGGAATGAAAAATTCGCGTCCACGTGCTTTTCTTTTCTTTCGACGATGCTTTGTCGATGGAAAAAAGAAACGTGTAGAAGTATATATGCATGCTTTTTCTTCGTGTTACTGTTTTCTTGACGACATTGTATGGCAGGCGTTTTTTTGCGCTCAATCATGATGTAGGATGGTTACTCGCGTCACCTGTCTGCGTTATGATGTGTACGATATGATTTTCTGATGCGTAGCGGTGCTCGTTTTTCCTTAAGGCGTGATTGCTTTCCTTTCAACAAATCGGTTCACATTTTTTGGCTGGAAGGGATGTTAGTTTGGGCTGGGGTGGATTTTGGGTTTATTCGGTTTGGGCAGCATTGTTTTTCCTTTTTTTTTTTTTTGTCTTCCAACTAACTGTCCGGGATAATCAGAGTTTCGCTTTTTATTTGCTTTGCTTTTTTTCTTTTCTTTTCGGCGGGCCCCAAAGCAAAAAGCCTCTCCTTCTGTACGGTGCGATTGGTACTACTTGCCCAGCTTTCCAGCTTTCCTTGCGCGTGTTTGCCTTTAATGACGCAAGCGTGTTTAGATAGCTTTTGACGACATTTTTTGTATGTCTCGAGGCACACGAAATGGTTGTCGAGCTAGTCGGTACCGGCTTTTCCCTCTTGTAACCTATTGATATATATCACGTTAGCTATTATTGTAGGTATTTTCTTTGTTCTTCATGATGAGGAGGTGAGAGAAAGGAAGTACTCAGTATGTGTGTTTCGTGTTGATCTGTGTGGGTGTTTTTTTCTGGTTTTGGTGTGTGATAACATATTTTTTTCCGGCGTGTTGTTATTGTCTTTCGAGTACATACAGCATGCGATGGCTGCGCACTCACCCCCCTCCTGCCTGGCCCCCTCCCTCCTTCATATTTTGCTGACGTGTGATGAATTGATGCATGGAAGGTTACAACAGTGTGTTAATTAAATAGTATGATACGTACTCTTTGGGCACCCGGGATACGTACCCGAATATGATGACCAAAACTAACAAGTTTGATCTTACTACTACAGGGTGTATGCACACTCTGGCGGTACCTACCCGAGTTTGACCAAAACAAACAGGTTTGATATTTTAGGGTATGTATATTCTGGAGGTACCCGGGTACCTATCCGAGTATGGCCAAAATGAACAGGATTGGTGGTAGGCTTTACAATCTTGCGGTACCGGGGTACCCCCCCCCCCCCCCCCCCTGAATATGACCAAAATGAACAGGATTGGTACTGGGGTACCCCAGATGATGTTTGTACCCTAGCAAACACGCCTGATTTTTTTTGTTTTTTGGTTTTTTTTTTTTTTTTACCCTGCGGCGGATTAGTAAAAAATAAAGGTCAACCTTACCACGCTTCCACGTTCAAAATTCGTGTGTCAATTTAACCCTCAGTTCCCGTCGCAACATCAGAATAGTCTGCTGTTGCCCCTAGGGCTAGGGCTCGTTGACCCGACTTCACCTGACTCACCCCCGAGAGGGGCAGGTGCGGTGGAGATAGCCATCCTGGAGAGTCATGTCTTCCGGGTAGGGTGAGACTTGCGCGAGCTCACCCACTAACGAAACCTAGGCTATGAGGCCTTCCCGCCGGATTTGGTCCACCCTACCCGTTGGGGCGTTGGTCCTCATGAGATACTTCTCACCTCAGAGAGGTCATGATCTATCTGATCTGTCTACAGATAGATGACTTACTTCTTCACTTGGCGCTGTGAGACGCTTTGCAGGACCTATCTACGTGGTACAGATCCAACCCAGGAAAAACCTGCCTGCTGCTTTATAGACCATGCAGACTGTTCGGGTTCCCACTGGGAACATGAGCTAGATCATACAAGATCGGGAATAATGCTAGATCTTCTTTTGGAAGATCTAGGTCATGAAGTGGCAGTGATCTGTAGGTGATCTATCTGATTTGTCGGAGGTGTGGAAGTTTGCGATTGATAGTGTCGTTCAGGCATGCGGTATGCAGTGCAGTTACTTTTCTTCTTTTTTTTGTGGAAGAAAGCAGCATCGTCGACGGCGGTAGGTATGGAAGCGACGGCGGCAATAACAGTGTGCGTCCTTTTCTTGTTTCGTGTTTTTTTTGTTGAGGGCCAAACGAACAGGAGGGGATGAAACGCAATACGTAATACTTGATAGCTACAAAAAAATAACGATTGGACTGGTGAAAAGGGTACTTACTGTTCTTGTTAAGGTCACGGGGGATCTTATCCACCCCCTACTCCGGGTTTCCGGGTGACTCTATTTTAGTATCTACCAGGTACCTGGTACGAGTCATAGAAATACCGATCGGCGCCGCTATGCTGAAACGCTGCGTTTGCACCTTCTGCTGGTTCGTGCCTGACAGAGAGCGGCCGTGAACCAAGAGAGCTTAGTCACAGCAGCAGCTGGTGATTCTCGTGACCTTTTTCAGGTGCTCAACAGAGAGAGGCCCACACCTCGACTTGGGAGGGGTGCTGCGGTGGTCGAATTTGGTCGAAGTTTGGGGTGCGCAAAATGAGACGAAGAACGAAACCCGAAATGAACGTTTGAATTTCAATTACGGACAGCTACACACAGCTAGCGCCTCACGGGAAACTACAATCCTTGAAAATGAAGGAGGCTCTTGGTGGGTGTGCGAGGTCATCGGGTGTGCCAGATAGCACTAACGGTCGTGGGTAGCCAGGAATAAATCACGGATGTTTCGTGTGCTCGAAATTGCGAGCCGCGGGGAAGCACAAGAAACTCCCCAAATCGCAAAAAAAAAAATGTTTCAGTTCACGCGCGGGAGCGTAGTAAGTAGTGACCATGTACGAAACCGAGAATTAACCAACGGCCTTCCCTTACTCCATTTCCAAGCCATTCGTGTATGTTGCCGAAACACCGCCTGCTACGTGCTCCTACCGCAAGGATGCGAATCATCGCATCCCCCGGTGAGTAGACCGTTTTTCGTTCGAGGAAAGCTCTCTACGAGATAATTCCTAAACCACCGTCCGTCGCGGTTGTGGAGGAATCGAGCTTGCATATATTTGCAAAGTCTTGGGGTCTAGACGGGGGTGAGATGAGCCGCATCCTTCAGGTTCTCGACAACAGATTCCCGAGTGATCCTTAAGGACCGCAGTCCCGTTTTGTGGACAAACTACTTAGGACGCGTTCTATGACAGAGGTAGCACATTTCCGCTAAATGTTTTCTGAATGACAGGGCTCCTTATATTAACCCGAAATCGTCGGAATACCAATCTTATTTCGAAGAATGACGGTTTTGTATACTTACTTGGGCCATGGGATTACTACTATTCATCGGGATGCAATTTCATTTTTGATTACTAAGTCCGTTATCGGGTGAGGTGTGCAGCTCCTTAAGGTCAAGTGACGAGCCTCAGGAAACTCAGGATGAACCTCTATTTGCATAATTCGTCGAACACCCTCAATTTTATCCAACCTTTTCTCCTTCCTTGCGTATACTCAATTGAATATGTACTACCTTTTACCCATATATTTTCACCGACTATGTATCTATACGCCCTGCGTCCTACTCCGCATCTACATTCCATCCCATGCCATTGGAAGTAGTCCTCCCTCCTCCTCTCTTCTCCCCCTGGCGGCCTGGCGGTCTCGCAGGGCGAGCTTATATCGGTGCACCCGGCGCGAGATCGCGACCTGGGTGGTCGCCGATATGATCTGGAAAAGATGCTCCTTACAAACCCCTTTTCTTGCTAGAGATCCCCCGTCCGTTCCTCCGATGATGCTCGTTGCCAGCTGGTCAATGAAATCGCTGCCTTCCTTCCCGAGGCGTCCAAAGCTTTCCACCGCGAGGGTGACAAGTTTATGGCTGCGCTCGTCGAAGGACACTTGTCCTGCACGAGCGTGGTGGTTGCGCTTTCGCGCCTCGGAAGTGGAGGCAGCTGATCCGTCTCGATCAGCGCTGCCAGCCCGCATGTGGACTCTCGCTTGGGGGCTGCGTGCGTGATGTCGAGGAGTATCGCCTTGTTACGGTACTCTGACGACGTAGCGTCTCGGAGGCCTCCCCTCTCGATCACTATATCCATGCGGAGGTTTCTGTCGGCGTTGAAGGGCGCTCCGCTTTCCGTTTGATGGCGGATGGACAACCGCTTGAAGGTGCGGGACAGCGCGTGGACTAGCGGCTGATGCTGGTTTACCTGCGCGCCTGCTCGGTGGCATGTGCGCGCGTGACGCGTGGTGACATCTCCTCCATTCCCAGAAAGCGCCGTCCCATAGACACGAACTCCGAAGCCGGTATGATTCGTGCCGTGTCCACAGGCCTTGCCCTCAAACAGGCGACAGCGCCTGGTCCCGATAGGCTCCGTTGCCGAGCGTTGGCAAGATCTCTGGTTTCGATTCCCCCGAACACGTCGTTCCGACTCGACGGGCCTGCTGCCTCGGGGAGCTGGTCCAGAGACGCAACGTACCGTTGGTACCGTACCCGGTTTACCTGCTGCCCCAGCTTGTGCTGCGCTTTGTGGGAGCTGATCGTTTGGGCTTCATGTGCTGGCAATGCCTCCATATCAAACTGCTCTGAGACTCCTCCCTCGTTCGCGCGAAACGCCCTGTTCCGCCAGCTTTCCGGGACCACGTTCGCCATTGCCTCCTCCGATACCCCATGGATGTCACGGAGGTCCCTGACGCTGCTCCACATGCGGCGAACGAGGTCCGAATTGGGCAACTCCCTTCAGACTTTCCCCCCCAATGGGCCGGAGAGGTCAGCAAGGACCTCTGGCACCGTCGCCACTAAGCTCCGGATGGACGCTGACATTCTCCTTGATTCAGCCGATGACAGTCCAAACCTCCTGGCCCATGTGGAGAGGTTCGCCTGCGCTTTCTGGTGGGGCTGCAGCGGCAACCGGTTCGCCGGGCATCCGTCCGCAAAGAACGGCGATTCGTCCGCTATCCCTGGAAGCTCGAGAAGGCGCTCGAGCATCCATATTGCGCTATTGTCTGCCCGCTGACACGCGGGTAGTGACAGCTCTGGGTCCATTACCCGCTCAATGTAGGAGGTCCGCTTCACCATTGAACTGGTGGCGATGAGGTTCGCCGACTGTTTGTCCGGCATACGCGGCAGGATGCGCGCGAGTTGCTCTGCTCCCCCATCTCGGACTATCTCGACGGCGCTGTTCACCGCGAACGCATCAGTGCCTATGGGCACGCCAACCACCTTTACCCCACCCACTTCCGCAATGCGGACACCTATGCCCCCCAGAAGTGCTATCTCTTCCGACGTAGGCGCATGCCCTTTTGGAGGCAAAGCAACCGTCTTGCTGGGGTTGATTGCAACGCCTATTTCGCACAGCTCGTGCTGGAGAAAGGGCACTACTCTCACCGTGTCCGGTGTAATCTCTGATATACCGATGCTGATGTCATCGAGCGAGGTAGGCAAAGGCTTCAACACCCCGGGGTTCAAACTCCTCACGGACCCGCTTGAGTATTGGCAGCAGTGGCATGCAGAACAGCGCCGGGCCCATGGCATCCCCTTGCTGCACTCCACTGGAGCAGTCAATTTTACGCCGCTCCCCCGAGTCCATCTGGAAGAACGTAGGGGCGGGCTTCTCGCCGTAGCATTTAGCAATGAACGGCGTGAGCGCGGGCACGCAAGTGGCCGCCTCGGCAAGTACTGCCTTCCGCTTTGCAGTATTGAAGGCGTTGGAACAATCGGTTAGGATGAGCCAGTTTTCTTGCCTCATGGTACCCGGGCGCGTAGAGCTACCTGCTCCACCCCCCCTCGAACCCCTACCCCAAACTGTCTTGCCTCACGATTAATCTCTTCCAGCCGTGGCCGCCACTGCCGCATAGTCCCGGCTGCTAGAAGACGTCTCCATGTCATACCTACACATACAGGGCGACATTTTCCCCCCAAGGCAGTGAGGTTGGACTGCAAGAAGAGCTGCCAGAATTCCGGCGGGAATGCACCGGGGTCGTCGAAGATCCGCCTCCAAGAGGCCTCGATGTTAGCTCCAAACTTCTCGCGACCGAAGCCGGTCCTGATGACCGACTGCAGGTGTGAGAAGCGTAGACCGTCACTCCCCGCGCCTGACAACGCATTTCGTGAGTTGATGACGTCGAGGGCCACCTGCGAATCGAACTCTTGCTCTGGACGCCAGTTGGGAACACTTCCTTCCTCCGGTTCCGTGGAGCTTGCTGCCACCGCGGCCGCTGCCGACTCGGAGATGGAGGCACGATCTTCCCCCTATATCGTAGAACGCCTCTTAGAATTTGACTATTGCGGGGGGCCATTGTAAATAGGACCAAATCTTGTTCGTTAAAATATGGAAATACATGGGTGTTTGTGTGTACCGTAGGTCCTATTTACTATGGTCCCCCGTAATAGTTTGTCCCCAATACGAGACTGCAATTCCCAAAGGAGTGTAGTGAGTCGGCCGGGGGGGGAGGAAAGTATGCCTTGAACACGGTAAAAGGGAAGGGATATTACGAGCACTCAAAAAACAGGTTCTGCGAGGCGGCACAGGTGGTCGAGGCAGGGTGGGCAAGAAGAGGAGAAGGGCATCACAAAGGGGAAACCGGTCCGAAAGACAAGCACCAACTAAGGACAGGGCCTTGGACACAGGTGCGGACCATCGGGGAGCTGCGAGCGTATGGGGAGAATGGGGGGCGACGTTTTTGATGCCAATTGATGATGAGGACAGGGTGGGCAACATGGACAGGAGGGGGGGGGGGGGGCAACGGTGGTATCCTATGATCAGGCGTAAGAGGAGATTCCCACCGATGGTGTCATGCGTAACAACTGCAGAAGGGGGGGGGAAAGCAAAACGAACGCGGCAGGTATAGATGTCGGAGTTGGGCCCAGTTGGAGAGAGGTGTGGGAAAGGAAGCTTTTACGACAACCACGGAAAAGCGGGGATGAGGGTATAGAAGACCCTGTACGTAGAGCTGGTGGATCGAGTGGGAATCGATGACTTGTCCGACGAATGAAGGCGTCCTCACTACTATTAATAGTATTACGAGGGTCCATAGTTAATGGGACCAAACTTTGTTAGTAAAAATAGGTAAATATATAGGTTTCTATGTATACCATAGGTCCTATTAACCATGTACCACCGTAATAGTACGATACTGTACCTGGTTCCCGAAGAATGTATCATAAAACCATTCGCAAGGCCCCCTTTTTCTCTCAGATTTTTGGAGAATAAGCAGAACCCCCAAGATGGTACATGTCTATACAGTATATATGGCCCATGGTATCATAACCAATATTACGGTGCAACGTATCATAGAGATCAGGACCAACTATTATAATACGCTGTGTTAACATACAGTAGGGGGGTGCCTGGTTTTGGGTCCATCGTGGATGGCATTCACTATTACGGGGGACCATAGTAAATAGGACCAATTATTGTTGGTAAAAAAAGCGAAATGTATAGGTTTTCGTGTCTACCGTTGGTCCTATTTACTATGGCCCCCCGTAAGAACAGTACGTATTACTTGTATTACTGCGTATTACTATGTCCCACCGTCACACTGTCGGACTCGAGAGCAGTAGTCGCAGCGGGTGCGGGGCCTCTCAAAGCCCCCCCCCCACTAAAGGCACCGACGAGGCAGTTACATAGTAAACCCATTGCTGTCTCTGGAAGTGGCCACACCAGAAATTAAATCGATTCGTTGATGCTGCCATCCATATGCAAGAAAATCCGCCTCTAAAGCGGTTCTTAGTAGGATGCAGCTCACCCTTCATGCGACTCGCCCAACACCTCACGGCGCTTCGAGCTTGGTGCAAGCAATATCTGCCTGGTGGGTGAAAACTCGACGTGGTCCGTCCCGGCATTGTAGGGATGCGAGGGTCTTATGGCCATACGACTACCGCCATCCATGACATGAGTACACTGCCCCCCCCCCAACTAACGCCTATACCGTCGATAGTCCGTCAAATGCTAGAAGACCGCGGTATAACCCCTTGACTGGCTGCATCCTACGCTAAAAATAGTATATCAAGATGCTAGGAGACCGCGGTTGGACCCATTGACTGACCGCCCGTCTAAATGCGATATGTTCAGGTCAAAAGAGGCCTTGATGCGCCCAAAAAGACCGGCCTCCTGTATAGCATACCGGTATTTGCTGATAAGAGGTTTAGTCCGCCGCAACTTAGATTACGGGTCTCAAAAAAGCACCCCCCCCCCCCTCCCCTCTCCCCGCTATGGCATAAGCCTCTTTCGTTTCAATCCACTGGCCACCCCCTGCACACTAAAACAGGGCCGAAAAGAGGCGTCAACGCGCGCAAAAAGACCCATGTCCCATTTCAGATTTGCTGGTAGGTGATCTACATTGTCGCAACTTAGATCAGCCCCCCCCCCCCCCCCCCCCCCCCCCCCCCCCCCCCCCCCCCCCCCCCCCCCATCCTGCCGGTGCAAGCAATGCCTGCCTGGTCGGTGAAAACCCGAAGTGCTCGGTCCCGGCATTGTTGGAGGGTTTACCGTCACACGACTATGGCCATGCATAATATCGAGTACCCCCCCCCCCCCCCCCCCCCCCCCCCCCCCCCCCCCCCCCCCCCCCCCCCCCCCCCCCCCATGCATGATATTGAGTACACCCCCTCCCCTCCTCCTACATATCTGTCTCGAAAGGGATGCGTGGTCAATGTCAAATGACTAAGGTAAGCAACAAAAGAGTACGCCCCCCTCCCCACCCTCCTACACATAGCATATACCTGGTAGCATACTGGCAGCATACTGGCAGCATATTTGCAAGGGTGTGCTTAAGGAGGGCATATTCTCGGGTACCCGGGTATGAAACATGGGTATATTGTCATACTGGGGTATGTATCTGCAGTACCCGGGTATGAAACATGGGTATAATGGTCATACTCGGGTATGTATCTGGGATACCCGGGTACTAAACCTTGGTATACTGGTCATGTTCGGGTACTGTTATGTATCTGGGGTACCCGGGTATCGAAGCTGGGTATACTGGTCATACTCGGGTAAGAACCTGGGGTACCCGGGTACCAAACCTGGGTATATTGGCCATGTTCGGGTATGTATCTGGGTATCCCCAGAGGGTCTTACTCGGGTGTGCACCTGAGTATACCCTACACACGCTTGCATACTTGCTACTAATGGGCGCGGGACCTCTCAAAGCCTGCACCCCCCCCCACTAACGCCTCCATCGCCGACGGTCCGTCAGGTGCTAAGAAACCGCGGTTTAACGCCTTGACTGACCGCCCCCTACCCTAAAACTAGTATGTGAAGATGCGAGGAGACCGCGGTTTGACCCCTTGACTGACCGCACCCCTGCACTAAATTCAGCATAGTAAGACCAAAAGAGGCCTCGACGCGCCCAACACGACAGGCCTCCCATATAACTGGTAGCGTATTTGGTATGCATATTACACATGGAACGGAACAATAAAACACAATGGGATACACCTTGAGTGGAGACCCGCAACAGTACCCAGGACATTTTGGGCTCCAAAGTCGATAAAGGTTAGGGGACGATGGTTTCCATTTACAGCAGTGGTCCCTCTATAGTGCCGGTTGCCCTCTATAGTGCCGCTTTCCCGCCTATAGTGCCCGTGTATTGGCCTCGCACAGATGGGATTCACCAGTGCAGTAGTGTGCGGAGGGATTAGTGCCGGTTGACGCTATAGAGCCGGTACTAAGTCTTGTTGGATGGCGCATATCATATCGGCACTAACTATAGAGGGACCGGCACTATTGTACACCTACGTAGGCCACTATTAATAGTAGTCCCTCTATAGTGCCGGTTGCTCGCTATAGTGGCGGTGGAATCGCTTGGCACCATAAAGATGGGATTAACTATTAATAGTGTGGTAGTGTGCGGGGTAATTAGTGCCGGTTGACGCTATATATAGTACCGGCATTGTTAGCCAATAGCGCATACATATCGGCACTAACTATAGAGGGACCGGCACTACTGTGCTGGTATCCGCGAAGATGGTTGACACACACTGTGTATGAGACGAAGGGACTGACGCTGCCAACCATTGGCCTAGAGCGAAGGTCGGGGCTATAGTTACATTCGTCCGGCACCCAGGGTGCGTCAAAACCATTTCCTCCAGCAACTGGTACCAGGTAAGCACCTTCTCAAAAGTATCCGCTGAGTACACCCTATCCCACCGGCGCATGGTTATCCGGGTATGAAATACCCACACAGGGCCATACTCGGGTATATATACCCTATACTCTACCCATGCCAAAATACACCCTTTGCATATTTGCTACTAACGGACCCGAGAGCGGCTGCGGGCGCGGGACCCCGCAGAGCCTGTCCCCCCTCCGCTAACGCCTCCACCGTCCATAGCCCGCCCGCGCGATGATTGGCGGCCGTTACGTCGCTGCAAGTCTTGGCCAGCCGCGTCAGCGATGACGCCAGAGGACAGGGTTGACATGGAGATGAGTGCCTGCAGGTGCAAGTGTGCGGGTGGGGGTCGAAGTACTCATGTCATGCATGTCCGAAGTCGTACGGCCATAGACCCTCGCATCCCTACAATGGAGCGGGGGGGGGGGGGGGGGGGGGGGGGGGGAACCAGGCGTACTCATTTGTTGCTTGCTTTAGTCACTTGACCATTGACCACGCACCCCTTCCGAGACGGAGCACCGTTCCTACTCCTAATAGAGACACCTCCAACAATTGGGCGCTCATTACGTTGTTTCCGTGTACTACATAGAAACTTTTTGCGAATCTTATCCCCTCCCTGTTTGGCCGCCAGTGGCAGTGTACTTGATATCATGCATGGCCGTAGTCGTATCACTATACATCCTCGCATCCCTACAATGCCGGGACGGAGCAAGTCGGGTTTTCACCGACCAGACAGACATTGCTTCTTGCACCAAGCGCGAAGCGCAGTGAGGTGTGTGTCGGCGAGTCGCATGAAGGAGGGGCTGCATGCATCTTACTAAGCATCGCTTCTGAAGCGGATTTTCTAGCACATGGATGTCAGCTTCAAAATCAGGAGGGGTGGGGGAAGCAAAACGCGCGCGAGGGCTTGTGAATTGTACTGGTACAGGGGTAGGAGCTTTTTTTTTTTTTTTCTGAGACTCCTAACTTGAGGAGCTGTACATCTCTACTATAACGGGAGATTATACTAAATAGGACCATACGGTACGGTACACCCAAAAACCAATATATATTTCCTCTTTTTGCTAACAATATTTGGTCCTATTTACCATAGACCCCAGTGATACCAAAAACTGATTTTCAGAAGAAAAAAAAGGACGCTCAACCTCGGCCTATCGTAAAAGTCGGCCAAAACATATTGCGAACAGCAAAGAGATTGACGACAAGGCATGTCTTAACCCCTTTCATAGTTCAGTACCCGTTTTGGGACGAACCGCTCAAATTGTCATTACTTCGTCCCCAAAATGCGGCTGCAGTCCTTAGAGGGATACAACCCGATGAGCAATCTTCCATGGCGTAGCTCTACATCAGCCACTAGTGTAAAAAAACAAAAACGACGCAATAGCTGGGTAGTTTTTCAGTCCCAAAGCCCCATCAGTCAGAAATAGGTCGGCCAAAAAAAGGTATAAGGTACATAAGTAGTACCCCTTTCGTAGTACGCCTCCATAATAAGCCGTCATGATAAGATAATAAGCCGCCACCCCTCCTTGTCTCTCACCTGAATGCAGCTCAGCAGCTGGCGAGCCGCGCAGCAGACCATCAACCCCATCCAAACCACCTTCCACGCCACGGCAAACTCTTCTCCTCCCCAACCCCCCCCCCGCAAAAACCCCTTCCGCCTCCTTTCCAGTCGAAGAAGCGAGCCCACCATGTTCCTCTCCTTCCTCCAACATTTCTCCTTCGTCGCCGATTCCGAAACCGCCAGAATTGACAGTCTCGTGTCCTGAATAACGTCCCTCTATGATGTAGGAAACCCCATCCACGAAGAGGGAGCCGGCCTTGAGCGCGGTCGATCGCAGCCCGCGCGGCAGGGAGGCGGAGGCGGCCATGTAGGACCACAGAAGGAACGCCTCACTACCCAAGGAAACCTGCGAGTAGGCGAGCGAGCGAAACAAACAAACGAACGGTGATTTGTTTGTTCGATGTTCGCTGTAACCGCCAAATTTGTTGTTCACTGAGGGAGAGAAACGCCTCATTTTCCCAAGGAAACCTAGGCGAGCGGAAGGTACGAGAAAAGTAGGCGTTATCTAGGCATGCCAGGATACGGGTAGCGCCTACAGTGATTTTTCTGAGGTTCTCTTGCTTGAGAAGTACACTTCACCTAAAACCTGATTTCTCGTTAAAAGATATCCACTGGCCCAGGGTCAAACGGATACTCTTGTAAAAACACTAAATGCGATTTCCACGACATTGGGCATTTACTCAGCGCCCTCAAGAAGCCCCGTCGGTCATAAAGGTTACCCCCATCGAAGCGCGCCTCTAAGCCGCTGCCCTTCCAAGGCAAACCGTGCAAGGGGTACGTAGTCACTCCCACCATCAACCTCAACCCCCCCCACAAAAACTCCAACACCAGCGCCTAAACCAGCAACAACACCAAACTACCACGCCTCTAAGCCGCTGCCCTTCCAAGGCAGTTACGGTCGAGAGAAGGCGCGCAATGCACGGAGTACGTGGACACTCCCAGCACCAACATCAACCCCACGGACGCGAACACCAAGAATGCCAATCCCAGCGCCTACACCAACACTAAACTACCATAACAGACTACATTACCATCAACGCCACCACTACTGCCACCAAAACCACCAACAATAATGCTTCCCTACACTAGCAACACCGCCGCCGACAGCACAGCCAGTACCGTCACCAACACCAGCACCGCCAGCGCAATCACCAAAACAACACCAGCAGCAGCAACAACAACAACAACGATAACAACACCGCCACAAGAAACAACACCAAGACGAACACCAACAAGATCAACACCACCAGCAACACCAACACAACAAATACCACCGCCACCAACATCAATCCAACCACAGCAGCCACCATCACCATCAGCGCTAACAATACCAACACCATCATCACTACCGCAACACCCGACAGCAACACCAACGCCAAGGTGCTGTCAGGGCAGAACATCTCTATGCAAAACTTCAACACACCTTGAACAGATCAGATAGATCAGATCATAGATTAGATCATAGATGAGATCATAGATGAGATCATAGATCAGATTCCCACTTGAATCATCTAGTTATTTCAGGGCAGATAGATAGTTGGATAGGTACATTCCTGATATGTATGATCTGTACGATCTAGCTCATGCTGCCGGGTGGGAGCCGCATAATCAGCGTGATCTAGCACACGTCGCCTGTGTTGGATCTGTACTATACAGCTCCTGTATAACCTACAATAACGGAAGCTTAGGATCTAGATTATCAATCTGAAGATTATCTATCTGTAGATGATCCATCTTATCTGTCCAACATATAAAAAAACCCAGGTCAGGCCAGGTCAGGTTCGGTCAAACCTCGCGGGGTCAGCTCAGGTCGGGTCGTCTTAGCGGTGACCGGACCCAATCCGCGAGAACTAGAAAACCACCTGGCCGACCCATCCCAGCCCAACCGGTGAGATATAAAAAACTTCCTGACTCGACCCGCGGGTTGGAGACGTGGCCTATGAAGAGACTCGAAAAACTCTGAACATGGAACAAGATCTGTCTCCTGCGAATATACCCAGGTAGGCCATTTTTCTCACCACGGTAAGAGCCAAGGGATGCCTTAGCATGAGGTGGGTCGCGAAATCGGGTGCCGCCCCTCGTCCCCTCACGAACGTACCGCCTGCTAGAGGACGAGATCCGCCCGCGGTGCTAGCCACCGAAAGCTGCAGCCAGTTAGCCGCTGAAAAAAGAAAATAAGCGGGGGGGAAGAGGGACGCAGAAAACAAACGCACAAAGGATAGGATGAATCAAGAAAGAAAGAAAGAACAAGCCGATAAAATTTCGACATTTGATCGTATGTACATCGATTTTTTTGGTTCAGTATCCGCACCAGAAGCTAAAAGCTGCAGCCAGACGATGCCGCTAAAAAAAAAAAGCGCAGGGAAAAGGGAAAAAAAAAAAAAAAAAAAAAGAAACAAAAAAAAATACTCTACGAGTAGTTTCATTTTTTGTTGTTGTATACTGGAATGTATCACATCACACATCGGACAGACCGCATAGATCAGACAGATCGGAAACATCAGACAGATCATATCCTCACTCCATGATCTGTACAGCTCAAGGCAGATATACTCCTGATCGGTGTGATCTATAGCTCATGCTGCCGGCTGGGAGCCGTACTATCTTCATGATCTACTGTACCAAACGAAACCCAGTATTACGGAGGGCCATAGTAAATAGAGCCTACGGTACACACAAAAAAACCTATACATTCCCCTATTTTTACAACAATATTTGGTCCCATTTACTATGGTCCCCCGTAATTTAAATACAAAAAGACTACAGAAGTACTTTGAAAACAAAAAAGGTACAGTGATCACGGGGGACCATAGTAAATAGGACCTACAGCAACACAAAACCTATAAATTTCCCTATTTTTACCAAAATATTGGGTCCTATTCACTATGGTCCCCCGTAAATAGTACATTGAACACAAAGAAGGTACAGTCGTTAAAAACAAAAAAGGTACACAACGTGCTGTAGTCGTTTACTCCTCTCACTTATGTCTAGAGCAAGCATTCCGCTGAAGAGCTGACGGTGCCGTTCGTCAGTGTCCAGCAGGATCAGCGACCCCAGAATTACCAAGGTGGCGAGTCGGTCCCCTGCAAAACAAAGGGGGGTGGGGGGGGGGGTGTTCCAGCGGCCCCTTAGGCGTTTTGTCTCTGCATAACTTGTTTTTAATAGGAATATGTTCGTGAAATTGCAAGGTTATAAAAGAATACGAGTACGTGTGTGCTACCAAGCCAAGCGGGCCCAAGAATGATTCTAAGAGGCGAAGGCGGCCCCCTGCAGCATCAGCGGAGGAAGGGTTTCCAGCATTAGATGAGGCGTATATAAAAAATCTTCAGAGTGTTGCTTGCGTGAAATCTGCAATCATTTTGACATTACAGGCGTTTATTCATGTATACACCAGGTCAAGTACGCAGAAATATCACGAAAGTGGGCCCGGCCCCCCTGCAGCAGAATGGGGAAGGGTTTTCAGCGGCAGACAAAGCGGTCCATCAAAACTATTAGTAGGTGTCAAAAACGGACCGTCCCAAAATATGACCGTTTCATAGCATGACGTTTCAAGATATTTTACCGTTATGATCGTTTCAGCATTTCATACGAACTTTCGAAAATAGTACCATTTCGTAGAGCTGTGAGTGGGCAGGATTTCCCGACTACTACTAACAATAACTCCCAGGTAGTCGGTAGGTGCCGTCAGCCGACCAACCGAGAATAATCCAGCTGGTGGTCAGCCAACTTGCCAACTTTAAGTCCGGCGATCAGCTCTCCCCGGCAGAGGGGGGCCCCCGCCAAAAAATAAAATAAAAAGTATCCCGCATTCAACAATCCTTCGTACTGTTGACATCAATATTGATCCTGCTCTAAGTATGCAAACACAAAGTAGTAGGTCAGATAGAGCGAGTTAACTATTTACAAGTGTCCGACTACTTTGGATACTAATAGTAGATCCGAGAGTACCGTCCCTAAAGACCATTATTTAATAGCACCAAGAACTATTAGTAGAATAGGTGACTATTTGCGGGGGTCCCCGGTGGCTTGGTAGGTGGTCCGCGTACCTGTCAAGATCAATTTCGTGGGTTCAAGCCCCACCGAGTGCATGCTCATAGGGACTTTTTCTTGCATAAAAAAATTGATAAGCGGAAAGCGCGAAAGCGTGAGTTGGCTACATTCGATGAAAATCGACGAGCAGTGGGAATGCTGAACCCTATGCGCGACAAAAAATAAAGGCACGTACCGGGGGGGAGAAGGGACGACACCTGTGACCACGGCTTGTCCAGAAGATCGTCGAGGGTAAAACCTCCTACGAGTGGGCTGGGAAGTAAAAGTGATGGATGACAAAAAAAAAAAAAAAAAAAAAAAGGTAAAAAGGACCAAATATTGCTAGTAAAAATAGGGAAATGAATAGGTTTTTGTGTGTGCCGTAGGTCCTATTTACTATGGTCCCCCGTAATAGTGACTTAATTCGTGCTGACTCACAACTTTACCAGAATATTACCGTTGCAGAATCCAACCATTTGTGAATGAATGTGACCGTTGGATCACTCACCCATAGTAGCGAGGACCACGCCGAAGTCGTCCATGGGCACGCCCGGCTGGCTTGAAGCCCACCTGCCCACATATTGCACAATAGCAGTCTCTATTAATAGTTAATTATCTCGTTCCAACTTTTACTTTTTGTGCGGACCTGTCTTGTGATATATGCACAACCCTTTTCCTGCCGTCAACAGTATCACACAAACTTCATGTAGTTTGACCCCACACCATATTCAAGTAGTTCCAAAGGAATTCCAGTGAGGACCGATGATAACGACAAAAGCACCAGGAATACTACAGCAGCAGTCACAATAACAAGAAGAAGAGCAACTGATCTGCGACTAACATATCAACATATTACGGGGGTCCATAGTTAACAGGACCTATGGTATACATAAAAAAAACCTTTATATTTACCTATTTTTACTAACAATATTTGGCCCTATTAACTATGGCCCCCCGTAATAGTAGCATCAACGACCGCCACAGCGCGCTGCTGGACAGCGGTGTCACGAGGTTCTACCAGCAGTCCGCAGCATGACGCCGTAGCAAGGGGTCGTCTTCGAGGATGCGTTCGTGCGTTCACAGACCAGCAGAATGAAAACAACAACAACAACAACAACAACGAAAGCAGCAGCATAGAACAAGGACAGCAACAACCACTGCATCACCAACAAATATCGGCACACTTTCCAGCAGAGCAAGTCGAAGGTGTAACCAAGTCCCATGTAATGCAAGGTTTAAGCGTTGACGCCCCCCCCTTCCTTCCCCCCTTTCCTTCCATCTACTTCCCCGCCTCCTTCTCAAAAAGGAAAAAAAAAAAAACGCCGCTTACATGGCAAATAATATCGAAACTGGGCGAGGGCCAAAAATTCAAGCTGGAGACTAGCGACCAGTCCCCCAATAGCTAACGACCAGCCCGCAAAGAGCTACTGACCAGTCCACCAAGAGCTGGCGACCAGGTCACGTTCGAAGCGTTGTGCTACTACTCTAGCCGCACGCAACGGCAGAAGTTGCCAAAGGCATAGGGGAGGGCCATCGCGACGTAGAGGCTAACGAGCAGCACACGAGAGCTAGCGACCAGTCTACGAAGAGCTAACGACCACCTGTAACGTCATGTGTATACTTAAGCCGCAGTTTTACCACCAAATTGTGTTGAAGGCGTGGGCGAGGGCGAGAGCTCAAGGCTAGCGACCTGCTCGTGAAGAGCTAACGACCAGCCCACGAAAAGCTACCGACCAGGATACACATGCACCGTTATGTTTATACGATAGCCGCTAGAGCTGCGAGTAAGTCATGCCTTGCCCGACTTGACGGCTGGGTATTAGTCGGCTGGCGAATAAGCCAACTATTAACTAAATCTACGTTTCTCAAAACAGGTTACCTTGCAAGCCTCGAGCGCATCCGTCAGATGAACAGACGCAGAACCGTAAGTACAGAAGCAGCAGTAGACGCACGGACACATCCACACACTCACACATGGGCCAGATGAGACAGATCATCTACAGATCATTCCCACAATGATCTAGATCCTTTAGGGCAGATAGATAGATAGATTCCTGATCTGTATGATCTGTATGATCTAGCTCATATTGCCGGGTGGCACCTGTATAATCTGCATGAACTAGCACATGTCTCCTGGGTAGGATCTGTACTGCTTGTACAGATCCCGCACGGCACACCTCAGAACGGCAGACTAGCATCTAATAGATGATCTATCTGATCTATCTGTAGAGGATCTGTCCGACGTGTCACATAACGAAAGGTGAGGATTTACATGATCTACATCATCAGTAATCATTTTTGGCCTGACGTGTGCAAGGATACAAACTATAATACCTAGCCAACTAACAACTAGTTGGCGACATAATAGTCAGTCAATTCCTTGCGTTAAAAACTAGTCGGTGAGAGCCACACTTGAGTACAATACCTGCATAGAATATCGAAGGCATGGGCGAGGGCGATGGCGAGGAGGGTGATGTCCGGGTTGACGGTAGCCCGAGAAGCTGCGACAGCGATGCAAGCTAGGCGGAGGTAGCACAGGGTCAACACCAGGGTGCGCAGAGCCAGCACCTGTTACCGTGTACGTAGTTGTATTTGGAAAACGAACAAACAAAGCGGTGAGATCGAAAAAATCCTCAAACCTCACGCTTGCAAGGTTGATACTATTACGGGGGGCCATAGTTAATAGGACCTATGGTATACATAAAGACCTATATATTGAACTATTTTTCCTAACAAAATTTGGTCGCATTAACTATGGATCCCCGTAATATTACGGGGCTCCATAGTAAACAGGACCTACGGTACATACAAAAAAAACTATATATTTCCCTATTTTTTCGAACAATATTTGGTCCTATTTACTATGGTCCCCCGTAATACTAAACTGTAGTGATACTTTGATACGTGCAATACGTATTTATACCGCAGATACACGAATGTAAAAACACTACGAGAAAAACACAAAGAACGCAAGTCCAAAAGAGGAAAACAACAAACTGCGGTTTCCTGAGAAGAAAACGAAAAGACGACAACAAAAAATGGGAGACAACGTAGAGTCCGAGAGCAAAACAAGACGAAAACGAACAAAATAGAACAGAAAACGGGCCAAGGACAGCTCGAGAGGCGACCATGACTATGGAGGCTGGATCATACGGGTATTTTAGTTGGATGGCCATCTACAGTAAGCCAACCAACCGACTTAATTTCAGCAATAAAACACACAAACTTAATTTCTTGTCTGGCTTGGTGTTGTTGCATTCTCGTTTGCACCCAGTACTTTGGCATTTTCACCTGCTCTTACGTACTTGTATCTTGATTCATTCGCGATTATTTTTTTGCTTTTCTCCGTCTCACCGCTATTGTCTGACCACAGAACTATTCGTATCATTAATAGTAGAGTATCTCTAGGGTAAATAATCAGGACGGACACTGGGTGTACTGACGTATTTGGGTAGAAACAACGGTCTGACGTGAAGACAACCCACTTCGAGCCTCAAGCGCGCCAAGTCAGATACAAAAGCGCAGATTGTGGCAACTTGTCGGACGCAAACCAACTAAAATACCTAAGCCAACTGTTGGCCAACTATTAATTAGCTGGCGACACATACTCAGCCAACTCACAGTCCCACAAACTACAGAACGCAGCAAACTACGAAGACCTAGCTAACCAATAACTAGTCGGCGACTCATAGTCAGCCAGACGGAGGTACTGTAGCACAAGGCCTGCCCTAAGGAGCGCCGAGCCAGCTCCTGTTACGGCATCGTTACGGACGTGTTTCCAGCGCATGACACACGAAAACAAGACTCACACAGCTTCAATTACTGTACACGTCGGAGCGCTTGGCCGCAGGCAACTTCATGTAGGTCACCCGCTCAGCTCCTGCCAGGAGCTTATTTTCTCTCAACATCAATGCGGCGTACACAGTGGCTCTAACATACGCGCAAAGCAGCAACACACAGCGCGTGAAACACATACCAGGGAGCGCTCGACCCTAAGGCACTTCAAGCATCCAAGCAGGCCACCCTCTTATCCCCTGCCACGAGGTGCTACGATGTCCCCTTCTGTCAACATCGATGGCGCGTACGTATTGATTCTAATAGACGCGCATACAACACATGTGTCACATACAGCACATACGACGGAACGCATATCAGGGAGTGGTTGACCCCGGGTAACTTCATGCAGGCCACTTCCTTAAAATGGCATCTACCACGAGGTCTTTTTCTCTCAACATCGATGGGGCTTACTTACTGGTTCAAACCTACGCGCATACAGCAACATACAGCGTATACAACGCATTCAACACATACCTGGGAGCGCTTGACCCCAGGCAGCTTCATGTAGGCCACGCCCTTGACTCCCCTCACGAGGTCCGCGCCGCTGAGCATTGGGTAGAGGGGGACGGGGTACTCATGTCATGCCTCTACAGTGCGGTAGAGAATACAGAAACGCAATGGTAGGGGGAGAAATATGCCTCTACAATGCGGTAAGGTGTGCTCATTGTCAGGCATGGCCATAGTCGTATGGGCCATAGACCCTCGCATCCCTACAATACCGGGGATGGGGCACGTCGGGTTTTCACCGTTCAGGAAGGCATTGCTTGCGGCAAGTGCGAAGCGTAGATCGTGATTAATCTGATGATCTGATGAGTGAACTGTAATAGTAAACTGACCTTTGGCCCGGAATGTCTAACACGGCTACCTCCTTGCCCTGAGGATCCGTCAACACCACCGATTCTCCATCGTCGTTAAGAACCTCCTTCCTCCGCAGAGATCCATCCTGATTGGCCAACAGTTACAGCAGTAGACCAATCACGCATTAGTCTAATACATCAGAACAGGTACAAGAACAGCTTCAGTAGCGTGCAGCAGTGGAGGTTTGCTTCAAAGCACAGGAGTAGAGAACAGGAGTGTGGAACAGTGCACTCACGACCAGGAGCAGAGAAGGGTAGAGTAGACTCGAGAAGAATACAAAAAGTACGGTATGAAGAAACTGGTCAAAACGTGCACAGAACATAGCATAGCATGGTGCACACCAGTGTTTACCTGGGTCTGCTGCAGGAGGGATGAAGATATTACGGGGGTCCATAGTTAATAGGACCTATGGTATACATAAAAACCTTTATATTTACCTATTTTTACCAACAAAATTTGGTCCCGTTAACTATGGACCCGAGTAATAACAACCCAAGAAAAACGCCAACCAAGACGAATTCTCCGAATGCTAATCTCCCATCCCCCTACAAATCAACAACAACCACCCACCAATCACCAATCAACAATCACCAAGCACCCACCAATGAACTCACCTTCTAAAAAAGAACAAGACATGCTCTGAAAAAACGAAAGGCATTTATCATAAACAACTGATTACCCTACAGCAGTAGTTCGATTTTTACCTGTCTAACCACCAAACACCAATCACGAGTCACCAGTCACCAACCAGTCACCAACCGCAAACCACCAATCATCAACCACTAACCACCGATCACTAGGACTGTGAGTTGGCTGACTACAAGCTACCGACTAGTTATCAGTTGGCTAGGTTCTGGGGCTGTGAGTTGGCTGAGTATACGTCGCCGTCTACAGCAGTTATTAGTTGGTTTGGTTCTGGGACCATAAGTTGGCTGACTGACTACTCGTCGCCGACTATTAAAATAGTTATTACTGTAGTTGGCTAGGTACCATAGGGCAGTGAGCTGGCTGACTACAAGTCGTCGACTAGTTTTTAGTTGGCTAGGTATTAAAGTTTGTTGGGGGCGGGGACTTGCGGCGTTCTGCGTCTTCGTATCTGGCTAAACGCGTTTGTTTACCCGGTATGTGAAAAAATACTACACTGTATGCCAATTTGTTGGCTTATTTTGCTACTTAACTAAAAACTAGCCGTCAACGTCGTTATTATAGTAGTAAGCCAATGACCAGCCCTACCAATCACCAGTCACCAACAGCCAGTCAGCAACCACAAATCGCCAACCCCTAACCAATCATCAATCACGAAATCAATCAGTCACCACCGTCACCAACCACTAATCACCGAATAACCGCCAAACCCCAACCAATCATCAATCACGAAACCGATCAATCGCCAATCAACGAACACCAATCACCTGGTTCGTCCAAAGCAGAGCGTTTCCAGGCAGTTCGTCGAATTCCTTCTGCGTCAGCTTTCCCGGACAGCAGTACACTGTTCATACAAACCATGTAAATCACACAAATCATACAAAATTACACCAGTACATATATATGATCAAGTAACAAAGAGGAGCTACGCGATGAAGGGAAAAGGAAGCTGGGTGACCCATGAGGGACTTCATTTTGTACGCGATATGTAGACTGGTCGTACAGGTCATGGAAAACCAAAGAGGCGACATGCGATGCAGGTAAAGAAGAGGAACACGGGGATGGGAAAGGGGCAAGCAAGTTACCGCAGTAGCAAAACCTCCATCAGGTATTACACTGGCGCTAGCGGGGAGGGGGGGGCGGGGTGTACTCATTACCATGCACGGCCGTAGTCGTACGACCACAGACCCTCGCATCCCTACAATGCCGGGACGGAACACGACGGGTTTTCACTGAGCAGGCAGATATTGCTTGCACCAAGCGCGAAACGCCGTGGGGTGTTCGGCGAGTAGCATAAAACAGTGGTGGTAGCAAAAACACCTGATATATTGGCGCTGGGAGGGAGGGGGGGGGCATGCAAGCTAAAGAGCAAAAACGCCTGATACATTGGCGCTGGGGGCGAGGGGGGGGATGGGGAGAGCATGCCAGATACACACCAGGTGAAGGAAAGATTACGTTCGTAGGGTAAGGGACGGGGAGCGACACGAAAGTTAGAGAGAAAAACGCTTATACATTGGCGCTCGGGGAGACCGGGGGGGGGGGGAGAGAGAGAGCATGGCAGATACGGTAACCAGAAATTACGGTCTAGGCAGGGGGTGGGAGGGGAGGGGGGGGGGGGGGGGCATGCAAGTAATTACCGTAAGATTAATAGCAAAACGCCCAACAGCTAGTGCAAGCTACAGTATTACGAGCAAAATTACATACCACCAGGCACAGTGCGCAGGGGCAGGGGGGAGCAACGGGGGAAGGGGGGGGGGGGGGGGGGGGCGCACTCGTTGGTCGATTACCTCAGTCATTTGACTATTGAGCACGCATCCCTTCGAGACGGAGCACCGTTCCCACTCCTAATAGAGACACCTCCAACATTTGGGTGCTCATTACGTTTTCCCCACATGTTACATACATAACGTACTTTTTTGCTGGTCCTGTCCCCTTGCAGTTTCGCTTGCTGTGGCTGCCATCTATCTCCTAAGATAGCGATCGTTTGCTCGCTACTATCTATTAATAGTGTACCAAACTTCAAGGGGGGGGGAAGGGAGGTGTACTCATGGCCATGCATGGCCGTCGTCGTATGACCATAGACCCTCGCCTTCCTACAATGTCGGGATGCAGTACATCGGTTTTTCACCGACCAGGCAGACATTGCTTCCTTGCACCACGCGCCAAGCACCGTGAGGTGTTCGGCGAGTCGCATCGAAAGTGTGAGCTGCATCCTACAAGAGAACCGCTTGTGAGGCGGACTGCCGCACCTGGTGCGCAGGTTCTTGCATATGGATAGCAGCGTCGGACAGGCAAAGGGGATGGAGACGGGGTACTATTTGTTGCTTGCCTTTGTCACATGCCCATTGACCACGCATCCCTTTCGAGACGGAGCACCGTTCCTACTCCAAATCGATACGTACACCTCCAGCATTTGGGCGCTCAAAACATTTTTTTCCATATACGTATTACATACCAGGTAAAAACTTTTAGCTGAGGGGGGGGAGCCTAAATAACTGGATTATACTACGTGTACTAGCAGTAAAAAACGCCTCACGTGTGATGGAACGCCGGGCATTCGCGACGGAGTTCGGCGGAAAGGTGTAGGTGTGCTTCTTCTGCCGATCGCTGAGGGTGTAACCGTCCAGGCTGCTCCCGAGAAATGCGGCCGGATTGTGGATCGTGATCGTCTCCGAGCGGAGGTCCGCCCAGGAGATGAAAGGGGGCGGCCGGAACAGCCACTTTTCGTGTATGTGTTGTATGTGTTGTATGTGCAGTATGCGCAGTATGCGTTATGTGTATTGTGTGTTGTGCATTGTGCATAGTGCACCGTTTACGTATCGCGTACCGGGTGTAGTGGATGGTGTGTTGTTAAATACATGTATTGAGTGTTTGTGTACAAGGTATTGCGTGCCAGGTGTCGTGCATTGCGTAGTATTGTGTGCAACGTGCGCATCACATGTATTGTGTAGGGTGTATTGTCCATGTTACAACACGCGTTTCGAGTGTAACACGCGTATAACGTTTATTGCGTTCAATATGCGTATTGTGTGCATTATGTACAAAAGCAGTACCGGCATGAATTGTGTGCATCACGTGTATTATATACATGGTGTAATATTGGACATTTTTCAACAACAGATCGGACAAACACGCAAGAGGCCAGCCGAAGGGAGGGAAGGGGGGGACGGAGGGAGACGCACAAGACAACGGAAACACACGAAAGAGGTCGGTGACAAGGGGAGGGGGGGGTGGGCGGCGTGGGGTAGGCGATCAGAATAGGAAGGGGGAGGGAGTGCGGTGGGGGTAGGGGGGGAGGGGAGGGCGAGGGGGGTTTGAGTGAGGCGGGAGGTGGGGGGTTCAAGGGGACGGGGGGGGGGGGGGGCTCGAGGGTGGTGCGGGGGGGGGGGGGGGGGTGAGGGAAGGGGGAGTAGTGTGTGACCGAGCATATTTCAAGTCCCACGTACTCGTACAAGGAGTATTGGGTATTTATTGGCAGGGATGTGAATCGCAACGAAAATTCCAAGGGTATCTTCGGTAGGGTATACCAGTACCCGGGGTATTTTTAGTCGGTGTACCGAACTGACCGAACGGTCAGGTACCGGTATCGAAAAAATACCAAACTTACTGAATCGGAGCAAGAGTTCGATTGGATTAAATCGATTTCGGCAAAGCCGACTATAAATAATCGCTTTTTTACAACTCACATATACAACACAATTACGTGGTATCTGGTATATAAAAGCGTATCTACCGATCGCGGGTGGGTGAGACCATCCGGACTTGAGACTAACGAACACTAGGGTTTCCAGTCTTAATGCGTTCTAAAACCTTCCTATAGTATGGATTGGGATGTTGGGGTTAGGGGTGTGCGGTGTTCGGTGTTGGGCTTACGGTAGGGATTATTACTCTATTACTATAGGCATGTGGGGGTGCTCGGTGTTGGGGTTGAGGCTGGGGTTTGCGGGTCGGGGTTAGGGTCAAGGATAGAGCTATTACAGTATCGAAACACAGGACATTTTATGTTTGAAAACCCGGGGAGAAACAGTCCTTATCCCTATATTACAGTACGTATGATGTTAGTATCAGCTCACCGACAAGAAACGCCTAATCGTACAGCAATATGATAATCGCGCTGCTCTCACTGCTGTGTGAGGCTAACCTTGAGCATCAAAGATGTCAGGAGACATGTCAAGCAAGGCAAAACGTGCGCTGTCAAGGGTGTAGGGCCGAGTTTTCCACACCAAAACCTCATAGTTTGGTGTCAGTCAAGGCATGTCAAGGCAAAGTTGCTGTCCTGTCAAGGGGTGAAAAAATTGTCTCCTGACATCTTCGTGGAGCAACTGCTGTATGCCTATTATTGCGCTACTACGACAGACAGTTTTCTTACCTGGTATTGTACGATTGTTTGGTACACTGGTGTTTGGTGTGTCTAGTGCAGCGCTCGCCGTCGATCATTACTTAATTCTCGAAATTAGGGTTAGGGTTGTGGGCATTAACACTATCAATACTTGCATTATTACGGGGGACCATAGCAAATAGGACCTATGGAAAGTAAAAGTGATGGGAAAAAAAAAAAAAAAAAGATGGCATACACAAAAATCTATATACTTACCTATTTTTATCAACAATATTTGGTTCTATTTTTACCATGGTTCCCCGTAATAATAGTTTATAGGTGGTGCACTCGCTTGGACGTGCTGGTTCATACCGGGTACAATGCTGTTTCGCTTACCAGGCATACAGCCGTGGGCGCCCGGTGATATTAATCAGGGCTTTTCGCGGGTCAGGTCAAACCTCACGGGTCGGGTCGGGTCGGGTCAGACCCGACCCGACCCGCCCCGACCCGCGAGATTAAAAAAACTTTTGACCCGACCCAACCCGACCCGCAAGATTTGAAAATCTCCTGACCCGACCCGACCCGACCCGCGAGATTTCGAAACCTCCTGACCCGACCTGACCCACCCGCCACCTTCCGATTGAACCGTGAGACACGGGCTTCATGCGGGTCGGGTCACCTTGACCCGCGAGAGTTTTCTTGATCCACAGGTTCGACCCGCGGATCGGGCCTGTGGGTCGACACTTTACAAACAATATAATATTCATTTTGGTGCCCCGCGGTGATATATGGACTTGCTGTTGTGGGTTGTGGGTGTATATAGATGGATGCGGGAATACGTAATACTATATGGATTTGGCGGTGTTTGAATGTTTGAATATGATACCAAAGGAGTATTATTGAGTATTGGTGCGAGACAAGCTTTTGGGTAAGAGAGCGGGAAATGTTTCACGTGTCGTATCCGCAAGCCGGATGCGCGGATCCGACCCGCGGATCAGCGGAAACCAACTCGCGGGTCATGCTGGCCCGACCCGCGAGTGACTCGTTTCTCGCGGGTCATGACCCGACCCGACCCGTGAGCTTTTTATCACCTCTTGACCTGACCTGACCCGACCCGTGAGATTTGAAAACCTCTTGACCCGACCCGACCTGACCCGTGAGATTTGAAAAACTCTTGACCCGACCTGACCCGACCTGCGAGATTTCAAAACCTCTTGGCTCGACCCCACCCGACCCGTGAGATTTGGAGCACTTCCTGACCCGACCCGACCCGACCCGTAAGTGACATTTTGAACACTCTGTGACCCGACCCGCGGGTCGGGTCATGACCCGCGAAAAGCCCTGCTATTAATAGGAAACGTCGATTTGGTGTGCAGGCTCAATGCCCCATTTTTTTCCGACTTTGATCTACAGGAGCAACTCTATTGTATACCGGGTAGGATTTAGAGTTGGACCCATTGTTGGGCCGTGTTTCTTAACCCATTTTTTAAAATTGTACGTGCCGATCTGAGCCCATTTTTCTTCAATCACAAAATGCGCGAGCCCACTACTGCTGTACTCCTGGAGCACTTTTATTAAATTCTATCAATACTATTACCAGGGTATTAGTAGCAGGTATCGACGGAAGTATACCAAGGACCGTCTACGAAGGTATCAATAGTATAATAGTATGACCAACCGACCGTTCCATTCCCCATCCAAAGTGCTATTTTTTCTTATTTTTATTTTTTTTTTTTTTTCATCATCACTTTTACTTTCCAGCCCACTCGTAGGAGGTTTTTACCCTCGACGATCTTCTGGACAAGCCGTGGTCACAGGTGTCGTCCCTTCTCCCCCCCGGTACGTACGTGCCTTTCTTTTTTGCACAGCGCGGGAACATAATCAAGTCGCTGCGTCCCTGCCCCGACGTGTAATTCAAAGTACACGAAGACGCCTGTCTTACGTCGTCAGGCACGTCATCGCGACCATCCTCATTCATTGCACCGCCGTTTTATATATCTTTTATCACACCATTTTCGAAAGTGCGCCAACGCGCCAACTCTTCTTTCGACAACGGCGACACGCAACCTGGCACCCGCCAAATGTGATCACATTTTCGAAATTAGAGCAGCACAGACAGAGGCACAAAAATTCGTCGCGTCCAACCCATTGACAAGTAGAGCAGGCCACCGCTGCTGCTGTGCAGCAGGCAGCAATACAACAATGTTTCAAACGACGCATCTATTGTCGCAACGTTGAAGTGGACCTTACACTGCTGTACGAGTGGTGTACTTCTGTAGAGCGACTGCTGGAACTTACGTGAGACCCCGCCGGGGTGGGGTCGGCTTGCTCCTCTTCCCGAGCCTCGTGTGTGTCCAGCCCAGGCAGGAGCAATCCGCGCGGAACAGACGGTACGTGGAATGCAGACATGGTCCTTCAGATCTGCGGCGTGCCACAGCAACGAAGAGGATGCTCTCTCAGCGGTTGTTGCTGGTGCTCCTGCTGATTTGTAGGCGAAATTTGCGCACCGGGGCACAATTGCTGTGTGGCATAGCAGCAGCAGCAACAGCAGACAGCAGCACCAGGCAGCACACAGTACAGCAGCAGCAGAGGAGGGACTGGAAATATGAAGTCTGCTCTCTGGTGCACATCAGAATCGAGATGCTTGGAGAACAAAAATGAAGTTGAAAATTGCCCTGCTGGTGAACGAATCCGGCTAACCAGCTGAAAGAACAAACGTACTGAACGGTGGCTGACCTTGTGCGTTCCGTCGTCCTGCTCCTCCGATGCGCTTCGGCAATGAGTCGCTGCCCTAACACAATTCAATGCCAAAACAGCAGCACCGTCTCAAGCTCCCAACCTGCTGCTGCTGCTGCCGCCCTACGCGGCAGGATTACATTTTTTATTGGCGGCATTTGACTTGACAGACAGTCAGGAATTACCCGAATACTCGGCGCAACCCGACCAATCATGTTTAATCATTGGAACTATTTTCGTGGAAGTTTCTTCATTTCCGAATCCGTATCTTTTAGATTCCGACCAATCAAACTCGCGTTCAAAACGTATATCCGGTGGCGGACCTCACAATCGGTCGACTGTCAAAGATGCTAAGAGACCGCGGTTTGACTCCTTGACTGACCTATCGACATGTCGAACACTATACATATAGTACGTAAAACCCAGCACAGGCCTTGACGCGTCATAAAGTACCCGTCTAGTTTAGTTTTTTGTCAACTACTCTGGCGGCAATATAAATAAATAAATCACACGAGCGGACCAGAGACTAAATATCAAGACAATATTTGGCCACCTGCACCTGGAGCAGGGGCGTTGCCCACACATTCGAAATCCTGAGCAGCAGGGGAACGGTTGGAGACCGGTATCACCGGGACGTATATATCGCCGGGACTGCTGTGCCTTCGGCGACCCTTGCGCCCTGCTCTGAAATAGGTACGTGCTTGGCCCGAACCGTACAGCTGCGGCTACGGGACGGGATAGGGGTTGGTCTGGGTGGGACTGGATATGGTGGTGCTTGTTTAATTTTTTTTGTACGTTTGTGTTCGGGTGATTTTTTTGCAAGGCCTACCCCTCTGTCCGGAAATGTAAGAATCTATTTGTTTTTTACGTTGACATCAAATCGATCCTTACATTTCCGGACGTCTAAATATGTTTGTATTGTTTGTGTCGGTCCTCGGCACATGTCGGCGTATGTGTTCTTTTTTTGGTTTTTTCGAGTGACAGGAATTATCTACAAAATAGAATGGTTGATGATTCGGTGACCCATCCTCTCTAGAAGCACAGAGCAGTTTTGCAGCAGAGTTTTTTTTTCAACTTTTGACTGGATATTATTAGAAGCGGAACTGCCGTGTGGGAGCAAAAAAAGTAGCGTATGTGTGATACGTAGCAGACAGACAGCAGCAGCAGCAGCAGCAGCAGCAGCAGCAGGAGCAGCAGCAGCAGGACGCGCTCGAGCGGGCGGTAGGGTGTCTCGCCGGGTTTCTGGTCAGGGTTGGGGCGCCGCCAGAAAGAGCTCGGAGAGAGACTGCCTGCTGCTCCCCCTTGGCGCACCCCAGCCAGTGACCTTATACCTGGTACGTACGTTGCGTGTGATAGACTGACCCGAATCCTGTCCGTTCCTAAAGCAAGCGGCCCTCCCAAAATACAGCCAGAAAGAGGACGGGAGGGGATGCTGGCGTGCTGGCACAGCGCTAGCGGGAGGAAGGTTGATATTGTCGTTCCACCCTAGCATGTACGCGGGCGGCACTCTCTCGAACTTGTTCAGCAGAGTCGGTAGCTCGTGGGCCTGGTTATCTCATCTCCGTTGCTGCTGGCGTGTGACGGACGACAGAGCAGATATTTGAGTAGTAGTAGTCCGATTTCCGATTTCACGTCGAAGAGAGTCGCAACTCATAAACTCGTAACACAGCAACTTGGATTACGATGGCCTCTCATCGAGTTGCAACGATCGATTCGCCAAAGCATCTACCTGGAACTTGCCACATCGGCTTCGTGCCTCGTAGCTCGCCTTGTGCTGTTGAGTTCCAATACCCTCTCTGCTATCCACTTTTCTTCTCCCATCTATCTCAGCCGGAAAAGCTCGGACCTCTGCCGGCGCAAATATAGCGGATTCTTTTTGGGCTGGTAAATATACGGTGCTCGTGCTGTGATAGGAAAGCTGTTAATAGGCGGGACCTGGGAAGCCGAATACCCGTCTGTGTATAGGTACGCTAGCTGTGTTGGTCATTTTTTGGTGAGCGATGCTCATGTTGTCCTGGGCAAGAGCAATCCTGCCGCGCGTGTTTGCTGTGCGCGTGTTTGTCTGTTTGGTGTGATGCTTGGTGTGTTTTGGCGGTTGTCGTGCTTTGGACGGCCTTGCTAGTGTGGCTTGTACTTACCAGGTATTTTTTTTGTTGTTCGGCGATACGAGAGTGCCAATACCACCGTTGATGCTATTTGACCGAATCTTGACGTACTTGACTGACCGTTGGAGTAGTATAAAAATAGTATATTAAGGTAAAAATATTCCTTGACGCGTCAAATAGTTTACTTGACGCGTCAAACATGACCGGTCTCCTACCCATCTCTGGTTGATAGGTATGCCTTTGTGGCCCTCTTTGTTTTTGAGTTTTTTTTTGGTGCTGCGGAACAAAAACGGCTCAGTTTCACAGAGGCAGAGAGGGTTGTGTGACATGCTGCTCTGCTGCTGCATTATCAATAGCCGCTGGTGCTGGTGCTTGTCCTGCTAGTGCTTGTATTCTTGTTCGAGCACCCATGGCCCCATTGAGAGACCCGCTGTTGAAGGATTGATGGTGCTTTGTTTATGATTCAAACCTATTCGTTGGACTGGATATATGGTACCAGGTACACCACACCTACGAGAGAGAGGGGTATTTGAAGTGCAGACAGACCGACGAGCATTTCAGGGAATCCCAAAAAACAAGGGATGCATACGTAAAATCGCGAAAGGGTAGACACAGATCGATTAATACGTACAGCAGTAGATACCTGCTTCACCATGGCTTGTTCAGGAGTACCGGATACCGGTACTAACTAACGAGCGTGTTGCTTCTTCGAGTTGGCCTGGAGAGTGGACATCATACCTCGTACATGAACAAGTAATAATCAATCAGATCGATGAGTACATCTTGCGTACAGCCTTCTGTCGTCACTGATTTATTATCTACAGGAGTGAGTACTGCAGCAGTACCGGCTGTACCAGACTGATGTACCGTACTTGTTTTTTATTTACTACCAGGTACTTGTTGTACCAGACTCCTGTACCAGTACCGCTTATCACAGGCAGGATGGAGCGGGCGGGAAGCAGACGAGTCAGGACGGTTTTACATATTTCCAGACACTTGAAAATATCGCACCACACTCTAAAAGCGAGTGTAGTTTTATCTGCCATCTCCCAACAACACCCTGAAGTTGTTTGCGGCAGCATCGGGTCGATGAGAAAAGCAGCAGTGTGCTTCAAGCTTCGGGCCTCAACCGATCTTGCGTGTGTGTCGAGATCGGACGTACTTCCGGAGCTTTGCTGCTGGTGCTGCTGTTGATGTATAATGTGTGCTGCGTGATGTGTGAAAACGAGATTGGCCGGTAAAAAACATACCAAAAATCACTTTAAACTAGAGAGGGGAGAGTGTTTCTCGGTTCAGTCCGAAAAGATGAGCGTGCGACATGTGACTTGCTGACCCACGGCGATTGGATATGATACGTACCAGGTCAGGTACCGGGGAATAGATACCAGGTAAGCGATACTATACATGAGCAGTAGGCCGTTAGGTAGAGTACCGTTCCTGCTGCTGTGTGTAAGCTCTATGGCTATGAATACTGATAATAATATTAATATTAATAGTATGGTATCTTCTATATGGCGAACAACATCAAACCGATCCGTTCGATTGCCTGTGTCGTCTATATCCCAGTATACAGCAGTATATAGCGGTCACACCTCGTATATCCGTTCGTTGATCTTATCACAGGGAGACCGACAGAAGCAGAATATACCAGCTATCATGAACGACCAGATTGTTGTGGTACTATTACGGGGGACCATAGTAAATAGGACCTACGGTACACACAAAAACCTATATATTTACCTATTTTTACTAACAATATTTGGTCCTGTTTACTGTGGTCCCTCGTAATAGAGTACACTCGTTGGTGTGTTCCGTGGTTTACAACACCACATGCATGATTATATACCTGCATGATTTCACATATTTGAGTACGACAGAGGGTAGGGGGAATTGTCTTGTTGTCGGTGTGGGTTGGTTTTGGCAGCGTGCGGCAGCATCTTGCACTTGAACGCGCGCACACAGACATTTTGATGTTGGGAGTGTGATCTTTTTTATTTTTCAGTGGCGTCCCCGGTGACTCGGTAGGTGGTCCGCGTGCCTATCAATATCAATTTCATGGGTGCGAGTCTCACCGAGTGCGTGCATGCTCTTCACATCGGGACTTTTCCTTGCATAAAAATTGATTAGCGGAAAGCGCGAGAGCGTGAGTTTCAGCTACATTCGATGCGCGACAAAAAAACTAAAGGCGCGTACCGGGGAGGAGCAGGGACGACACCTGTGAGCACGGCTTGTCCAGAAGATCGCTGTGTGAGGGTAAAACCAGCCATTAATACGAGTTAGGCTGGAAAGTAAAAAAAAAAAATGAGGATGAAAAAAAAAAAAAAGTGTTGGATATACACCTCTGGTGTATTTTCTTGTATCTTAACCGCAGTCCCGATTTGGGGACAAACCTGTCTAATTCCAAGTGATTTGTCCCCGAGACGGGACTGCGGTACTAACAGGGTTAACCGCTTTTAAGACTGCAGTACAGTTTTTGGCATACGGTTACTTAGAACTCGAGTGGTTTGTTCCCCAAGTGGAGACTGCAGTCCTAAAATAGTTAAAAACTCCAGGTGCGATATTTTAAAACACCAGGTCTCTGATATGTTGATACTTCGATATTTGATACCTGGTACAAATACTGCTGTACGTATTTGATTCCGATATATCACGAGTATCGTGAACATATACTAGGTACCTGGTATATCGTAAGTACGAGTACTTGATATTCTGACATGTCCATTCCTGGCAAGCGGCAAGGGCGCAGTGCCTGCTTTTCTCTCAGATCAGGGTTTCGTAGGGTTTTCGGCGTTTTGCAATACACCCTTTTGATCACCATCAAAGATGCTATACCTGTATCGTATACAAGGTAGGCGGAACTGCAGAGCTACCAGGTATAAAGGTTTGTAAGATTCCTGAAGTCACAGGTAATTGATACCGCATCTTAAAGGCAGTACGGATCTACCAGTACTATTAATAGTTGTAGGGACCAACTACTGCTGCTATGCAGGTAAGTGCTCCTGGCTCTGCTCTGGTCACTCACCCCAAGGTTATTTGAAGGTATCATTTATCGTATTAGTTGCTTGCTCGCCGTTCGCATTCTGAGCGAAGGGGCGAGACAATCATTCAGGCATGCGATAACGCCTGCCAGGAATGGGACACTCGCTACAAATCATCACGCCCCAACAGTAGAGAGGGGTAGCACCACAACAGACTAGGCGAGCGCGATTTGACCCCTTGACCGACCGCCCCGTACACCTTGACGCTAACATTGCGCACCTCCACCCTGACTTTTCCCGCGTGGCGCTTGGCACCGTGGCCCCACCCCGGCCTGACCCCACCCGGACATGAGCTCTCTTCACCCTCTCTTTTATTAAAATTGTTACAATGTTGAGACTTGGAGACCAGGGTCAGGGTTTGAGTGACACTGGTAGGTCATGCTCGTAGCCCACACCAGTGCAGCGGGGGTCTCTCTATAGTGCCGGTATGTACGCGGCAGGCAACAATATCGGCACTGACTGCAGCGGCAACGGGCAATACTGCTGCTGCTGTGCACAATACCACACTTTGAATATCATATGTGCCAACCGATTCCACGGGCAATATTTTAGCAGGGAACCGGCACTACTCAACTGGCACTATAGAGGGACTAGTATTACGGGGGTCCATAGTTAATAGGACCTATGGTATACATAAGAGCCTATATATTTATCTATTTTCTAACAATATTTGGTCCTATTTACTATGGTCCCCCGTAATACGTACCACTACTGCTGTGCTACAGCAGTAGGTCAAAACTTTGGAATTAAAACTGGGTGTAAAATTAGCCGCCCGCAGGGCCCACATGGCAACCCTGATCTCACCCAAATCCGTCAGATATAGGGTTTTCACGAAAATGGCCACAGCAAAATGCCAAATACACTACGAAAAAGAGCAGATACTGAAGGGTGTGCAAAGTATTATATGCAGACCCGGTGTGCAATCAGCCCCCCCCCAAAAAAAAGACGGGTTTTCTGCTTTTTAGCATTAACCATAAAGGCCACGCGACTCTGTTGTCCCCGGTTCTCACACGAAACCCCTAAATATATACCGATACTTTTGTAGAGGGTAGTATACTGTACCTGATACCAGTATAGGAGAACGCGGCTTTCTTTGACTACGAAGTAGACTGGTACATACTATATTTCTTCCATCGTACTCGTATGTGTACGGTAGTAGTTTCGCATGCACCAATCATGCTCCGCAGCCGGTTTTCGCGAGGTCGTATGTCCACCCCAGGCGCACCTACAGCGCGCGACATGAACGCTTGGCGCGTTGTTTGAAAGCACGCGGCATCGACCTCTTTACCGTCGCGTTAAGCGCGAAGAAACCGGGTGAGGACCTCACCAGGACGCTCATTCAACGCATTTTACGATTGCCTTACCGCACGCAGCGAGCGGTGTTGTAGTTAACTTTCAGCTGGGCGCAACGTTGCGAGGCGGTTCAGATCAATTTATGCCGGCGTCCCCGGTGGCTTGGTAGGTGTCTCCGTGTCTATCAAGATCAATTTCGTGGGTTCGAGTCCCACCGAGTGCATGCTCGTAGGGGCTTTTTATTGCATAAAAAAATGATTATAGCGGAAAGCGTGAGAGCGTGAGTTAGCTACATTCGATGAAAATCGACGAGCAGTGGGAATGCTGAACCCATGCACGACAAACAATAGAGGCACGTACCGGGGGTCAGAAGGGATGACACCTGTGACCACGGCTTGTCCAGAAGACCGCTGAGGGTAAAGCCTTACACACCTCGGATAACGTAACACTCGGATAACACTTATCTACGTTATTGGGCCTAACAGAAGAACGCGGTAACGCACTAACATAGTGTTAGCACTGGAGGAGCGATCACGGTAGCGCGGTAAACACAGTGTTAACTGTAAACCCACGAACGTGCACGCGCCTTAACGTTATGTTGCTGCTGCACGGTGTCGTCCAGCTCTGGTACAGTAACAATATGTTAGGCCGTGACCAAACACGTACGTTATCACTCTAACATGCCCAGATCGATATCCGCATATTGATTAACAGGATAACATAATGTTATTGTCGACGCAGCGTTAGACAAAACACACTGACATAGCGTTACCCTTAGGAGGAGTGTTATACAGAACACCCTAACATAACGTTACCGTGTTCGCCAGCACTACTATCACATAACACTGTGTTACAGATAGCACACTAACGTATCATGACGCAATGGCCAGCACTACGAACACTACGTTATCTGGACCTCCCATCTGATTGCCTTAGGCTCGGATAACGTATCACTTGACGTACGTTAGATACGTTACAATCTTAGCCGGCCGATACGTCACATTATGTTATTAATAGGATGTTAGCCTACATGCCGAAGCCTCTGTATCATTATGTTATGTATACGGTGTTACCGTCAGTAAATATCTGATGGTAACATTCCGTTACCGTGTTACCATAAAAATCATTCCGGGTCTAACTTTATGTTACTGAGTTACCGTTGGGGCCGAAGTCGTTCTAACACAATATTACTAAGTTACCCTTTTGATCTTCCCGAGGTCTAACATGTGTTAACTGTGTTAGTGGTCAAGCGGGCGTGTGGGAGTAACATAGCGTAGCCGTGTTATCCAATTTCGCCGACATCCCAGTAGGGGATACCTACAAAAAATATCCCGGGGGGGGGGGGATAGCATGGCATCCCCGGTGAAAAAACGCCTCCATATTTTGAAACCCCAAAATAGGGGATATTTAGGAGGGATCTCTGTAAAAAAAAACCTCTTTTTTTCTAGAAACCCCGCCAGTACGTTATCCATCATGCGGGGAAGTGTAAAGTAATACGAGGCAGTTGACGCCAGCTATCTTCCGAACATATGGCTGAAATAACGCGAACGACGGGAGCCATCTTCCAATAAAATCGCTGTATTAACGGGAACCACGCGAACCACGCGAAATCACGCCGAACACAAACAAGAAGGAAGACACAGCTCGCACACCCGCAGTCACGCGACTATTTACCTTCGTTCTCGACAGATTTCCCACCCACGGTCAACGAGCTTTGTACCAGGCAAGGCCAATGAGTGTACATGATGGCCTCGGAGGTATCATTGGAATACGTGATCTAGGGGGCGAGAGGTTGGCCGCGGCGTCCTGCGCTCTTCGTCAAAACATTAAAAAGGTTCTGTTTTGTGCCAACGGAGAGGAATCGAGAGTTTTTGTCGTCTGTTTTCTGCACACCAGTTGCCAAATATGTTTTTAGTACGAGACGCCTGGCCCACCCACGCCACAAATCACCGACCGAGGTGTGAGCACTGTCATACTAGCGTGGGTCGGAGCCTCCAACCAGCGCGCTTCATTCAGAGTACGTCACGTAGTCGTTGGGTTTGTCGATCGATGCCAAACCTGAAAAATGGTCTATTTTTTGCCATCGGAGAGGGGTCGAGATTTTTTGTCGTCTGTCTTCTACAGACCAGCACCAAAATGTTTTTATATCAGACGCCTGGTCAACCCACGCCACACATAACCAACCGAGGTGTGAGCACTGTGACACTAGGGTGGGTCGGAGACCTTAACCAGCGCATTCCGTTCAGATTTCGTGACGGTGTCGTTGGTTTTGTCGATCGATGTCTGCTGTGTATTCTCATAAAAGTTGGCTCTAGTCAACGGGAATGACTATACATTGCCCCAGCACCTGCCAGAACAGGGGTGTTCCATACATTGCGCGGCGCGCAATTAAAGTCCGCGAAAGCTGTCCCGTGACGTTTAAAATTTGCCCAGCAGCAGCAGGTGGCCGACGGCACGCCGACGCTCTTTACGGAGTAAATGCTGCCGCAGAAAGGACTCCAGGCACAGCCCACGTACCTCGGAGGTCGGCAGTCCTTCCAGCCCGGCCAAATTCCCTGGGAAAAGCTGGGACGGCTGCTGTTTGTGATTCTGTTTTAGCCACCGCACAAAACGACACCCATGTCGCATTCACTCGGGGCTCACGGCCAGTGTCGCCCGCCCTATCATCGCTGTGATCAATGCCTCGCCGGGTATCCTTCGTATTCCCCCCCATTGCACAAGTTAGAGCGAGTCTAGCGTGGAGCGTCGTGGGGTGGTCTAGTTCGTGTAACCTTGCGTTGGGTTTGTTGGGCTAAAACAGCAAATAAAATACGTAGCAAATATCACTTTCCATAAACTTGCCAACAAAGCAAAACGGAACTTTCCAAAAAAAACTTTGGCAGGTTTTTCGGTATTCTGGCAAGGTCCAAATTTTCATAAACTTGCTATTTTGGGAAGAAACTTGCCAGATATGTTGTCGTCAGATGCCCCTTAAAAACGAGGGGCTTGATTTGATTGCACTTAGTCTTACTCTGTTGACGACTAGTGGTGTTTTCTTCTTTTTCTTTTTTTTTTTTCCAGCTCGTTCTTTTCAAGTGTCTGCCACGTCCCCTACGTGGGGGTACGATGGTTTGTTGCTATACTGAAGTATATACATATACCAGGTATCTTTTAGTTTCTTTTTTGTTTCTTTTCTCTTTCGAATTGTCTTTGTTTTTGTTTTTGTTTTTTCTCTTTGTTTCGTTTTTGTTTCTCTAGGTCATGGAATGTGTATGTCGTGCCTGTCGTACGCAGTATGATGACATGGCATTGCATTACATACGTGGCAACGTAGTATCTCTGTGGCGTAGCTTTGTGACCACAGAACTTGTATCTCTCTAGGTTTGAAGAATCGGCACGGACACTGGTTGTGCTGGATGTCGACGCGTAGAAAGAACGGTTTAATGTGAAGAAAACAACAACAACAACCAGGTAGGTTTGGGCCTTGTTTGGTTGATCAATCATAATCATGTGATTTTTAGCTTGCGAGGTGTGCAGTATGGCATACTAAAACCTACATGCGTGTTTTTCATGGCATTTTACTATGTACCTGGTACACTTTATTCGTATGGCGTTTAGTTCACCATACTAAAAGCCATACAGCTAAAATAACAATACAATATCAAGGTCCTATTGATGTGATTATATTTATAAATGGTCATGACAAAGTCACGATTTTTTTTGCTGGCTATGTACACCTACAGCAGAAGTCAGGATTATTGGGTTGGGTAACTCTTTCGTTGCAAGCGGAAAGCGGAACACCTTCTGATTGCCTTGCGCCTTCGGATTCACCTGTTTAACCAATCAGCTCCTCGTGTTCGTCGGTTTCATTTTTTTTGAGTAACCCAACCAAATTCAGATTATCGCCAACACCCTGCATACATTATCATAATCAAATCCGTATGGTGTGTGAACATAAAGAGATAACATTAATGCTTTTTGGGTCCAGCATGGGTTTTGATTGTTAGTGATATCAATGGCATGGTACTACTGTACCAGGTATGTATTACTACCAGGTACCTATTAATAGTAATAGTATGTGTTACTATGTACTACTGTCTATTACTGTCTATTATCATTAATACGGGTATATTATTAGTATGTATTATTAATACTACGTATTACTATTTTGGGTATTTTTTTTAATCATCACTTTTACTTTCCAGCCTAACTCGTAGGAGGTTTTACCCTCAGCGATCTTCTGGACAAGCCGTGGTCACAGATGTCGCCCCTTTCCCCCCCCGGTACGTGCCTTTATTTTTTGTTGCGCATAGGGTTCAACATTCCCTCTGCTTGTCGATTTTCATCGAATGAAGCTAACTCACGCTCTCGCGCTTTCCGCCAATCATTTTTTTATGCATGACAAAATCCCTACCAGCATGCACTCGGTGAGACTCGAACCCACGAAATTGATCTTGATAGGCACGCAGACCACTTACCAAGCCACCGGGGCCCACGGTAATACTGGAAATCGTAAACAAGACGTACTGGATACGATGATATGATGTGGATGATACATACAGATATCCGCCGCATCAATAGGACATAATTTCGTGTCCGATATTGATGATGCTACTGCTGTACCAGTTCGATGAACGGGGGTGCATGTTGTCAAAGCGCATACCGCACATACAATATATTTAATCTTATTTTTTAACGGACATATCAAGATGGGGCGACGGGGGGCGGAACAAACTACATACCGGTATGATCTTTCGAATCTTGCTCTTTGATGATTCGTCCCTTTGTCCCTTTAGCATTTAGATTTTCCGCCCTGCCTGATGAAAAATTGGATGGACCGTTGGTTGACACGCGACACCGAACACAAGGAACACGCAAGACGCAAACTCCGACGTAAAAACCACCACTACTCCGTTGGATGTCGTATATCGCATATATATCGAAATACACACAAAAAAAAAAAAAATGCTGTACATCGAAATATCGTACTGCGTATCGAAGTGGTTTAGTTCTCGAATTATCGTACGATGGCGTTTTGCCCTCCATCCCCTGGCATTCCCGGTTTATTTGTGCTGGAGTAAAATATGTAAAACTTCAATGTTGGGCATCGAAGTCGTTTTCTCATCGATTTATTGTAGCGAAGGCGTTTTTTCCCCTCCATCCCCTGGCATCCTCGTTTTGTTCGTGCTTGTATCAAAAATAGTGTTGACCAGCTTGGATATTCATACGGCGTTGTGAAGGAAAGATACGTTGCTATTAATGGCATTTCCGTCCAGAGACTGAAGAGAACGTCCTTCAGAGTTTAGATGGGTGGTTGGAGTAGAGGAGGGCAGCGGTCCTGGTCAAGGAAACAAGAAGAGGGGAAAATGGTGCATGCCGGTATTAGGTCGTGTTAACTCATTGTGACCTCGTGTGCGTCGTATATACATACCTGGTACAGGTGGAAACTTATTATTAGCAGTGTCTTGAATTACTACGAATGAATTAATGGATTTTTACATCGATCGAGTATCGATGCTGCGAGCTGCGAGGTTATGCTATGCCGTTTAACAGCAAACCGCTTGTTGCGTGGAAGGTGCCTGGTACATAGGTGAGCGAATTCATGATGTACAAAAACTGCCAGAATTTGCAGACCACTCTAAAACCTATACATGAACATGAACACCCCGCAGCAAGCTTTGATGGAAGTATCACTATTAATAGTTAATAGTATCAGGAGTAGTATGACTATTAGTATTCCACAAGTGGTACATTTTGTGGTCTCTCAAACGATTTCAGAAAAAGTGTCTGTCTGTCTGTCTGTCCGCACGAGGGTCACTCTGTGGTCACCTGTACGGATAATTTATGGTGTGATGAGTTTTGCGGAATTATTCCATCTCATAGTAGCTTTGTTTTTTTTTTTGCTCCTTTTTTTCAAATATTTGTCCCCGGCGTGCTGGGGAAGACGATAGCAAGCACTGAACAAGCTTCAGTGGCGAACTCTTGTGTGGATCGATTCTTCGTGCGTACGTTCCTCGATATTCTCTGCTACAAGAGCCGCTGTCTTCCGGTTCTCTGCGACTAGCTGCCTGCGGTATCGCTAGCCGTAGGCGAAAGACGCTCTCTAGCTATGCACTACCGGGCATTTCGTACGAGGCTACCAAGTATCTTGCTTGACCGGAACTGAACAGTTTACTCTTCTAGTCCCCAAGGAATTGACTCTCTGTCCAGGGTGTGGACACGAAGAAAAAAGAAGAGAAAAGGGAGACACGCTCGCCGGTATGTTGGATCTGTAAACAAACTAGTGGGTGGGGGTTTTCCTCAGAAATTACATAAGGCGTGTTTTTTGCAACTTTCTTTTACTTGATTTTCGTGCCCCTCCCCTGTCTGGGATTCGAAAAGAAAATGGGGTGTCGATTTTTTTTTTTTCGTGTATCTACCCTTGGTCTGTCCAATATTGCCATTCTATGCTGCGCTGGCCTTCTACTATTAATATTACGGGGGTCCATAGTTAATAGGACCTATGGTACACACAAAAACCTATATATTTACCTATTTTTACTAACAATATTTGGTCCTGTTTACTATGGTCCCCCGTAATAGTATTAATTGCACTATTGATTTGATTTTTCGTTTATCGGTATCGTGTCGAAGTGTCAGACGTATATATGCTCGCACTCCATCCCCGCGACCGATCTATTAACCCAACCCCGTATGCCCCCCCCGCCTCTTTCCTCCCCCGACTTCCCCCTCCCCCTTCCACCTCCGCCTCCGTCAACTACAGGAGCCAGCTGGGCTAGGCTATAACTAGGGTGGCAGAAATCCGAGCGAAAGGAAGAGCGGTACTTAGTTTCAAGGGAAAGGCGAAGCATAAGGGAGGGTCCAAAGCATAAAAGAGAGAGAGGGGGGGGGGGGGCAAGGGAGAGAGAGGGGGTGGGAGGCGTGTCGGTATGAGACATAGCGCAAGATATGAGGGCGCCGGTGGTGGTGGTGGTAGTGGTGGTGATGGTGGCTTCCGGTTGGGCATCCGGTTAGCCTTGACGGTGTTCCTAGCTTCCCTCGGGCATGGAGGTGAGGCGCGTAAAACAGATCGCTGATTACAATATTACGGGGGACCATAGTAAATAGGACCTACGGTACACACGAAAGCCTACATATTTTCTTATTTTTATCAACAATATTTGGTTCTAATTACTGTGGTCCCCCGTAATAGTATCATCGGCACGCTCTACAGTAGATCATAATTGCCGGGTGGGATCTGTATGACACAGCTCTTACGCGGTTGTTTTCGGGGTGGGATCTGTGTGACACAGCTCTTACGCGGTTGCTTTCGGCGTGGGATCTGTATGACACAGCTCATGTTGCGCAACATCTCGTGAAAGGAAAATACAGGATCTAGACCATGATCTAGATCTGTATGCCACGGCTCTTTGCGCACATGTTTGCGGGTTGGGATGTGTATGGTACGGATCTTGATACATATCTTGGGCAACATTTCGTAACGGCAAATACAGGATCTAGATCATGACCGTTGTCCGATTGTAGGGGCGTTCCGTTAACCTTCGTGATATTGCTGGCTTCCCTCGGACTTGTAGGTATGTGTTTGTTCTTCGGGTTCACCATTTCACATATGGGACAGATGATCGATTCCCACAGTTTATGATCTAGATCTTTCAGAACAGATAGATAGATACACCGCTGGTCTGTATGATCTATATGATCTACATAATCTAGCTCATGTTGCCGGGCGGGAGCGTTATCATCTGCATGGTCTTGCACAGTTTCCTGGGTCGGATCTGTACTATTGATAGAAGATTCCTGCACAGCACACCTCAGAACGGCAGATTAGCATATAATAGACGATCTATCTGATCTATCTGTAGATGATCTATCTGTAGATGATCTATCTGTAGATGATCTATCTGAAGATGATGTCTCCGATGTGTGCAGTAATTTTAGGCTCATGTATGCAGTAGTACAGCAGTAGTAGCGATAAAATAACTAAAAAAAGGAGTTCTTAGCATCCGTTTCTATGGACTTGAAAGAGTTTGAACATGCAGCATATATACGATAGATCATGCGGTTGATACGTGCGTATCGCGTAAATACTACGTACAGTACGTAGTGCTGGATATCGGATATCGATATGGGGGGAATCGGTTTCAATACGATTCCGATAAACAAAAAAACAATGGGCATTTCGATATTTTGTACATGAAGCTTTCGTTCAGTGTCGGCACGAAAATCACGGAGATACCAGGGGAGGTGAGGCGAAACGCGTTCGATGCGATGTGATATATCGAATTTTCGATATTTCGATGTATGGAAAACTCCGATACGATATCCAACACTCCAGAATACCCGAGTACAACACGGTAAAGTTTTAGGAAGCTGTGCACCTGTCAAACGATCAAATGTGTGTCCGTTGGGCTACTGGGTCCGTGTCTCGACGCTTAAATGTGCTGCTTGCTGTTGTGTGCTTTGTTTTTTGTTTTTGTTTTCATGGGCAGGTGCAGGTGTATCGGCGGCCCCGGCTTCCGACAGCGACTGCGCGCTGCTTGTGCCCTTGACAGAGGTAAATGACTACCTGGTATATAGACTCTGTCTATTTACGGGGGACCTAGAGTAAATAGGACCAAATTTTGTTAGTAAAAATATGTAAATATATAGGTTGTTATGTATACCATAGGTCCTATTAACTATGGACCCCCCCCGTGTCCACCAGTACTTTTTGTATGTGGGGTATGTGCGGTATTTGCTCTTGATTTATAGTCTACGAGTACATTTTTTGTGTCCTGTATGTTGTGCTTTGTGTATTGTTTGATGTGGGTGCGGTGTATACCTTCGATCCATAGACATACTTTGCACTCTGCGTGCGCTGTACGTGTGAACTTGGTATGTATTGCATGTGCGGCATATACCCTTGATGCATACTCAACCGGTACGTTTTGTATCTGTTTTTGTATACTCTTATGTGCGGTATGTGCCCTTGATTCGTAGTCTACTGTGCAAATTGTATGTGCTGTATGTGTGATTTTTGTATGTGCGGCATGTGCCATGTGCTCTTTATGAAGCGATAGTCTTCCCCCCCCCCCCCCCCCCCCCCCCGCCTCCTCGGGTAGGGTGTAATATGTGCCCCTGATAAAATGTAAAGATAATCATGACACCCTCCCTCCTATGGTCATACGACTACAGCCATGCATGCCATAACCCCCCCCCCCCCCCCCCCCCCCCCCCCCCCCCCCCCCCCCCTTACCCCCCGTCTGGGTTGGCGTCGGTTGGCAACGACACTGTAAAACATGTCGCTCAATACGTGAGCTAGACATCCAGGGTACCGTTTTTTTTTTTTTTTTTTTTTTTTGGGGCGGTCGCCCACAGCTGGTTGTCGAGTGAGATCATTTGTGCGAAGTAAAGAACCTTTACTCTGCGCAAGGGAATTGATCGTATCACGTAGTGTTCAAGGTAAGGCACACAAGAGGCAGTTACATAGTACTCCCATTGCTGTCTCTGGAAGTGGCTACACCGGAAATTAAACTAACTCATTGAGGCTGTCATCCATATGCAAGTCCGCCGCACAAGCGGTTCTTAGTAGGATGCAGCTCACCCTTCATGCGACTCGCCGGCGCTTGGTGCAAGCAAGCAATGTCTGCCTGGTCGGTGAAAACCCGACATGCTCCGTCCCGGCATTGTAGGGATGCGAGGGTCTATGGCCATACGACTACGGCCATGCATGAGATCGAGTACATCTCTCCTATCGAGTACACCCCCCCCCCCCCCCCTACCCAATCGTTGGAGGTGTCTATTAGGAGTAGGAACGGTGCTCCGTCCCGAAAGGGATTCGTGGTCAATGGTGAAATGACTAAGGCAAGCAACAAATGAGTACGCCCCCCCCCCCCCCCCCCCCCCCCCCCCCCCCCCCCCCCCCCGCATCTCCTGCGCAAGATTGCGCAGAGAGAGAGAAAGGGCGCCTTCTTGTCCGGATGCGAAACCCTCTCGGCGACGACCTACCTCGGCGGCTGCTGGTCGGAGTCCGACAACGAAGAAACCAAGGGCTGTCAGGTGCCACATGTAGTCATCCTTTCGTGACGCTGGTAGTGGTGGTGTGGAGCGGGGTGTGGGGGATTAGGGGTAGTGGTGGTAGGGGGGAGGGAGTTGTGCTCGATATCATGCATTGTGTGGTCGGGGGGGGGGGGGGGGGGGGGGGGGGGGGGGGGGGGGGGGGGGGGGGGGGGGGGGGGGGGGGGGGGGTGGGGGGGGGGGGGGGGGGGGGGGGGGGGGGGGGGGGGGGGGGGGGGGGGGGGCGGGGGGGGGGGGTGGCGGTAGTAGTAGTGGTGGTGCTTGTGAGGGGGGATTGTAGTATTGGTGGGGGGGAGTGGCGGGGAGTGTACTCGTGCCATGCATGGTCGTAGTCGTGTGATCATAGTCCCTGGGGGGAGGGAGGGTGTACTCATTGTCGTGCATGGCCGTGGTCATGTGACCATAGACCCTCGCATCCCTACAATGCCCGGACGGAGCACGTCGGGTTTTCACCGACCAGGCAGACATTGCTTACACCAACCATAGTCCCTGGGGGGCGGGGTCATTGTGTTGGTGGGGGAATTGAGGAGGGGGGTGATGGTGGTGGCGGCGGTTGGAATGGCGATGGTGGGGGGATTGAGGGGGTGGTGGTGGTGGTGAGGGGGTTGGGGGGGGGGGCAGGGGAGGTGGTGGTGGTGGTGATGGTGGTGGTGGTGTTGGCGGTGGCGGTGTGTGTGGCGAGTTTGTTTTTCGTTATGGTGGTTGTGGTAGGCGGGGCGCTGAAGGCGGGGCGTTGAATAGGCTTGTGGTAGCGATGCTGGGGGGAGGGGGTCGTTATGGTGGTCGTGGTGGTCGTGGTGGTCGTGGTGGCTGGTAGTGGTGGTGGTGACGGTGGCAGTGGTGTCGTCCTTTGTTTGGTCGTGTTAGTTTTTTTGTTTTTACCTTGTGGTGTATTGTTGTTGGTGGTGGGGGGTAATGGCGATGATAGTGGAAGTGTTATTGTGTTGCTGTTGTCTTATTGTTATTCCCTTCGCGTCCCACAGACCCAAATTTTCAAAAATTTCCCTCTGCGGCTCCTCCACCAAACCCCCCCCCCCCCCCCCCCCCCCCCCCCCCCGTCTCGAAAGGGATGCGTGGTCAATGGTCAAATGACTAAGGCAAGCAACAAATGAGTACGCCCCCCCCCCCCCCCCCCCCTTCTGACCCCCCTCCTCCACCTATCAAATCTCGTGAAACCAGACGTGCTACATCGAGGAGGATGACTTCGCGGATGCCCTCTTTCCGGTCGCCTTTTCCGACGAGCTGGACCCTTGCCCCGCGAGCGTGAACTACGCCACGCTATACGAAACAGAGCATGGCCCACTGTCAATCGTGAGTCTTGCTCAAGCACGCACGTACACTGCTTGCTGTCTTAGAGTCGTGAGTGTTTTTTTTCTGCTGTACAAACGCCCGACCGAGGTATCACGTTACGTTCATACGAATTATCGATGTGTATTCTACACGTTGTCAGATGGCAGACGAAATGTTAATATTAGGAGTACAGAAGTGTTGATAGTATTATATAATAATATTGTATACCTGTGACTAATAATTTGTACAAATACGTCAGTTATGTGCGCGATCGACTGAGTGGTTGATACTCAACTTTGCAAGCTGCGAGACAAGAAAAATGTACCGTATTGCTTGTTTTATTGTTTTTTTTTGTGAAAGTTTTGCAGAGAGTTTCCGAGGCATTTTTCGCCTTTCAAGCGTATCGTGATCCGGGACACACCCCTGCCCCCTCCCTCTCCCTCTCCCGCTTCGTGCTTTCTTTTTTGGTTTTTGTGTTATCACACAAACACAGGTGACGGCAGCATCTCTCACCTCTGGTGGCTGTCCTGAGGGATGGCTCTACTTCAAGGTAAAACTTTTATTTAGGGCCCATGTTATCGGGGACTTTCGGTTCTTTCAATTTGACTTGATTTTTTTTTTAATATAAAATTTAATTCGCATCTGATTGAACGAAATTTAGTGTTCCCCGTTAAGATGGGCTCTTAGGCAGTCAACATATAAAAAACGGGTTAAGTCGATTTCTCCATTTTTTTGTTTTTTCCGGTATAGATGACTGGTTTTCTTCCAGGGTCTTCACGGATCATGATGCCACCCGCGAGTTGGGTCGGGATTAATTTTAATCTCACGGGTCGGATCGAGTCGGGTCGCCCTTTTACCCCCCCCGACCCACCCCGACCCGGCCTGACCCGCGTGGTTTGACTCGACCATGTGAACACCCCTGGTTTTCCACACTGGTGCGTTTACCGTTTAACACTGTCACACTAATATCAATAGTGTGATGAGATAACACACACCGCTGGGACGAATTTCCAAGCTGCTGAGTGAGTGGGTTTCTCGACAGCGGGCAGGCAGAGCGCAAACGCCGTACGATGGGTTTACGGAAAAGTCTCCACGAGATATTTACGAAGCCGCTAATTTCGTTTGTGTGTCCCCCCTCCCCCCGCCCTTAAGGCATGTTTTGAAGAAAATCGGCGTCGAAATTTCGCATCAGGGGCCGTGTTGTCTTGCGCGTGTTTTACGGTAGTAAGATTTCTACCCGGGTACATACCCGAGTATGACCAACGTATCCAGGGTTGGTATCCAGGTACCCTAGGTACATACGTACCCGAGTATGACCAACATGCCCAAGTTTGGTGCCAGGGTACCCCAAGTATGACCAATATGCCCAGGTTTTGGTACCCGAGTACACCAGATACATACCCGAGCATGACCAGTATACCCATGTTTCATACCCGGGTACTGCACATACATGCCCCGAGTATGACCAATATGCCCAGGTTTTGGTACCCGGGTACCCCAGACACATAATGAGTATGACCAGTATACCCAGATTTGGTACCCGAGTACCCGTTCATACCCGGGTGATTTTCAACCCGTATGTATGTAGCGTACATGTTTACTATGGCGTTTCGCACGGCACACTTACCATTAAAAACATAAAAACCGTATGATACGTACGTACAAACAGCTGACTTATCTATTATTAATAGTACTTGTTACTGCTGGATTCTGATAAGTTGATGAATTGCCGCGTACTTCAATCAAGTCAGCTAACACTGCGAGTACTACTGCTGCTCTGTTGATAAATTTTGTTGAATGTGAAGGATACGGACCACTGCTACCTCAAGAGCTCCAACACAGCCAAGGCCTCCAGCCAGGGGGATGCGGTATCGAAGTGCGAGGGAGAGGGGGCATGGCTGATCGCCCTAGAGACTGAGGTGAGGGGGTACTATATGGGGGAAGTAGGGGGGAATGTTCGGTACATAATTCCGTATCTATTCGGTTTTTGCAATAGGTATATGTTCTGTATCTATTCGGCATTTATTCGGTGTCTACAATAGGTTGTGTATTGGATATAGGTTCGGTATTTACAGGGAGGTATTCGTATCTACGATAGGTGTAAGTTCGGTATAAGTTCGTTTCTTTTTTTGTGTCTTACACAGGTTGTATTCGGTATCTATTCGGTACACAATAAGCGTATGTTCGGTGTATTTTCGGTTTTTATTTGGTATCTCCAACGGGTTATGTTTGGTACCTGGTATGCGGTATTTGGTCGGTAGCTGCAAGAGGCGTATGAATGTGTGCGTTATCTATTCGGGATCTGTTTGTTTTTTCTACGCGGAAACTGATTTTTCTTCGTTTTGATAATGAAACAAACGCACGCAGGCGGAAAACTCTTTTCTGGTGGACAACTTGCTGTGGATTGGCTTCTTTGGCGAGACGTACACGGGCTTGGTCAAAGTGGCGGCAGATGCTGAGTGGGGGTGGCCTACAGAATCGGTGAGATATCATATTTGAAAGTATCGCACGATAGAAACGATATCATGTGAAAATGATAGTTATGTGATACTTGGCAATCTCGTTGTTTTCATATGGCATATTAGAAGAGAGAAGTTTACCAGGGCTTGCTCGAGACGGTGGAAGACACTGAGCGGGGGGGCGTGTACTCGATATCGTGCATGGCCGTAGACGTATGACCCTAGACCCTCGCATCCTTGCAATGCCGGGACGAGTGGAGGTGGCCTACAGAAGCGGTGAGAAATCGTACGATATGATATATATGATGGTACGATATCATAACATATCATACCATACCATACGATATTATATTACACCATACCATATCGATATTATTTGTATGCTACAGGCGGAAGGAGCTGATACGATATCATGATATCATTGTGATATCTTTATGATGTATGATACGATATCGTAGCATACCACACCGTATGATACCTTACCATACCGTGCCATAACTTCCGGATCCCGGTGGCTTGGTAGGTGGTCCGCGTGCCTATCAAGATCAATTTCGTGGGTTCGAGTCTCACCGAGTGCATGCTCGTCGGGGCTTTTTCTTGCATAAAAGAGATTGATTAGCGGAAAGCGCGAGAGCGTGAGTTAGCTACATTCGATGGAAGTCGACGAGCAGTGGGAATGCTGAACCCTATGCGCGATAAAAAATAAAGGCACGTACCGGGGGGAGAAGGGAAGACACCTGTGACCACGGCTTGTCCAGAAGGTCGTCGAGGGTTAAACCTCTTACGAATTAGGCTGGAAAGTGAAAGTGATGAGTAAAAAAAAAAAAAAACAACAACAACATATTACACGAACATGATACCATACGGGGTGTGATGTTATACGACGTACATGCCACAGGCGGATGGAGCGGCGACATCGTACACCTGCCTTTCCAGCTTTTCTGACTGGGTGGAGGGGGCAGCGTTAGGCTGCGATGCGTCATACAACGGTGGAGCAGAGGGATCGTCTTGCATGGTGAGTGAGCCATCGAAAGCAATCAAAATACAGCAGCCGTGAGTCAGTCGCCAGGATTTTCACCACCCGATAACCTACCACTCTGCTGCACTAGGACCCACCCACAGCAGTCCAACTCTGTCCCGATATGTTGATGACCCTTTTACTGTAGAACTGCAGTCCCGTTTTGGGGGGACTGTTACGGAGGGCCATAGTAAATAGGACCTACGGTACACACAAAAACCTATATATTTGCCTATTTTTACTAACAAAATTTGGTCCCATTTACTACGGTCCCCCGTAATAGTTACTTGGAATTTGACTGGTTTGTCCCCCCCGACACGGGACGGCAGTCCTACTATTACGGGGGACCATAGTAAACAGGACCAAATATTGTTGGCAAAAAAAGGGAAATATATATATAGGTTTTTGTGTGTACCGCAGGTTTCTATTTACTATGGTCCCCCGAAATATAGGGTTAAGGACCGTTTCTATTCACCTGTTCCCATTGATATGGCCGGAAATATAAGGAGGGTGTATACATTAATATATATGCGAAGCCGTTCCTATATTTCCGGTCAGTGGTGATCGGCAGGTGCCGTAAGCCCAATAACCTGGATTTAGTCGGCAAGTCGCAGCTGATGGCCCGCCGACTTGCCGGCTTAGGTCAGGCGAGCGAAGCGAGACTAATCAAGCCTCCCCAGTCAAAGGGGGGGCCCGCTCCAGTAATGTATAATGTCTCGTCCCGCACTCAACAATCCTACTATTACAGGGGACCATAACAAATAGAACCAAACATTGTTAGTAAAAATAGGTAAATATATAGTTTTTTTATGTACACCATAGGTCCTATTAACTATGGACCCCCGTACTAGGTTAGTGTGGAAACCCAATAAATTGGACAGTCGGCACCTCCGGCGAAAGGCTAACTGTTTGTCCGACTATTAATAGTAACTGGTTGGTTGGTGCCTTGAGTGCCGACTCACAGGCCGAGCAATCGATTATTGGTGGTGGTTGATGTTGGTTCTTGCTGTTGATCCCTCCCTCCTCCCCCCTCTCCTCCTCCCTCGTCCCCCCCCCCCCCCCCCCCCCGCCACTCCCCCCCCCCCCCACCCGCTCCACACCCGCTCCCTCCTCCCTCCTATCTCTCCCTCCCTCCTCCCTCTCTCTCTCGTCTCTCTCCCCCCCCCCCCCTCTCCCTCTCCCGTTCCGCCTCCTTCCCCCCCCTTCTCCCTCTCCCTCCCCCCCCCATTCCGCCTCCTCCTCCTCCCCCCCTCCCGCAAATCCCTCCACAACTTCAGGAAATCCTCCCGTACGAACCCAAGAGATGGAACCCATTCTCCTGCGAGGTTGGAAAACACTACGTGTGTGAGATGCCCGCCACTGGCACGCCCTCCTCCTCCTCCTCCTCCTCCACATCCCCCTCCATCTCCCCCTCCCTCTCCCCCTCCCCCCCCCCCCCCCCCTCCCCCCCCATCCTCTACCTCCCCGTCCATTGCACCGACGGGGGCCCCCGGCGCGGGACCCACCCCCCACCCGTCTGGGGCCCCGGTTGGGGCACCCACCCCCCCTCCCACCGAAAGCATTTCTCCTACACCTTCCCCCTCGAAGAACACGTCGAAGCCGTCTGGGGCCCCGGATGAGCCCACGGGGGCCCCGAGCGTGGATGGGGATGGTGGAGGAGGAAAGGGAGGGTCGTCTCCTACGTCGTCGCCTCTAGGATCTGCGGTGAGTTGAAGGGGTGGAGGGGGGGGGGGGGGGCGTACCGCGTACTCATTTGTTGCTTGCCTTAGTCATTTGACCGTTGACCACGCATCCCTTTCGAGACGGAGCACCGTTCCTACTCCGAATAGAGACGCCTCCAACAATTGGGCGCTCATGGGGGGGGGGGGGGGGGGGGGGGGGGGCAGGGCAGGGCGGGGGGGAAGATAGATTTGTTGGTTTTGATTGGTTGATATGGTTGGTACGGGCCACTTAGAACGCTGCATTTTTTTTTCGGTCGATCTCACCGAAAAAAACAAATCCCCACGCTCCCCGATGCATTCACCGCCTCTTGTCTGTGGCGCAGGAATCGTGGGAGGGAGACAAGCTTTTCTCTGTCACCAAGACTGGCCTTTGGGGGGCCGCGACTTACTCGCTCTACCTGAGAGAGGGAGGTGCGCCTTTTTTACTGTTTTTTTTTTTTGCGAACCATTTTTTTGAAAAGAACAATGTTTTTTCATGCTAACGTTTTGAGCTTTTTCTTTTTTTGAGGTTTTTGGCACTTTCTATTTTTTTTTCATGTTTGTGTTTTTTATTGATCGGTTTTCACTGCGTAGCTCGGTGTTTTTTTTTTTTCCTCATTTTTTCGTGAAATGGTGGCGCTTCTTAGATGCCGAATATGCCCATCTCAACCTTGTGTAGTTTTTTTAAAATTTTTTTCAAACGAGGAGACTCTGTGGCGAAAGAGAATCCGAAAATACCCGTCTCATCTCGTGCCTACAATAAAGTACCACCAGATACCGAGTAAGTACCGAATAAAAGTACCACGAGATACCGAGTAGGTACCGAATGAAAGTACCACCAGATACGGACCACCTGGTGTGTGCCTGTTAGACTGAATACATACCGAAAATACCCGTCTCAACTCGGGCTCACAATGAGAGCATCACCAGATACCGAATGAGTACGTACCGAATAAAAGTACGACCAGATACCGACTATAGACCGCTTAGATACCGCAAATATACCGAATAAACCCGTGTCACCTTGTGTTTTATTTTCCTTTTTTCAGACGAGGAGACCCCAGTGGCGGAGGAGGTGACGAAGGATGGTCAGGGAACGGAAGCGGATGAATACATGGTCAAGCTCGGCTGTTACCGCCTACAGGTGACGCTCGATGGCTCAATTACGAAACAACACCTCTACACATCGTTTTCTCTTTTTTAATTTTATACTACTGCTGCTACTACTACTGCTAATACTACTACTACCACTACTACTGCTGCTGCTACTACTGCTACTACTACTACTGCTGCTACTACTACTACTACTACTACTACTACTACTACTACTACTACTACTACTACCACGACTACTACTACTATTACTGCTACTGCTACTACTACTATTATTATACTACAAGTACTGTACGGTGTACGACATGTGCACAACGTCACCCTCTCTCTCTCTCGCCCTCCTTATTGGCCGCACCGTATCGCGCTGCACGCAAAGGTTACATCCCCAACCGCTGCCGATCCCTCCGCGTTGACGTGGAACGTTACCGGAGGGTCTCCCTTCCGTTCTCGCGACCTCGTGACTGGAAATGGTCTGGACGGCGCGCTGTTCACTGTTGGAGGAGGTGAGAGAACTACGACTGGTAGCATTTTTTATTGGACGAATAGAGATTGAAATAGATTGACCACCTCCCCACATAGTACCCCCATAGCTGTCTCTGGAAGTGGTCACACCTGAAAGTAGATGAACTCATTGATGCTGTTTTTTTTTTTTTTTTTTTTTTTTTTTGGCGGTTACCACGGCTGGCGGTCAAGTTAGACCATTTTTGTGCGGAGAGAACCTTTACTCCGCACAAGGGGGATGATCGTATCACGTAAGTGTGTATATGGTGAGGCACCCACGAGGCAATTGCATTGTGAACCCATTGCTGTCTCTGGAAGTGGCCACACCAGAAATTAAATCAATTTATTGATGCTGTCATCCATGTATGCAAGAAAATCCGCCTCTGAAGCGGCTCTTAGTAGCATGCAGCTCACCCTTCATGCGACTCGCCCAACACACTCACGGCGCTTCGCGCTCGGTGCGAGCAACATCTGTCTGGTCGGTGAAAACCCGACGTGCTCCGTCCCGGCATTGTAGGGATGCGAGGGTTAACCGTCATACGACTACGGCCATGCACGATAATGAGTACACCCCCCCCCCCCCCCCCCCCCCCCCCCCCCCCCCCCCCCCCCCCCCCCCCCCCCCCCCCCCCCCCCCCCCCCCCCCCCCCCCCCCCCCCCCCCCCCCCCCCCCCCCCCCCCGACCCCCCCCCCCCCCCCCCCCCCCCCCCCCCCCCCCCCCCCCCCCCCCCCCCCCCCCCCCCCCCCCCCCCCCCCCCCCCCCCCCCCCCCCCCCCCCCCCCCCCCCCCCCCCCCCCCCCCCCCCCCCCCCCCCCCCCCCCCCCCCCCCCCCCCCCCCCCCCCCCCCCCCCCCCACCCACCCCCCCCCCCCCCCCCCCCCCCCCCCCCCCTGTACCACTATCAATAATACCACTCGCGCGAGCAGGCGTGTGCGGCATCGAAGCTTGTCAAGCCTCTTGCCTCGAAGACCACTTCTCCTCATTGTCGGCAACAGAGAGGGGCGGTACTTGCGACGGGTACCGTGCCCTCCTTGCGGGAGAGTGCTCCGATGTGTGCGACGAGGAAGAAGGAGTAGACGCCCAGGGTTTCCAGGAGGTTAGTGGTGTATTGGTGGGTGGGCGGTAGATGCCGAGGGTTCCCAGGATGTTAGTGGCATTTTGGTGGGTGGGCCGTAGATGCCGAGGGTTTCTAGGAGGTTAGTGTTTGGGGGGGAGCGAGGGGAGGAACAACGGGGATTTAGGAAGGAGGGAGGGAGGAGGGGGGGGGGGGACCCACATTTCAACCCCCAACCCCCACTCCAACCCTTGCATACGGCCAAGCCCACCTAACCCCACCCCTATCGCCGCCTCCACCTTCCACCCCCCGCCCTCGATTCCCCGCCCAGAAGGGGGATAGGATCAGCGAAAAACGATCTGTGTAACATATGGAAAAAAGGTAGTGAGCGCCTGACTGTGGGAGGTGTCTCTACCAGGAGTAGGAACGGTGCTCCGTCTCGGAAGGGATGCGTTGTCAATGATCAAATGACTATGAGGCAAGCAAGAAATGAGCAACATCGCCCCTATATCCCTGCGCCCAGCTGTACACCCCCAGAGACGCCTTCGACGATAGAAGCATGCATACAACCTTTTGCGCCAAAGAAACTCTTTCTGGGTGATGGGGGGTCTCAAACGAGGACTTGCTGATATAACAGCTATAGTACATGGTTTGTTTTTTTCAAACCGTTTTTTCGTTGCAAACCTAGCCCACATTTTTCGACCAGCGAGTTAAGGAAGGGCGATTTTTTTCTGAAAGGCAGTTTTCCGGGGACTTGGTAATGACTTTGTAATAGTATACCAGGTAGAGCTCCTCCAAGCGAGAAGCACCTGAAAAAAAAAAGGCGCACCTGTACCGCAGCCTGAGGAGACGAAAAAAAAGGCCACCGGGAACTCGATGTCATCTGTTTCTGCACTCCCGCGCCGAGGGGGGAGACATGGCTAGCCAGTTAACACAAACGCCAGCGCTACCGCGCAGACTGTCCTTTAGAGACAATAGGAGGAGATGGCTCTCCCGAATGGTTATCTCCACCGCACCTGCCCCTTGCCGGGGGTCAGGTAGGGTCAACATGCTCGCCGGCCCACGGTGGCAAGAGCAGACCGCTCCGATGTGGTGCAACGGGAGAGAGCTATGGGCTAACTTGACACACGACACGTACTCTAAACGCGGAAGTGTGGTGACCTTAAGCTTTATCTTTACCAATCCCCCGGAGGATGAAGAAGAAAAATGTATACGACGCAGACACATAGTGAGGCACGATGCGACAGGAACTGCAGTACCGGCTGTGGCCGACCTGATCCAGACGTCGAACCGAGCAATGTAAGAACATTGCGTTATTCACAGTAGCGCAACCCAAACTCCAGTCCTAACCCCCACTCCCCATCCCCGCCCCCTGGCGCAAATATCCCACCACCGACCCAAACCCCACCGCTGACCCCCACCTCCCGTCCCCGCCCCCTCACCCAAACATCCCACCCCTAACTCCCACCCACCATCCCCCATTCCCCAAACCCCCAAAAACTAAATCCAGATGTGCGTAAGAGCAGAATGCGAGGCAGAGACGGTGTGCTTAGTGGAAGAAGGGGTTCAGACTGTGGGAGTAGACAGTTATCTTCAAGTGCAGGCAGTTTTGTCGGGGGATGCGGGGTCTTCTTCTGGTGACGTCGGTGTTGGCGACGGACAGGAGGAGTTCGAAGTTGCGGTGGCTTCTTGGCTGGGGGTGGAGCGCGACATCGTGTCGGTGAGAGGGGCGGGCGGGGTGCATGTATGTGCTGTATGTGTTACCGTATATATTCTCTATGTGTTGCACGGTATGTTGTTGTATGAATTGTATGGGCCGCATGAGTTGTATGAGTCGTACGGACAGGTGCTGGTGTGAAAGGTATGGATCGTATGAACAGGTGCTGGTATGTATTGTATGGACTGTATGAATCGTATGGAGAGGTGCTGATGTGCATTGCATGAATCCTATGGACGGGGGTAGATGCTGATGTGTGTTGTATCAACTGTATGAATCGTATGAACAGGTAACGGAGGTGAACGGAGTCGACATCGAGCAAGAGGAAGTCATGTCCTTCCGACGAAGGGTGCTACTAAGGGGCGGTGGTGGCGGCGGCGGCGGCGGCGGCGGCAGGGCATTGCAGACTGACTCCACTTCCTCCTCTTCGCAAGAGGTGCGACGAAAGAAAAAAAAAATGGATTCTCCTCGTTGAAGGATTTTTTTTTTTTTTTTTTCGGACAAACTGGTCGGATTTAGAGTTGAATCTCTTTCGCGGTACAGTTCGGGACACCGTAAATTTTAATCCCGAGAAAGCGAGCACCAAGAAATAGATGGGTGTTGTTTTCAGGAAAAAAAATGAAAAAACAAAAAACAAAATCGGGAGTCAACGCACCCAGTCTTGGAAAAAAAAAATCCTGGCTGGGCTAGCTTTCCTGCTTCTTAACACTGACTGCCGTGGGCGTAACACCGCTGTGGGCGTATATATAAGAACAGCTGGTTCTTGGTAATATTGTTTAAACGAATCTTATATTTTCGGTCAGATTGGTATTATTATTTTTTGTGTGTCTTTGGGCTGGATGTGCAAGAACAGAAAATACCCTCTCTCGGTGCTGGAATAGAAGGGATGAGTAAGCACAAATAGAAAATTGTGCTCTCACACTGCGCCAGGTGCCAGGTGCCGTACCATTTAACCCTTATTCTGACGCACTTTATTAATGACCCGAAATATAGAGACCGTTAGCATATAATTATTCAATCCAAATGGTCCTTATATTTTGGGTCGGAGTAGTATCTACAGTAACTCTATTTCCAAGTATGTTGTCCTCAACACGGGATTGCGGTGCTGAAGGGGTCAAGGTTTTCGTTCAACCGTGTGCTAACCCGTCCCCGTCCCCCCCCCCCCCCGCCCCCGCCTCCCCCCCCCCTCGTCTCCGAAAGTGACCACACCGGAATTTGAGTCAACTCATTGAAGCTGCCATCCATGTGCAAGTCAGTCCGCCTCAAAAGCGGCCCTTAGTAGGATGATGCAGGTCACCCTTCATGCGACTCGCCCAACACCTCACGGCGCTTCGCGCTTGGTGCAAGCCAGCAATGTCTGCCTGCTCGGTGACAACCCGACGTACTCCGTCCCGGCATTGTAGGGATACGAGGGTCTATGGTCATACGACTACGGCTATGCACGATATCGAGTACACTCCCGCCCCCCTCCCCCCTCCTCGGCCCGCCTCCGTATTTTCCACCCAGTACGCGCGCTACACATGTCAAGTCAAGTCCGATGACATCGACAGCGACGGAGTGGTTGGCCTGCAAGAGAAGGCCGTTGAAAGCGGGTCTGATGGTGCTCTGGAGGCGTTGTTCGCCGATAACGAGGGGGTCTTGTCTGGGGTTTCCGTTGTTGGCGTGGAGGCGGAGGTGATGAGGGACGTCTACGTCGTGGGAGCTTCGTCGGTTGGTGAGTTTGTTGCTTTTTCGGTGCTAGCGGGGGGGGGGGGGGGGGGTGAGGGGAGGGTGTACTCATTTTCCTTCATGGTCATAGTCGTATGACCATAGACCCTCGCATCCCTGCAGCAGTATCGGGACGGGGCACGTCGGGTTTTCGCCGACCAGGCAGACATCGGGGGGTACTGGTGGTGGTGGTGGTGGTGGTGGTGGTGGTGGTGGTAGTCAGTAGTGTTGCATGTTGAAATGTTCGATATATCGGTATTCCACCCACGTATCGAAAATCGGAACTCGATGTGTCGAATATATCATTGTGTGTTGCGGTTGTGGAGGCGGAGGCGGAGGTGATGAATTATTTTTCGACTCTTTTTTTTAATCGGTTGGTGGTCAGGAGCCAGTAGTAATCACGACTTGGCCCGCCTTCGACACGGTGGCTGATACCCCACACTCACTCCTCCATACCTCTTTATTCGGAGAAATGTCGGAGAATTTTCTCAGCGGTCGAGGTTAGGGTTTGCGTTTATACAATACAGGGTTTAGAGTCATGTGTATTTCGACCGCTTTTTTTGATGCGGGGCCAAGGTCTGTTTGTACAGCTGGGCATGAGAAGACTGGCGTGTTCTATGTACCCGTGCGTGCGTCTTACATAATGCAACCTCCCTGTTTGTCACCAAGTCGTACGGCGTTGACCTCCCTTCTCTCCCCTCTACATGAAATATCCTGTTTGTTTGTCTTCCTGCTCTTGCGGTAGATACCGCCCCCCCCGATCTTCCACCACCAACCTTTATATGTCCATCTTTTTTGTACTGGGGGTATTTATTTGTCTCCTTATCGTACGGTAAATGACCCCCCCCCTCCTCGGTGAAGGAGCTCCCCCCCTCTCGGTAAATGAGCTCCCCCCCCCTCCGGTAAATGACCCCCCCCCCCCCCCCCCCCCCCCCCCCCCGCCCTGCCGCGGCCAATTTGTGTCTATCTTTTTCGCTCCGCAGGGGTGGAAGACGGTGGTGCTCAAGGGTTGGAGGGAGACAGGGCGTGGTATGAGGACGATCCGCTCGCCACCGGTGGCATCGCGGCGGCCGCGGTTGTTATGCTAGGGCTGCTAATCTTCGCGTGCTGCGTTTGCCGCCACAAAGCGGCGAGGAAGACGTGAGTTGTTCCTCCGTTCCTTCCTTCCTTCCTTCCTTCCTTCCTTTCTCCGTTCCTTCCTTCCTTCCTTCCTTCCTTTCTCCGTTCCTTCCTTCCTTCCGTCCTTCTGTCTTCCGCCTTCCACCACCGTTTTCCGTTCCATGGAAAGACTTCCGTCTTCTTTCTTCTTTCCGGCACCACTACTTTTCCATCGAAAGACGCCTTGTCTTACTTTTTCTTTTTCTATTTTCTGACACCACCATTCCATCGAAAGACTTGGGAGGTCTGTCTTTTCGTTCTGCCCACCATTCCACAAAGACTTGGGAGGTCTGTCTTTTTTCCTCAACAGTTCCCGAGACGTCTTTCTCTTGTGACTGCACCATCCCGAAGACTCTTTTTTTTTTTTTGTCTTCTGACGCAATTCCGAGGACTGTTGTCTCTTCCTCTTCCCTTCAGCCGTGCGTTCTGGAAGGGTTTCTCTTCTTCCATACATCGTCTGTTCCTCTAGGGGTTTCGAGGGGTAGGGAGGGGAGGGGGAGGGGAGGGGAGGGGAGGGGGAGGGCGGGGGGGTACGCTTCTTTGTTGCTTGGCTTATAGTCGTTTGACCATTGACCACGCATCCCTTTCGAGCCGGAGCCCCCTTATAGTAGAAGTTTGAAGTGCGCTTGATGACTTCTGGCCTTAGTCAACGACTTTTTCGTCTACGATGTCTTTTTCTGTCGAAGACTTTTTGTCGACGATTTTTTTTTTTTGTCAACGTTTTTTTAATCGTCGGCTCTTAGTCGACGGCTGATTGGTAGACGTCTGAAGACAGCTAGCCTGTCGACGACTTTTGGAGACAGCGACTTATTTGTAGTCGACTACTTTTTATGTCAACGACTCCTAGTGGACGACTTGTAAGTCATTGGCTTTTGAGTTGACAGCTATTAAGCCAACGACTTTTTGAGTCAACGACTTTTTGAGTCAACGAAATGTATAGTCGTTGATTTTGACGATCGTCGGCTGTTGGCCAGCGAGTTTTTTTCTGTCGGCGATAGCTGGAAGCCGGGATGGGATGCCATAAGCTCAGCGGTCTATTTGTGGATATGTACGTTAATTCATGCGGCGAATCATGCGGCGGAGGGCTTTCTTTTCCGCCGCAGCTACGTACTCTAGAATTTATCGCACTATCGGGCAAGTTTTGTTGTTGAAGAACATGCAAACATCGTAGGCTCGAATATTTTTTTTGTCGAAAAACAGGCCTGAAATTGACCGTCTCGATTGCGAGTTTTTGTCGAAAAACAAACAGTAACGTGCGTGCCTTACCTTTTTTTTTTGTCGAAAAAAACAAGCAAAAATTGCATGCTCTCTTGTCTTGATCAAGTGTATCGAAAAAACATGCAAAACAAAAAAAAAACTCGCTAGTCTCTGATCAACTTTTCGCCGAAAGACAAACATTGCACTTGCTAAAGTTTTGTTTGATCGAATAAGGCGAAAAAAGAGATGCGCTCGATCCGTTTTTTAGCCCTAAACGCCAAAATCACAAAACCGATAAAAACATTTGGGCTTCGAGCGAGGCGCACCTTGGTGACGCACCAGTACAGTGTCTGGTAGATAACGGTATCCATAAGTGCCAACTACCAGTATCTGGCAGCACCGGTATCTCGCAGTACCAGTATCTGGCTGTACCAGTTCTTGACAGTATCTGCGAGTACCAAGTACCAGTGTCTGGCACTACCAGTATCTGCAAGTACGATTTTCCGGTATCTTGCAGCACTACTGTAGTAGCTGACTGTATCAGTATCTCTTACATACAGTACATACCAAGTACCAAAATCTTGCGCAATTTTTTTTCCCCCAGTATTTTTACTCAAATATCACAGGGGCGGGCAACACCACGGCGCATGCGTACTCTCTGCGTATTGTCTTAATCCTGCTGTGTGCTATGGCTTTTCTCCTTTTTTTGTTTGTCGGTGTTGTGTTCAGTAGGGGTAAATATTGGCGTATCCGGCCCTTTTTCGGGTGTCTCTTATGGGGGATACTGACCTATTTCCTTTATTTTGGGACTTTTTTATTCTAGGGGTGTATGTACGCGGGTATTGCTGAGGGTGATACCTGGTATACTGGCTAGTAGTTTCTGACTTTCAGGATTATCATTCTGGGAGTATTCTGGGAGTATTCACAGGTACTGAGTATTACCGTGGCATTCCTGGGGGTACACGCGGGTATTCGGTGTTACCGGTATACTGGCCGATATCACGACATATTTTCGTATTTTCGGCATGTCTTATTCTGGGGGTACGCGCGAGTACTGAGTATTACCGGAGTATACTGGCCTATTCTGGGACCTTTTGTCTGGTTACCGGAGTTGCTTTTCCTGGGGGTACACGCGGGTACGGGGTATTTTTTTCGGCAATTGATTGTGTACGGGCTCGGGGTATATATATATATATTATATATACTGCGTGTACTGAGTGTTATCATCTGCTATGATACTCTGTATGTACCGGTGGGTTCTGTCCTGGGATGTTTTGGATACTGTGAGTAACTGGCGAGTATTCGTACGTACGGCGTACGTGTCGACGTTCGGTACTTAGCGTAATTCGAACGGCTTCGACATCGCCGTCTGTAGTAGCCGCTAGTCACTCGTCTGTACTTTCGGCGATTGGTACTGTGTGGATTATGCCCCTGATAGACGCCGCGTAATTTTCGGGCTTTTTATTTTGATGCAGGGGATAAAAAATACTGGCTTCTATTGCGTACTTGGTCGGCGTTCCTGTTGTCGATCTTGGCCAATTCGGCGTATTTTCGCGGTCTGGTAGTGCCGGTACTCGATGTTATTGTGCCGGATACTTCCGGTACTCGGTACTATTGTACGAATTGCTGCCGGTACTCAGTATTCTTGCTGCCCGCACTCGGTATTTTCGTCCATGTCCCATGTACTGCCGGTACCCAGTATTATTGCCCCCGTACTCGGGGGATATACTGGCCGAAGTTATTTCGGTAGTATACCGGGTATTTTGGTGTAATCGAGTGAGAGGCTGTTGTCGAGACGAGATGCTGCCGGCAGCGCGTGCGGGTGAAATAAGGCAGACGAGATGCGACGGTAGTGTGAAGCCTCTCGTAAGCCCCCTTGGCTGCCTTTTTGTTTTGTTTCGTTTTAGATGCCTTCGTACGGCCAGTAGTATATATTAGTACCCCCCCGACATTTTTTGTAGAGTTGCGTAAAACCAACTATCCAGACAGCGTGGCAAGGCTGCCCGTGCCGTTTCTTGTGTGCAGCGCTGCAGCAGTGAGATGCGACTGCCACCGCAGCAGTGCATTGCGTCGGTCTATCTGCATGCCGTAAATCTCGGGTTCATGCATGAGCTGAATTGGAGAAGGGATTGCTTGACGCGGGAAATTGGATGACCCCCCAGCAGCCAGCAGAGACGGGGATTTATTGCGGCTGCTTTCTCCTGATTGGTCTATTTTTTTGTAGGAGCGTTCTCATTGGCCTATTTTTTTGCAGGAGTGTTCTGGTGGGTCTATTTTTTTGTACGTGGGAGTGCTCTAAGGGTGTGCTCAGCAGGCAGGGTAGATAGTCTGGTGGTACCCGGGTGAATACTCGAGTATGATCATCTGGTACGCGGGTACCGCTGAGTATTCTGAGCCCACCCTATTGCACACACTCCTTATGAGTGGCGCAAGTTTTGTACCTGGTAGGCGTTTTCTGATAGGTCGGAGGGAAATCGTTTTCTGTGCCGGTTGTATTTGTTTATTCGATAGGTGTTCCTGGTTACCTGGGAGTAGTGTAGTAGTGGCTGGGTGTGTTTCGTTTTTGTGTGTGGTTGTGCAGGGCTTTTTCAGGTGGGGAGCTGATAATTAATAGTAACAACATTCACACTCCTTTCTACGCAACACATCTTTCTGTACCAGGTATATATATATATATATATATATATATATGTACGTATATGTGCGAAAGCATCGCGAAATGGCTGTGGCCCGACGGCTGCCGACCAGTCTCTTTTTTCATCGAATATGAAAACTGCCGTGTGTGTGTGTTCTTCACATTAAACCGTTCTTCTACTCGTCGACATCCCGCAAGCCCAGTGTCCGTGCTGATTCTTCACCCTAGAAAGATACGAGCTCTGTGGTCACAGACTACGACACGGAGATAACACACCGTGATGCATTAATAGCCTACGCAATACCATGCCTTCGCACTAGGTGCGGCCGACACAACATACATACATACGCCAGCAACCAAAATACACCCAAAAGAAGGAGAAGCAACGAAGAAACCAAACCGAAAAAGACAAAGAAAAGGAGAAGTGTAGTTTTACTTCGTTTCCTTCTTAGAACTTGACTGTTGGAAAGTTACAAGAAGCATCAGTTGAATGTATAGGGAGATCGAATTTTTCCCCCGAAACTCATGCCGCTGTATGTGCAAGCTGTATGTGATACTATAATAATTAATAGTGATACTACTAGTAGTCATACTTCGATATCGTTTATAATTTTATTTATCAGTATAACGGGGATCTAAATCATGAGAAATGTGCATCACCCGCCCTGGAAAATACCTCTGTCTCCCTAACGTCATTTCGGGCACACCTTTCATTTGATACCCCATCCAGCTGTGTATAGATAGATACGAGGTGGTCATTTGCCGTTTTATTGTCGACGCGTTTTCCCTCTCAAGTTAATTGTCAATCCCAGAGGGTTTAATTAAGGCATGCCTCGACTTTTTTGTCGTGTCAAGTTGGGGTTCAAGACATGCCTTTATCTGTCTCCCTCTCGAGTTAATTCCAGAGGGTTTCTTGACTTTTTTCTATCTGCAGTTATTTCCAAAGGGTTTCATTAAGGCATGCCTTCTTAACTATTCTCCCTCTCGAGTTTCTGCCTAAGGGTTTTAATTAAGGCATGCCTCACTTAGCCTTTTCCCTCTCAAGCTAATTTCATATTGGTCAAGGCATGCATTATAAAATCCCTTTGGGACTCGAGAGCCAACACAGAGACAAAAAAAAGAAAAGGTTCGCGAAAAAAACGACACGACCAAAATCCACGATTACAGCATGCATGCGTGCATCATCACATCATGACCAACAAACAGCGTGGTTGGGGGACGATAAATAAACCTGGTTCCCCCGACCACTATTACGGGGGACCATAGTAAATAGGACCAAATATTGTTAGTAAAATAATTAAATATATAGGTTTTTATGTATACCATAGGTCCTATTAACTATGGACCCCCGTGACATTACTTTTCCTTGTAATCGTACAACTCTATCCCTATAACCGTGAGGACTGTTTTAATGCTATTACGGGGGTCCATAGTTAACGGGACCAAATATTGTTAGTAAAAATAGGTAAATATATAGGTTTATGTATCCCATAGGTCCTATTAACCGTGGACCCCCGTAATAATTTTTCATCAATACGGTCCTTTTTGTTGAGCAGAGTGGTATTCATGTTGCTGGGAGCTCATAACATTTAGTATTACGGTAAGGGGCCATAGTAAATAGGACCAAATATTGTTAGGTAAAAGTACCTAAATATATAGGTTTTTGTGTGTACCGTAGGTCCTATTTACAATGGTCCCCCGTAGTATCGATAGTACGATGCAACTCACCGACTCCTGTCCCGAAATGTAACGAACGCTTATGTTGGAATATTGCTGATTGCTGCGTACTAACTGTAGCATACGAACGGCTCTGTACCAACATATTATGAAGAATGTTTGTATTGAATGTTAGTACACAAAATGTCTTTATATTTGCGGACAGATTGACGGCAATCAGAACCCCACATGGGGTGTGTGCACGTATGCATGCATGTGGGGATCTGAGTATTGATAGATCTAATGTTAATAGCATGGTATGCCCCCCCGTGATACTACTCGCATGGTTGGTAAGGCTATGCGACAGCTGTTTCGAGGTCCCAAAGGCGTTATTTCTTAAGAACTCACGCACCACACATCATCTCACGGAATATAAAGAGTTTTGTTCGCGGGGAATAGAACCGCAGTCCCGTTTTGGGGGCAAACTACTTGGAATTAGTGTGGTTTGTCCCCAAAGCGGGACTGTAGTACTCAAGGGGCTAAGCAGGTGTAGTATAATAGCAGTCAGTGCTGCCTGTTTGCTCGCGTGTTCCATACCCGGTATATCATGTCTGTCCCGTCCCGTGCTGTGCCGTTGCTGCTGTTTGTCGTTGCTTGAAGCAGGGATGGATGTGTATTTAATCGTATAGCGGTAATTACCAGATTTTTTTTCGCCCTCTAGGTTATTTTTTTTTTTGGGAGGAATTTCGGAAATTCGGAGTGTCCCTCTTCCCCCCCGTCGCACCCCTCCCTGCGCCACCTCCACGCGGTCTGCGGTAGGCGATACGGGTCAACCAGTGAGACACATGCACGTGCATCATGATCACACTTTTTCCCAGTATACCAGTATGTCGCGTTTTTTTTATATCGCAACAAAAGGGTTAATCAATTGTTAATATTATAACTCATCGCCAAAAATGGCGTCCATGTCAGTCAGTCACCGTCCCATGCCATATCCACTTACTGCCACCGCACATACATGCATGTGTGTCATGTATAATGCGCATGCATGCAATTATTGAATGCATCCACTTGCTTACTGCCACCGCACACGTATATGTGCATGCATGAATGCACGCAGCGAATAAGCCAAACAGTGTACGTACCGGGTACGTCACGGTTTGTTCCTGTTTTTTTTTTCAAAGGGTCAAAGTACGTGTTCACACACTCTGACTAACCCAGAATCTAGAATGGTGCTGGCATGAGCCAGCGCGCCTCATTATCTTGAGAAAACTTGAGCGCTACCTCTTAGACTACTCATGTCATCATGCATAATAACCTGCGCCTGCCTCCCTTCCGCACTACTACCACTCCGACCGGAAATATAAAAATCGTTTGATATCGGTCTCAGAGTTCAAATGGGTGTTATATTTTCGGTCAGAATGGTACACGAGTACGATGGCGTACTATTACGGGGGACCATAGTTAACAGGACCTACGGTACACACAAAAACCTATATATTTACCTATTTTTACTAACATTATTTGGTCCTGTTTACTTCGGACCCCCGTAATATTAATATTAATACTACTGCTGCTGTAAGTTATGTACCCCTGCCCCTCGTCCATTACCCCCTGTGTGTACCCGGTGCGTCATGTTCGTTTCTGTTACTTTTCAAAGGGTCAGACTGGCATACTAAAGTATATACATACCTACTGTTAATACTACCGCCGCTGCCACTCATCCATGATCCTCTTTACCGGGGTGCGTCACGTTTTTTTTTTGTTTTTTTGATATTACGGGGGTCCATAGTTAATAGGACCTATGGTATACATAAAAACCTATATATTTACCCATTTTTAGTGACAGATTTTGGTCCTATTTACTATGGCCCCCCGTAATAGGATTAAAAGTGTTGATGCATACAACACCCAGGATACGAACCACCAAGCATCGTTCTCTCTTTTAATAGCACACTAACCACGAGTAGTGTGCGAATTCGTGAATGTTTTTATGGTTCAGTTCCCAATCTCCCATTATGGGCTTTTGCCGCACATAATCCTTCATGTTATGAACTACTATTTGTGACCACGAGAACCACAGGAGCAAGTACAGCTGCTAGCAGCAGCAGCAGCAGCAGCAGCAGCAGCATCAGCAGCAGCAGCATCAGCAACAACAGCAGTGGACAGCCCCCTTTCTTCATCCTTCTATTAAGCAAACTGCAGTCCCGTTTGGAGACAAATTCTAAGTATGACGGGGGGCTATAGTTAATAGGGCCTACGGTAAACACAAAAACCTATATATTTACCCATTTTTTCTCTAACAATATTTGGTCCTATTTACTATGGACCCTGCATGTCACTCTGGACCGAAATGTTGGGACCGTGTGTCCACCGAACAAAGTTGTATCCAAATGTTCATTATATTTTTGGATATAATGGTATTAATAGTGTTGTAGTCTACCTGGTATACAGAAGTGGTCCCTCTATAGTGCCTATACTGCCTATAGTGCCGGTTGCCCGCTATAGTGCCTTTGAAATCGCTTGGCACCATAGAGATGGGATTAAATATTAATAGTGTGGCGGTGTGCGGAGAAATTAGTGCCGGTTGCCGCTATAAATAATGCCGTTACTAAGTCTTGTTGACTGGGGCATACCGCGGCACTATAGAGGTGAGGGACCATCACGATTACTGCGCGAAAACGGTGCTCATCTGCTCATAAATTTATAGATTTGAGGTCCCGTATGCTCCCTTATCGCGGGTCCCCTCGAGGGGGCTACGAGTATTGTTACGGGGGGCCGTAGTACCGTAGTAAATAGGACCAAATTTTGTTATTAAAAATAGGCAAATATATTGGTTTTTGTATGTACCGTGGGTCCTATTCACTATGTATGGTCCCCCGTAATACCTAATGTTAATAGTTGTACGCGCTAGTGTATTATTAGACAGATACCAGGTGTGAGCTCTTCGGGTTATTGTTACTGTAGTATATACAGTAGGCGTCCTCGGTGGCTTGGTGTTGGTGTGATCCGCATGCCTGCCAAGATCAATTTCGTGGGTTCGAGCACTCGGAAGTGAGGACTTTTTCTATTGATCAGCTTCTTCTTTTTTTTTTTTTATATCCTCCGGCGGATTGGTAAAAATAAAGCTTAAGCTCACCACACTTCCACGTTCCCAATTTCGTGTCGTGTGTCAATTTAGCCCAGTTGGGCACGTTGACCCGACCTGACCCCCGAGAGGAGCAGGTGCGGTGGAGATAGCCACCCGGGAAAGTCATCTCTCCCGGGTAGTGTGGGACTTGCTCGCGCTCACCCACTAACAAAAACCAAGGCTATGGGGCCTTCCCCCGCCGGACTCGGACCAGTTACGGTCCACCCTACCCGTTGGGGCGTTGGTCAGCGGGAAGCGCGAGAGCGTGCGTTGACGAAACATTCGATGGAAGTCGACGAGCAGTGAGAATGCTGAACCCTACGCGCGATAAAAATGAAGGCACGTACCGGGGGGGAGAAGGGACGACACCTCCTGTGACCACGTGCACGGCTTGTCCAGAATATCGCTGAGGGTAAAGCTCCTAATAATAGGACTGCAGAGCCGGCGTCCCCGGTGGCTTGGTAGGTGGTCCGCGTGCCTGTCAAGATCAATTTCGTGGGTTCAAGTCTCACCGAGTGCATGCTCATAGGGACTTTTTGTCGCATAAAAAATTGATAAGCGGAAAGCGCGAAAGCGTGAGTCGGTTACATTCTATGAAAAATCGACGAGCAGTGGAAATGCTGAACTCTATGCGCTACAAAAAATAAAGGCACGTACCGGGGGGGAGAAGGGACGACACCTGTGACCACGGCTTGTCCAGAAGATTGTCGGGGGTAAAACCTCCTACGATTGGGCTGGAAAATAAAAGTGACAATTGGCGACAAACTACTTGTTATTTGAGTTGTTTGTCCTCAAAACGGGACTAACTACTACAGTTCTTGAAAGTACCTGGTAAAAGTGATGAACAAAAATTAAAAATGTATAACGACGATTTTTTGTAGACTTTCGATATTTCGCACCCTTCGATTTTTTTCAATCAACCATTGTTCCTTTTGATTTTTTTTCGATCAACCATTGTTCCATGTCCAGTTCGTTTTGTTCAACCTTTCGTCCCTTTTTCCAAGTTTTCCTTCGTTTAGTTGCCCACACTGCTGCCATCTGTCAACAGCAGTTCGCAAGCCATACCTACACCGTATACGTGCAAGATACGTATCATATATATGATACTTATACCGTGTATGATACATAAGTGCTATGGTTTTACTCGCTCAATCTAACATGAATACGCATACGTACAAATATCATACGACCACCATTAATACGTATCATACCTCTGTTACTACCTGGAAGATATTTAATGAGTACAACGGGAGCTATGGGCTAAATTGACACACGACACGAAATTGGAAGTGGAAGTGTGGTGAGCTTTAAGCCTTATTTTTACCAATCCGCCGGAGGATTAAAAAAAAAAGGAAAAAAAAGAACGTACGATATGAGTTGTGTTTTTTTTTCGGTCCGGTCCCCCCCCCCTGCGTGCTTACTTTTTTACTAACCCCTTCGGCCTTTGGGTGTGTTGTGTGTTGAAGATACCGACCAAAACAACCATCTACGATCCTCGATCGCAGCGTGAGCGTCTCCCGCCCCCCGCCCCCCGCATGCAGTACGAGTAAAAACGGGTTTATATTCGTGCGTAGGATCATGTTGCGCCCGTCTCCTCCGCCTTGCGACCCTTTTTTCGCCTTTCTTTCTACTCCTTGCTTTGTTCCTCGGAGCACCTTTTAGTATTTGTCAAAGCAGTACCTAGCGCAACACCAATCACGCGGTGACCGCTACCACCGTCACTTTTAATGGTCAATGTTCAATACCCGTCTCAAATGTCCCGGAAGGGTTCGAATTGACTATTAATAAATAGCAGCTGGTATTAAGGGTCGATCTTAACGAGGAGTGTTTTTCAGTTTTTTTCGATATTTTCCCGAAATTTCGTTTTTTTTTTAAATACTGAATTTCGGGAAAATATCGAAAAAACTGAAAAAAATACCGAAATTTCGGGAAAATGTCGAAAAACGTTGTTGAAAAACACTCGACCCTAACCGGGAAACTATTTATTGAGCCGTACCTCCATATCATATATATATATGATACGTGTAATCGTATACCAGGTACTGGTATATTTACAGCAGTACAACACGTACTACTACTGCTGTACGCAGTGCTATACGAGAACGGCTTGTTTCATGGGGCAGTGAGCGGTGGTAACCTATGAACCCCTTTGATATGCCATCAACTCACGAGATAACGACCTAACACAATGATAAATGTTTTGACTTATCAACGTCTACCAGTGAGTACGTGGTGGTATGAGTGCCTATTGTTAATAATAGTAGTGCGGGTTGCAGGAGCATGTTGCCTCCATGCCGTACGAATCCTTGCATTCAACCATTGTGCCCCAGACACCATGTTGTAGAATATCATCCCCCAATCACGCAGCGGTCGTTGCTATGAAACCGTCCATTTGTATCGTCAACTTTTCACGTCTCGGACAAATGACCGATCCCCAGTTTAATTATGTGGATTTTTTCAGGGAAGATAAGACTCCTGATCAGTACGTAGTTGGTATGGCTTGGCTCATGTCGCTGGGTGGGAGCCGAATGGTCTACATATTCTAGCACGTGCTTCCTGGGTTGGATCTGTACTAGACAGATCCTGTACAGCACCAGAACGGCAGGTTAGGATTGAGATGATCTATCTGTAGACGATGATCTGTTCGACGTGTGCCGCTCTCCCCTCTGAAAGTCCCTGGAGGCTTCATGTTGGGACCCACGTTGTGATTGTCGTTCACGCATTAGGTCTTAGTCTCGAGTCACAAGACAGGCGCCAGTAACTCTTCCTTTTCTTTTTCTTCCTTTTGTCCATCCAATTTATTATCTTCGCCCTGCTTTTCTCGCCCCCTCCTAGCCGTAACTCGGATTCGGGCCACATAGCAGGCTCCCCCCCCCCCCCGCCCCCTGGAAGGCATGTTTTTTATCACGAGAAAACTCCAGCCCTTTCTTCCCTCGTCGAAAAAAAGTATGCTCAATCAAGTCAATGAGTAGTTCCATGGCCCAAGATAGTGGGAGTTCCAGTGATATTGATATGCTGGGTACGTAGTTCCTCAGCCCAAGAGCCCGACGTGTCAGGAATGGTTTCGGCCAGAAAGTGCCTCGAGTAGCCCTAATTGCAAGCCCTATCGCATATAGCACGCCTAATCTCAACCTCTATCGTATACGATAACACCCCTAATCGCAACGCCAATCGTGTGTAGCACGCCTAATTGCAAATGCTATCGCCACCTCCCTGCCTTGCACTTGGACGCATCGGCATCCCCCCTACCCCAGCCTGTTCTTGTTGGGCTGCGTCGTGCGGGCCGATGCGGTATTCTTCACTTACTTTTTCGAAATCCGGAAGTGGTAAATGCCCAATATGGCAGGCAAGATAACACCCCTCCCCCCCCCCTCCCCCCCCCTGGGGATTATTTCGCGAGACGTTTACACACATCAGACAGATCAGGTCCCCACTTCACGATCTGGACATTTCAGGACAGGTGTGATCTGTATGATCTGTATGACCTACAGTAGCTCATGTTAACCCTTCCACACATCGGACCGACTGATCATCTACAGATCATTCTCACTGCATGATCTCAATCTTTCGGGGCAGGTAGATTCCTGATCTGTATCGTCTCGCTCATGTTGCTTTGGAACTGACTTCCACCCTCCACCCCCCTCCCCCCCCGATCCCCCTCCCTGTTGGGTTTCCCCTCGGCCCGTTCGTTTCCGTCGGTATAATAGGCGTCGTCGATCCTCCGCACCAGCCGTACGCTCTCTGACGCAGGACTTTGAGGGTGGTGACGAAGGGTACGTCCCATCCGACCTAACTTCCCAGCAGTACACGGCCAAGGGGAAGAACGGCACCTTCGACAAGGGCCTGCTCCCGTCGAAAGAGGAGTGCTACCAGCACGCCGACGAGGACGCTACCCACCTCTCGGTGGTGGCTGCTGCTGCTTCTGCTGCTGCTGCTGCTGCTGCTGCTGCTGCAGATGCAGATGCAGATGCGGATGCAGATGCAGATGTTGCTGCTGGTGATGGTTCGGAGGGGGCTGTTAAAGGTGGTGGTGGTGGCAGGTATATTTTCCCCGACGATGTAAGCAGCAGCGGCCACAAAGGGCGCCCGCCGAAGCCGTCCCAGTCCCAAGCGCGGCGGGCGAAATTTTCAGTTCTGGCTATCGACAGCACTCAAGAGGTGCGAGGGTCAACGCCATCCCTGGCGTCTAGCGGCGAAGACAGCCTGTCAGGTGGAAGCGGGGAGTTGAGCAGGGGCAAAGGCGGGAGCGGAGCGGGGAGCGAGGGCGGGACGGGGGAGAAGTGGTCGCGCGGTGGGAGCACGTACAGCGACGCGGCTTCGACCGCGGTGCCTCTCGACTTGGCAGGGCTTAGCTCGCAAAACTCGGCGGTTCTGACGGCGCCACTGCATACCACGGGAGCCGCGGCGGCGACCGCGGGAAAATCGTCGTCGGGAAAAGCACTCGCCTGCCTCAGATCGTCGTCGGTCTGCTCCCAGCTCTCGGTGATATCCAGCGAGACGCCCCAGACATGCCTATCAGCCACTAAGAAACCTAATGTCCGAGGACCATCCGGGGCATTAGCCTCTCTTGGGCTCGGCCGTGGACACTCCATAGAATCCATGGATTATGAGGGTGATGGCACCGAGAGTGCGGGTACTTTTGAGGGAAGCGCGGCGGGATGGTCTGAGGCGGGCTCGAGGTTCAGAGGGGGTCTTGCTGGTTCCGACGACTACGAGGTGAGGTTGACGAATCGCAAAACATAATTGTAGGGTGCGTAGCTCTCCATGTCTTGGCACCCCCCCCCCCCCCCCCCCCCCCCCGCGCGCACAACACACCCCCTTGCACCCAACTTACCCTCCCCCCCCCCCCTACCCCCCTCCCATGTGCACAATTGCATCAAGCACGCCGCCTCTTCTGTCCCAAGGTTATCACGACGAAAGGTGTCTCTGTTAGGAGTAGGAACGGTGCTACGTCTCGAAAAGGATGAGTGGTCAACGGTCTAATGACTGAAGGCAAGGCAACAAATAAGTATGCCCCCCCCCCCCCCCCTGGTGCAGGCAATGTCTGCCTGGTCGGTGAAAACCCGACGTGCTCCGTCCCGGCATTGTAGGGATGCGAGGGTCTATGGTTGTAGGACTACGGCCATGCATGATACTGAGTACACCCCCCCCTCCCCCCCCCCCCCCCTCGCGTACACGATTACATTAAACACGTCTCTGTAATCCCAGGGTTACAACGGCGAAAGGCAGCGCGCGAGCATCGCCGAGGAGCGCATCAGGGCGGTTCAGCTGTCGGACAGTGCCCTGCAAGCGGTCACGGTGGCGCCCCACGACATGGTGCTCCCCTCGCCCACCCCATTCTCCCCAAGAACGGACTGGGAGCTGGCGCAAGACCTGGCCCCAACCCCTAACGACGCGAGCAAGACGGGGCACGGGGAGCTGGGTTGCCAGCCCCGCCAGAAAGGGGGGGGAGCCCTCCGGCTACTCTCAAGGGGGTGGCGGCCGTACGACCCCACGCGGTAGCCTCGGCGATGGTAGGGGCGATTTCGGCGACGGGTCTAAACACTCCAGGCCTCCAGTGAGCCGGAGGGGGGCGTCCCACCACGGAGGGCTTCGCGCGGGCGCGGGCGGGAGGGGGGAGGGGCCTGGGGATCCTTCTCCCGGCGGTGCCTACGATAGTGATGCGGCTAGTCGCGCCCCTTCTTTCAAGACGGGGGCGACCTCTTCATCTTCGTCGAGGGCTGGGCGGAGCCGCAAGGACGGTGGGACCCCTAAGCGGAGCCGCAGCCGGGGAACGGCCCCCTCTCGGCGAGGAAGCGGAGGAGGGGGAATGGGAAGAAGAGCAGCGAAAGAGGGGCTCGGGGGGGGCGACGCCGACAGCGACTGCGAGAGCCGCGCCCCAGGGTTCACAGTCACGCCTCCCCGGCAGCGTGGCTCCGCCTTCGCTTCAGACTCTCTTGAAAACCCTTTTGATGGCGTCGAGGTGGGGGGGGGGATGGTCAGACGTGAGCGGGCGAGGTGGCGGCAGCGGTCGCGGAGCCCCCGCGGTACAGCTCCCTTCCATCTTCGACAGCGACGGTGAGAGCCGATTCTACGGAACGCTGTCCGCAGGGATGTCCTCTGTCGAGCCGGAGGGGGACGACGGGAACAGCAATGGCTTCTACCCGAGGCGGAGCCCCGGCGGTGCCAGGGATTCATCATCTAAGTCTGGCTCCGAGGTCGCGCTTCCCAGCGGGCCGGTCGTGGGGTCCGCCTTTCTCCCGCGCAGGCCTTCCGGCCGCCGCGCCGCGTTAGCGGACTCGGCGAGCGGGAGCGTGAACGGCGGCTTCGCGGGACCGTCTCCCAGCAACGGCAACATGGGAGGGGGCGGCGGTGGGAGAGACTCGGCCGCGGCGACGGATGAGTGGAGGGGCGGGTGGAAGAACTTGTCCCCTTCTCAGATTCTGGCTTCAAACGGGTTCGGTGCTGATGGTGGCTTGGGTGCGGGGAGGGCGCGGGTTAGGGGGTCGGCCGGCCGCGCGGAGTGACCTTTTGGCGGCGCGGAAATGATATTTGGCGGTGGCGGAAATGATTTTTGGGAGTGTCTTGTTAGGTCAAGCGTTTTTATTCATAGTGCAAGAGTAATACCATGCTTACGGCAAGTCGGTTTGTGCCCAGAAAATTCCGGTGCGGTTTTTCAAGTGGTCGTAGAACCCTTTTACAGCGTTTTTTTTTTCCCCTCCACTCTAGTTCGAAGTTGCTGCTCGATACCGAAAAGTGCGAGTGCAGTTGTGTACGGGCTTAAGCTGTTCGTTTGGTTGGGATTTCGCGCTGTTGGCTCGGCTCCGACGTCTTATTTTTTTGTTGGCTGGGTACGGTTGGTTCCCTCCCGCGTCTGGGGCCTTTTAGAGTGGTAATAGGAGTGCGGGACCTGGGCCACGCTCTGGTTAGACAGTCATCGTGTATCGCACGTTTTTCACGTTCTCCTTTCTGAATCGGGCCAGGTGGGGTGGACGTGCTCATATCATGCTTCGTTGTAGTCGTATGGCCTAAGACCCTCGCATCCCTACAATGCCGGGACGGGGCACGTCGGGTTTCACCGACCATGCGGATATTGATTGCTTGCACCGAGCGCGAAGCGAAACGTGAGGTGTCCGGCGAGTCGCATGAAGGGCGAGCTGGGGTGGGGCCTTGGCGGTTCTCTGGGTAGAAAAACGGCCGTGTACCGCGCGCGTCGCGCGCCTCTTTGCTGAATGGGGTCAGGTGGAAAATGGAGGGTATAGAGTTTAGCCGGTTGGTTTTGACGGGGTTGGGCAGAGATTGAAGAGCGTCAGAGCCGAGCGATGAGACTCACCGTACCCGCTGAGCTATACAGCAGTCGGCGAGCGCTGACTGACTGCTACATTGCTCAGTGGTGATGGTGGGCAGATTTTGTTAGGGTTCTCGCTTCAAGTTTTTTTTTTTTTTTTTGTCTGTGTATATCCCTGTTCGAAGGAAGGCTCCGGGCGAGCGACGGCGGGGACAAAAAATTTACGGGGGCCTGGGGGCAAGGGTAAGGTTGCGGCCGGTCACACTCGATCAGCTCTTCTTCTAACCCCTTCCCCGCTCCCTCCCTCAATCGATTCCGATTATCCACTCCTATCGCTGGGGCAAGTCGTAGGGTCTCCTCGTGGTTCCGTTGCCGTTGTTCGCTGAGTGAGGGGGTCATCCTTTCGTGCCCGCGTGCCCAGACCGTTTGGAACCCTGTGCGCCTAGTGGGCCGGAGCGGACTCGGGTCACCGCTCGGTCTGATTGTCCTCGGTCGCGCCCCTCCGGAACGGTAGCCCGTGCGCGCTACGAGCGTCCACGCGGTTCGCTCCGGCTGGACCTTCATGTGACGGGGTAGGGTTGGAAGCAATTTCGGCATTCCCATGCGGAAAGGGGAGGTGGGGGCGGGGGGATAGTGTACTTATTATCATGCATGGCCGCAGTCGTATGGCCATAGACCCCTCGCATCCCTACAATGCCGGGACGGGGCACGTCAGGTTTTCACCGACCAGGTAGACGTTGGGGTAGGGGGGGGGGGGGGGGGGGTGCGCTTGCGATACGTGAAGCGCATAGAACGCATGCAACGCATACAAGGCATACATTAGCGTGCCTCCATCCGGAGTGAGGACGGTCGCTCGGGTCGCGGTGCACTCCTGGCGACCAATAGTTTTTCGTGCGGGGCGAGGGAGGAGGGCGGGGTGGGGTGGAGTTGGTTGGGGATGTACCGTTTCTTCCTGGCAGCGACGGCCTTTTTCCTTCTCCTCCTATGTTTTATTTATGCTTTTGGGTTTTGACGGGAAGAGGGGGGGGAAAGAGTAGGGGGGGAGCGTTTTGTGTCAAACTATTTTTGGCGCTGGTCGTCTCTTGTGCATAATGTCGTGTGATGTTGGTTGTCGTGGTGGTCGTAGGGGTGCACGGTTCTTGGCATGTAAGCGGAGGGGGGAGGGAGAGGGAGAACGGGGTTGGGTGTCAATGGCGTACGCTAAGTAAAAGGTCGGTGTGTTGAAGCACTGCTGTTCTGTATCGTCATGTTTAGTTTTTTCTTCTATATGTGCGGTAGCTGTTGCTGTTTTTTCATATCATACGCACCGTTTTGTGTGGGTGCGGTAGTTGCTGTTTTTGTATCATACGCACCATGTACATCGCTGTTGCGCGATTGTTATAGCGCAGGGCTACCGTGCCGCCCGTCCACAAAAGCTGCCTCTCTGCATCTCTTACCGGTGCGCCTCGACGAGCATGCCACAACGAAAACGGATGCTTCTGATGGGGTGAAAACTCGGCGATGAGCCGGCCTCGCAGCGCCGCTTACGGTCCTAAGATGAGTCTTCGATGAGCACGTCACGACACAAAGGCTCGTCATTGTGGGGTAGGGTAGAGTTTGGTGGTGGGAGGTGGGGTAGAGCTTGTCGCCCGGCTTGTTTGCTGGTCACTGGCTCTTCTGCTAATTATTGGTACCGTAGCTGTGATTTTACTCGGCATTCCTTGCGATGCGCACGTACTTAGCGAGGGTAGTCACCATGTTTTGTTGTGTATTGCGGCTTGCTGCTGCTGCTGCTGCTGCTGCTGCTGCTGCTGCTATCTGTATGTGCTGTTTGTCGAGTCGACTCTAGATTCAGCTGCATGGTTTGCTTTTGCTTTGCTTTGCTTTGCTTGCTTGCTTGGATAAGCTTGTTTGCTTGCTTGGTTAAGCTTGCTTGCTGGCTTGCTTGCTTGCTTGCTTGCTTACTTGGTTAAGCTTGCTTGCTGGCTTGCTTGCTGGCTAGCTTGCTTGGTTAAGCTTGCTTGCTTGCTTGATGCTCTCTTGCTTGCTCGCTTGCTCTCTTGTTTGCTCGCTTTACTTTTGCTTTCAGCCATAGCGAAGGGTCTGACTGCGTTGTCGCGTTTGCCCCGTTTTGAGGAAGCGTTGGGAGGGGTTTAGTGCCAGTTGCGCCCCGTAAGGAGGAGGAGGAGGGGCAGGAGGTGGTACGGACGGGCGCGGGCACATCGGTTTACCGTGCGTGGTGGTTGATGATGCCATCACGTGCCACAACGACACTGTATTATTACGTATTATGTATCTCTATATATACAGACAGACACATACACATGCATGCATAGGATGGTGGTCGCGGTTTTTTGTTTTCGGCTGTAGACGGCATCGGTCCCGCTTGGGGTACACTTGTTGCTGTTGTTGTCTTGGTTAGTTTTTTGTTAGTGCTGTTTCATTCATTTTTCCACCACCAAGTAGCTGAGCGTGCGGGGGGTCGTTGACGCCAGCAAAAAAACTTCAACGGATGGATTGGAAATAGCAGTAGAAATCAGAGGGGGGGGGGCGGGGGTGGGGGGGGGGCAGAGATCATCTCGTTTTGTCAGCACTATATTATAGCATGCTGTCCGCGAGCGCTTGTGCGAGCGTGGACGAGCTCAACTACTATGCTATGGTGATGATTGTGGTGCTGTTTATTTTCTGTACGACGCTACTACGAAATTACGATTACTTGGAGTGATGCGAGGTTTAGGCCGGCAGAGGGAGAGACGTGCATACATGGAATAGGTGGATGCTTGGAAGGTCGGAGGACGGATGGGTTGGTGGATGGGTTGGCACAAGATGATCGATTGATCTGTTTATCGTTGATTGAGTAGTTGGTCGATTTATTCGTAATTTATTGGTTGATCGATCGGTTGGTTTGTTGATGGTGATTGATTGATAGATTAGTTGGTAGATCGAGTGGTTGGTTGATTGATTGGTTGCTTGATTGCTTGGCGGAAGATTTCAGTTGATGAGGACCAAGCATGGCCATTCCCGTGAAAGGAAGGCCAGGCATAGCAGCACCGCCCTACGGCGAGTGGTGGTATCATGGCAAGTACGTACCTGCAGGGAGAAGAACTAGCAGAGATAACTTGAATGCCATTTAATTTATCGTAGCATGTCGGCATTGTTTTATTTTTTTCTTCCTCTGTGTTTCGTGTTTTACTTGCCTCACTCTGCTGCGCGTACAGGTATACTACTACGTACACGCAGCGTCGCTTCGCGATTTTTGTTTCATATTTTTAGGCGCTGCCTGCTATTTCCGCGGTGTCCACCGCGTGTGTTTTTTTTTTTACTGTAGCGTTTTCTTCGGTTTCAGAAGGGTTGGGACGGACCAAGGCATCAAAGAAGGACGAAAAACAGGCTACAACAACGATAACGAACCCAAAATAATAATGGAAGAGCTTTTTTGTTATTGCTCTTATCGTATGTGTCGCACTTGCTTCGTTGAACATCGAGAACTGTTTTGTTATTACACAGCTACTTCGGTAAACATCGAGGTTGCTGCATGACTATTGTGCCTTCAATCTACGTATTACCTGTTGAGCTCGTATCCTGCACTGTACTACCAGGTACATGATTTACGGGGGTACATAGTTAATAGGACCTGTGGTATACATAAAAACCTATATATTTGCCTATTTTTACTAACAATTTTTGGTCCCGTTAACTATGGACCCCCGTAATAGGCAGGGAACATCCGGGGGACGTCCCCGGGTTTTCGATATGGATATACTCGTAGATCTTGCGGATGTACCCTGGACGTCCTCTGACTACCACACCCCCCAGCAGTAAATTCCAGCAGGAAGCAGCTTCATGTATTATTTATATATTACTCTGTCCAGCAAGCATGTATTAAGGACGTCACTTGTACCCAAAACGATCGAATGCGGGTTTCTAATAAAAAAAGGGCTTTTTTCGAGTTGTCTGAAGCGTCCACCGTCCGCCGCCTTCACGCCCCACCCCCCCCAAAAAAACGAGCAAGGACCGAACGGAGGACCGGCGATTTTTCTTTCAGACCAATCAAGATGAAGCCAAGAGGAAGCCACAACAACGAACACAAGTTGCCGACGGTTACAAGTACGTTGGTGCTCAAGTTCCTAGCGTCAGCTTACGCTATAGTTTCCAGACAACGCGGGATGTTATTCTAAATCATTCTAGGGTTTAGTTTTTGTTTCCTCTAAAAAAACTCCTACTTCGTACGTACTCGTATCTTTTCTTCTTGATGACCGCGATTTTTCGGTTGCACTTTTTTGGTTGTGTGTTTTTTTGTCACGGTTCTCTGGTTGCGTTTTTTTTTATGGTGTGGTTTTTTTTCGCCGTCGTTGAAACATCCACGCCCAAGCAAGCCGCGGCAACGGGCTCGCGGCCGTGGTTCCACACGTGGCGCCCGCCGCTTCCCATCGAAGTTTCGTGGTTCAGCTATTATTAGGTAAGTTCGGCGAGAAATCGCACTCCGCGTTTTTTTTTTCACTTGATCAAAGACCGAAGTCATTTTCCAAGACAGCCATAAATATTCACGCCCTAGAAAGCCACGGCCACGCGCTCGCGGCAGTGGCTTCGCCCGTGTTACCCGCCGCCTATATTACAATATACTGCAATATACTACTGTTGTGAGGCGGCAACCTATGGGTCACTGCTGCGTAGTTAGTTGCGTTGTCTGCAGCAGCAGCGGTGAGGGGTACAAAGGAGATATGAGCTCCCTCAAAGGTGGACCAGAAGGCCCCGAAGAGCCGTTCTTAAGATCAAGCAGGCGGGACACTTTGTATCCCTGGACAGGTTTGCCTATCAAGTCGGTACTCGTCGGTACTCACGTGTATTGGTTGCGTAGAGACAGAAGAAGAGCAGCTTTATTCCTTTCGTGCAGGCGGAGACGGAGACCAAGCTTGTGCCTCTCTGGAAAATCCCTGGTTTTCCACCTAAGACACGCATTCCAAGTATTACAAATACGATCCCACAGTGCCTGGACCCAGGTAATTACCGGGCTTTCAACCTCATTCAAGGCAGTATCATAACACTAGCCCACTCTGATGAGCCGTATATATATGCAGAATTATGGGAAATTCATGGAAACCCCGATTCCACGAACTAGAACATGAGTCGAAGATGCGACTCCTCAAAACCCACTCCCACACCTCTGAACGGTAAGGCAACGAAGCCGGCAAAGTACGTTAAAAAAAATGAAAGCAAGACCTAGCCTTAAGGGGCAGGGAGAAATCGTCAATGAAAGCCATCGCCATGCCACCCGCACGGGGGGGGGGAGGCGAGGAAGATGCATGGAAAAGCGAAAAGTGAATACCAAAAACGAGAAGAAAAATGACACGGAAGACGGCAAGAATCACCTAAACCCAGCCCACAACTCTGGAAACGCGTCCTGGGTCACAAATGAGTGGCCCGATTACCTAGACCCGCCTCGACACTGAGCGGGGGGGTAGGCAGGAGAAAGTACGCAAAAACCATCCCCAACCCAGCCCAAGAAAAACCCACCGGGCGTTGCGTATCCGACGCAGGGGGGGGGGACGGCTGTCGGCCAAGTAGGACGATGCCCGCGTCGGTGGTGTGCAGGCGGCCTTTGTTAGCCAGCTCCTGAACCTCCGAAAAGGGAGGGCGCTAGTGGGAAACACGACAAAAAGTCGACTGGCGAAACTTCCGGCCGGTCAAGGGCTATGTAGCGCATGGCGGTGTTGCACGCGGGCTCGGCCTGTTGCTCCCGAGCCCAGTCGGCGTGCCAATAGCGCGCTGCGGAATCACCGAACTGAAACTCGGCAGCTGCGCCTAGAGCGTCCAAATCGGTCGTGGTGACAGGCGGTGCGTCAGTCGGCAGCGGAAGCCGTAAAAGAGGAGTCCCCACGGGCTCGGCGCGGTCGCGGTCGGACGGAATGGGTATCGTCGGGATCGGCAAGGCGGCAGGAGCCGGGGTCAAAAAAAAACGGGCGCGGGCGGTCGCGGCCGTAGGGCTCGCGGCGGGGTGATAGCACGCCGGGCGGGTGGTCTAGGGGCCCCGTCGGGCCTGAAGCCATCGTCAACAGCAGGCGGAGCGGTGCAAGCGGCACCGGCTGTTCGTCGGCGCGTCCGATTTGGACGCTTTCGGCGCAGCTGCCGAATTTCAGTTCGGTGATTCCGCAGCGCGCTATTCGCATGCCGACTGGGCTCGGGAACAGCAGGCCGAGCCCGCGTGCAACACCGCCATGCGCCACATAGCCCTTGGCCGGCCGGAAGTTATGCCAACCAACTTTTTGTCGTGCTTCCCTTCCCACCAGCGCCCGCCCTTTTCGGAGGTTCAGGAGCTGGTTAACAAAGGCCGCTTGCACACCACCGACGTGGGCATCGTTCACTTGTCCAACAGCCGCCCCGCCCCCCCTGCGTTGGATACGCAACGCCCGGTGGGTTTAGGTCTAAGTCCGCTGAGCTATTGGTAAAGGGTTAACCAATCGCCTACCCAATCCAAGCCCTATAACACCGTGGGGTCGGCAGGCTCGGCTGGATAAGCACTGCCTGAACAAGGTCGAGGAGGAAGGCGATATCGCGTGGGCATGGCATTGCTGTGGAAACGAGTTTGGCGACGGCTTGACTCTCTCGACTACTGTGAATTACAACACATACCCGATATCAGCTATGTATGACCGTGTATGACCACACGACGATGCCGTACCCAACCAAGCAGCAGACCGGAACGACGATGCCGTACCCAACCAAGCAGCAGACCGGAACACTTTTGTAGCATTAATATGACGGGGGGCCATAGTAAATAGGATCAAATTTGTCAGTAAAAATAGCAAAATATGTAGGTTTTGGTGTATACCATAGGTCCTATTTACCATGGTCCCCCGTAATAGCAGCAGGTATGATATATCGTTTCATGTACGCACGTACCAGGTACGTACGTGCGGAAAACAACGCTGTTGTACGAGGTACGAGTACGTACGTTTCTTCAGCACTGACACACGAATCACACGAAAAAAGAAGAGGGTATATATATATATATTTATTTCGATCCTTCCTGCGGCGGGGGGGGTACTCGATAAGAGAGATGTACTCGATCTCATGCATGGCCGTAGTCGTATGACCATAGACCCTCGCATCCCTACAATGCCGGGACGGAGCATGTCGGGTTTTCACCGACCAGGCAGACATTGCTGGCTTGCACCAAGCGCGAAGCGCCGTGAGGTGTCCGGCGAGTCGCATGAAGGGTGAGCTGCATCCTGCTAAGAACCGCTTGTGAGGCGGACTTGCATATGGATGACAGCTTCAATGAGTTAGTTTAATTTCCGGTGTGGCCACTTCCAGAGACAGCAATGGGAGTACTATGTAACTGCCTCTTGGGTGCCTTACCTTGAACACTACGTGATACGATCAATTCCCTTGTGCAGAGTAAAGGTTCTTTACTTCGCACAAATGATCTAACTAGACGACCAGCTGTGGGCGACCGCCAAAAAAAAAAAAAAAAAAAAACGGTACCCTGGATGTCTGGCTCACGTAGTGAGCGGCATGTTTTACAGTGTCGTTGCCAACCGACGCCAACCCAACCCATATATCGGGGGGGGGGGGGGGGGGTATGATATCTCAATCCCCCGGGGCGCCCCTGCTCTACCGGTTAAAAAGTTGGACAAAAAATAATGCAGACGTGGAGGTCTCAGAACAGGCTCGAGCATATGTTGGAGATCAAACAGCAGTGCGTACTGTATTCTATTGATGAGCGTCGAACATCCATCGAGTACATGAACCCAGAGCACAGCAGCAACACGTGTCCCACCACTGTCCAGGAACAATAATGAGGAGGAGAGGGGGTTTAGAACGAGGCTGGGGTCAGCCCAGGCGATTTCATTTTATTTAATACTACAGCAGTAGCGTAGTAGTATACCAGGTAGTAGTCTATTACGGGGGACCATAGTAAATAGGACCTACCGCACACACAAAAAAACTTACATATTTTCCTATTTTTCCTTTCAATATTTGGTCCTATTTCCTATGTGGTCCCCCGTAATAGCAGTAGTACAACAAGCGCAACAGCAGTCGGGGCAGTGCTTGAAGCTCCAGCAGCTAGCTCTTCACTCGGGATGCTTTACCCGTCATTACTTATTGTCGCGTGATAACATATGGCGTGGCAAATACGTACTTAATTTATATTATTGGCGGTGCTAGAAGAGGTGGCAAACTGCGTGACAGCGCTCACGCCCTTAGTGGCCAAGTGCTACGGCACAAGACCAGCCGACGTGTTTTTTCCGGATGGACTCAGGGGAGACCAGGGCGATCGCTTGCTCCAGCGGTGTCCAGCAAGGGGACCCCATGGGACCAGCAATGTTCTGCCAGGCGTTGCGACCGGGGCTGAAGCGATTCCGGCAGGAATTCGAGAGAGAAGGGGTGGAAGCCTTCGCGTACATGGACGATGTCTCTCTCGGCCTTACAGGGATCACGACCGACACGGTTAGGACATTCACCTTCCTCCGGCGAGAGCTAGGTGACATCGGTATTGTGATCAATGCCGCCAACACAGTGGCACTACCGCGCAAAGGGCACGCCCCGACGGCGGAGGAGATATAGCTGCTTGAAGGCGTTGGGGTCCGCATCGCAGACGAAGGAGGGGTGACGGTGGTGGGTGTCCCGATCGGCAGGGAAGAATACACGAGGGGGCAAGCAATGGAGGTAGTGAGGAATGGGGGCGTGGACCGCCTTGCGCGCTGCCTCGCTAACATGCCCGACAAACAAGCAGCGGCCCTCATCGCCGTCGAATCTCTGGGGCAATGTACGAGTTACCTCGAAAGGGCTCTGGACCCGGGGCTGTCCCTCGAAGCATGTAAAAGGGCAGACAACGGGACGCAGTGGGCGTACGAGAACATCCTCGAGCTACCGGGAGCGGCGGAAGCACAGTCGTTCTTCCAGGAGAGGTGCCCGGATAGTCGGCTGACTCTCAAACCTTACCAGCAGGCCCAAGCACGCCTTTCTGCGGGAGCGGGAGGCTTAGCGCTGCCGTCGACAGAAGCAAGGAGAACGCCGGCCTCCATCGGGAGCAGGGTGGGGTCCTAGCAGACCTCACAGGCCCGTCAGGCGATAAATTGAGGAGGGGACTCCCAGAGTCGAGCATCACTGCTCAGCTGGGAGACAGCTTGCGGGAGATTCGGGACACATGGGGGGTAACGAAGGAAGCGATGGCGAGCATCGACCCCGAGTCTTGGCTGCAATGGGGTCTAGGCGCAGAGGGGTGTTCGTCTATAAAGGATAGACCACTGAGCTACTCAGTCAGCGCTGACTGAGTAGGTCAGTGGTTAAACCTAAATATTTCGAGTAAAAGAAGTACCTTAGGGCTCGATACGGCCTCCCGCCGATAACATCCTCCGGGGTTGATGAAGCCCCTAATCAGCGCCTGGTTTTTCCTTCATATTGTCCCCCTCCCTAGTCGTGCGTTCTTACTCAAGCGTTCACTCCACTTGGTTTTCCCTTTTTTTCTACCCATGGCAGAAAAAGCGGATATACGACGTCTGGCGGGACTCGAACCCCGGACTTATTTCGTTCGAAATGTAAAGGTTAGACCCCTGAGCTACTTAGTCAGCGCTGACTGGCTGACTGAGTAGTTCGGTGATCTAACCTGTATATTTCGAACAAAAGAAGTCCGGGGTTCGAGTCCCTCCAGACGTCGTATTTCCGCTTTTTCTGCCGTGGGTAGAAGAAGGGAAAATCAAGCGGAGTGAACCGCTTGAGTAAAAAAGCACACATGACCAGGGAGGGGGACAATTTGAAGGAAAAACCAGGCGCTGGTTAGGGACTTGATCAACCCCGGAGGATGTTATCGGCGGGAGGCCGTATCGATTCCAAAGGTACTTCTTTTTGTTCGAAATATTTAGGTTTAACCACTGACCTACTCAGTCAGCACTGACTGAGTAGCACAGTGGTTTAACCTAAACACTTCGAACAAGGGGGACCAGGCCCCAAGACCCCCAGAGGCCGACACGCTGGCTGCGCACGATGCCGTGACCACAAACTCGCGCAAAGCCCGACAGAAGTTGGGCAACCTATAAGGTCGGCATGCGGCCCACACCGCTTCGCTGAAGGAGCTATCGGAGACAGCTCACCCCCCCGGACCGGGCGACCCGACAGGGGGGACAGAGGCCAAAGCCTTCGCCAAGGCTCGCTGTACAAGTCTACAGGGAGCAGGAGCCATGGCATGCCTTCGGGCAAAGCCATCAGACTCACTCCGTGTCATACCTGCGGCAGAGTTCATGGGCACGGGAAGGTGTTTCATGGGGATTGAGGAACACGTGGCAGTGAGGTGCCCCTGCTGCGATGCAGTTGACATGGACACCCACCATGCGCGCATCTCTCCCAGAGCAGGGGCGCAGGTAAATCAGCTCCAACCGCTTGTCCACGTGATGTCCCGCACGTTGAAGCGGCTAGGAATTCGACACCCAGTGGAGAGCGGTGAACCGTTCACCGTAGACCGAAATCTGCGGATGGACCTTGTCGTCAGGAGAGGAGGTCTCCGGGACGCTCCTAACAGGGAAATATAGGAAGAAGTCTATCCTGCTGGACGTCACCCATGCTGACCCTCAAGCACAGATACACCTACGAGGAGGCAGTGCTGATCACGATGGATCAGCTGCCTCTACCTCCGAGGCGCGCAAGCGCCAACACTACGCTTGTCCAGGACATGTGTCCTTCGACGAACGGAGTCACAAACTTGCCACTTTAGCAGTGGAAAGCTTTGGGCATCTCGGGGTGGAGGGCAGTAAGTTCATCGACCAGCTGGAAGCTAGTGTCGTGGGGGGTAAGGACGGTGGGTCGATGGGAAGGGAAGGAGTGGTGAAGGAACGCCTACTTTAAATCGCCTCGGTAACTACACAGGTCGCCATTTCGAGGAGGGTGTCGCGATTCAAACTCCAACTTAGGGATCGCGAGGAAACGATAAGGAGCAGGGGGTGGAAGGGGGGGTGTACTCGATAGGAGAGATGCACTCGATCTCATGCATGGCCGTAGTCGTATGACCATAGACCCTCGCATCCCTACGATGCCGGGACGGAGCATGTCGGGTTTTCACCGACCAAGAAGACATTGCTTGCTTGCACCAAGCGCGAAGCGCCGTGAGGTGTCCGGCGAGTCGCATGAAGGGTGAGCTGCATCCTACTGAAGAACCGCTTGTGAGGCGGACTCGCATATGGATGACAGCTTCAATGAGTTAGTTTAATTTCCGGTGTGGCCACTTCCAGAGACAGCAATGGGAGTACTATGTAACTGCCTATTGGGTGCCTTACCTTGAACACTACGTGATACGATCAATTCCCTTGTGCATAGTAGAGGTTATTTACCTCGCACAGATGGGCGGGGGGGTGACAGACCCACGCCAATGGCGTGGGGATGGAGCTTGGATGCGGCTTAGGATTTGAGAATATAAAGTGAATAGCACATAGTGAGATGGAAGACGGAGCAAAGACAACAAATGGAGTATCGTAGATAAAGTATAGAAGGCAGTAGACATAGAAAGCAGATAGACCCTCTTGTGCATAAGTTTCCTTTGTTGCCGGGGATTTCTTCTTCCGGGAATGTTTTGAGTGATCAACGTTGACGCTCATTCCGCACGTTGTCGGATGGCGAAAAAAATAATAATATTAATAATAGCTATTGAACTTCACAGCAAGCAGCAGTACTGCAGTAGTAGCCGCTTCATCAAGCAGTAAATATGTTATTACTACTGTATACAGTAGATCACAACAACTGTCATATACCAGTCAGTAGACTACTCTTCTGGCGTTCTTTCGTTATTTGCTGGCCTTCTTCCGTTGTTGTGCCCGTTTATTTTTCGCTCTTCTCGTTCCCAAAATCTTTCCGTCAAAATTCTTCCACCATTCTCAACGAAAACCAACAACAACAAAAAATTCCACCTAATAACAATCGCAGTTACCGACATAGCGACCTCTCTTCTTGCGGTTGGTGTGTCCGCGTTCCGCTTTCCGTTCCCGAAATATGTTCGTCTTAAGTTGTTCCACTATACCATCAATCGAAATCGACAAAAAAAAAAGTCCTGCCAGTATCAACAGCAATGGGCGAAAATTCTACCATACGCGTGACAGATCATCTACAGATAGATAATCTATCTACAGATAGATAATCTAGATGCTGTTTAGGGTCTGTATATTACCGGGGGACATACTATTACGGGGGTCTATAGTTAACAGGACCAAATACTGTTAGTAAATGTAGGGAAATATATAGGTTTTTATGTATACCATAGGTCCTGTTAACTATGGTTCCCCGTAGTAATCAGAACCATTGTTTTATTTTATTTTGTTTTGTTTTATCATCACCTTTACTTTCCAGCTTAACTCGTAAATATAGGAAGTTTTACCCTCAGCGACAATCTGGACAACCCGGGGTCAGAGGTGCCGTCCCTTCTCCCCCCCGGTACAGTATTAATGCCTTCACATTTACCGCGCACAGGGTTCAACATCCCCACTGCCGTGCTCGTCGATTTTCATCGAATGTTTCTATCTCACGCTCTCGCGCTTTGTCCGCGCCAATCAATATGAAGCCCTTACGAGTATGCACTCGGTGAGACTCGAACCCACGAAATCTATCTTGGCAGGCACGCGGACCACCTACCAATAAGCCACCGGGGACATTGCCGAACATGGTCTAAAAAACATTGGGGGGTGTACGGCTTGAGGTCCATCGTGGGTTGTGATCTGCCCCCCTCCGTGAGAGTATACATCCAACCCAGGGAACATGTCCAGCTGATCGCGCAGGCTAGACAGCTCCCACCCGGCAACATGAGCTGTTGTATCATGCAGATCATACACATCATAGATATGAGGATCATATCTTGCCAAAAAATATCTAAATCATGATGAAGATCAGGTACCAAAGTAGGGAGCGATGATCTGTCGGAGCGAGGTGCGAATTCTTCCACCAGTATCAATCAAACTTGGCTCGAATTCTCCCACCATCTTACGAACCAAAATTGGCCCATCAAACTCTTCATTCATCAGCCCATCTCGACCCTTTCAGGACGACACTTTCGTTTTCTTTTCTGCGGGGACGAAATATTTAGATTGAGAGTCAAATCGGGGCATCTGAACAGCAGTACGGTACTGTGAAGGGGTTATTTCGTTGTAGTGCTCGCGTTTTTTCGGTCACTCACGGGTACATGAAGCACGTTCAAATCAAGTGAACCTTGAATTTACTACGGTTTATAGCGGACACCGACAAATTTCCGAGTCTGCTCATTTGCGGAGCTCTACCTATTAGTAAGTCATTCGTACTATTAGTACTATTATTAATAGTAAGCCACTTGTACTATTAATGCCTCATGAGTATTTCTAGTAGGCCTTTAGTACTATTATTACGGGGGTCCATAGTTAACGGGACCAAATTTTGTTAGTAAAAATAGGTAAATATATAGGTTTTTATGTGTACCATAGGTCCTATTAACTATGGACCCCCGTAATAGTAAGCCATTAATACTATTAGTAGTCACTAGTAAGTCATTCTTGCCACTAGTAAGTCATTACTTTATTACGGGGGTCCATAGTTAATAGGACCTATGGTATACATAAAAACCTATATATTTAACTATTTTTACTAACAAAATTTGGTCCCGCTAACTATGGACCCCCGTAGTACTAAGTCAATTTTCTGCTATTATTAATAGTAACTCACCCCAAAAAAGCTGACCAAAACAACTATTACGGGGGTCCATAGTTAATGGGACCAAATATTGTTAGTAAAAATAGGTAAATATATAGCTTTTTATGTTTACCATAGGTCCTGTTAACTATGGACCCCCGTAATATTAAAAATTAAGCCAATATCGCAAAGAGAGCGTTGAGTTTGCACGGGGGTGCACGTTCGTTCTCTCTCAACAACGGCGCTGTTAAAGGGTGCTACATAATGTCGAACATCGTACTTTCGGGAGGCTCTCGACCAGATCTCTTCCGAGAACGCCTCCGTTGTTGGCTGTCGGCGTTAACCTTAACTTTAACCCTAACCTTCATCCCCCTTGCCCTTAAGGTCAGTCTGCAAATATTGAGCGGTGAAAAACGACCGCATCACACGCCTGTGCAAACCCAACGCTCTTACTTGTAACCCTTTCTAAGACGGTTGGAACCGCAGTCTCATTTTGGGACAAACTACTTAAAATTAGAGTGGTTCGTCCCCAAAACGGCACTGCAGCTCTAAAGGGGTTAACGGTATACCAGCAACAATGCAGCGAAGGTGAAACATAATATGACAAGGACCTTCCAACAGTGTGGGGTGCGTGCGTCTTTTGTCGAAACGATGTACCCAACACCAGCGGCTCGAGTCATCACGCAAGGAATGGCATCCACCCCTCTCCATATCCACCCTCTTTCGTCAAAACGAATGAATCCCCACTTAAAGGCATTAGTTAATTGATCACATCCGCCCCTGTACCCCCACATGGGTATGCGTTTCTCATGCACCGTGTGTACCGTATCACACCGGGTGATAAGATAACGCACCCCCCGGGACGAATTCCAGACCCGGTTTCCTCCCCAAACATGCCTTAAGGGGGGCACACACGACGAAAATGGTGGCTAAGGAAAGGTTTCGTGGAGAAGGTTTCGCGTAGTTAGGGCTTCTGCGTCCTTGTTCTGCATTGGTGCTACTACGGGGGGGGGCATAGTAAATAGGACCAAATATTGTTAGCAAAAATATGGAAATACATGGGTGTTTTGTGTGCACCGCAGGTCCTATTAACTACGGCCCTCCGTAATAGTGTCTTTTAAGGGTATTCAGGGCTTTGATACCACCACACGGGCTATCTCCATCACCACTTCTGCAGCCCGATACTACATCATATCACACGCATCGCTCGTTGTCGGGATGCCCCAGCCTTCAAAATCGTCGGAGAGGGGTGTGTTGTCTCACCACCCTAGCGTGGTACGCACGGTATTGGGGTAGCACATATAATAGGTCTTCAATTCCGTTAACCCCTTCTTTGGTAGTACTGCGCTGCACCCGGTACTATGACGGGGGACCATAGTAAATAGGACCAACATATTGTTATTAAAAAAATATAAATATATGGGGTTTTATGTATACCATAGGTCCTGTTGACTGTGAACCCCGGTATATACGTAGCTAGATCTGAACTAGATCCAAATAATTTGTCGCCCAGACGGGAGTTGTGCAGTACGTCCTGAATGGGCCAACCCCATTTGGTCTACTTCTGCGTACTGCAAACCTGGTACTACCGATGTTTGGCGTAGTTTTGTGACTACGGAACTTGTGTCTCTCTCTCTCTTTCTCCAGGATGGAAGGGTCGGCACGGACACTTGGTTGCGCTGGATGTCAACGGGTAGAAATAACGGTTGAATGTGAAGAACCTACGGGCACACACATACTAATGTCAGGAGACAGGAGACAGCACTTTCACCCCCTGACAGACGGCAACCGTTGCCTTGACATGCTCTTGACATGCCTCGACTGGCCCCAAAATGCTGCGTTTTAGTATGGAGCAACCGTCCCCGCACCCTTGACAGCGCACGTTTTTGCCGTGCTTGACATGTCTCCTGCCATCTTTGATTGCAGCCCCCGCGGGACAGAGACCAGAACAATGGTTGGTAACTTTGGTGCTATCAACCATTGTGTTACAGCAGGAGCGTCCGGCAAGATGGGTGTAGGATCATGTTGGGGGTCGCGCCGTATACGACTCCTTGCGTCGCAACTCGCAACTCAGACACCGATTTACATCACCCCCCCAAGCATCACGCAGTGGCCGTTTTGCCGCGTACATTGTCGTCATTTTTTTTTTTTTTTTTTTTTTACCCCTGATAATGATGCATGTCCCGAGAGGGTTGAGGGGCCCCGTCAGTCAGATTGTTTTCGGCCAAAAAAAGGTACAGCGGTGTGCCCCTGTCGTTTGGCACGGGTCGTAAAAGTGCAGCAGCACAGCACCAGTGTAGTATATTTGATCTGAGATCTGAGAGGCACCGGTACTCAGTAGAGCTCAACATCTGGATTGTTGGCTCGGGTGTGTCTGGTGCTTGTTGTACCCGGTACCACGATCAATGCGATATGCTATGGCGTTGTGTTGTCTGCTCCCCTCAACACACTATTTCAATGTACCGGTCTGGTCAGAAAAATAGAGGTGCATTTCAAGATGTTGTAACCATCTAAGCGTCCCCTACATTGACGATCAGACTAAACCATAGTCAGTCCTAGGTCTGTGCCGCAGTTTTTTGTTCGGCCACAGAGCTTATACGAGTATTTCTACAGTAGGAGAGGAAGAATCGGCGGATTCACGGACACTGCGCGCGCTGGATGCCGACGGGTAGAAAGAAAAACGCTTTGATGTGGAGAACACTCACATATATGCGTACGAAGTCCAGAAGTAGACTCTTGGAGTTTTTTTTTGCCTTCTGCTTTTGATTGCACGGACTATTATTGTCGATCGCGGAACAAAGTGTGGTTTCCAACGGCATGCACAACTGCCGTAGTCGTGTAGTCGTGCTTTGCTCAGTCGTGAACAGTTACGTCTTACGGTCGTGAACGCTATTTTTTGGTATTTTTGCGTTTGTCGCCCTCAACAAATGTGCAGCACGAGCTCCAACGTCCACCGCTCATAAGCATTCCCCGAAAGAAGAAAACTGAGGGAAACAACATTAAAAAGCGAACCTATTCGCCCTCTACAGTAGACTGTCTATTGGACCACAGTAGCTTCAACGTTCACCACTCATAAGCATTCCCCGAAAGAAAGAAACCGAGGGAGACTATATAATAGGCGAACCTATTGCCCTCCACAGTAGACTGTCGGGCTACAATAGCCTATCGGAATACAGTAGCTTCAACGTTGATCACTCATAAGCATTCCCCGAAAGAAGAACACCAAGGGGAACTACATAAAAAGGCGAACCTTTTGGACTATACAGTAGACTATAGGGCTACAGTAGTCGATTGCACTACAGTAGCTTCAACGTTGATCACTCAAAGCATTCTCGAGAAGAAGAAAACCAAAGGAAACTATATCAAAAAGCGATCTTATTGGCCTATACAATAGACTATAGGGCTACAGTAGCCTGTTGGACTACAGTAGCTTCAACGTTGATCACTCATAAACATTCACCAAAAGCAGAAAACCAAGGGCAACTACATAAAAGGAGCAAACCTATTGGCCCATACAGTAGACTATGAGACTACAACAGCCTACAGGACTACAGAAGCTTCAACATTCTCTACTCATAAGCATTCCCCAAAAGAAAAAACTAAGGGAAACAACATGAAAAAGCAAACCGATTGGCCTATACAGTAGGCTATTACTATTGGACTACGGTAGCTTCAACGTCGATCACTCACAAACATCCACTCAAAAGAAGAACACTGCTCAGGGTTAGCAAGAGAAACTTTAACAAACAGGAAACCAACACACGAAGTCTTACAACTTGTATCTGTTTCGCACATCGAACAGGTCATGATCTACGATAGTACGTAATCTATGTCATATATCTATCTGCCGTTATAAGATGTTGTGCAGGATCTATCTATCTGTACTGTACATATCAAACCCAGGAAACATGTCCAAGATCATGCAGAATATACGACTCCCAACCGGCAACATGAGCTAGATCATACAGATCATACAGATCACACAGATCCCACAGATCATACAGATCAGGAATCTATCCATCTGCCCTGGAAAATCTGAACCCTGAAGTTGGAGTCGATCATCTACCATTGTTTTGGACGAGGAATAGAGCTCCTAACGTGAGTAACCTGTTAAAAAAAAGGCGAGAAAAAAAGGTACGAAAAAAAGGTACAATAAGAAGGTACTCTCCCGTACCCCGCACCTCAACTTGGCTCTTTCCTCCGCCATCTACTGCACTTGCCGCACCCTCTCTAACAGGCATTCTTACTCCAAGGATGCACCGTTTCTGTCCCCTGGTTAGGTTTCAGTTGTTTCGGTCGTTTCTTACTCCGGGATGGACTGTTGGTGTCCCCCGGGGCTTCCGTTATGCCGTAGGCGTTTTTACCCCCCCCCTCTAGCAAAAAGTTTCTATGTAATATATGGAAACAACGTAATGAGCGCCCAATTGTGGAGGTGTCTCTATTAGGAGTAGGAACGGTGCTCCGTCTCGAAGGGGATGCGTGGTCAATGGTCAAATGACTAAGGCAAGCAATAAATGAGTACGCCCCCCCCCCCCCCCCCCCCCCCTCTTTTTGAGCGCCCAATTGTTGGAGGTGTCTCTATTAGGAATAGGAACGGTGCTCCGTCTCGAAAGGGATGCGTGGTCAACGGTCAAAATACCAAGGCAAGCAACAAATGAGTACCCCCCCCCCCCCCCCCCCCCCATACGACTACGGCCATGCATGAGATCGAGTACATCTCTCCTATCGAGTACACCCCCCCCCCCCCGTCCCCTATCCCCTCTCTTTCGCCTGCTCCGGCAAAAGCGCCACGGGCCACTACGTTTTCTTCCCCCCCCGTCTATGATGATACGGCCAAGACCATGCATGACAATGAGTATCCCCCACCCTGGCGGTTCTTACAGTAGTATCATACATAGGATGCAGCTCACCTTTCATGCGACTCGCCGAACACCTCATGGCGCTTCGCGCTTGGTGCAATAAACAATGTCTACCTGGTCGATGAAAAATCGACGTGGTCCGTCCCGGCATGGTAGGGATGCGAGGGTCTATGGTCATACGACTACGACTATGCGTGACATGAGTACCCGCCCCTCCCCCCCCCCTTCCCCCCCCCTTCCCCCCCCCTTCCCCCCCCCTTCCCCCCCCCGAATGCACTGTAAAGGCGTGACTTTCTCTCCTGCCGTGGCAAATCTCTTTCCCCTCCCGCACTATAGTCGTATGACATGAGTGCCCTCCCCGCTACCGCACTGTAGAGGAAGGACTCTCCCCCCCCCCTGCCGTGGCATTGCCCTATTCCCTACTACACCCTAGAGGAATGATATGGATACCCCCCCCCCCCCCCCCCCCTACCGGACTGTAAAGGCATGATTCTCTCCCGTACCGTGCCAGTACTCTCTCCCCTACCGAACTGCAGTGGCATGACACGATTACCCCCCCCCCCCCCCCCTTCCCCCCCTCCTGTAAGTGGCCGCACCAAAAAACAAGCCAATGATTTCGATGCTGGTATCCATACGCGAGAAAGTCAGCCTCGGCAGTTATTACCGAAGGATGCACAGCTCGCCCTTCGTGCGACTCGCCGAACAACCCACGGCGCGTCGCGCTTGGTGCAAGCGGTCCATGTTTTTCCGCGGTCGGTCAAAACCCGACCTCACCCAAACACTGATTTTGTGATAAAATGATCACTCTTGAAACCCCATACACAGCAGACCCGTGGCCTACGTAGGTGTACAGTAGTGCCGGTCCCCCTATAGTTAGTGCCGGTATGTATGCGCTATTGGCCAACAATACCGGCACTATTTATAGCGTCAACCGGCACTAATTACCCCGCACACTGCCACACTAATAATAGTTAATCCCATCTCCATGGTGCCAAGCGAGGACACGGGCACTATAGCGAGCAACCGGCACTATAGAGGGACCACTGGTGGCCTACGTAGGTGTACAATAGTGCCGGTCTCTCTGTAGTTAGTGCCGGTATGCCCCAGCCAACAAGACTTCGTAACGGCAGTATTTATAGCGGCAACCGGCACTAATTTCTCCGCACACCGCCACACTATTAATAGTTAATCTCATCTCTATGGTGCCAAGCGATTTCAAAGGCACTATAGCGGGCAACCGGCACTATAGGCACTATAGGCACTATAGAGGAACCACTACCACGACTGTATCATGAATGGAATATTTCGGGGGACCTTAGTTAATAGGACCAAATATTGACAGTAAAAATAGGTAAATATACAGTTTTTTTGTGTGTACCGTAGGTCCTATTTACTATGGTCCCCCGTATAATAGTAAAACACTATCGGTATTGCAACGGTAGAGGTACCACTACCACGACTGTATCACGAAAGAAATATTACGGGGGACCATAGTTAATAGGACCAAATATTGATAGTAAGAATAGGTAAATATATAGTTTTTTTGTGTGTACCGTAGGTCCTATTTACTATGCCCCCCCGAAATAGTAAACACTATTGGTGTTGCAACGGTCTTGAGTAATGAATCCCTTCAGGAGCCCCGTCAGTCAAAACCGTTTTGGCCGAAAAAAAAGGTCCCAACGTACAGTATTCCTATCGTAACACTTCTCTCTACACACTAACTACTATGTATTATTACGGGGGGCCACAGTAAACAGGACCAAATATTGTTAGTAAAAATAGAGGGAAATTTGTTGGTTTTTGTGTGTACCGTAGGTCCTATTTACTATGGCCCTCCGTAATAGGAGTTTTTCGTTTCTACACATGTTGAGTATTATTTTTGGTGACACCAGCGGTGGCTTATTCTTGCTCGTGCTCTCGTGTATGCATCCGGTGGCTGAATCGAACGCCCGGAGTACAGTCTGGCACCGTAGTAGTTCAGTAGCACGGCAGCACCCAAGAATGCTCACCGCAACCTTGACACGCATACACTGCATGCATGCCACGTGCTCTTCTAGCATCCCAAGCCTTGTGGCAAGTCGAAGTACCATTTTCGGCACTGGGGGCAGAACTTGCGCTCGAGCCGTCAACGTACCGGCATACCGGCATAATGTGCGACCACTTTGTCCCGATATACAAGGAATGTTTTTATGAAGTATTATTACAAAAACCATCCTTATACATCGGGACATAGTGGTATCGGTGTGGCACCCTATGTGTAGCAGCCAGGAAGGTCGAACCCAAGTGCCGTGTGCAGTAGTAGAGCATACGTCTGCGTATGGGTGGGTGATGCCACAGCTTATTAATAGCTATTGATACCTGCAGTTCAACAGAAAAAGTACGAGGGCCCGCTGATGCTATTCGTTACAGAACGACAATAGTTCAGTGTCTTCAAACTGCTTCACTCGGAAGACTCCGCCTACATTAAGCAGGTTGACAGCGGCGGCGATGCCCGTCACATGCCGCAGTCAGCGACGGGACCGGCGCTGTTTCCGATACGAAGAATTTCACGGCCGTCGCCCAAACCGTCGCCACCGTCGCTATCACGGGACATTATCGACGACCCTCGCAGAGAGCGGGCGACTCCGAGAGGAGGAGGCCCTAGAAAATGTCTGCTGTGTGTTAAACAACCTGTAGGCTGGCCCCAGGGAGGGTCACCATTTAGAAAGCGCTGTCTCCACCAACTCCACCTAAAGCTGTGCTGCGCCGCGATAGCTGTTGCAGACGTTCACTGACCTTAATGGCCATTAAGGCTCATTAAGGGTCAGTGACGACGCGTGGCACGGCAGGGGTAGCAAGCCTACTTTTTGGTGAGGCTCATTCCTCACATGACGAGCTCGATTCTGCTAAGATTGATAAGTCATTACTAAGTCATCCAAAAACTCCCGTTTCAGAAACGCTAAAAAGTGCAAAACTCCCGTGAAACCAATCCCAAAGCTCACTTACTGTAGGGGTAGGGGTATCACGAAAATAGTACTAATAGTAGAACAAGACGTAGTGGGGGTTCCAACGATACGTTGGCTTCAGAAGCCCGGTCTATTAGAAGTAGTACGGCCAAAAAAAGGGCTACCATGTTCCTATCGCAACGCGCGTGATCTGACCGTGACCTCGGCCTCTCCAGGCATGTTGTTAGCGCTCCTTAGCACGCGCACCGGTGCTTCACCGTGGAGCTTCTTCAAGTGTACGAGAAGACATCTATCACGTCGCCCTCCGTTTCATGGTGGGGGACCAACCTCCGTTTTTCGGCGCACCAGGTGCGACCGTGACGGTCAACCCCACCCGTTGGAGCTGGCTAGAGGGTTGCTCATGACCGAGTCGGGAGGGAGGTGAGCGGTAGCAAGGTTCACCACGCAGTTCGCCGACCTCCTTCAGCTGGGTGCCTACCGGACTGGAGTCGGCCAGTTTCTCGACGACCGGCGCTTGCAGCACGTTCGAGCTCATGGCGCGCGCTCCCTACAGAGGAACCCAACTTCTTCGTCTGTCTTGCTGTGCTCCCCGTTCAGCGATGCTCTCGGCCTGCCTGAGGATAGTTATTTTTACGGGGGCCCACAGTAAACAAGACCTACGGTACAGACAAAAACCTATATATTTACCTTTTTTTACCGACAGTATTTGGTTCTATTTACTATGGTCCCCCGTTATGGCTCGATTTGAAGAGTGTTTGCCTCGCAGGGGTAGCGCCTAAGTTTTTTTTAGGCTACTTTCCTCACTTCATGGTCTCTCTCTCTACCCCGACCAAAAAATTGACGGAAACAGAAAAAAAAAATGAACAATCGCATGACTTACGCTATGTACGAAGGTGTACAACGAGTAATTTGTAAAACCAAAAATAGGATTTCAACAGTCCGTCAAAACTATTTTCAACCAGAAAGTACTACCCCCACCGTAGCACTTGTCGTTTCCTCCCATGACGGGGATTTCATACGAAAAAAAACGGCCGCTGCCGGCCGCTGCCGTGTGCACTGTATTCACAGGGTTCGGGATTCGACCACAAGATCTCTATTTGAACCCCCACGCCCAGGAATACATGGCGGTCCTCGAGGCCGAGTGGGAGGAACGCCTGACAAGGTGGAGCTTTCAGGGTTTATGACGCGTCGGAGGAGGCTAACGCGCTGGTTCTTTTTTCCACCACGGCCAACACGGCCAACAGGACGGCGGCGCTTGGAGATGTGCCTAACTGCATGCTAGCGCCCCCCCCCCCTACGCTGGTAGCCAAGTGCTACGTATGGCGCGAGACCAGCAGACGTATTTTTTTCTCGATGGACTCCGCGGAGACCCCAACCATTGCTTCACGGTGGGCGGGACCTCCCTCCCCACCCGCCGTGAATCGTCCATATGCAAGTCTGCCTCACAAGCGGTTCTTAGTAGGATGCAGCTCACCCTTCATGCGACTCGCCGGACACCTCACGGCGCTTCGCGCTTGGTGCAAGCAATGTCTGCCTGATCGGTGAAAACCCGACATGCTCCGTCCCGGCATTGTAGGGATGCGAGGGTCTATGGTCATACGACTACGGCCATGCATGAGATCGGGTACATCTCTGCTATCGAGTACCCCCCCCCCCCCCCCTGCACGGTGTGCGCATGGAACAAGCCTTGTGGAGACATTGAGCAATGCAACACACCATTAGGCGTACCGACTTGAGAGCTTGTCGGCACCTTGTAGGGCTTGCCACATAGCTTAATGTCTCGACAACGATGTTTTTACGGCCACACTGTGCAAGGGAAGGGTTCCAGCCATCTTGCGTTGTTCGAGTCGGGCTCTCAAATACGGAGAAGCCCATGAGGCCGGCGATGTTCCGTCTGGCGTTGCGGCCGGGGCTGAAGCGTCCCCAAGACGAGTCCGAGGGAGAACGAGTGGAAGCCTTCGCTTTCACGGGTGGCATCTCTCTCGGCCTGATCGGGGTGACAGGCAACACGATTAGAGGTATTTATATCCTCTGCCACCAGCTAGACGACACCGGCATCGTCGCCAATCTCGCCAAAACCATGATTCTACCTGCGAGACGAACGACGGTGGGGAATATTTTGATGTTTAGAAGGTCCGGTCACGGGTACGGAAAAATCTCGCGGGTCCGGTCGGGTCGGGTCGGGCCACCTACGACCCAGACCTGACGCTAGAGATTTCGAAGATCTCCTGACCCTACCCCACCCGACCTGACCTGTGAGATGTTAAGGACCTCCTGACCCGACCCGCGTGTCGGATCATGACTCATGAGAAGCCCGGATATTTCGGCTCCTTGGCGAGTGTCGAAGTTCGCGTTTCCGAATAAGGAGGGGTGCCGGTGGTGGGTTTCCCAATCGGCAGTGAGGAATACTTTCACACCTCGGAAAGATCATGTACAGATCATGTACAGATCATGTACATATCTTGTACAGTTCATCCATTCCCACAGTTCATGATCTGGATCTTTTGGGGCAGATAGTTTTGTGATCTGTATGATCTGTACGATCTAGCTCATGCTGCCGGGTGGAAGGTGTATATTCTGCATGATCTAGCACATACCTTTCTGATCTGTATTGTACAGGTTCTGCACAACGCGTCATAACGTCAGGCTAGGATCTACATGATCTACCACCGTGATCTGTCGAACGTGTTAATACTCGAGGACCAACGCCCCAACGGGTAGGGTGGACCGTAACTGGACCAAGTCCGGCGGGAAGGCCTCATAGCCTCGGTTTTTGTTAGTGGGTGAGCTCGCGCAAGTCCCACACTACCCGGGAGAGATGACTCTCCCGGGTGGCTATCTCCACCGCACCTGCTCTTCCCGGGGGTCAGGTCGGGTCAACGTGTCCAAATGGGCTAAATTGGCACACGACACGAAATCGGAACATGGAAGTGTGGTGAGCTTAGGCCTTATTTTACCAATCCGCCGGAGGATAAAAAAAAGAAAAAGTTAATACTCGTGAGTGATTGGACTTGCGGTGGGGGTAGTGAAGGGTGGTGGTGCAGACCCTCTCCCGCGCTGCCTCGCTTGTGTATTTATAAAAATAAAAAGTAAACCATCAGCTGTGACATCGAGGATTTCGTCGAAACTCGTCTATGCAAAGCTGCGTGTGATACTTCGATCGTGCGTATACTGCGATTTTTACATGCCCTCATGTTGGACATATACCGCTTATTGAAGGAAACAAAAGTCTGAAGCTGCGGAACTCAGGGGATGCGTGTGTACCAAAAAAATACGCGGAACATGCAAGCGGCGGCCTTCCTCGGACGGAGGCTGCGCCTCCTTGAGCGGGTCCTGGATACGAGTTTGCCTCTCAAAGCATGCCGGAGGGGAGACAATGGCGCTCAGTGGGCGCACGAGATAATCCTCGCGTTGACGGGAGCGGTGGAGGCACAACCTCTTTCCCGGGACGCATGCATGTTTTCCTTCGTCAGGTTTTTGGCTACTCGACAATGTGCAGCATACTATTACGGGGGTCCATAGTTAACAGGACCAAATTTTGTTAGTAAAAACAGGTAAATATATAGGTTTTTATGTATACCATAGGTCCTATTAACTATGTACCCCCGTAATACTACTACTACTATTACTACTACTCCACCTTGGGCACGTCCCGATCACATCTGCTTCTGAAGCTCCTCAGACCTACATACCGCATACCTGGTATCTTATTATTATGCCCACGTCCTCACAGGCTCCGATCCGCCGAGGAAGGCTCAATACTTTCGGCTCGGTGACTACAATACCATTGGTCCACTGTGCTATACGTACCTCGCACAGGTTCGTATTAATATCCACAGCTGCTGCACACATCTTACATTTATTTAGAAGCAACAGCAGTATATATAGTGCAGACATGTGCATGCATGATGCGTGATAAAGTTTTTTTCGTTGATGACAAATTTAATGTATGTATGTATGATGTGTATCATGCGTATAGGTGTACGCACACTTTGCTTTGATGTATGCAAGTAGTGAGTATATTTGTATGCGCATGTTTTGTGCCAGGTATAGTCTATACCAGGTAGGTAATAAATAATTGGTGTCTGCTTATTTATTATTACTATGCGCGCTTATATTACTATATACGCACCACGCGCAATAATAATAGTTTATCGTGAGTGCTCCGTGCGTGGTTTGGTTGTTGTTCTTTGAGACGAGAGCGACGCGAGACTCGTCCAACACCACACGTCACCCACAAGCAAACGATTGACTCCATCGATCATGATCACTCTACTTCTTTTCCTTTTCCATCCGTCCCTGCGAAACGTCCCGCCGCCCATTGGAACTAAGTGTGGTGCTATACTCGTACAGCTATTATTTTTTTATAATACAAATTACTACTACTTACTGCTGCTGCTGCTGTAGCATACATTTATTATATATATATACTTGTGAGCAGCACCATAATATTAGTATTATTATACTGCGGTGCGGTCTATTATTACTATTATCGTCAGTACAATTAATTATTAATTCGCTCGCATACGTAGGACATGATATTATTATTGGTGGACCAGGTGCATTGCAGCACTGCAGAGAAGAAAAACGGCCCGACCGTATCATCCATCCAAATTGATCACCACAAGTGCAAGTAAGTGCTGACAGGCTGAATGAAGTGCTAGCAACTGCTGCATGCAGCACAGGCAGAAAAAAAGTGCTTAAAGTTTGTGTGTGACAGCCACGTACTACGTAGCGTCCTCTAAGACATCTATCTTCTTACTACACGGTCATCTCTTCTTTTTCTTGAAACTAACTGCGTCAGCAACCAAATATGAATGGAGGGGGCGGAGTATAGTATACCCTGGTTTTAATAGTAATACTAACTATTAATAGCATAGTATTATTATTATTGTACGTATAATGATGCAAAAACAAACGCTCACAAGACTTGTATAATAATAATATCTATTTCTCGCAACACGGAGACGCTATATTTTTAGCAGTACTAGTAGTAGTACGCTCTCACTGTCTGATACTATAAAATTAATACGAGCAGCTGCACGCAACGAAAAAACGACTTGGTTCGGCGGGACGTTGATGCGCTGTGTGCCGAGCAGCACCGACGCTGTGTGCCGAGCAGCACCGAGCACTTACTATTATGAGTAATATTATTTCTTGTGGCATTATATACCCCCACACGCACATGCATGGGCACACGACACGTTATTTATTAATTGTACAACCATTTTTTCTCTCCCACCCACCCACCAGGCTGCTTGAAAAAAAATCTTGAAAAAATCGAAAGTCTCCTTTTGGATTATTCGCCGCCGCTTATTCGAGGGGTATACGTACACAACTAAAACAAGTAAAAAAAAGTATCTGCAGTTGTTCAGGACCACTCTCTGTCTCGCAACATAAAAAACAGATTTCGATTAATTTTCAAATGGAAACGGTCATTATATTTTCGGTATGTAATGGTACAACCGATACGAAACATCCAGTTTTTGCGTTTTTTACTTTGGAACGAGATTTTCCTTGGAAAAGATCTCAACCGTTTTCTGGGGGGGGAGGTATATATCCATAATTTTGGATTTATTTTCTTGGTGACTGGGGCATGATGGGGAACGTCGTTGCTGTCTCTGGTCCAGCGCCGAACTCACTCCTCCCATACGGTTTTTTAAAGAGCCAAAATCCACAACATCCTGTTCCACCTCCCGGACCGGATACATCAAGCAGCAAGCCCATCTGGCCTGGGCACACCCCAAGCACCGCACAGCCAGCCGCAGTAGCAGCAGCAGCACAACGCCTCGAAGAGCATCGATCCCCCAGAGACAGATGCCTCGATTTTATGGCCTTCGGCTCTCTCTCGGTAGCCACCACCCCAGTGGTACTGCAACCTCATCATCCACCAGCCGATCGAAAACAGCCAATTCAGCGATACCCAAATCTCCGGCACAGGTGGTCGAGCAAGGCGGGCTTTCCTCTAGAGGAGTGAGCGTGCGAGACCGAGACATGGAGGATGAGTGCTTCGCCGAAGACTTCAAGCGACCGCGCGCGGAGGCCTCCCCTCCGAGGCAGACTCCGGTGGGGGGTCTGGGAGACGTAGGCAGCAATGCGACGAGAAATCTTACGTCGGAAAAGTTGTGTGCGGGTTCCACGTGCTGCGCGAGCCCGAGCGCTTCTCGTCGAGGGACAGAGTCGATTTACTCGCTGGCGAGCCCTTGGTTGCCTAGCAAAGAGGCCGTCACGCAACTCACGCCGGCGTATTCTCCTGGTGGCGGAAGAGGTGACAGCAGCGGTCGGGTGCTGTGCTTCGACGGGGAGGGCGATTTCGAGGAAGAGCAGGTGGGGTGGGGGAACGGTCGTGAGGCTGGCCTGCTTGGCCTGACTTGACTTGGCTTGGCAATTATTGTTGTCGTTGTTTGTTGTTGTATTGTTTTGAGTCGGAGTCTCTTTTGTGTCTGGGGAATCCCGCTGCCTGCCTTGTGTGTTTTGTTGTTTTTTGATTTTTGTGTTGTTTGTTTGTCCGAGGCTTTGTTTCCGACAGAGCATAGAGCGCGTTGTGCGCGTTGTGTGTGATGAGCATTGCTGCTGCTGCTGCTGCTGCTGCTGCTGCTGCTGCTGCTGCTGCTGCTGCTGCTGCTGTTGGTGTGTTGATGTCATCATGCGACTCTGCTCTTTCTCGGCATATGTCTGCGTCAGCTGCTGCTGCTCGATTCTGAGGTACACGCGTTGCCTGTGTCTGCCAGGCTTCTGGGCTCTATCTATCTCCGAAAACCGCTGCTGCTGCTGCTGCTGCTGCTGCTGCTGCCGCTGCTGCTGCTGGGTTGCCTTTTACATGCATCTCTGTTCTTCCTCCACTTGTACCTGGAACAACTGCAGCTAGCCTCTGAGACACGCGCGTTCCTGTCAGCCATATAGCCATTCAAGGCTCTCCTTCTGCCTCGAGTGCTTCCGCCGCTCGAGGACCCACGGATCAAAACAAGGCCCCGGCCCGTTTTTTGCTCTTGTGAAAATAACTGGAAAAAATAATTTACACGGGTATATCAGAGGGTATGTTGATTTACCGTAGTTTGTTCCATATGTTTGTTTGGTTTGCCCATGAAAATGACCCTAATGACTGTCTTTTTATTAATATTAAATATAAACGATCCTTATATTTCAGGATCAAGATGTACGTTAACATAATGACCCTTTTATATGAAAATTAGTATATTTTTGGTTCTTATATTTAAAGACAAAGTGGTTCGTCGAAGGGATGTACAGATGTTTTTTCCTGGTCGGAAAGCATGGAGACGGAGAGCTCGCGTTTGCTTGACTGGAGCCTACCGAGCATACCAACAGAAAAGATATCACCACTCCCGGTGGATGTCCCCCAAGGCACTTCGCGCAATTACTCGCTCGGCCGCTCGCTTCCGGCCTCTGGCCGCCCATGTCCGACTTGATGATGCTCGATGCAGCCGTAGGCCAGAGACCCTTCCTCCTTTAGCCCAGGCCAGTCTCACGACAGACAGCAAGCAGCAGACATAGCAGAGAGCAAAATTAATTGGGAGATCCGACCTAAAAATGTTGAACATTTTGTTTGGATGGTTTCGTTCTTCGCTATTTATTTTTTTTCTTTGCGTATTATGCTAATACTACCCTGGTACGTATTAATACCGCTGTGTATTTGTACCTGGTACCGGGTTATATATAACCTGCTAATTTTTTACCTACCTGGTATTGTTTTCCCTTTTTTTGCTTCTTCTCTCCCATGTTCGAAAAAAAAGCAGCAGGTTCGATTCTTCTCCAGGCTGCCCCCCCAACGATCGAGCTCGAACGTGTCCATCGAGTCGGAACCAATCGACATTCCGGGGAAGGGACAAGCAGAACGCGATGCATCATGCCTCGAGGAGCAGGTTAGTACTGCTGTATTATACTGCTGAAACTGGTGTAGCCCGAGCGACTCTCATCGCCGATCGTATATCATCCAGTTCATCACATCATCACCGATCGTTTATCGTTAGCACCGTGTACCTTCATGATGAGCTGTCCTGTAAATAGGGGAATATTCCGCAGTATCCGAAAATATAAAGGTCGGTCAAGTGTTAATAAAATTAGCAACACAGCCCTTAAATTTCCGGACAGATGGGGACGTATCATAACATCATGACACACAAAAACAATATTAGTAGTTACGATTTGCGGGTACGTTTTTCTTTTTTCTTGTGAGTGTTCCGTCTTTGGTACGAGCATCTCCCTGAATTCGTAAAATAAAGTCCCCCCCCCCCCCAATTATTTTATCATCCTGCCTGTTGATCAGATGGGAAATTGAAAATTGGGTTACCTCAGAAATTGACAAATATGCCCTTTTTTGTCAGCCCCCGCCCCCCCCTTGTATGAGACCAGAACTCACATTTTCCGCTCTGACCGGAAATATATACCGTAGACTGCTTGGTTATTTATATTTTGTAAAATTTGAAATACGTCAGCTGTGAGTTCGACTGATTAAATAGTTGATACTCAACTTTGCAAGCTGCGTGAAATCCAACGGTCCTTACATTTCCGTCCAGATTGGTGTTTTTTTTTGTTGAATATGATCACTTTGCATTTATTAATATTAATTGCAGGTTTGGGGCCCTGGCACTCTATTTCTCAGCGGTTTTGTCTTCGCGACCGGACACACACAAGTACAGCAGTCACACCCTAATACTTGTACGATATGTGCTGTCATTTTGTTTTGTCTGCTGGGTAGTGATTTCACCCGTACACATGTCGCATGATTATATAATGATCGTGACTCCAAACATGAAATGATCATTGGTCACAGAGGATGCACTGCTGCTGCCGTACGTGAAGTGGAGGGTAGGCCCTAAAGATTGATGGGATATACCCATCATTGATGATGCGTCGTGTGTTCTTCCATACCCATCGACATCCCAGAGGTATGTGTATTAATTTGTTTGTGATACGGCTATGCATGTTGTTGTTGATCTCGATGTGATACCCTTGTCTTCATCGCAAATATGTGGTACATTGGGAGATTTTGTGGCAATGCTATAAAGCAGTACGCCTCTTGTTTTGACGACGAGACTTACTTGTGTTGTTGTAGGCTGTGTATAACAACCGCAACGACGATGTTTTGCTCGTGGTACATTTGCACCGAGGTCTCTTTCTCTACTTTACCGAGAACTTTAGGCGTGTGTGTGTGCTCTTTAGCTCCAACAGCCACAAGTCGGCGCATGTACAACAAGTAGTGCGTTTGGCCTACAAGTAGCTGTACCTATCGCCTGCCAGGGTATAATCTTGATCCATCTATAATATTACGTATTGTCGGAGGATGGCAAGCCTAATAATAATATCACGTAATTCATCCAAAACATAAAATATACCGCCCCTGTGCGTGTGCTTCGTGTGATCAAAATATTTATGCCACGTATTTTCGACAACAGCAGGCAAACTTCGAAAACCTTTCGCTTTTCGATGTTGAACATTTTTTTTTTTCCTTTTTTCGCCGGCCTTCCCCTCCCCCCCCCGCTTGAGCCAACTGCTTCATACTACAACAGTACAAGTACCCATACATGTGTTTGCATATTTTCAGCACTTTTTCTTCGGTCAAAGTATCATACAAGCTGCTACGCATTGTCTTTGCTTTGGTTTATGGTGGATCAGGGATGCGACAAGAATGCGGCGAATCTACTACGAACTTATCCTAATCTTGACCATGCATGCTGCCGCAGCTGCTGCTGTGACGCGTTAACCCCTTTAGTACCGCAGTCCCGATTTGGGGACAAACCAGTCTAATTCTAAGTGATTTGTCCCCAAAACGGGACTGCGGTACTAAAAGGGTTGCGCAGACCACCACAAATACAGGAATCTATGGTTGGAAACTGTTCATATTAACACGAAGCCTGCTTCTCGACTCTCCCTGTGTATTTCATGTTTATCGATTCATCGAAATTGAAGCCATTATTTTTCGTTCGTCATGAGCAAGCGTCGTATATTAATAGTAAAGCCCACTTCTGAGTGGTATTTTATTCCCACCACTCGTTTACAGCTTTCTCGGCATAAATATATAAATATACATTCGTATGAAAAATATTGTACTTGGAACATAAAGCAGCGGCAGTAGTAGTAGTAGTAGTAGTAGTAGTACTGCTCTTGAGTATAATAGCTGGTACTGAGTGTAAGAGGCCATCGAATAAGAAATAACCTATTAATCATGGGAGCACAAGACACAATTTAATTTGGGGGGGGGGGGGGGGTGTAAGAAAACTGGATTGTGAAATCGTGCTCAACGGCGAGCGCTATATACTGTACCGTATACAATAAATAGCCTATGCATGATGTTAAGATTTGCAAGGATGTTGTCGTAATAAGGCTCGCACTACATGTCATCAAGGTGTTTCTTGTTCATGCTCTTGTATCTGGCGGGGGGGGAGGGGGCAGAGCCACAGCCATGGCATGGGGGTGGAGCCTGGCCGAACGCGGCCTAGGTTTCAAGTTTCGAGCGTAAACGAATGTGTCTTGGTCGGGAGGTGGAGAAAGAACGAAATAACAAACGGAGCAGGTGACCGGCCGTGCATACGTAGTTTGATGTTCAGCCGGGAGTAAACTGTGTGTCATAGTGGCGGGGGGGTATCATTTGCTGCTTTCCCTATTAATAGTCATTTGATAATTGACCACTCATCCTTTTCGAGACGGAGCACCATTCCTACTCCTAATAGAAACACACGCCAACATTTGTGGGGGGGGGGGGAAAGAACCATATATAGCTGGCCGGCCGTGCATTGTTGGATGTTTAGCCGGGTGTGTCTTCATCGTCAAGCCGGGGGGGGGGGGGGTACCCGTTGTCATGCATGGCCGAGGTCGTATCGCATAGGCCCTCGCATCCCTTCAATGCCCGGACGGAGCACGTCGGGTTTTCACCGACCTGTCCGTAGCATCGGGGTGGGGGGGGGGGGGGGGGTCTGCCCCCAGACCCCCACCCCCCATGGGGGTTACGCCTGTTTTTTTCTCTCGTAGACGAAGAGGTGATAAGACAAAGAAAGGATGGAGAAAGGGCAACACACGTACAGCAGTAGTAGGTATCGAACGGAGCTGTTGTTACAGACGTGGGAAAATAAAAATGGACTTGGTGCGGAGTGAGAGCAACATGTAGGCTGTGGTCATGAGGGGGTATCCTCGATAGGAAACCCGGAGATTTAACCAAGATGTCCCCTTACGAGTGCGAGACGTGATGTTTGGCCGGAAGTAGATTCCGAATGGAGCTCGACAGCAACAGCAAGAACAACAGCAAAACGGGACAAACAGACAGCACCGCCCCTGACAACCATGAGAACAACATGCGCTTGTGTGTTGCTTCGCATTAAAAAACCGTTCTTTCTACCCGTCGACATCCAGCATACATGACAGTTCAGTAGTCAGACAGCACCACCCCTGGTGATGAATGATTATATTTTTACGAACTTTTACCAACCATTAGCATTGAGCTTGCATGTACACCAGTCAGTATATGCTACAACGACTTATTAATAACATCTGCTTCAACGACTTTCGGTTTGCACCACTGGCTCAGCAGTCAGCTCAGAAGTGGACACTATTTGCGTGTTGTCTTCTTTCTATCGTATCCAAGATTTTAGACGTCAGTACACCCGGTGTCCGTCCTGTTATCACCGATAGAGGACGGCGGGAGGACAACTTTATTTCCCCCCCTTGCTTGTGCTTCTCATTTGTTATCCTTGCCCTTCTTCTCTCTCTCCTTCCTACTAACAGTCGTAACTCAGATCCGGGTGAAATAGCAGGCTCTCCACCCCCCTCCCCACTCGCTACTGCTCTCACGTTAATAGTAGAGAGTCATCGTCTAGTCTATCGAACGTACGGTGTATATATTACACTCACCGCCGCTCGCAAACCCCCCTGTAAAACCAAACGAAACATCCGTCCCTCATTGTATCATCAAGCACCCAACACATTGCTATCACAGGGACCACACTATTGATATCATTCAGCAGGGGCCTTTCTGTATTGCCGGTGCCCGATATGGTGCCGGCCGGATAAGTCGCCTGGCACAGCTGGGATGACCCGGTGTGTCGGTGTGCGGAGTGAATAGTGCAGGTTGCCGCTATTACAATGCCGGTGGAAGTGCCCGGCGCAAACCGGCAACATTTATGAAATTTTCCCTTCTAGCACCGCAGTCCCGTTTTGGGACAAAGTACTTGAAATTAGGGTGGTTTGTCCCCAAACGGGACTGCAGTCCTAAAAGGGCTGTTAATAAAAACAACAGCTAGCTGTGAGATGGAGGATTTCGTCGAAACTCAGCTTTTCAACCCGTGTGTGATACTATTAATTGTGATGCTTCGATTGCGCATTTTAGAGGGACCACTACTGGGGTACATTATACCTGGTATGTGTGCAGATCACAGAACATTACGTACAGCAAGTATATAATACCGCCATAACTACTGGTCCTATTACGGGGGGGCATCGTAAATAGGACCAAATATTGTTAGTAAAAATAGCGAAATATGTAGGTTTTTGTTTGTACCGTAGGTCCTATTTACTACTACTGTGGTCCCCCGTAACAGGAGTCGCTTTTTATGTTTTTATGGCACGCGTTTATGGATACGTGGTATTAATAGGTACGGCAGTTATTTCGTTGCTTTCGAACCTGTAATAATTTGTGGACAACTCTGAAAACCTAGACACCTGGTACATCGCGCGATCGAATCATCACACCAAAAGCTTGCAAAAATATTAGTTTTGAGTATTTTTCGATCTCTTGGCCTCGTTTTTTTTTTTTCCCCCAACTTTTTTTTTGCAATATACCTTGGTGCTTGGTGCACGATAGCACACTCTAGACTAGAAGTACTGCTGCTGTAGGGTTTTGTGATTTTTTCTTATCATTTTTTTCTTGCTTTCCTCTCCGGCGTTTTGAGCTGGCGCACGCTTACTGGTTGGAACACTCCAAGTACTGGGCGGCACCATCAATGTCCTATGTATTACTAAGTTGCTCGTTGTCTCATGTTCTTGTTTTTTACGCTATGCCAACTATTGTGGATCCAGATCCTGGACACATTTTGTATTTTTTTATTGTGATTTTATATACTGATCATTAACTGATACAGGAGATAGTCATTACAGCAGTAATATTTATAGTATCATATCATGTACGGTATTTTTTACAGTACGTGTTGCGAGTTTTGCCCACGATTGCACACAACAACATTCGTATTGCAGCACCAATTAAAAATATGACGTAGCCGTGATGAATGGTCATGATTGATGATTGATGATGGGTGATGAGCGCGTCAGCAGCTTGCAGCCTTTCATGTCGTGGGTGATGTGTTGATGGTTGATGTTGTTCTCTTACCGTTCTTGTCTTATTGTCGTTGTGTTCATTTCGCGTATGTGTGCTCGAGAAACAAAACAAATGTGTTTTTTCCTTTCTTTCCCGATCCTATGATAGATGTACCGATATTTGTTACAGCAATCTATTAATATGTGGTGTACCCGTTTTGAGAGAATCCAGTATACATTTTCGTTTTTCTAAGTCAAGATGAGACCGGTTAAAAATCGGCTTGTCACATTAAAAAAATACAGGCAGGTAGCGCCGGACCATTGTTTCAGTAGTAAAAGACAAGATACCATACTATCACGTGCAGGTATTGTTTTTTTTTTTAGTCGAAAAAGACAAGACCATAATCAATCGTACGTTAGAGATTAGACCACGTTTTTTCGCTGTTGTATGTATAACATAATAAAGACTACCCTGGTACTTTTTTGGACTTGCCACTTGAGCCCCCGGGATAGCGACAAAACAATTAAAAACTTACACATGGAAGATTGTACATAGAAGATAGATAGACCTTGTGCATACAGTAGGTTTCCTTTGTATCCGGATATTTTTTGTTTCAGGAATGTTTTGATTAATCAACGGTGAAGCTCATGCTGCACAGTGTCGGATGGCAAGCCTAATAATATTTACAACCTTATGATATCATGTTAATGATGATATCCACCGTCTGCGAGCTATAGGGCAGCGTCAGAAGTGCCCAACTGAACAGCAGGACAGCTTCGTATTAATAGGATCATGTTGCGCCCCGTTCCGTACGACTCCTTGCATCAACCATTGTAACTCGGGACAACCCAAATTGTATCACCCCCCAACCCAACCACGCGATGGCCTGCCTCCTGCCTCCGCTATAATCACAGCGGTACCAGTAGGGTATGGAGTTTTTCATCGTCATGTTGCTTTCCCAAGAGCACTTGCACCACTGCTGCTACTTGCTGTATCTGTCTGTGTTCGACCTTCTTCTGAATCAGCCCCCTCCCTTTGGTTACCGAAGACTCGGGTCATTCGGAGTACTAACATCGCGGGTGGTAATATTGACCCTTTCAAGACTGCAGTCCCGCGTTGCGGACGAACCAGTCAAATTTCAAGTAGTTTGTCCCCGAAACGGGACTGCAGTCCTGGAAGGGTTAAAAATGGTTTCCCTCCTAGTAGTACAAGGCTACTATTGATATTAATACGAAGCACTTGGACTGCTTTATGTAGCGTTCATCTTTGAGTTCGAATCCCACGGCCGTGTTGATTCTGTGATTCTTTTGCTAGAAGTTGGGGGAAAAAAAAAAAAAAAAAAGGGGAACCCAACCGCCGAAAGCGCCTAATACTATTACGGGGGACCATAGCAAATAGGACCTACGTCACACAGAAAAACCTGTATTTATTCCCGGCTAACAACATTTTGGTCCTATTTACTATGGTCCCGTGATAGCGTCGGTAGGCGCAATTCGACGCGAGCCACTGAGGGAAGAAAGGACGTACAGTATTTTCGCGAAAAAAATGCAAAGCACGCACCACCGTGGGGAGGCGAGAGATGAGCCTGCTATGCCTGCTATGTGACCCCGGCTCTAGGCCTCAACTTTTGGTGGGAGGGAGGGAGAGAGAGCGAGCGAGCGAGCGCCCCGTTGGTTTAGTGGTACCCTCGAATGCTGCTATTACGGGGGACCATAGTAAATAGGACCTACGGTACACACGAAAACCTACATACTTACCTTTTTTTACGAACGATATTTGGTCCTAATTACTGTGGTCCCCCGTAATAGTCTAAGGGTTAATTCTCTGAGCTCCATTCTCACCTTGCATGAGATTTTTTCTTCGTTAAGAAATAAAGAAAGGAATCAACTGCCGAGAGCGCGTACGAATAGCTAGCGTGGGTAGGCGAAATTCGACGCGAGTCGACGAGGGAAGAAAGGACTGAATGATGACTCCTAGCCATAAAATGGAGGCACGAACTTGTAGTGGAGAGGCCAGGGCGGGGGGGGGGAGAACCTGCTCTGTGGCCCCGGGTGGTCAAAATTACGACTATTGATAGGAGGGAGAGAGAAAAGAAGGAAAGAAGGGCGAGGATACAAATGGGAAGAAGAAACAAAACACGAGAGGGAGAAAAAAAATCGAAGACAAGCGCGAAAATAATAAACAATTACTACCGGTAAAGGGGATGGGAAAAATAAAAAAGGCGACACAAGAAGCCAAACAAAGTTTTGTCTATACCACGTACGTACGTACTTAAGCGGTACCGCAAGCAAGTGGAGGTTGCCCTGTGTTCCACAAGAGCATGTACAAGTACGACATTTCTTTTGACGATGAATTTTCTTTTCTTGTTGGCTTGGTCATCACTCACTCTTATTTTCCGGCTTCTGGACAGGCCGTGACCACAGGTGTCGTTTCTTTTCCCCCCCGGTATGTGCGGTCATTTTTACCGCGCATATGTGATAGGGTTCATTCAGCATTCCCACTGCTCGTCGATTTTCGTCGAATGTTGCTATTACGGAGGACCATAGTAAATAGGACCTACGGTACACACAAAAGCCTATATATTTCCCTACTTTTACTAACAATAGTTGGTCCCATTTACTATGGTCCCCCGTAATATTTTAGTAACACTCACGCTCTCGCTGTCTCCCCTAATCAACTTTTATGCAAAAAAAAACCCTACGACGAGCGCACGCCCTGCTGTACACTCGCTCGGTGAGAGTTGAACCACGCACTTGGACGATGATTTCGTGCATACGAGTAGGTAAATAAAAATGGGTACGTATGATATGTACCAGGCATTATACGTACCATACGTCGTCTTGCTATTAATAATTAATATTACATATTACTACCAGGTATATGCGTATTTCTACAGCATTGTATACCACCCTGTTACCTCGGCTATAAAGGATTTCGTACGATTTTTATTACGGGGGACCATAGTAAATAGGACCTACGGTAGACACAAAAACCTATATATTTACGTATTTTACCCAAAAATATTTCGTCCTATTTACTATGGCCCCCCGTAATAATACGCTCTTTCTGAGATATACCTGTGGTCCCGGTTAAAGTACGAACATGTCACATCCATCCGCCGTCGGATACAAACATGCGAAGATCGTGAACGCTATTAAATACTAATAGTGTTGATACCAGGTATTACCTACTGACTTGTAAAGAATAATCCATACGTAGTCTATACGCACGTACCAGCTACATATTTTCATATATAATAATACGTGCGTATTGGGATTGGGTACGTAGTGGCATGAATGTATCCCGTTTATTATTAATAGCAGTATAGTATTGATACGAGTGCAGTCCCGTTTTGGGTACAAAGCAGTCAAATTATAAGTATTATAGTTTGTCCCCCAAACGGCGGTGCGGTCCTACAGTAAAAAGGGTCAATAGTAAATAGGACCAACTATTGTTCGTAAAAAAAGGTAAATATATAGGTTTTCGTGCGTACCGTAGGTCCTATTTACTATGGCCCCCCATGATAGTACGTTTCGTGCTACATAATTCGAAGTTATCCCCAAATGGGACTGCAGTCTAGGTTAGAAGAGTTGTTCCCTTTTTTTTCTTTTTTTCTTATTTTTTTCGTTTTTTTTTGCTTACTGCTGTTTGATTTGACTAGACTTGTCCGGAATTCACGGCTATTATTAATAGTACCATGCATGGTACAGTAGTTGGTACGGGTAGATTGGTGAAGTATGCCAACTAAGTCACTTGCCGTTGACGGCTACAAATTGTTATTAATGGTTTGACGACGATGTGTTCCAATTATCAATAACTGACTTCGAGTTGGCGGCTAGTTGTTCGTTGGGTGGCGATATGCCAACTTACTGACTTGACGTTGACGGCTACTTATAGTTGTTGGATGGATGGCGACGTACACCAACTTACTTGACTTGCCGTTGACGGCTACTTATGCTGTGTACCAGGTGATTGTTAGTTGGGTGGCGAAGCAGAGTGCGGAGTAGTGCCGGCTGCGGCTATATTGCCGGTATTGTTGACTGGCACAAGCACTATAGAGGGACCACTACTGCTGTGTTGGAATACATGCAATCAAGATTCGAAACCCAGCGCATCCGAGGGTAAAAAGTAGCCTAGACGAATTACCACCTACTCGTAATGATCTCCGCATGAGCGTGTGGTGCGCGGCTCGCTGAGTTTCGACCGGCAGCCCGCAGGAGGCAAGCACTGCTACTGCAGTATCAGTCGAGGTCAGCCGACTGGTTGAAAGGTGGCTCTATACGCCCTTGCCTTTTTTCTTTTTGGTAGTGCACTGCTGTAAGCAATCAAATATCTGACTCTAATTTCGAGTAATTTGTCCCCGCGTCGGGAGTCCAAGCCTACGGTAAACGAACGGGCTAGCTACTAATATTACGGGGGACCATAGTAAATAGGACCAAATATTCTAAGGGAAAATAGGTAAATATATAGGTTTTCATGTATATCATAGGCCCTATTAACTATGGACCCCCGTAATAGTACCTCAAGGCAAGATTACCACGCCGGCCGAACCGCCCCGAAAGGTATGCCGTGTACCACGCGATGTGACATCCTCTCGGATGAATCAACACACACCCTGGGCTGGATTAACACCCCCTACGATGAATTTATCACGCACCTTACAGTAGGATGAATTAGCACACCCTGCGATCAAATAACACACACTCTGGATGATTTATGACTTCCCCTGACTGGTGAATTACCGAATCAACACCCCCCCCTGGGATAAATAAACTCGTCCCCTAATTTCCGCTCCTACTGCACTGTTTTCTCCCGAACGAGGGGGGTGCACAAAATGAAACTGGCAGACTGGTAGCTTTGGAAGGATGAGGCAATAACAATATGCTTCGGGTACGTCCCCAACCTATAGCCTAGACTATTATAGTGCTGTATTACGCGGTACTAATAAAATGCATACCCGCCAATTTGGGGCCCAGGTAGAGCCACACGACAAGAGTAAGTACCGCCGTGTAACGCTTTCACACGTGATATATATACCAGGTATATATATCTATATTTTTTTTTTCATCATCACTTTTACTTTCCAGCTCACTCGTAGGAGGTTTTACCCTCGACGATCTTCTGGACAAGCCGTGGTCACAGGTGTCGTCCCTTCTCCCCCCCGGTACGTACGTGCCTATATTTTTTGTCGCGCATAGGGTTCAGCATTCCCACTGCTCGTCGACTTCTATCGAATGTAGCTAACTCACGCTCTCGCGCTCTCGCGCTTTCCGCTTGTCAATTTTTTACTCGAGAAAAAGTCCCTACGAGCATGCACTCGGTGAGATTTGAACCCACGAAATTGATCTTGATAGGCACGCGGACCACCTACCAAGCCACCGGGGACGTATGGTGTAACAACCCCTCGAGCGATTTCCCAAGCTCCGTTTGTTTTCAAAGGGGAGAGTGAAACCTGCCGTAGCGATACAACAGGCAGTCAGTCTATGGGAAGGTCCTGTGGAGACTTTTTCACATCGTTTTCGTTGTGTGTTTGCCTCCATTCTATGAGACAAAATCGGCTCAGTGAGTTTATTCCAGGGGGGGGGGGGGGGGGGGGGGGGGGGGTTATTTTGCGTGTTGAACATACGACACAGCCACGAGAGGAGGCAGTTTTTTTTTCATCAATCGTCTACGAAGCGCGGGAATCAGTACACGTACATGTGATGACGATGCTGGCTTGCTTTAAATACGCGGTCGGTCGTGTTGATGATACATGTCCTTTTCAAGCCGCTTCGGACTTCCGACTCACCCACCCCCTATATGCATCCCAGACCGCGGCAGCCCGGGCTGGTTAGCGTCGTCGATGTTGAGAATGTTCGTTTCCTTTCGACGGTTTTTTCCGTTCGTAAAGTATGTACGTACTCGTACAGCGTGACTACAGCTAGCAGTACTTACTTCATTCTGGGGCAATGTTCAGTATTTAATAGTAATCAACGTTGAAGCTCACTGCTGTTATTACCTGTAGGATGGGAAACAATGAGAATAGTTGTAGAGTTTCACTTTTCTGCGTGCTGTGACCGGGCCCATGCTCCCTCCCACTTCAGCTTTCTTGGCCCGCGGGGTTTCTTTATAGCGGTCGTGGCGGGCGGTGTATTGACAGTAGTAGTGTTGATGGTGTGGTCCACCACTCGCTTGTACGAGCGTTCATTCCCATCTTACAACGACTGCCGCCGCCGCCGCCACTACTACCTATACCACTACTCCCCACAATCACCACTGCAGAAAATCGCCCAGCTAAAGAAACGTGCACCGTCCGTGCCGCGTCCATTAAGCACAACTATGTGCTTCTGCTACTGCTACTGCTACTGCTGCTACTACTACTGCTACTGCTACTGCTGCTGCTACTGCACTACTTCTGCTAATGTCACTGCTGCTGCCGCAAGTACTACTGCCTTTATTTACTGTTTGGACTATAATACCGTTTTGTCCCTAAAACAGAGTATTTTTTTATTTTAATAACAGTATACAAAAGTTCCTAATATTTTTGGGACGTAGTGGTATCCACGACCAGGTTGTTGTTGTCGTATGGTTGTTGTTCTATTTACGGGGGTCCATAGTTAATAGGACCTATGGTATGCATAAAAACCTATATATTTACCTATTTTTACTAACAATATTTGGTCCTATTTACTATGGTCCCCAGTAATAACATTAATTTCATCGTCGAAAGTTACACCAGGAGGTACCTCCTAATTCGCGACTTCTACAGCAGTAGAAGCCAGCAAGACAGCAGTCTCTAACGTGACTGCAGCGCATACAACATGCGGGGAGGGGGGGGGAGGGGAAGCAGGAAGATTCTAAACAAATTTCAGAACATCTTCGGCGTTTATCTATCTACCGTACTCGTACATCGAACGACTCTGTTTGCTCCTCCTCCTCCTGCTTCGGGATTTTGGGGGGAGGAGTGTATTTGTTGTCGTGCGTGGCCGCAGTCGGGGAGGGGGGCCTGGGAACTTGAGCGGGGAGGGGGGCCTGGGGGGGTCTTGAAAAGTCTTCGTTTTTTTTAAGCTGTCTATATTACATCGAACGAGTACTACGATCACTACTACTACTGTACTACTATTACTACTACTAATACTATAACGGGAGACCATACTACTAATAAATAGGACCTACGGTACACACAAAAACCAATATGTTTTGCTATTTTTATCAACAGTATTTGGTCCCATTTACTATGGTCCCCCGTAATACTGCTACTGCTACTACTACTACTACTACTACTACTACTACTACTACTACTACTACTACTACTACTACGACTACGAGTCTTTTTTAATGTCTGATTCATATTATACATGTGTGTACATGTGCCTTCATACCGATCATGCGGTGATGCTGCGGAATACGTCTTGCTGTTGCTGCTGCTGCTGACATGCTTCGCTGTGCTGCTGCTGACACGCTGCAGATTCCCATTAGAGGAGGAACAGGCCGAAAACCCGCGTACCATAGCTGTTGTATTTACGTATTTACCTTGAAAAAGCCACACCTTATCATACAGCAGTATAGCCGGCGTCCCCGGTGGCTTGGTAGGTGGTCCGCGTGCCTGTCAAGATCAATTTCGTGGGTTCAAGTCCCACCGAGTGCATGCTCATAGGGACTTTTTCTTGCATAAAAAATTGACAAGCGGAAAGCGCGAAGCGTGAGTTGGCTACATTCGATGAAAATCGACGAGCAGTGGGAATGCTGAACCCTATGCGCGACAAAAAATAAAGGCACGTACCGGGGGGAAGGGACGACACCTGTGACCACGGCTTGCCCAGAAGATCGTCGAGGGTATAAAACCTCCTACGAGTGGGCTGGGAAGTAAAAGTGACAGGTACACACATACCAGTACGAGTACACAAGACGATTGACCTTGGAGGCCTCGTCGAGACCGCTTCGTGTCCCTACGCTGTGACCGATTTCTACTTTCCTTCGTTCCTGGTTCCAACTTCGGCAGTGCTGCCGTATAAATAGTTGCCTGTTTAACCTTTCTTACTCCAGTATAGGCAGACTCCTATATACATACAGGTATTCTTGGGATAGGCGAGAGGCCGCCAGAGTAGTAGCGGACTGCAGCAAGCAGAAAGCGCCAGGAGTGTGTATGCAAAAATTTCGATGCGAGTCGACGAGGGAAGAATGTGCGGTGCCTTTCTCGTGATAAAAATATACTAGTATGCCTGTAGGGAGGAGGCGGGAGGCGGGGGGGGGGGGGCGGGGCTGCTCTGTGACCCCGGATCGGAGTCACGACTATTCATATTAATGGGTGGGAGAGGGAAAATAAGGGCGAAAGTGATGAACGAGATGGAGGGAAAAAGGACAAGAAAAAGTATCCACCTCCTCCTCCTGTTCCTCCTCCTCCTCTGCTCCTGCCTTCCGCTTTTGATTGAAGCATTCGATTGCGTGATTTGCTGACTGACTGATATGGTTGATTTTGTTTGGTTGATTCCCTTTTTCTTTTCTTTTTTCTTTTTTTGTCAAGCCTCCGACCGATGGGTTTAACTGCCAAAAATAACCTCCCAACCCTTTAGCACCGCATTACACATCTACGCATACACCATAACATACAACATACGCCTAAATCTGAATATGATTCCGAGTACTACAATGATATTGTGCGCAACAACGAAAGGTGCTGCCCTTAAGGCCTAAGGGAGGCCCGAAGGCCAAACTTGTACATCTGAATAGCAATAAATATCCGTTTAGACTCTGATGGGATATAATTTACGTTTGGACTCTGATGCTAATACAGCAGCAGTTAGTACCCGCTTGGTCTCTGATGTGAACATAATACCCGTTTGGACTCTCTGATGGGCATACAATGCACGTTTGAACTCTTTTTTTTTTTCTTTCTTTCTCCCCATTCGTCATCTTCGGCGCCCTTATTTTCTCTCTCCCTTATACGAAGGCGTAACTCAGATCCGGGGTTGCATATATATCCTCCCCCCCCCTCCCAGTACGGCTCGTTACTCCGTTTTTATGGCGAGGAGACCTCACCAGCCATTTCTTCCCTCGGTCGACTCGTGTACGTACGCGCTCTCAGCAATTGACTCTGATATCAACATCTTGCTCGCTTGGGCTCGACGTGAAGATGAAACGGGTGCAACAGCAGTACGGGTACTATTACGTTTGTTCCCAGACATAGCGGCATGGGTATGAAGTAGGTGCCGTTTTTTTTCCTGTTCCATCTTTTTAGGACTGTTGGTAGTGCAGCCCCCGTCTTGGGGGGCAAATTTGCTCAAATTCCAAGTAGTTTGTCCCCAGAACTGATCTAAAGAGACTGCGTTCCTATGATGGAAGGGCCTGGACGGCGGTGCGACCGAAATCTGGAATATACTATTAAGGAGGACCATGGTAAATAGCACCTGCTGCACCCCCCCGTGATAGCTTTTTCCCCAAACGGGGCAGCAGTCCTATTAACCTCTTTGGTACTGCAGTTTTTTTTTTCGTGACAAACTACTCTAATTCCAAGTGTTTTGTCCCCAAAACGGGACTTCGGTCCTAAAAGCCGCCATGTGTCAAAATTTGACTCGTTGCTGCAATGGCGACAATAGTATGTACAGTACGGCCACAGCAGCGCTATTATTATAGTAGTAATATTACGGGGGACCATAGTAAATAGGACCAAATTTTGTCAGTAAAAATAGGTATATATATATACCTGGTATAGGTTTTTGTGTGTACCGTAGGTCCTATTTACTATGCCCCCCCTCCCGTGATAGTATTGCCTGCAGTACCGCTACGACCGCGGATGCGTGGATCCGGCCTGATGCCTGATAAGGGGAGGGCCAGGTGCGGTGCGGTGGGGATAGCAACCCAGGGAGTGATGGTCTCCGTCCCGGTGGCTTGACTTTCGGCGAACTCTCGACCACCACGTAACAAAACAAACCAAAACCCCAGGCCACCGGCTATTAATAGAGCAGTATGGCGCCTGCCCCCTGGAATCAGTCCACCCTCTACAATCTACTATTAATGTTGCTACTATTACTACTGATATATGAGGCGTTCTACGATAGAGGTTCACTCGAATTTTCTGAGGCATCTCACGTGACCTTAAGGAGCTCCATTCCTCACCCGAAAACGGGCTTCAGCAAAAATCAACAAATGGCATCCCGGTGAATATCCCCATGGCCCAAGTGTACAAAAACGTCATTTTTCGAAGCAAGGTTGGCATTTTGACAATTTTGGGTTAAGGGGCCCCCCGTCATTCAGAAAACATTTCAGCGGAAATGTGCCACCTCTATCATGGCAGCACGCGTCGTGTGTATGCTGCACACGATGGTTCCGGCGATTGATTGATGGACTGAGTGGTGATTGATCGATCGATCCTCATGGACCATGGAAGGGAAAAAGAGGAAGTTACACCTTGTATGAAGACGTAACAATATGTATGGATCATACACATTCGTAGGGTTGTACGGGGTACTGCTTGCTGCACAAAGAAACGCCGCTCCGGAGCGGTCTGTTAAATCATCAATAGTCACAAAGAACGACCGAGTGAGTGTAAGATGCGTCATGCACGTATCACACGTACGTATGTATTAAGCCGTGGAGCCTCTCGTCATGGCTCTATGTACCCCATTCTCCACCCCTTGCTGACATGTTGTTAAAAATATAAAAAAAAACGGCAGTACGAAGCTATCAGGGAAGTAGACATAGAAGGCAGATATATACCCTCTTGCTTGCTTGTGCATCTAGGTTTCCTGTGTTTCCTGGGATTTCTTCTTTCAGGAATGTTTTGAGTGATCAACGTTGAAGCTCATGCTGCACATTTTCGGATGGCAAGCATAATAATAATATTATTGTTGATAGTAACACGTGTGAGATCGAGGATTTGGTCGGAACTCATCTTTGCAAGTTGTGTGTCATACTGCTGCTGTTTTGATTTGTGGAATAGTGATACTTCCATCGCCCGTACTCGTATTAATATTAATACTGGTTTCGTATGGTCTCTCGTGCAGAAGTGCGGTCCGCATTTTGAGGAAGGCTGCCCTCAGCGAATGTCCTGCTTTGTTCTCGAGGTCGATCCCTCAATAAAAGCAGCTACTTTTCCCTTCATTTTTACTTGCAGTACGATCAACGACTTGCGTTGACTTTCTCTACCCGCTGCGTTGATTGAGCCTAAAATTAATACTGCTGCTGTGTTCTTCCTGTTATCCTGGGAATGTTCTCGTCGTGTTTGCCGTCATCATCCTCCAGTGTGCAGCAGCATCAACTTCAGCGTTGTTATCACTCACGATCACACAACGAAATATGAAAGTTGCACTGGAGTATAATACAGCAGTAGTAAGCATGTCTGTCTGCCTCACTAAAAACAGTATAGGCTCACCAATATAAAAACACCTATTAATAATGAAACCAAAACTGGTCAGGCTCTTTTTTTGGAAAATGCAGAGACAACGATATCGAGAAATCGTGCTCAGCGGCGAGCGCTGCACTAAAATCTTGTATACAGTAAATAGTCTATGCTCGAGCTTGTTCGAGGATACATACTGCTGTGGCAGTAAAAGGTTTTAGCGCTGGCTCACATTAGGCGTTTTTATTGACACGCCCACATACCGCTATAATCAATGCCATGGTTGCCTCCCAAGCCGCACCCAGGCTCGATCTCCATGTCATTCGTGCCACCCCTCCCCCCTGCTCCTCCGAGACTCTTCCTGGCCACCCCGCAAACGATAAGGCTGTGGCGGCTAGCTGGACTTGACGTTGGCGGCTACTTGTTGGTTGGGCGGTGAAGTGAAGTATGCCAACTATCTGACATAACGTTGACGGCTAGCGATTAGTTTACTATTGAGAACTGAGTTGACATTGACGGCTACGAATACTTGTTGGTTGGGTGTCGATGTAAGCCATCTAACTGACTTGACGGTGACGGCTATTAATAGCTGGGTCGCCAAGCAAGCCACTTAATGATCTTATGTATCTACCGGTAGGTACTGGTAGTAAAGAAGCGCTATTTGAGCCAGCCAGGGGCGAAGACGCAGAACTCGAGTGTTTTCCTTCTTCGTATAAATAATAAAAACGATATCTCGTACTCGTAGCTGTGATACGCGGTCTGTGTTCCGTCTGTGCTTCGTGTGTGTCCTTTTGCTTTTCTGGGTATTTTGTTTTGTTTTGCTCTGCTATGAGAAGAGCTTTCACAGACAGTCATTCATCAGAAGTCTTTCCGTTTGATGAAGACTTGGAGGACAGAATAACAAGAAGCAACGCGGAATCCAAATTATGCTGTCCGTGAGCTTATTGTTGCTTTTCCTGGGTGTTTGTGGTTTTTTTATTCTTTGCTTGAGTTTTCATGCTCGATTCGTCTCAGAAGTGTTTCGGTTTATTCGTTTGCTCAAAGCTCAGAAGACAGAATCGACGCGGAGATCATGCTCTTATTAGTTAATAGTGTGTGTTTTTTCTCGCTCTCCGGGTCATGTCAATCGTTTTTTTCTTGAGCATGAGTTTTTATCGTGCTCGTCTCGGAATGAAGCGTTTCGATTTGGTAAGAATTCGGAAGGAAGCAGACGCAGATCAGAAGACCACGATCAGGAGACCGGGCAACGAGACGCAAGCGCAGAAGAAGCACACTCTTTGTCGCGCGGGTATATAGATCTTACGGCTGCGAAAAAATATGAATATGTAGAACTTCGGTTCTTATCCGCTGCGGTTTTTATTGATGCGGTCGTTCAAGAAAATTACGCGTGGTTCACTTTCGCTTTACATAACTCGTATATCATACCAGTCCAATATTGTATTGTATCGTGACCAGGCCAGACCACCACCACCATTACCACCACCACCATTATCGTACGATCATCATCACCGCCACTACCGCCGCCACCATCGCCACGCCCGTAGAGCTGTCCAGACTTCCGACACCATGGTTGGCGCACGCGGTGTACGGAATGAAGAGGTACCATGGTATATCTATCTCCCTATAACCATTCTCGATTTGGGTCAGGGCGAGCGTTGTGACAGGGGTAGTAGAAAGTGTGCGTCTCACCTACAGCAGCATCCCTCAACCATGGCTGCCTGCTGCCTGCCGTGAGTCCGAGCGGGTAGATCCGGAGGGTCGAAAAGCTGGTCATCAGCCCTTCAGCAGCAGCAACGACAGCAACGACAACAACAGCACATGCACGCGACGAGCAAAAAATGCTAGACAAGAGCAGAAAACAGCATCCTGTTGCCGCTGCTGCTTTCCGCTATGCCCGATAGACTATTCTATCGCACCAGCCAGTCAACACCGATTTCTGAAACCCCCCTCGGAGGAGGCGAGGAAGTTTGGTGCACTAGATAGCACGTAGCGAGAAACGATTGCTCCCGTAGGAGATAGATGGTGGCCACAGGCAGCGAAACAGGAAGGGGATAGGAGTTGCGTTTTTTTCTATGCGAATACATGGAAGTAACGTAATGAATCCCCAAGTAGTGTTGGAGGGGAACGGTGCCTCGCCTCGAAAGGGACGCGTGGTCAATGGCAAAAAGTCTGAGGCAAGCAACAAATGAGTACGCCCATCGCCCCCAAGCGATGTCCGCCTGGTCGATGAAAACCCGACGTGCTTCTTCCTGGCACTGTAGGGACCAGCACGGCCATGTATGACATCGAGTGCACCCCCCCCCCTCACAGACAGGCGGTTCTTAAAAGGATGCAACTCTCCCTTCATGCGACTCGCCAGATACCTCACGGCGCTTCGCGCTCGGTACAAGCAATATCTGACTGGTCGGTCGGTGAAAATCCGACGTGCTCCGTAGGGGTGCGAGGGTCTTGCGGTCATACGACTACGGTCATGCATGATGTCGAGTACTCCCCCCCCCCCCCCCCCCCCCCCCCCCCCCCCCCCCCCCCCCCCCCCCCCCCCGATCCCCCGGCCTTTCACGAAAGTTTCGCCCTGTGCACTCCGCGGTAGTTTTGAGGTACAAACCAGTAACTTCGGACGAGACGCTGGACTATATGACCCTCGTCTACTATTTCGGGGGACCATAGTAGTAAATAGGACCAGATATTGTTAGTAAAAATAGGTAAATATAAACCTGGTAAGTTTTTTTTTGTGCCGTATGTCGTATTTACTGTGGTCCCCCGTAATACTATAGTGGGCGATGAAGACTACAAGAGAGCAGTCCCACTGGATGGGGCAGGTGGCCTTGACTGATCCGAGATTCACTGATAAATGAGTGAAACAATCGCTTGGAAAGATGAGTTTCGAGGGAAAAATCGATCTCATCACAGCCACGATTTTTTGTTTTGTTTTTGTTTTCCCTCAAAAAGTAAATGATGGATGGATGAACGTGGAGATAGTTCCTACAGAAAAATCGAGAGTCAACCAACTGTAGTAAAGGGATTTTTTTACACAGACGAGGCTCCGTAGTCGAATCCGAAACTACTGGCTGCGTGTGGAGCGCATGAGAGCGATCTCTTCGATGCACGTAAAAAAAAAAGGCAAAAAAGCGTCGTGAATTTTGAGGTATGGTACAGTTCTCAACGAGAGCAATCTCTTCGATGCACGTAAAAAGAAAGGCCAAAGCGTCGTGGATTTTGGAGGGGTATGGTACAGTTCTTAACGTCGTTTGGAACAAATATTGATACAGAACTACTAATTTTATTTAGGGACAGCGCGGTACTTGGTATGTAAACACGTAGTTTTTTTTGCGTTCGTAGTATTTTATTGCCACCACGCTGAGCATGCATGCACTCAGTGCGGTGACGATTTACCCAGGGTGACCCCCCCCCCCCCCCCGCCCCCCTGCTTCTATGGTCATACGACTACGGCCATGCATGAGATCGAGTACATCTCTCCTATCGAGTACGCCCCCCCCCCCCCCCCTGCTTCGGGGCAGGAGGCCCCAACGAATCCAATTTACTGTAAGTGTTCGATGAAGGTGCAGAATGATGCTTCGGGTACAATGCAGTAATACAGTTTACAGTGCCAGTACCAGGGACAATAGTGACGCTTCGTTTCGACTTTTTTGTTTTGTTTTGTTGCCTTTTGGGCACGGGAAATTCAGCCCTGGGCATTCTGCACTTTTCGCTCATCTTTCTCCAACGGTACTCATGATGCTACCTTCGACACGTGTCTTAACGTCACGCTCCCCCTCCCTCCTCTCCCCTCCCCTCCCCCTCCCCCCTCCCGCTCCCTCTCCCCTCCCCCCATCGCTCTTTCGTCTGCCTCTTCCGTGGTCTATTGTGCCCCACTTTCCCTGAACGAAACATGACTGCCACGACAACATGGTATCAGGAGGGGTGGGTTTCGCTGTGGAGCACGTACAACAGGCTTTTTCCGGGAACGTTCACCTGCTGCAGCCCCCCCAACAGCGCGGGGGTGCAGCTGCTCGACTCCCCCCCTGTACCGAGATCCCCCCCACCCCCTCTTCCTCCCCGCCTACACCAGCGTCCAGATCGGCAGCAGTGGCATCCAGGTCGGCATCCCGATCAGCTGTTGCATCAACACCCAGATCAGCAGCATCCAGATCATCGGCAGCAGCAGCAGCATCAGCATCCAGATCATCGGCAGCAGCAGCAGCATCAGCATCCAGATCATCGGCAGCAGCAGCAGCAGCAGCAGCAGCAGAAGCATCTGCCGCCCGCCCCCGCCCCCGCCCCCGCCCCCCCCCCCCCTCCGGACCCTCCTACAAACCCCGTCGACGTAATAGTACTGGTGGGGATGGAGGCATCGGCATGGGTAAGAGTTGGATTGGCGGTGTGGGCGGGAGTAAGCGTGGAGACGAGAGAAGCGATGAGCGATGCACGTTTTGGGGGCAAGCTAGTCGGCCTCCCGTTGAGGAGGCAGGGAGGAGGAGACTGAGGACATTTTCCAGCGAGGAGGGGGGCGCGCGGCGGCGGCCTCCTGGAGGACACTCCCGGCACTACCCAGAAGAAGCAGCCGCGACGGTGACGGCCGTAGGCGGAGATGACGAGGGTGGTGATGATGATGGCGAGTACGCCGATGGTGGTGGTGGTGGTGGTGGTGGTGGTGATTGTTGCGGTGATGATGATCTGGATGCGTCTGACGACGATACTGCGGTGGACTTGGATTCCTCCGGGATGCTCATGTTCGAGCTCGAGATGTAGGGAGGCGGTTGGCCGGGGGGGGAGGGGGTGGGGGGTGTAGTCGATATCATGCATGGCCGAAGTCGTATGACCATAGACCCTGGCATCCCTACGACGCCGGGACGGAGCACTTTGGATTTTCAACGACCAGGCAGACATCGCTTGGGAGTGAAGAGGGGAGAGGTACGGTGGTGGCCTTGAAACAATATTTTTTCCTTTTTTTTTGTTCATCCTTTCTCTCTCTTTAATTTTTATTTTTTTCGTACATGTGCGGAAGCTTGCTTTTTTTTTTCTACCTGTTGTGGCCAACAACATATAGATTTGTTTGTGTTGTTCCGTTTCGTTTCGGTTTCGTTTCAGTTCGGTTCCGTTTCGGTTCGGTTTCGTTTCGGTTCTTTTTTTTGTTTTAGTTTAATCATTTTTTTTTTTTTTCTGCGGTTTTTTACGCTAGTTGTGCGGGGAGAAGAGAGAGAGAAAGAGAGACAGAGAGAGATAAAAAAGTAAGTGAGATACGTTTTTAGATGCTGGATTCGTCCTTACACATCTTACTTTTAGCAGCTCTCGTACCTCTACCCCGTGCTCTGCATGTTCCAGCAAGGGGGAGAGGGTTGGGCGTTGGTTGAGAGGGGGGGGGGGGGGGGGGAAGGGAGGGGGGGGGGATCGTCCCCCCCCCCTGTCCCAAATGTGGCGTGTTACTATGTTTGTTGAGCATCTCATCACAATCATTTGTTACAATATTATCACCTATTCACTTCTTTTGCGGGCACGATGGAAAAGGACGAGTTACGCCAGACGCTTCAATTTGGCTTTCTAACGTCAGCACACCGGGGCTGGCTTTTTTTTTTTTTTTTTTTCTTCTTTTTCTTCGTCTTGTTGGGGCTCTTTTCTTGTCTCGTCTCGTCTCGTCTTTTTTCTTTTTCTTTTTCCCCTCGTCGCTTTTCGTCGTCGTCGTTTTTTTTTTTGTTTTCCTCGTCTTTCCATGGCTTTTGACGAAAGGCTACGTCATCATTCCTCAAAAGAATGGTTGCCTCGCCTCTCCTTCGCAGGGTAGGGTAGGGTAGGGTTAAGATTATAGCCAACGAGCTGACTGCTTTGCTGGCTACCAGATAATTCCGGGGGGAGGGGGGGGGGGGGGGGGGGGGAAAAAAACTTTTTTTTTTTTTTCTTTCGCGTAGCTTTAAAAAACTAGAGACAAAATAAAATCTGGAGGAAAAACGAAAGTTTTCTTTTTTTTTTTTGCGGGGGGGGGGGGGGGGGGGGGGGGGGGGGGGGCTCCCCCACCTTGGCGTCCATCGTAGAATGATCGTGTAGTGTGCGTGTGTGTTCGGTGTGTGGTTTGTGTTCAGCTATGCTATGGATACCTGGTACTTACTTTTTTTCGATTTCTTGTTGTTGATGCTATTCCGCGTGGGGCCCGTTGCTTGAGGATTTTTTTTTTTTTTTTTTTTTTTTCTGGGTTGCGCCAGACAGATGAAGTCCGGCCCGCAAGAAGCAGGCAAGCGCCGCTGCTGCTGTTGTAGTCGGTCGGACTAGTGGTTGACCCGACTGGTTGCTCGCTGCGTGTGAGCTTCGGCTCCGGAGAGTAGGGTGTACGCGTGCGAACTCGCTGGGTGTTGCTGTTGCGTGCGCGTGACCTTAGGCTTCGGAGAGTTGCGGAATGTTCGCATGAACCGGCTGATTGCGAAGTGAGCTCCGGGTCTGCGGTGGAGAATGTTGGCGTAAACCGATTGGTTGCTAGATGCGCTTCAGGATGGCGGTGTAGGATGTTGGCGCGAGACTTAGGGTGCACGGTTACGCCAGACAGGCAGCCCAGCTCGTACCATACGGGGTCGGAGTCTGGGTTTAGCTCCTACTGGTTGCTGCGTGTGAGCTTCGGCTCTAGAGGGCTTGCGAATAAAAATTGGACGTCTAAGGCGGTTTGTGTTGGTTGCACACGTGTGAGAGACCATCGATTTTCCACTTCTTCCATGATCTGGATATTTTCAGAGCACCTAGATCATGTTGCAGGTGTGGGAGCAGCCGTTTAGCCGTGCGTGGTATAGAGCATGTCTCCCGGGCTGGATCTGTACTACACAGATCCTGCCCAGCATCTCACCACGGCAGGTCCGGACGTAGATGATGTGGATGATCTAGATGATCTATCTGCAGATGATCTTTCTGACCTGTCCGACGTGTGGTGGGTTGGCGGTGGTGCTCAAAGGAGTGAGCGGAGCGAGTTTGCTACCCTTGATGCGCAGCACGCCGAGCATCCCTTTCGCCAGAGTCGGATGAAAAATGCGGGGAAGGTTCGGATAAAAAAATTGCGGGACAGGTTCAGATGCAAATTGCGGGATAAGAGCGCGCTTTTAAGGTCTGTCTTGCACTATTTTCTTGTCTAGATGTGAGTGTGTGTGTTTTTGACGCGTGGGGCGTGGAAGGGATGGAACTCACCTGCTTTTTTCTGCTGTAGTTGCGGGGGGAGGGGGGTGGGGCGATGCATTCCGTTACGTCAGTGCTGCATATGAGGTTAACATGGCTTGTTGTATGTTGCATACATGGTGTTGCATGTTGGGAGCATAGCATCGCGTGGCGTGATATGGTTTTGCATGTGGTAGCATGGCGTTTGTATGGTTTCACGACAACGTTACATATCGTTGGATGTCGTAGCGTCGTGTGGTAGCATGGCTTTGCAGGCGTTTCATGTCGGTTTCGTGTTGTTGCGTATCGTAACATGATAACATGGCGTTTTATGTCGTTTCGTGCCGTTTCGTGTGTTCCATGCCGTTGCATGTCGTAGCGTCGTATGATGGCATAACGTTACAGGCGTTTCATGACGTTACATGTGGTAGCGTCGCATGATATCATGGCGTTCCAGGCGTTGCATAGCGTTACATTATTTTTCTGCTAGGATCGGGGGAGGTCGAAGCCGGACGTACGTGAGGCCGGGTGTGGGGTCCCCTATCGCGTATTCTCGCTATATGGCCGCGGCTGCGGGGGTGGGGGGGGGGGGGGGGGTGACTGGGTCGGGGACGAACCATCTCCATCCCCGCTCACCCAGCGGCTTTTAGTGGGTTTCCAGCTTCTTATGCGGCCGTAGTATATACTGTCTGCTCTACGTGATTGCAGCAGAGAGTCCCGCTAGCAAACAGGATATACACTGGTTATTGTCGACTGCCAGTTTCGACCCCTTAAAGCAGGGCGGCGCAACACTCCGGGCTTAATTCCATTAGCGGAGTGGGTGGGTGGGTGGGTGGGTGGGGTGGAAGTTATTTGGGGGGGGTGGGGGTGGGGAGGGGTGGAGCGGGAGGCAAGGTCACAACAAAATCGCTTTTCGCTGAAAATGAAGACAGCAGTTATAGGAGTAGCATGTCTGTCTGTATGTCTGTCTTGTCTGTCTGTCTGTCCGTGTGATTCTGCGTCTATGTGTGCGAGTGTGGGTGTGTGTGTCTTGGTGTATTCGTTTCTATTCGTGCGTGGTCCGCTCTCTTCTGTGCGCGGTGTAAAACCATTGCGCGGCTTGTCCGGCCACGGCTGTAACCATCCTTATCCGGAGGGAGGTAGGGAGAGAGGGGGGGGGGGGGGGGGGGGGGGGGGGGGGGGGGGGGGGGGGGGGGGGGGGGGGGGGGGGGGGGGGGGGGGGGGGGGGGGGGGGGGGGGACCCCTTCCGCCCGCCATAAGCTTGGGAGGGGGAGGGGGGGCATTTCTTACGCTAAAAAACATCGCGGAGGGGAAAACCATGTCTCCCCCTTAACAAAATGGAGGGGGGGGACCCATATCCCCCGCTAAAAAACAATTGGCGCGGGGGGGAGGGGGAAGGTCCCATTCCGCCCGCTAAAAAATTTAGGGGGGGGGGGTTAGGGGGGTCCCATTCCGCTCACCGAAAACTTGCGCCCGGTAATAATTTTTTGAGGCGGGACCATAAATAAGTAATTGTTATCCACTCCGCCTTGGCCATTAAAAAACGGCGGCGTTGCTGTTGAAACCTAAATTTCCTAGAAACTTCTCATGGAAAATTCCTGTTTGTTGAGCTGTGATTTCTTTTTCGGAGTTGCTGTTTGTCGACGTGGAATTTCTTCCCTGGAAAATTCTCTTTTGTTGAGCTGGGGTTCCTTACAGTTGGGAAGTTTTTGTTTGGTGAGCTGTAATTTCCTGTTTCGAAATTGCTGTTTGCTGATCTGGATTTTTTTTTTTGTTCAAGCACATAAGTAACTCTTAATGAAGCCTGCGTTAGGTATACCGGTCCATAACAGTGGGAAAAAGAGTAAATCCTCCCCCCCCCCCCCCGCGCGCTGTTCTCGTGTGCTTGAGCGCCTGGGGGGGGGGGCGGTCGAGACTATCGGGGAGCGTCTCCCAACAATTTTTGGGTGGGTGGGTGGGTGGGGGAGGGGGGGGGGGGTGGTCAAGGGTTTGTGCTGATTTTTGCGTGATTGTTCATCCTTTCGATAGCGCTCCACCCTTCCATTCTCCTCCTCCTTGTCCCTAGGGGACGGGGGCGGTCCCAGAAAAAAGTTTTGGGGGGTGGGGTCCCGTAACTATTCGTCGTGTGCGGAGGTGCCACGCGGCGATGGGCGCAAGGGGGAACCAATAGGAGGGGCGGGAGGATATTTACGAAACTTGTTTTTGGCGCTATTGACTTTTTGCCGCTTGGTTTGGCTAGTTCTTGTTCTTGTTCTTGTTCTTAGTTTTTTTTATTTTTGCTGTCGTTCCGATCCGTGTAGTTTCTTTCGGATTTTTTTTTCGATTCGGCTCGTTTGGGCGAGAGGGACTGACCGCGTGCGTTTTAACCCTTTCGGGGTAAATAAAGCACTAGTTGTGTGTGCTTTTCATTGGTGGTGGCGATATTGATTGGTTGAGTGGTCGATGGATCGATTGATCAGTTGCTCGATTGGTTGATTGATTGATCGATTGGTTGATTGGTTGAGTGACTGGTTGGTTGATTGATTGACTGGTTGGTTGGTTGATTGGTTGATTGATTGAGTGAGTGGTTGATTGGTTGGTTGGTCGGTCAATTGATTGTTTGGCAGATTGACGGATTGATTGATTGGTTGATTGATTGACAGATTGATCGATTGGTTGATTGATTAAGTCTTTGAGTGATCGATTCACTGACTGATCGATTGGTTGATTAGCTGATTGATCGATTGACTGGTTGATTGATTTGATTGATTGGTTGATTGATTGATTGATCAATTGGTTGGTTGATTGATTGCTTGCTTGCTTGATTGGCTGCCGCCTTATTTTCGGTGATCCACAAGACAGGACATGAGGTTACATACGACTGCATGTTTAGCTCAGCACAGCAGAAAATGGTGCCACTACCCTATAGAACTCCGTTCTGTTCGATGGTATATCTTTGGTTTTATTTGGCAAGCTGCCAAAAAACACCTTTATCATGGTATAGATGTGCTTTCATTCGCCGGCTGCCAAACACTTGCGTTTCATCGTACAACTTCGGTTTCACGGCAAAAAAAAACTTTTGTTTTGTGGTAAAACTTTGTTTCATAGGGCAAAACCTCGTTTTTCCGGTAGAGACTTCGTTTTATGATAAAAGGCTTGGTTTCGTGGTAAAGCCTTGTTTTGATGCTGAAAGCCCTTGTTTGTTTTATGATAGCCTTTCTGCTTTAATTCGCGAGCTACCGAAACGCTTTTGCCAAGCTTTTCGCCGGACCATAGCAGTAGCAGTAGAGTGTTTTTACCTTCCCGGGGCCATGAGGGTATTTTTTTTGTCGTGTGTTCGTGCTCTTGCTCTGTCGTCTGGTTTTTGGTTTTATTTTGGTCTCATCTTGTTGTTTGGTGATTGAAAAAAAAACGAAACCGATAATAAACGGCGGGGAAGAAACGCAACAACAACGTCCAAGCGCTGATCGGCTGGCTGGACAGATACTTTCGCCCGCGCGATTTGAACACACACCTCGATAAACGAATAATGCAGTCGCCCAAGTTACTGATAGTTTTGTCGTTATCGTCTTGTGATCATTGTCTTGGCAATCCGACAATGTTTTTCAGCATGAGCTTCAACGTTGGTCACTCATGAACGTTGCAGGAAAAAACAAAAGAGAAAGCTAAGGGAAAGGAAGAGTTGCCTGTCTGTGGGGGGGGACTGTCCTAGGGTTGGGTCAAAACTCGCGGGTCGGGTCGGATTGGATGTCCCGACCCGACCCGACCCGTGATATTTCGAATACCTCTTGACCCGGCGCGACCCGACCCGTGAGTTGTTGGAGACTTCATTAAACGACCCGAGTCATGACCCGTGAATAGACGTGCCAAAAATGGAAAGGTGATTTGCTATATGTACATATGTTGATCATATAGCACCACGTTGTGCGGTGGTGAATGGTGATGATGATGATGATGATGGTGATGATGATGATGATGATGATGGTGATGATGATGATGATGATGATGATGATGATGATGATGATGATGATGATGATGGTGATGTTGATGATGATGATGATGATGATGACGATGATGATGATGATGATGATGATGACGATGATGATGATGATGATGATGATGATGACGATGACGATGACGATGATGATGATGATGACGATGCGCCTCAGCTTTAGTGCATATTAAACGGCTTCGCCAGAACAAGAAACGCCCACTCTGACCAACATGGAAACCTTAAGGTCACACCATCCTTGAAATTATGGATGGACTATACCAGTACCAGGTTATATACCAGGCAGAAGAGGGTGTAGCGCTCGCTGCTGATAACTGTGTCTTGATCCAATTTTCTTACGTGACAGTCTAAAGAAATTGAACCCCAGTATATGATATGCTAACCCACACACACAGTAGTAGATAGGGTTGTATTAAGTATGGTATGGTATGTAACGCTTCTGTTTTCGGAGGCTCATGATTTGATTATTATGGTGTAGGGCTCCAACAAAAACCGATTTCGAGAAAGCGTAAACATAGGATCCAACGACAGAGAGAGTCCGTCAGTGAGATATATTTTCTCACCTTAGCACGAGTCCTCGGTTTCTCGCGTACTACTGGCTTGTTTATAGCAATACTACTAATACTGTATTATATTAATGCATACCTGGTACCTGGTACTTAGGGTCATTCTTACGGGAGAGTTTTTTTTCCCATAATTTCCATGTTTTTTTCGCGCAATTTGTTTATGATTTGCCTGATTTTTTTCCCCCAAAATATTGTGAAATTTAACAAAAGTGATTTTTTTTGCTTCTGGAGAATTTCACGAACAGTGACAGAACGCCTCCGTATATTGATACATATCTCCAATTTTTTCTAAACTTCGGAAAATTCTGGAGTAAAAGCTCTCCGATAAGAATGAACCTTACTGTGTGGTACAGGCAACGCCAGCAATAACGCGATAATCTCTTGAAATATGTCTTTATTTCCCAAATATGGACATATCCACTCCTTGAATTCTGCAGCTTCGGATTTTGTCTTCCTCATGCACGGACTGTAATTTCCCGCGTGAGGCCATATAAAACCCAGGTAGATAGTACACGCGATCGAAGTGTCACTCGCACACAGCTTGCAACGATCAGCTTCGACCAAACCCTCGACATCACAGCTGCTGCTGTTGCTTTTAATTTCATGAATAACTTCCTACTATTACGGGGGACCATAGTAAATAGGACCAAATATTGTTACAGTAAAAATAGGCAAATTTACAGGTTTTTTATGTGTACCATTAGGTCCTACTAACTACGGACCCCCGTAATACGAATACGTAAGGTTGAGATTTTACTATTATTATAGTCTTGGTGTTGCCGTTACTGCTGCTGTATCGCATAACCCTTGAACGTTCTTGCAATAGGCCATAGTATGCAGGTAGGTAGAGTTTGATGTAGCACCTGCCGATACACACGATTTCTGCTTAATCCAGACGTCGTAAATTCTGTTGGTCCAAACAGGAGAGGGCGACGAAAAAGAAAAATTACGTGAGGACGCGCAAGGCGCCATTACAAAAACGCGTGAAGGCATATCACTCTGCGCCGCAAAACGGTAAACGTTTTCGTGCAATATTAGTATAAAGGTGGTTCTTACACCTCGGGACAGAGTAGTACCGGGTGTACGACACCCCAACCAAACCGATTCGGCTATGTCTTGAGGGGTTTTTCTTTCTCTCTGCACGTTGCCGTACGGCAAGCAAACATGACGCTCAAGATCAATGCCGCACCTTGTTCGCTGGGGGTACGACAGCAGTTCAGCTCAACGTTTAAATTTCTGAACGGCTGAGCTTCTAAAATGAGCAGCAACACCGGTTAGTATAACAATTTTACTTCTGTATGTAGAATATTCGTTTTTAGGACTAACGCATGGAAATATTGGTCGGGCTATGCGAACGAAACTATTCGAGGTCGTGGTTTCGAGTGAGACAGCTCGGAAAATAAGCCACGGCCACTGAAGAGCATAGTTTGCTCGCAGCGTAATCCTCATAACAGCAGCATGTATTGAGCCAATTTTCTTAAGCGTCCCCCACAGAGTGAGCCTTATGTTCTTATTATTACGGGGGGCCATAGTAAATAGGACCAAATATTGTTAGTAAAAATAGGTAAATATATAGGTTTTTATGTTTACCGTAGGTCCTATTAACTATGGACCCCCGTAATAGGTTCTATTGCCATCGGACGGCGAACGAACACAATGTTTTAACATTTTCTTTCTCTTTCCTGGGCGGGAGAGGCAAAGAAACGAACATTCACAACAGATGCATCAGATGCTGTTACGGGGGACCATAGTAAATAGGACCAAATATTGTTAGTAAAAATAGGTAAATATATATATTTTTTATGTATACCATAGGTCCTATTAACTATGCCCCCCCCGTAATAGTACGGGGGGGCATAGTAAATAGGACCAAATATTGTTAGTAAAATCAGGAAGACATATAGATTTTGCGTGTACCGTAGGTCCTATTTACTATGGCCCCCCGTAATAATAGTTTTCAAGGCTCCCAACTTGGGGAAAGCTTTACTTATCACCCCAAACGATGGCTTTGAGAAAAAAAGTGTTTATTACGGGGGTACATAGTTAATAGGACCTATGGTATACATAAAAACCTAAATATTTACTTATTTTTACTAACAATATTTGGTCCTATTTACTATGCCCCCCCGTAATAGTACGCGATGCCCATTTAGGGGAGTTTTTGGGGGGGGGGGGAATTGTTAGAATTTGCGTGGTTTGTCCCCCAGACGGAACCGCAGTTTTCCCTGAAAGGCTTAGCTTAACACGATGAGCCTATACGAGGTCTATTACATCGAGCAATACCGTAAAAAAAAAACTATCGATAAGGCACGCCTGATCGGGTACGAGCTCTCCTGAGTCGAGAAGCCCGATCAGTCACCACTACTTTCGGCATAAAAGTGCCGCCTTTGGCTTGACCATGCCAGTGCCAGTGCCAATCGTCACGCAAGTTCATATACCCCTCCCCCCCCCCCCCCCCCCCCCCCCCCCCCCCCCCCCCCCCCCCCCCGCCCCCCCCCCCCCCCCCTCCGCGCGCGCGCCATAATACCAAGTTGTTATCTAGCGCCCACCGCAGCCTCCAGTATTAGGGATACCTCCTCTCCTTTTTCTAGTTTGGTGGTCCGGCAAACTTTGTGTACCGTTTTTTTGTTTTGTTTTTGTTTCTATAGCGGGGAAAAACGAGCGTCAACGATCACCCTTTACCTTTGCCCGCCCCCTCTCCCGCCGCCCCCACCACCACCATAACCCCCCCCGCCCCTCCCCGCCACATAAAGTAAGTATTCTCTTCTTGCACCTAACACAGTGTGGTGTGTGGCGATGAAGTCAGACTCTCCATCCATCACTCCCTTTTTGAGTGAATAAAAGTAGTGTGTTTTTTGTCAACTTGAAAAAAAAAATCTTTTTAATGGTCGAGATGAGAGGAAAAACTCTTAATACAGAATTCTCTTTCTTGCTTGCGCCTGTGGCCATGAAATCTGGTGAATTGACTCTGACTCTCCACCCATCACCCCCATACTATCTTGTCTACATTGTGCATTCGGTCAACTTTTTAGCTTCTTCTGAATTGTCAAGGTGAGAGAGAGGAATGTAACCACAGGATCATCTTCTTGCTTGCGCCTAGCACTCATTCATGTTGTATGGCGAACGACTCAGACTCTCCAGCCGTCTCCCTCTTACTATGTTGAGCACTCTGTGTATCATGTCAACTTTTCAGCTTCTTCCGGAATGATCAAGATGACGAAAAGCTATCGATAATCAGGGTTTGTTTGTTCTTGTTTTATTTGGTCCCGTCGCGAGATAGTACATCAATCATGGTTATCTTCTTGCGCCTCACGTTGTTGCGTGTGGCGAGCAAATCAGGCCCTATCCCCACCTCTCGCATATGATTGCGTGTGCTGTCTTCAGATTAAATCGTCCTTTCTACCCAGCTTCATCCGCACACTCAGTGTTCGTCCTGATTCCTTATCCTAGAGAGATACCGATTTTGTGGTCACAGGCGGCGAGACAGAGAAGGGCCAAACATTGTGTGTTTATTTTTTTTTGTATCATGACAACTTGTTGTGAATCCTTTTCTTCCTAAAGGTGAAAGCGATGACAAGCCACACAATCATCAATGTTGGTAACATTGTTGTGTGTGCTCCCGCCGCCAGACACGTAGCGCAATAATACCATCTTCTTGCGCCTAACGCTGCTGTATGAACGGTGCGGGTCCTTCACATTAAACCGTTCTTTCTACCCGTCGACCTTCAACCCTAGCACCCAGTGTCCGTGCCGATTCTTCCTCCTAGAGAGATGAATAGCGAGTGGCCACAAAGCGACGACACGATAGACACTACTGCCGTACAGTGGAATGCAGAAAGGAGAGTGTAGACAACGCAATGTCATGCCATCATACTGGATACGACAAGCACACACTATGCGCTCGCCATCAACCCTGACGCATCCAACAACTTTGGCTTTTCCCGCCTCGTTATTCTATTCCTGGCACGCCGAACCGCTATTTAGTTTGAACCGCTCTGTCTTTCAGCCCGTTAAGCTGTGACGGGGGTCTATAGTTAATAGGACCTATGGTATACATAAAAAAAAACTTATATTTGCCTATTTTTACGAACAATATTTGGTCCTATTTACTATGGCCCCCCGTAATATAAGGGGTTACGTTTTTTGCGACAAGCGCCTCTAATTCTAAGTATTACGGGGGTCCATAGTTAATAGGACCTATGGTATGCATAAAAACCTATATATTTTGCCTACTTTTACTAACAAAATTTGGTCCCATTAACTATGGACCCCCGTAATAGTTTTATCCCGAAACGGGACTGCGATCCTGAAGGACCGCTTTGATCGCACGTTAATATAAAACGATCCATACATATGTCAATTTTATTGAGCGACAGCTTTTGCATCTTCTAAAAAGTAGTAAAACACGAGGACAAACTAATATACAGTGATCAATCGAAGGCACTATTCTTGCAATGATCTCAGTGCGTACAGGCCATCGGACAATGGCATGCGATCGAGCGTGTGTCAACAATCTCAAAAAAACGATTGACGAAGAAACAACAATAAACAAGCGAGGACCATTGTATTTGAAGAAAAAGGGCGTGAAAATAAAAAAAACGCACGAGCAAGCCGAACTGGCGAACAAAAGCAGGCCTCCAATTAAACCAACAAGCCCCCCCGCCTGAATCTCACCATCCGTAGAAAAACAGCGGCTGAGCTCCCCCCCCCCTCCTCTAAGTCATACGACTACGGCCATGCATGGCAGTGAGTAACCCCCCCCCCCCCCCCCCCCCCTCCTCCTCTAAGCACTCTTCCCACGAAGCATCGACCAAACCCCCGCTGTCAATAAACAAATGGCTGATTTATACCTGCTCGTACGCGCATAATCCTGCGCGCAGAAGGAAGTCATTCCCTTCCGTCGGATTTTCGAAGGTCCATAGTTAATAGGACCTATGGTATACATAAAAAACTATATATTTGCCTATTTTCACTAACAACATTTGGTCCTATTTACTATGGCCCCCCGTAATAGTAGGGTAGCTCATTTGTTGGTCGCCTCCACATGCCTCTATCTTGTCTGTCTCATGCCGCAGCAGGTGCGGGCTTCCTTTGTCCCAGCGCGAAGTGAGGCAATGCTGTCTGTGCTCCCATCGCCATGCGCAGAAACAACGAACATGCCGATAAGGGTTTCCGGAATCCCTCGAGGTATTACGGGGGACCATAGTGAACAGGACCAAATATTTTTAGTAAAATTACCTAAATATAAAGGTTTTTATGTATGCCATAGGTCCTGTTAACTATGGACCCCCGTAATAGTAGCGCAGTCGAAAGCGTGATGGAGACTTAGGGGTTACAAAAGCCATCAACCCAGCAGCAGCAGCAGCAGCAGCAGCAGCAGCATCAGCAGCAGCAGCAGAAGCCTCGATGAATTGGGGAATTAGGGCTTCCAAAAGCCTGCAAGCGAACCACACAATCTCAATCAGCGTGGTGGGGGAACCCCTACTGTTCAGAGGGCCACAACATTATAACCATGGGATCTATCCGCCACCACCACCACCACCGCCACCACCATCATCACCACCGCCGCCGTTGTCGGACAATGTTTGGTATGAATTTTTCCGCTACAACTCCTTGACTGACCCCCCCTACACTAAAACCAGTACATTAATATGCTAGGAGACCGCGGTTTGACTGCTGGACAGACCGCTCCCCAAACTAAAACTATTTACAGTATAATAAGGCCCAAACATGCCTTGACGTGCTCCCAAAAGACCGGCCGTATATATACGCTGCATTCAGTGGTCAGCGGGGCATATCATACCACGGACATATCAGATCATCTACAGACAGATCACGTACATATCATTCCAACTTCACGATCTATATATTTCACGGCAGATATATCCTCTATTATTCCCGATCTTGTGTGATCTATGGGTCATATTCTGCACGAGCTATCAATGGCACGCGCTTCCTTGGTAATATACCAGGTAAACCCGTACCAATAATATCAATAGTGTACAGATCCTCCACTACCTCTCGCTGCGGCAGGTCGGTGGAGAATTATGTCTATATGATCTGTAAGTAGACAGATAGATCATGATCTGACCCAGATGTGGAGACTTCTGACCACTATTAATAGATTCTACCCGTCACCGCGGCCGCCACCATCGTTTTGGATTTTTTTTGCTTGTTTTGACTCTTCCCACTATGACCCCGCCGCCCGCCGAACCAGGAGGATATTAATATGCCGGGAGATGTCGGTTTGACCCCTTGACTGACCGCCCCTTACACTAGAACTAGTACACTGAGATGCTAGGAGACCGCGGTTTGATCCTTTGACTGACCACCCCCAATGCTAAAACCCGTGTATTAAGGCCCAAAGAGGCATTCTTGACGCGTCCAAAATCACCGGTCTCTTCTATTAAGAATTATATATAACGATAGAAACAAGTACAGCAGTACCACAGGTAGATGTATATTTGTCGCCGACCGACTGAACATTCAACTTCCGAGTGCATGACAACATGACGGCATGATGCCCCGAGGAAAATAAGAAGTGAAGAGTCGATCATTTTGAACATCCGACTGCATGATGGTACTGATATGACGATGATTCGAAGGAACATCAACGGGAAACCACCCCGTTAATATTCCGAATAGATCAGTCAGCAATTAGGGCTGGAGGAATATGAACAGCCAATCAGATGTTCAATAGCAGTCTCCTTGTTCTGTCTGGACGACCCTTGAACACAAACAAGGCGGGCTTGCTATCCAAATTCCTTGCATAACCCCCCTACCCTGCTCTTCCGCTTGACACCCTGATCCCTGCGAACCGACCCCGGGAAAGGATCCCGTTTCTGACCCAATGTTTTATGCCCGAGTGAGCTCCTAAAGTGAGCAGCTTGCTGTTATTACGGGGGACCGTAGTAAATAGGACCAAATACTCTTTGTCAAAATAGTGAAATATATAGGTTTTCGTATGTACCGTAGGTCCTATTTACTACGGTCCTCCGTATTTGTATACCGGTGAGTGCATGCTTTCAGCGCTGCAGTAGATTATTCTGTTTAGTAGGACATTTAATAGCGTATAGAAACCTTACCTAGTCGGGTTTCGCGAACACACGCTCTTCGATTTCAGTTATGTTTCGGCTGACATATTGAGCTCCTCATGCGGGGAGCTGAGACTATAACTAGCCACCACCCCTGGAAGGCGTTGCCCTCAATAACTATACATAATATATCGGTAGGGCCCACTTGGCAGCCTGGAACCACGCCAATCTGGTGACCTGACCCACCGAAAGTTTTAAGGTTCCCACCAGAAAACGACCACAGCGAAAAACAAAAAACAACAAACACTAAGCGAGGAGACTTTTCAGGAAAAGAACTTGGCACATTTGTTGATTCAAACGAGTGATACCTGATAGAAGAGAGACCCCTACTACTACTACTACTACTACTACTACTACTACTACTACTACTACAACTCCTGCGGTATAAGAAGATGTTCGATTACGTAACGTCGGACTGGAAGTTGTGCGATACGTTGTCGTCGCAGGGCGAACAAAAAAACTGAAAGCAGCAATATCATGCTAGCGTGCCCATTATTGTATTTGCAGACCCGGCGTGCAATCAGCGTTCCCCGTCTTTGTGACCCCATCACGATTTTTCCTCTTACTATCTGGCGATGCTTACAGTACTGTTCCAAGCATATCATGCCATCCACGTATTAAAGGAAGGAAGGACCCAGACTCCAATAACTCCAGACATCAGTGTCATTCTTCCCGCCACCGCCGCCGCCACCACCCCCACCACCTACCGCCGCCGCCCCTTGAGTTTTTTTTTTCTGGCTCTTTCCACTACAAACCCGCCGCCGCTGCCGAGCAAAGGCGCTAGTCGTGGGAGACCACGGCTTTGATTGACCCCTTGACTGCCCGCTAGCCGTACTAAAACTAGCATATTCAGATGCTAGGAGACGGTGGTTTGATTCCTTGACTGATTGGCCCCAACACGAAAACTAGTATGGTATGTTGAGACGAAAGGAGACCGCGGTTCGACCCCTTGACTGCCCGCTCCCTGTACTAAAACTAGTATGTTCAGATGCTAGGAGACCGCGACTTTGACTCCTTGACTGACCGCCTCACTAAAACACCACATTAATATGCTAGGAAACCGCAGTTTGACCCCTTGACTGACCGGCCCCTACACTAAAACTAGCATCCTAATATTTTAGGAGACCGCGATTTGACCCCTTGACCGATCGCCCCCTACACTAAAACTAGTATATTAAGGCTAAAATAAGCGGCCTTGACTCGCACCAAAAGACTAGTCTCTTTGACCTTCAGCCTGGAAATGTAAGGATAATTTGAGAATTACCATTCATACCCAAATTATCGTTACATTTCCTGACAGACTTGTACATCGTTTAGCCCCAACCACTTTGGGTGGAATACAAGGAGCGTTTGTACATTAATTTCAATACGAAGATGTACTTCTATTGAGAGACACACCGAGTAGGACTTCCTACCCTGCAACACACCCCGCGGAAAACGGTCGAGATTATGACACCAAGCTTTGCAACGATGGGTGTTGACTCGAGGAATCTTTCCATCTCATTATTACAGCTGAAAATGTGTTTGGCATTTAGGTTCCAAACATAATACACAGCAGTACTGACACTACAGCCGCAACCGGGATTATTACGGGGGGCCACAGTAAATAGGACCTAATAATGTTAGTGAAAATAGGGAATTATATAGGTTTTTTGTGTGCACCGTAGGTCCTATTTACTATGGTCCCCCGTATTGGTACACCGCAGGCGCTATAATAAGCGGGCAACCGGCACTGTTCAACCGGCACCGTGAGGCATTATTTACGGGGGACCATAGTTAATAGGACCAAATCTTGTTAGTGAAAACGTGGAAATATATAGATTTTTGTGTGTACCGTAGGTCCTATTTACCTTGGCCCCCCGTAATATTAATAGTACGCCCACCTCTTCCGGCGAGCGACGTTCGACTTTTTTCAACTTCCGAATGCATGGTGGACACACTACCGCATGCATGGTGACTCGAGGAAGATGAAAAAAAAGCGAAAAGTCAATCAATTTAGTTTTATGCTTCCGAACGCATGATGCTGATGACTCCAGCCCAGGAAAGACGGACATTAATTCTGTCGAAATATTATTATCTTCCGATCGCACGACTCGAGGAAGATGATCAGTCATCGGATGCCCTTATTGTTCTGAGCCTTTGAACCGCTCTTTGCATTTTACCCGCCACCGTCACCGCCGCCACCACCACCACCACCACCACTACCACCACCACTACCCTAGCGCCGTCGGATAGGATTTGGCTTGACTCTTCCCACCACTACTATTAATACTACCACCCCCCGCCGCTACGGCTGCCGAACATTTTGACGCGAATCGATGAGCACTTACGCCTTGCTTCTCGCCGTAATAACGTAAAAATGAAGGCATGGACCGTGGCAGGTAGTGTGGTAAGGGGGGGCGTAGTGAATAGGGCCAAATATTGTTAGTAAAAATAGGAAAATATATTGTTTTTTTGTGTGTACCGTAGGTCCTATTTTGTATGGTCCCCCGCAAACAGTACGTGGAATCCATCTACTATCACAGTATTTAGACCCGTGATAAACTTATGGCCCCGAGTTTACTTCTTATTTCATTGGAGTTCTGCATTGGTCCTATTACCGAGGGCCATAGTAAATGGGACCAAATATTGTTAGTAAAAATGGGGAAATATATTGTTTTTTGTGCGTACCGTAGGTCCTATTTACTATGTATGGTCCCCCGTATTAGTGGTGAGGGGGGAGATGCACCCGCTACGGCACGTGGCCCCCGGAACCGAGATACCAAAAAGCGAGGGGGGCTGGAGAAGTGGGATAGATTGGATGAAAAAAGCACGCACGTACGCAATAAAATGCTGCATGCTGCGGTAATACGTATTATAGGAGACCGTAATATTTACACGCTATGAGACCGCGGTTTGTCCTCTTGACTGACCGCCCCCTTCATTTAAAACTGGCATAATAAAATGACACGAGATCGCGGTTTGACCTCTTGACTGACCGCCCCCTGCATTAAAACTACTTGTTGTAGTATATAAATATGCTAGGAGACCGCAGTTTAACCCCTTGACTGACCCCCCCCCTACACAAACACTATTAATAGCATGTTCTGGCCAAAAGAGGCCTTGACGTGCACCAAAAGACCGGTTTCCTCATTCTTGATGCTTGTACTTACAAACGTCTCTTAACTCCTTTATTCATAGTAGTGCCGTCCCGTTTTGGGGACAAACCACTCTAATTCTAAGTAGTCTGTCCCCGAAACGAGACCTCATCCTAAAATTTAAGGTCTCTCTTAAGGTCTTAGCTCGTTGGGCTACTTGTGAAAGGTTAACCAAATTCCTGCCCCATCTAAGTAATAACAGCAAGGTTCTTGCTCCTCGTGTGGGGCAATGCGCATCTTCTACAGTAGTATTAATAGTAGTAGTCTGAAGTTCTTCACAATATCGAGGGAATACCCTGACACATCGTCGGCAGCGAGCAACAACAACAACGTTTCGACATTTTTTTTTAATTGACCGGCTGTACGAGGAAGATGAAAAGGGCTAAAAACCACAGGAAAAAAAAAAAAGTTACCTTCCGAATCCATGCGTGTACGTATGCGTGGCTCGAGGAAGATGCAATCAATTTTGTCGTCCGAATCCGAATGTGTCGTGATGATAACTCGACGGTCGAGGGAGACGAAAAATAATAAACCACAACTATTATTATGGTACTAGCGTTTAGTAGCGATACAGCCACGGCTGAACCCGTGGCGCTACTCGAAGGGCTGCCTTTTGCGTTGCCCATAGTGGTGTATGGAAGTACCTGGCGTGGTAGTACTCCGACAGCAGTGTGCTGTGATGTACCGCTCTGGACGGAAAAATAGGGACCACCGTGCGGGGCGGTATCGACCCAGGCAATGCTAGTGTTTTTTTTCCCTGGGTTGTTGGAGTTGTACATGTGTGGCAGGATTTCTGATCCGGAGATGGGGCTATCTATCATCCCCGGGTACGGCGGGGCATCGACCACGAGCCCCAGCCAAACCTGAAATCAGCCAGTCGGTGGGGCTGAGGTTTCAACTACTTGCGGGGCGGTATCGACCCGGGGGATGTACATTTTCGTCCCCGGGCTGTTGGAATTGTAGATGCATGGAAATATTTCTGGTCCAGAGATGAGACCTTAGACTCCCCGGGTGCGACGGGACCTCGCAGCTGTCTCGAGGGGAAACTCTCGTCGCGCGCTGTGGCTCCATGATGGTTCCCACTCGAAGAATAAATCAGCCAATGGGGTTGGGATTTCCACACCTTGCGGGGCGGTATTGACCCAGGGGATATCCGTTTTCGTCCCCGGGTTATTGGGGTTGTATATATGTATTTCGTATTGAAAGATTTCCGGTCCGGGTATGGGATGTTATCATCCACGGGCGCGGCGGAATCTCGCCGTTGCCCCGTCAGGAACACCCACCGCGCGCTGGCTCCATGAGCCCCAGCCGATCAGAAATCAGCCAGTGGGTTTCGGTTTCCACACCTTGCGGGACGGTATCGACCCCGGGGGTGTTCGTTTTCGTCCCCGAGTCGTTTGGGTTCTTGGTGTACGTTGATAAGGGGACGGGAACTTATCGTCCCCGGGTGCGGCGAGGTCATGGCGTAGTCCCAAAGGGAAAATATCGCCGCGCGCTGGGTCCATGAGCCTTGCCAAATCAGGAATCAGCCCATGGGGGTGGGGTTTCCATACCTCGCGGGGCGGTATCGACCCGAGGGATGTTCGTTTTCGCCTCCGAGTTCTTGGAGCAGCAGAAGATGTACATATGTATTTCTGATCCGGGGATGGGATCATATTATGCCCAGGTGCGGCGGGACCTCGACGTTTTCCCGAGGGTTAATGCTGGTTCCATGATATCCAGCCAACAATAAATCAGCCAGTGGGGTTGGGGTTTCCACACATTGCGGGGCGGTATCGATCCGGGGGATGTCTTTCTTCGTCTCCAATTTGTTGAAGTTGTAGATGTATGAAAGGATCTCTGATCTGGGGATGTTAAGTTATCTGTTATGGAAATGTTAGCACATGACCATGTATGAGTCAATGTTCAAGTAGCACCGCTCTTGTGTCGTAGATCATAGTCTATGTACCGTTTCGGCTTGTAACGTATATTATGCGGAGGAATAGCAGCCGTATCGTCCCTGCTCGTAGGACTGAGGAATAGCAACCGTATCGTATCTTCTCGTAGGATCGAGTATCTCACTCTCTTTGGACGCTCTCTGATGTGACCTTTATCCGGATCGTGATGGTATCCTAGCTACCTGTTCATCTCTGGAAGCTGCCGTCTCGTCTGGACTCTTGATTCTCTGTGGAGTACATCTGTGTGTGTTGGCCATCTAAGCGCCAGTGTTTACGTGTGATCACGTCTTCTTCTCTCTACAGCACGGGAGTATCTTACTCCCCGGGCCATCGCTAGCCCGGTGTCATATCTCGGGTAACACCGAGGACACAGCCTCTGTCTACATTGCCAGGGTACAACGCAATTATCCATAATATTATCATCCCCGAGTGCGCCGGGATCTCGACGTTGTCGCGAGGGACGCCCCTCGCCGCGCGCTGGCTCCATGATCTCTCCACCCAATGAGCAATCGGCCGATGGGCGTGGGGTTTCCACACTTTGCAGGGCGATGCCGACCCGGGGGAAGTTCGTTGCTGTCCCTAGTTTGTTGGAGTTGTATATATATAGGATATTCCTGATCCGGGGTTAGTACTTTGTCGTCCCCGTGTGCGCCGGCACCTCGTCGTTGTCCCGCGGGGGGCAACTTTCGCCGCAAGCTGGCTCCATGAGCCCTGCCAAATCAGCATTCAGCCGATAAGGGTAAGGTTTCCTCACCTTTCGGGGCGATATCGACTTGGGGAATGTTCGTTTTCGCCCCTGGGTTGTTGGAGTCGTAGGTATATGGAATATTATAATCGGGGGATGGGATCTTTTCGTCCCCGGGTGCGGCGAGACCTCGTCGATGTCTCGGGGGGCAATTTTCGCCGCGCAGTGGCTCCATGAGTTCCAGCCAACCATAAGTCAGCCAGTAGGGTTGGGGTTTCCACACCTTGCGGGGCGGTACTAACCCGAGGGGATGCCGGTTTTCGTCTCCGGGTTGTTGTAGTTGTAGGTGTATGAAAGGATCTCTGATGCGGAAATGTTAACTTATTATCCCCGGGTGCCGCTGGTTCCATGAGCCTCAGCTCGGGCAATAAGTGATTAGCCGATGATGGAGGTGGGGTTTCCACACCGTGCGGGGCGGTGTCGACCCGGGGGGTCGCCACTTTTGTCCCCGATTGGTCGGAGTTGGAAAAATCTACGGATATTTCTGATCTGGGGATGGGATCCTATTCTCCCCGGGTGTGGCGGAATCTCGAAGGATCTATTCAGCACCAATATTCTAGAAAGAGCCAGCGGCTTCTGGTATGGGTTTGGTCAACCAATTAGCTGTCAGAACTGTAGTTCAAAATATCAAACTCAGCAGCTAGGCTGGCTAGATGGCTGTCGCGAGATTGTGCCATGGGCACGGCTCGGCGCGGCATAGGACCCGGTGTTCTGCTGGTTGTGGCACCCAGTCTCCCTACCCATGGGGCAAGGCGGAGCTGAAGCGCTACTCTGGATCGCGCTACCCAGACAGACAGAATAGCCACATTCACCAAGATGGACAATACATAGATACTTTGAATGCGTCGCGACTCGACGGAGCCGAAAATATTACAGAGATAATCCGGTCAAAGCTATTTTCAGGTTGAACACTATTAATAGTAACTGTTTCACACCGCGGACATAGTATGCTCTACAAGATCATTTTTAATCCTCTTACCTTCGGCTGTGAGAGGTTGTGCACGATCTGCATAGACAGTACGCATCCCCCCAAGATACATGCGCTAGATTATGCAGAATATACGGCTGTTCCCCCGGCAACATGAGCTACATCATAAATATCATACAGATCAGGAATATAGATAGATCTGCCTTGAAACATCTAGATCATGAAACGAGAATCGATTTTCTGTCTGAGGTGTGCTGATCTATTCGAGTGCAGTATATTCGAGTAGAGCTTACCTCTTATTATTCAAGAGAATGGTTGACGCACACTGACGCACACGGACACGCAGACTTCAGTGTACGAGAACAAGAGGACTACTATTAAGATTAAGACCCGCAGTACGCAACCATTATAATATTGGTTGATTGTGTTGGGGTAAGCGTACCAGTAGTGTCAAAGGTTAAAGAGGAGTGCGTTCCAAGAGAGCTCAGTTTGAGAGAAAACCAACTGAAGGGAGGTGAAAAAATACCTTGGCATGGGAATACTAAAAGCTGGATAATACCCGTTACGATTCAAGAGATATCCTGGTTCAAGAGAGATCTGCGGCATGCTTGCTGTGATGAATGCTGTAGTAAGGATATACCCTATGGATAGCCTATCGATATACAAGTATATACGCCCAGGGTAAAAAGGAGGTGCAACGAGAAAACGGTCTATCTACCAGGTATGACGGTTGCGTAGTTGAACCGGAACCTTTTGGAGTAATGCGGCGACGTTAGTTTGTTCGGGAACAACGCGGGCTTCTACTGTAGACTGTTGCCCGAGAGAAAAACCGAGCGGGTTTAGATGCTGTGACATATAGCAGACAGCCCCCATGTTGTCACTCACTACTGACCATAACAGTACCCGCCTAGACTCGAGCAAGTCTGTTATCCTAAGCCAGTTTTTGACCCCTTAAATATACCTGGTATATTTTTCTTCTTCTATCTAGTGCATCAGCGCCAGCCTGCGTGTCCATCAGCTCCAGCGCTAGCTTCTGCCACCACGCCGTTTCGGGGACACGCACAGCGATCCCTGATAGGTTATGAGCTTCGGTGAACAAGCGCGTCGTGTTTATCAAGGAAGGGTTCATCGGACGTCTACCGAGGAATACACAAAACAAGTTGGGCCTGCACAACAGCATCGAGCAAGAACACGTTAGGAGAAGAGAACGTGGGTGAGTCAAAGATCGCGACTTGGTTTGGACTGATAATCTACAACAAAAGATAAACTGCACGGCGTACGAGTACGGCACGTCGCTTTCCGAACAGCATGATTAAAGACTCGCGTCGATCCATTTCACTGTTTTGGAGAGAGAATGCCTGTACCTTTGCATTTTACCGAACAGGTCGAGTTGTCACACTTGACGTGTTAAAATAGCGTTACGTTCACGAGGTTTTGCAGAAGCTACCACGACTACCTGACCGTGCTAGTAGTGCATTGCTGGCCGACGACAGTAGCCCGTACCAACCATGGCTAAGCCCGCGAGTAAACGGCAAGAGGAGTATGTAAGCGCAGCGTCAAGTGCGGGCGTTTGGACCAAGCTACGTCGACTTCATTTCAGTTTCGGCTATGCCTGCTAGTACTGAAAAAGGGTTCCGTAGCGCAGCGATATGATAAGTCGACGCCGTGCCAGTTACAGCTAAGCTCGCTAGTAAGCGGCAAGAGGGTTTTAAAGCGCAGCAACAACTTCGGGCGTTGAGACAAAGGAAGCCTGCACCTTCTGCGACCCGAGAAAGCACGGACCGGTTGCGGTAGAAGAACATAGTCACGGAAGAGCCCAACGAACTATAGTAGAAACGCCAGCAAGGGGTCTTCCCCTATATGACGGAACGGACCCCTCTGGATTTCCCAGCTGAAACGCGAAACTACGTGTCCACCTCACGTTGGGCGCCCCAGGATTTTTCCAGGTTCTACAGGGCAGAAAGTTCCCGGACCCGCATGATGATGCCGACACCGTCGAGGACAGCGCGGACACCATGGAATATCGAAAACAATTTTTTCTATTCCACCTTCTTCCTCGCTATAAATGATTGGGCCCAGGAGTTTGTCGAGCAGTTCGCGGGGAAGTCGATCGACGACGGCGCCGGCGACTGAAGAGCAGCGTGAGTAGCGCTGGGAACCAAGCATAAGCGGAATTCCAACGCTGGCCGTGTGACCAGCTACGGAGTATTGCATAACTCCAAGCCGCACCTGGGAGAAGACCTCGACATCTGGCTGTGCGTGATGGATGGAGCGCAGAGCCGACTCCATCAACATGGGGAGGTTATCACCGACCAACTCCTCGTGGACAGGGTCCTGAACGTCCTTCCGGCAAGTACGACGTTCGTGCGCAACTATAGTAGCTACAACCAAGCGCTTTTGGGTGAAAGATGTCAAGCGGACACTGCGGAACATCTACGCCGACAACTTGGCTCGCTCTTCGTCGCGCAGTAAATCAGTTGCGGTTCGCGGGGTTGTCAGGCATGCGCAAGGTGACTCCAGCGGGGTACAGGGCTTTAACTGCAGTGAGGACGGCCACTGCAGGGAAGAATGCTCGCAGAAAACGACCGGAAGTTAAGCGCGGGCACAACGGGAGGAAGTCGCACTGGAAGAAGAGCGGCGGCGGTGGAGGCAGCAGCGGTGGAAGAGAGAGTCGCTCAATGGTACTTCCTCCACAACACCACCAGCCACAGCGACCAAGAGTGTCTCAATCAGAATATCAACGGCATCACCGACAGCGCCAACTTCGCCAACGTTTACAGCTCTTATTATTTCGAGTCACGAGCGAACACACCAGTGGAGACTACATCGGAGGTAACGAGGGGCTACATGGGAAGGTACTCGTTCATGGCAAGCACTGCCGCCAAGCCAGTACCCCATTAGAGCACGCGAAAAGGATTTTCAGTGGGTCTGAAACACCCTTAGGCGTTTCGGAGCTTTGGGGGGGGAGGTCAATGGTCTTGACAACCATTGGAGAGGAGTACGAGCGCAGCAGGCGTTTTTGACCAAAGCGAAGGTTCATCTCCCGAACTACGGGAGCGGCTATCCGATTACGTACGGTTTGAATACCCACGCGAGATCACCACGGCCGGGAACCACACGCCGAAGAGGCGTCGTTACAGGAATTGTCAGCGGGTACATCGCCGACAAGACCGGGATTAGGCATCAATTAAGGCTGCCGGTTGTGGCGGTGCCCGACATTGGGCGCCATCTCTTCTCGGTTCCAAGCGCAATGGGGCACGGAACTACAACCACATTTACCCTGGAAGAGTCGCGGATCGAGACCAACGATTTCGACATCCCGCTGCAGCAAGTATGGGGGCGCCGTGACCTCTGCATGTTCAGTATCGAGCTAGGGGGGACTGCGTGTGGAGGCAAACGCGAACCGATGGCACCGCCGCATGGGCCACATCAACTCCAGGATTCTGGAGCTTCTCAAGAAAACGAGCGCTGATGACGTACGCTTCAGTAGGGGGGTATCGCCTTGCGACGCTTGCGCCATCGGGAAGAGCATCCAGCAACCTCACCCGAAGACGTCCAACCACGGGATCACATTGCCTTTTATTTAGTCTACACCGACCTCACGGGACCCATCTCGCCGCCGGCGATACGGGGCTGGCTAATACTTGTACCGACGAGTTCACCAAGTACAAGTGGATCTACATGATCTAAAACAAGTAGGAAGCCGTCGACGCCATCCACATTTATGTACAGTCGGTGGTGGCCCCCCTCGGTGTTCGAACCCAGGGCCTTTGCGCTAATCGCTAGACAGAGCATATCGGGCAAGTCCTCCGGAAATATTGTCGCCAAACTGCGATCACCCTCCACTACGCAGCGGTTAACACACCTCAGCGGATAGGGGTACCGGAGCGCGATGGGAGGACTCTAGCGGGAATCACGATACGCCTACCGTACTGACGGACAGTGGCCTCCAGAAATTCCTTTGGGGAGACTTAATGTTCGACACGGCGTATCTGGCGAACCGGAAACCGCATGCGGCGCTCAACATGGGGACCCCGTACGAGGCTCGTCATGGAAAGGAGGCGACGCTGCAGCACCTCAGGACTATTGGTTGCACGGCGCGCGCGCACTACAGCAACTCTGCCTCTACACCAGCACGGCATTGCCGGATATGGCGCACTACGTGGAAATGCTTGTTTGTTTATAAAAGTTAAACCACTGAGCTACTCGGTCAGCGCTGACTGAGTAGCTAGTGGTTAACCTTTATAAACGAGCAAAATAAGTTCCTTTGGGCTCGATACGGCCTCCCGCCGATAACATCCTCCGGGGTTGATCAAGCCCCTCACCAACGCTTGGTTCCCCTAATCAGCGCCCGGTTTATCCTTCATATTGTCCCCCTCTCTAGCCGTGCGTTCTTCTATTCAGGTAATTCACTCCACTTTCGACTCTGTGATCGAGTGTTATTCTATCGTGGTTCTCTCCACTTGATTTCCCTTTTTGTACCCACGGCAGAAAAAAAAAGGAAATACGAAGTCTGGCGGGACTCGAACCTCGGAATTCTTTATAAAGGTTAAACCACTGAGCTACTCGGCCAGCGCTGACTTAGTAACAACAATGGTGACCTACGTGGAGTATGCGTACGCCAGAGTCAGCCTTGACTTAGCTCAGTGGTTTATCCTTTATAAATGAGCAATAACGACCTACGTGGAGTATGCGTACGCCACTGCCGACGTGCAGCTACAGCGTTCGGGGAGGGAGGGGGGGGGGGGGGGGGGGGGGGGGGGGGGGGGGGTACTTGGTAGGAGAGATGTGCTCGATCTCGTGCCTGGCCGTAGTCGTATGACCATATACCCTCGCATCCCTACAATGCCGGGACGGAGCATGTCGGGTTTTCACCGACCAGGCAGACATTGCTTGCACCAAGCGCGAAGCGCCGTGAGGTGTCCGGCGAGTCGCATAAGGGTGAGCTGCATCCTACTAAGAACCGCTTGTGAAGCGGACTTGCATACGGATTTCAACTTCAATAAGTTAGTTTAATTTCCGGTGTAGCCACTTCCAGAGACAGCATGGGCCACTTCCAGAGACAGCAATGGGAGTACTACGTAACTGCCTCTTGGGTGCCTTACCTTGAACACTACGTGATACGATCAATTCCCTTGGGCAGAGCAAAGGTTTTTTACCTCGCACAAATGATCTAACTCCGCGACCAGCTGTGGGCGACCGCCCCAAAAAGAAGTACTCTGGATGTCTAACTCACGTAATGAGCGGCATGTTTTACAGTGTCGTTGCCAACCGACGCCAACTCAACCCATATATAATATATAATATGTATAATGGGGGGAGGTTGGGGGGGGAAACTATTGTTAGTTCCGAAAACGTCCAAGGAAGTAGTGGCGTTTTCTGAAGTCGCTCGTTGGAAGGCGACTTCGGGTAAGGGAATGGAGAGTCTAAGAACCCGCAAGGTCTACGACCCCGTCCCCATCACGTCCATACTGCCCGGGTAGAAAACGATCGGCTCGCGCTGGGTCTACAAGATCAAGGTGGCCAAGTCATTTAAGGGGTGTGCGTGGTCGTGCAGGCATGGGGGCAAGTGAGAGGGCGCAACTGCGGAAGGGTGTTCGCTTCGGTTTGTAGGATTCAGAGCACCCGCATGGTGCTCGGTACGGCGGCGGAGAAATGGTGGACAGTATAGCAGCTCGACGTCCAGACAGCGTTTCTCTACGCGGATGTCGAGGAAGAGGTATGCGTGAAGGTAGCGGCGGGGTACGAGGCTAAGGATGAGGCGACTGGAGCTCGGCTGGTCATGAAGCTTTTCAAATCACTTTTCGGCTTGACGCAAAGCTTCACGAACTGGAACCATTGACACCTTCCTCACGGGAATCGGGTTCAAAGCCCTTAAAAGCGACCCTTGTGTCTACCTATTCAACGGGACGACCACGGTAAAGTAGGGACTCGCTACAGATGACGGTTCGACGGGCACACTCACTCCTTCTATGGATGACGTGTTGCTGGTGGGCGACTCAAGGTTACGCTGGAGATGCTCATAAGAGAAAGCTAATTATCCGTTTCAAGATGCCAGACATGGGCGGCGCGACGCGGGTGCTGGGGATGTATGTCACCCGTGACATCCAAGCAGGATCACTCGCCATCTCCAAGGAGGACTGTACTAGGAGACTGCTGGTGAAGTACGGCATGCAAGACTGCAGGCCGTTGGGGACACTGGGGTACAGCGAGGAGCTATCCCTGATACAACCGGAAGAGAGCCCGTTGGACGAGGAGTCGAAGCGACAATTTCAAGCCAATGTCGGCAGCGCCATGTACCTGGGCTAAGTGAGACGCTACGACATCTCGTACGCGGTAAACTAAGTACTGGTGATCGTTAGCCATGATCGGCACTCTAGGCAAACTTCTATCGCTTCCAACAAGTACTGGTGATCGTGAGCCATGATCGGCACTGTGGTCAAGTTTCTATCGTTTCCAACAAGTGCTGGTGATCGTTTGTCGTGATCAGCGCTGTCTTCAAGTTTATATCGTGTCAAGCAAATGTTGGTGATCATTAGCAATGATCGCTACTGTAGTCAAGTTTCTATCGATTACATCAAGTGCTGGTTAACGTTAGGCATGACCAGAAATTGCTTTTATTCTTCCGTTGAGGAGGAGCGTTAAGTGTAGGCTAGATATAGCCTATACACACTTACTCAACTTTCAGTGCCAGCAGCCGCTGCTAGCGATAGTACCAGAAGTGAGCGGCAGAGCTGCTGTGTTAAGGACACAGCCTATATATGGATAGCGTATCGCTACACAAGCACATCCTGAGTATGGAAGGCGGCGCAATCAGAAAGCAGTATATGGTGGTTTCGTAGTTGGCCCGGCGATATTCATGTGGTCGGGAACAGCGCGTGCTTGTAGCTTGATGCACGAGACAACAGCCCAGTAGGTCTACATGCTGCGGTACAGGACAACAACTCAATTGCTAGGCGTTGTGGCATACAGTAGGAGGTAGCCCCCACGCTGTTGATCACAGCACCCACAGAGGTTCCAGCAAGTCTGCTGCTATTCTTTGGCCCCCATCGTTTGATGCACATCTGTCTTTTTTCTTTTACCGAGTGCACCAGCACCAGCCTGAGTGTACACCAGCTCCAGCGCTAGTCTCTACTACCGCGCCATTTCGGGGACACGCACAGCAATCCCTGATAGATGATGACGATGATAATCGTGACGATGATCGAGATCATGCTGACGATAAAGATGACAGTGATGATGATGATGATGATGATGATGATGATGATGACGATGATGATGATGATGATGATGATGATGATGATGATGATGATGATGATGATGATAACGATGATGATGATGATGGTGATGACGATCATGTTACCACATTATGTATCTCATTTTCGTAAAATCAAGACCGTGGTCACAAAGCATGAAAACGAAAAAAAACGCGTTCCAGTTGGGGAAATAAAGCAAGTACCTCGACAAAAAACGTATATCGTACGAGCATCGCAGCAGTAGTATACCAGTCAGTACACAAGGGAACGGTACTTCCAGGGGCTGTGGTATGCACTTGGAAACCATACTACCCGGCAGAAATCTACCCCACGTACACCCGAAAAATGTCAGAAGAGTGACGATTTTCACGCCGAACACCCCCACTCGCAGACACGAGCGACAACGCGCTGCAGCCGGAGCTGCCCGATCCTGAAGCCTGACATGGTAGTTGTAGCCTCGGCTGTCGTTTGTTTGCGGAAAAGAGGCGGACGGGGGCAGCCGCGGTAGTAGACCGATGCTGAAAAAAGACGACGTTCGTCCGCATTGCATGCATGATCAGAAACAGGTCCTATATAGCTCCCAAAATACCTTACTAATAGTAGTAAGTGAAAAAGAAAACGGTAAAACCAACGGATCGCAAGGGTATTATACGAGTATTGTTCCTCAACCAAAAACTGACTTCGAGAAAACAGGAAGCACACTTCGATGAACAAAATCCCACGGCCTAAAAGCGAAATATATTTTGTAAATTTTGAAATACGTCAGCTGTGAGTTCGACTGATTAAATAGTTGATACTCAACTTTGCAAGCTGCATATTACGTCTCGTCTATATTCCATTTTTACCGAATTTCACAAGTATTGCGATAAACCGAACGCGCGTATGCTATATATATATGTAGCGCGTATACTATACATATGTAATTCCTTGTAAAACATGATTCCAACAGTGTCACAGTGTTACTAGCTAGGTGGAGTAGTTGTCCAGTTGAGGAGTGTGTTCGTCACTTAGGAATGGTTTGGTCCAATAGTAATATACCTATCTTAGGACGCCTGGTTGACGTGTGGGCACCAACAAAGCCAGTTTCAACCCCCAAACAGAGCGATACATATACGATGATACATAAAAATGGAAAGCAGTGGAATTAATAAACACATTCCATGTTTGCTATCGCTCTGTGAATGCCAGCCTGTCTTTCTCAGTGCTTGTCTTCTTTGGCTGGTGTGCTGTGGTGTATTGCGAGGAGACGGATTCGACGATGCTGACATTTTCCCTTTCGAGTTCCTCAGGGCTTTTCAGCTGTAAAGCGAACGGACGTCAGTGATGATGTGCAGTCGGTGACTGCGTGCGGTGAATACCTAGAGTGCGTCACGAGCCACATTGATGTTGTCCAATCTGAGTGGTGTTGGCATGTGTCCTCGACGCAAAAGGCGACAAGCGACATGGAGCCGTTCGGTAAAAATAATAGTAAACTTCGTCAGTAAATGGGGTACCTAGAAAATGAAGCCCTTCAGCTAGTGTTTTCCCAAAGGGAAATTGACAGGAGGAGATACTACTGATTGCGTTCGGACTTTTAGTTTACCTCATCGTATATCTAGCAAAAGTGTTCGGTATCCATCAGAACCACGGCGTAAACAACGTGTTTTCCCAAATGGAAATTAACAGGAGGGGATACTACTGATTGCGTTCGGACTTCTAGTTAACCTCATCGTATGTCTAGCAAGAGTGTTCGGTATCCATCAGAACCAAGGCGCAAACAATGTCCTGTACTGCTGTAAGCTCAGTTGCTATGGTGTATATCTACTACTATTTATTGTAATTCAACTGAGCTAGCAGGCAGCGCTGGTTATTTGCCTGCTCTATGATTTGGTGTCGGTCATGAGCAAACGCTAGCTGAGTGGTTATGCCGTGAACCTACCCTCCCCCCGCGCTATACTGTATACCTGATATATATAAATACATGTTGGGTTGGCGTTGGTTGGCGACGACGCTGTAAAACACACCTCTCACTGCGTGAGCTAGACAGCCAGGGTACTGTTTTTTGGGCGGTTACGACGGCTGGCGGTCGAGTTAGACCATGTCTGTGAGGGGAGAAAATTTAACTCCGCACAAGGGGGATTATCGTATCACGCATATCGTATCACGCAGTGTGTATGTATATCGTAAGGTACCCGCGAGGCAGTTACAATGTAAATCCAATGCTGTCTCTGGAAGTGGCCACACCGGAAAATAAAACAATTAATTGACGCTGTCATCCGTATGCAAGAAAATCCGCCTCAAAAGTGGTTCCTAGTAGGATGCAGCTCACCCTTCAAGCGACTCGCCCAACACCCCACGCTTCGCTTCGCGCTTGGTGCAAGCAATTTCTGCCTGATCGGGGGAAACCCGACGTGCTCCGTCCGGGCGTTGTAGGGATGCGAGGGTCTATGGTCATACGACTACAGCCATGCATGACAATGAGCACACCCTGCCCCCCCCGTCGCGAAAGGGATGCGAGGTTAAAGGTCAAACGACTAATAAGGCATGCAACAAATTAAATGAGCACACTGCCCCCTCCGTCCTCCCCGTGCGCGGTATCAATTTTCTGGTTGTTAGCTAATAAATTGTGACGTTTGTCTGACACCCGCCCTCTCCCTGATGACTGCTAGCTCTGTGGCTATTATGGCATGTATCTAACATCCCTTCTCCCCTTGCAGATTGATATTCATTAGCTCAGTGGTCGTGGTGTGCATCTAACACCTCTCCCCCCCATTCCCCCTGTGCGGCACCAATTCTAAGATAGAGCTCCTAAAGCGAGTTTCAGTTTCGCCGTGCTGACCGAGGACTTCACGCCCTTGTTTCACCATGCCGACAAGAAGTAACCCCCCCTCCCCCCTCCCCCCCCCGCTCCCATCCCCTCCCCTCCCCTCCCCTCCCTCCGACGCTTGCTACGATAAGGGTTGAAAATGGGGGTAGCATGTTCTTGCCAAAATACTAACCCAATATCGTTGGATTGCCTCTCTTAATAGTGTATACTATTACGGGGGCCCATAGTAAATAGGACCAAATATTGTCAGTAAAAATAGGTAAATATGTAGGTTTTTCTGTCCACTATGTACCCCCGTAATATATAGTGTTTTACAATAGTATTAACGCAAAACCTACCTAGGCTGTGAAATTGTCCATCGGCTTGCACCTTTAGCTTTTTTTCAAATCAGTTTGCGCGCATGAGGAATAGAGCGACTCAAGTGAGAAGCCTCGTACGCTTGTTACTAAAGATGCTACTCCTACTCCTACTCTCTCCTACTGTACCACGCGCCCCTCCGCACACCCAAGCATCCTCAGGGGGGGGGAGTGGGGGTACCCTCAGTGGGAGTGCGACACCAACACAAAAAACATCCTCCCACCATCAAATCTACAAAGTTCTTACCGCGCGCCCACCGAGGATATTAAAACTTCTGTCGTGTGCACGCGTTCAATGGCACATAGACACAGGATCTATCTGTGAGATGATCTGTGAGAAGATCTATCTGTCCGATGTGTGGAACGTTTCACGCGGAAGCGGAGTTCGGCCCCGCCGTGGCCACCGAGGAGTTCAAGATGGCGTAGGCATACCGAGCCGTGCTACGGCAGGGGTTTTAAAACGGGGGGTGCACTTTTAAGGCATAAACTTTTCCCACAGACGGGATTCCTCGACTGAGAAGATACGCAAGATACTACGGGGGGCCATAGTAAATGGGACCAAATATTGTTAGTAAAAACAGGGAAATATATAGGTTTTTGTTTGTACCGTAGGTGCTATTTACTATTGCCCTCCGTAATAGTAGCATCCGATGTGTATTGCATATTAATTATTGTTTGCAAGTCCACTGTATTTTGTGCGTCGGGCTTAGCTCGGCAAATTTTGACAAAGAGGGGTATAGAGCTCCTCACGTGCGGGGGCCAATCACGTTTACAGTAGGTGCCAATCATAGCCCTACCGTAGCAAGCGCTGACACTTGACAATAATAACGTTGATAATATTAATCACAGTAATGATAACAATAAAAATAATATACCAAAAACAAGTAATATTTATAATAATGGTATTTGTATTATTTGATAATAGTAAGGACAAACATAGTGATATTATTAATAATATTGATAATAATGATAATAATGCCAAATGATGGCAAACAAGAAAACTCCGGCCCCCTCCTCGTGTGCGACGACACGAAGTCAGTACTTTCCTTCCCAAAGCAGAGGACGCAACAAACAGAAGAACGGCAAATAACCGGCGTATACATACAATGCAAAACATAACCCTACTACGTTATAAACACAGACACAGATAAAATTGAAGGCATGCGCCTTAACACAGTGGAGCGAGGGGGGAGAAGTACCTGCTCTAAATATTTCCCTAAAACGAAGCAAGGAAGTAATTCGCACTATTAATATTGTAAGTCAACTAATTTCACCCACGCACCAGTTGCACCGTATGTTCGATTTTGTTTTGAGCACGTGCGTCGGTGCTCAAATCATGGAACAAACTGACCAAGTGTCCGAGGATATGACGGATAAACACATGTGACACCTGATCTGAGTTACGAAAGGGAGGGAGAGCGGAAGAAGAAGCACGGTAAAAACAATATACGGGATGGAAAAAAGCAAATATTAATAGTAAAGTCTGAACAAGCTCGATGCCATCGTTTTTCAGTCTCGCCGAGCACCCACCGAGGACTTCAAGCTTTTGTCGAGTCCACGCTTTCCGCTTGGCGTCTGCGTTCCACTCTTCCGGCAGGAATCCACCTCTGATCATTCTCTCGGAGACCGCTGGCTTGCCATCGCCGCCGTCGCACCTCTGTTTCTGCTGACGTGGTTCGGCCGAAGCAACCGGCACGTGGGAGCGCTGGTGGGTCATTCCCCGGTAGGGATAGGGTGAGGGTTGGTTACTTTGTTTCTTACGATATTTCGCTCCAGAGTTTATTCGAGCTATTCTTGTTCTACCAAATACTGAGTTTTGGCGGTGAGTTTATGTTGTCACCAAAACAAAAGCAAAACAAGAAGAACAAAAACTGTTGTAAGACTCAGGCTCAAACATACGGTAGACAACAACCAGAACGACAAGAACAAAAACACAAAGACAGGAATAATAACGAGAACAAGAACAAGGACACAAACAAAACAACAAGAACAATAGTAACAACAAAAACTAGAACATGAGCAGGACATGAGTCATCCCGCGGTAGAGGGGGTAGCCAATGAATCTAGGATTCCTAACATGCGATAGACTAAATAAGTTTACGATATGTTTTCGGGTCTGTTGGTAGAGAGATAATGGCATGCACACACGTCTCAAAAGCGTGGTGTAGCCCCTAGTAGGTGTTTCTTAGACTAGCGGGTATTGTATAGCGCTATCGTTGGAAAACGTTTTGACCATAACAGTACGCGAAATTACGATGTTCAATCCCATTAAAGCTCTGTTCAGTAAGAGTCAAAACACAACATATAATTGCTCTTGTAATTTCTCGGTTACGGTGTCCCGTGAAACATGAAATGGTTGTACCGACGTCGGCCAGAAAACGTTTTGGCCCACAGGTATCCCCGCCTCATTATCGAAAAGTACCAAAAAGTACTCTACTAGGAGTAGGAACGGTGCTCCGTCTTATAAGGGACGCGTGGTCAATGGTCAAATGACAAAGGCAAGCAACAAATGAGTACGCCCCCCCCCCCCCCCCCCCCCCCCCCCCCCCCGTGGTGTGACCTTGCTCCCCGCCAGGCTCCTCGGTTAAGCCGTGGAAGGTCTGCAAAAGGCAAGTTGCTATAGTCTCGCATGCGTCCATGTAGAGTCCTGCTGCCGAGGCACATGCGATCGCCGACTGAGCTACGCGGGGGGCACCACCAGCGGGGCCTTCTCGTCTTCTTCCTCGAAGGCCGCCCCCGTTATTGTTGTTGGGTGCTGTATTGTTTTTTGTTCCCCGCAGTTCTTGCGCTAGCTGCACCAGCGTTTCGTCGAAGGCTTGGCTAACGGCCAGGGCTATGTCCAAGCGGCGTGACAGGATTGCTGTCGGTGTTGTTGGTGTTGGGGTTGGCTGGTCACCGGAGTCGTGTATGGGGGTGCGTAGCGGTTGTAACGGCTTTAACGGCTTTGTAGCCGTTGACGCAACCCTTGTGTCCGTGGAGACGCCGTCGACGATGGAGATCATCAGCCCCAGCACGTTCCGGTACACTTGCCCATCTGAAAAATACATGCATGGAACGGTTTTGATCAACATTGATGCTCATGCTACACATTTGTCGGATGGAAAATGCGATAACAATACTATTCGAAAGAAGGGAACGTGGAAAATTGATGGCTTGGAGCGGTATCTTATGTGCTGTGTTGGAATGATGCCTGGAAATGGTTGATTTAGAGTTATATAATATGTACTACTGTGTTGGAATTATGCGTGTCGAGGCTCATAACCTATCAAGAAATGTTTGGCTTCGAGGGATTTACTCTGTACTGTGTTGGAATTCGATGTGTGTCGAGGCTCAGTAACCTGTTATGTTGGATGGACCGCAGGCGTTCTTGTCTCTTGTGGGTAGAGGTAGAGCTTCGACATCTGTGAGAGGAGACAGGGTCTCGACACCCAACATATTGCTGTACGTGAGGGTATTCGATTTGTATCGGACTGACGTTATACGATACACTTAGTGCACGGTCAGAAGCCAACACCAAATGTGACGCGTGCTACGTCAAGGGTAGCATTATTCGGCCGAAATATTTGTGACTGACGGAGCTCCTCAACGCAGGAATCACCCGGTATCCCATTAATGATGCACAGGCATTTTTCATTACAAAGCCCCTAGGTCACGGGATTGTTTAATAGGCTAAGCCTACTCATCTATTTAAAAAGTAAGATGTTTGGGTGACTTAATAATAGTTCAAATGACTTAATATTAGTTTGCAACTCCTCGAGTGATGGACCTCACAAAAGTTTGGCGGCTTCCCTCATTGCCGCACCCGTCTTCTACAGAAAGTCAACGTAAAAATCAAGCTTGATTTTATCGTACTACAACTCGACGCGAGTCGACAAGGGAAGAATGGGGTAAATTCTTCTCGAGATAAAACCGCCAGGCGCAAACTGTAGTGGGATGGGGGGAGAAGAGCTTGCTGCGTAACCCCAGATCTGAGTTACGACTAGGAAGGAACAGGAGAAGAGAAGGGCGAAGATATAAATGGAATGGAAAAACAAACTGGCTAAATGACGGATCGACGATCGGCCGATCTTTGCTGGAGAGTGTTAGAGACACACCTTAATGACCACTGAGCATGTTATCCAGGCGCTGGCTGATATAGCTCAGTGGTTCCCGTTGGTTTTGAAAAAACTTACAATCGAACTTTGATGCTTATAGCCATGGGACAGGCGTCTTCTCGCGGTCTAAAGATCTATTCAACAACAGTAAAAAATTGGGTGCCACGATAGGGGTAGCACGTTTGGGCAAAACTAAGCGACGATTAATACTATTGATAAGTACGTACCGAATAACGTTTGATTTTTTACAATGTACAAGGTTCCCCTTCGGGATGCGGGTAACGTGAAATCCCAAGGGCGTCGCAAGGCTAAAAGGGAGTCACAGATATCACGCATCATGTCATGTAGCTGTTTTTGGCGGATACGTGAGCCATGGGTTAGCGTATTGCTCGAAGGAAAGAGTAATAACAGTCAGCAGGAACTGAATACTGCTCTTTCTGTGGTGAATACTACACGACTACATGCACGCGGTACCATGGATTGACTACTGTACTGTTACTATACACCACAAACTACCACTACTACGCAAATGTAGTACAGGTAGAAGCAGTATGCACTCCACAGAATACTACCGTTATAAGACTTAGATTGGGTAGGCGATCGGTTCACCTTTCACCAGTAGACTAAGACCTTAACATATGGCGTCGTCGGCAGGACACGGGTCGTTGATCGTGAGTTCGAATCTCACGTCCACCATGAAAACGCTTTTTAAAGAGTAGTGAATTTCCTCATGTCAAGAATCGGATAAACCCCCTTCCTGAGTCCAAGAGATTGTGAAGAACTGCGGACAACGCACGTACGGCCCCATACGAAGACCAAGGACCCCATACAAATACCTACACATATGCAGTAGGTACCTGGTACCAATTTCCCCCTGGTAGACAGACCGAGGGAGTCAGTTTTGTGATCATGTACGTGCTCGGTGTGAGGTGTGTGGTGTACGTCGAAGGGCTAGGTGAAACGTATATGACGCTCGACAGACGTGTGCTGCTGCTGCTGTATCTGCTGCTGCTGAGATTGATCAAAATCCCAAACGTGGACGGGTAAGAAAAGCGGGCGCTTTCAAAATTGTTGAGATTTTCGACGCAGAGAAAATAAGCAGAGAGAACTCTTCGTTGTTGAAAGTGTACACAGCTCGTCGTATCACACGTGTCCCGACATTTTAGTCGTACTAATAGGACATCAGCCAGGCAGTCAGGCAGCGTGGGCCGTGCTAGGTGCCACACCGAGACACAGTACAGCGAGACGGGAAGCGGTAGGTGCCTGGCTCTGTTGCTCTTGTCCGTTGCGATTACCTGCTGCTGAGAGCGTGCGACTGGACAACTACAGTAGCTAGGTATGACAATACCTGATACGAAAAACGTTTCCCTGGTAGACGGACCGAGGGAGGCAGTTTTGTGGTCACGAATGTGCTCGGTGTTAGGTGTATACCACCCGTGAAAAGGCTTGGTGCAACAGATACAACGGCCGACAGAATTGTACTGCTGCTGCATGTTGTTGTTTTTGTTGTTGCCGCTGCTACTGCTTCTTCTGCTGAGTTTGAAAACATATTTACCGCAGAGGGGGCTTGAAAAAGTATTCGAGGGTGGCGGCCTATTGACTCATGAAAAAAAAAAAGCGGGGTTTTCCATGCCACCTACTCGGCTCGGCGAGGAGGAAAGCAATCCCTTGTTTTTTAGAACCAGCTTAGCGACGCTCAATGCCCCGAGCACCGCCACGGTGCTCGGCCGGGATCCCGACATGCGTCGTAATGTACCCACGGTCCTCTTGCTTGCCCCGCAGCCGAAAGTACGGAAAGAACCCTCGGCCGCCGGAGAGCAGCATGCAAGAAAAGGTGCATCTTATACACATGCGTATGTCGATGTGAACCTCCTACCGTAGACCATGGGATTTCTCATCGGCTAAACCGTACACTTGCAATCTGGGGCCCATCTAGCTGTTTGCGGAGGGTACATCAAACACCAGAAACAAACACAACGAGCCAATGTACGATGAAGTTGCTCGTCAACCGAGAAACATAATGCCCAGTATGTACCGAATATCGCTTGAGTTTTACAATGTAATTTCGATGTAAACCAACAATAGACCATGATGGGAGTATTCATCGGGTTAAGCTTACACTTGCGATCTGGGGCCCATCTAGCTGCTGCGGAGGGTAGATATAACACCAGAAACGAGAAAAAATGAGCCAACGTACGATGGAATTGGATGTCAGACACACGTACGCCGAAGTCACGAACCGTTTCAACTACTGTATGAGCCATGTGGATGCTGCAACACCGTAGAAGGTTTTGGGTCCAAAATTATCTGGCTGACAACTGACGGGGCTCCTCATCTGAGGCACTCTCTAATGTACATTAGTTGCAATACTATTTGTGACGCGTGCTACGATAGGGTCATATTTGCAATACCATTTTTGACGCGTGCTACGATAGCGGCATGTTTGCAGTACCATTTGTGACGTGTTCTACGATAGGGGCATATTGGCAATGCCGTAGGGATATACATTTTCAACAGTTTTGTGACGCGTGCAACGATAAGGATATATTTGCAATATCACGTATGACTCGTGCTACAATAGAGATATATTTGCAATACCTTTTATGACGCGTGCTACGATAGGGGTACGTTTGTAATACTATTTGTGGCGCTTGCTACCTATTGTGTATATTTGCAATACCTTTTGTGACGCGTACCACGATGGGGGTTGCACTTAGGGGTAGGACTTCTGGGCGAAGTTATTTCTGACTGATGGGGCAATGAGGAGCTACTCAATAAGGCATGTGCATTATAAGGCATGCCTTATCGTTGTATGGCAAACCCCCAGAGTTTTATTCATCGGAATAAGCTTGGCTTTGTTTCAAAGGTTGGTTTTTGGGCGGGGAGGGTTGGTTGAGGTTGAGAGGTTAAGAGCCTCTGAAAATCAAGGTGCTACTCCTACCGGCACCTGTTTTGCAATGTCACTTGTGATTTACAACATCAATCGTTAGGCTACCTTGAGGGGGGGCCAGGCTGATTAGGAGGGATGGCCAGAAAATGTCTAGGAGGATAAATAACGGAGGGCGGGGGGGAGGCTTGTCCCAGGAAGAGAACGGTCCTCGCATATTCCGGCATGGCCGAGCTCTTAGGGCGGGGTGAGGGCCGGGGGGAGGGGGTGTACTCAATATCATGCATGGCAGTAGTCGAATGAACGGGGGGGGGGGTACTCGATACCAGGTAGGAGAGATGTACTCGATCTCATGCATGGCCGTACTCGTATGACCGGGGGGGGGGGGGTAATTCTTAACATGCATGGTCGTAGTCGTATTTCGCTTAGCTGGGGCGGTGGCCCAGAACGGCTTGTAGCGGGGAGAGGGGGTGCAGTTGGTTCGGGAGAAGGGGGGTACTCATGTCTTGCATGGCCGTCGTCGTATGACCGTACACCCTGGCATCCCTACAATACCGGGACGGAGCACATCGAGTTTTCACCAAGCAGGCAGACTTTGCGAACACTGAGCACGCGAAACACCATGAGGTATTGGGCGAGTCGCATGAAGGGCGAACTGCATCCTACTAAGAATCGCCTGTGAGGCGGACATGCATATGGGTGACAGCTTCGAATGAATTGTTTTTTTTGTATGGCCGTTTTCAGAGACATCGACGGATATACTGTACACCTGCTTTGTGCGTGCCTCACCATATCCACACTACAGTACATGATACGATAAAATCCCTTGTGCAGAGTTAACGTTCTCCATCCCGCACAAATGATCAAACTCGACCGCCATCCGTGGAGACCGCAATATATATATATATATATAAACGATACCCTGGTTGTCTAGCTCCCTCAGTGAGAGGGGTGCTTTACAGCGTCGCCGCCAACCGACGGCAATCCAACCCACATATGTATTTATTAAAAATACATGAGGTCAGGGGGGGGGGGTCAATATTGGCCTCGCAGGATATGTAGGGGGGGTGCCCCGGGAAATGTCCCTCCTCATACATTCCGGCGAGGTCTTACCAGATCCTCCCTGACCGCGCAGTACCACTTGCCCGAGCATCTCTTTCGCGAATAAGCACACCATTCCCGGACTACAATATCCGTCCCACAATCCAGAGAGGGCCTGGAAGGAAAGCCCGGTCAAGGTCCGAGCCACGGGTGGTGGGGAGGGCAGGAGTGGTTACAGCAAATATGACAAGTAGGGTCGTCAGTTGTCTGATCCGGGGGCGGGGGGGCTGGGCGGGTCAAGAGTGGCCACAACGCGGGTGATGGATGTAGGGAGTGGGTGATCCAAGCCGGGGGTGGTGGGGCGGGCAGGAATGGTCACAACATAAACGACAGTGTAGGGACGTACCTAACTTTTTTGAGGCTCCTCGCATAAGGGGGTATATACCTCACTAATATAGCATGCGTACTCTACTTTACTATTACGGGGGAATATAGCAAATAGGACCTACGGTACCAACCAAAACCTATATATCTACCTTTTTTACCAACGGTATTTGGTCCTATTTACTATGGTCCCCCGTAATAGTAGTCTCAAACATACTGTTTTCGATCCTAGCGCTATGTCACACCCGGGGGGCACGTTCTACGTGCGGCGGCGACGATGTGGTGAGCACAGATCCATGTTTGTTTGTTGTTGTTGCTACATCAAGTCATGATCAACATTATAGTCCGCGTTTACAGGAAAGGCTCCAAAGAACTCTGGAGTGGAAGAACACATCAGGAAAACTGAACATAGAACAAAATACAAATGTAATTACAAACATAAAGCAGTACGATACACGTCATAACTGAAGCACACCGTGCACCTCAAGCCAGAACAAAACGTGAAAAAAGTGAAATCAATCCCAAGGCTATTGCGGGAAAACGGGTAGGGGTGTACCTAAACATTTATCAGGCTCCTCGTTCGAAGATTCCTCTTAATCTTCCCCAAGCCGACACAAGGAATCAAGACGAACAATCCCATAGCCTACGTATAATACAAAAACAAAATGTTACTGGCCCCTCGGTATCGTTCGAGACACCATCCCCCCTCGTTCACCACCTACCCCCGCGATGCCGAGCCTTTGAGAATAGCAGTCCCTCTCCTCGACGCCGATCGAGACACTATTCCCCACTTTTGTCACCGCCTCCTCGACAGCGCCGACCATTTGAGAATGAAATAATCAAGAAATGACATTCCCAGAGACATTCGGTAGTTCCTCAGTCAAGACATTTATTACACGGGACTATAGTAAATAGCACAAAATATTGTTAGTAAAAATAGCGAAATGTATAGGTTTTTGTTTGTACCGTAGGTCCTATTTAATATGATCTCCCGTAATAGTCGTTTAGGACTGCACTCCCTTGGTGGGAACAAAACGCTTAGGACAAAAGGCGGAATTGTTAATTGTGTCTCTACACAGTGTGGTACTAAAACGGTTAAGGAGCTTCGTCAGTCGAGTTTGTTTCCGCCAAAATGTGCGCTACCTATATCGCAGCACGGGTCCCGGGCACGTTCGGCATGCAGTGGTGACAAATTTGGTCAGTGCTTGACTTGACTGGTGCTGCGGTTGGTCATCTGTTTTCAGCTCCTCAGAGCCACTCGAGGGAGAGTGACGACGACTCTTTTTGTGTGCACTCCTGATTTTTTCTGTATCGTTTTGCTCCGAGATGCGCACTGCCTTGGGGATTGTTTGTTACGCTCTGTCGAAACAGTAATGTGAAGTCCAATTTTTAAAAAGGCACACCGAGCGACCGGCCCGACGAGCGGCCTTGCTATCGCCGATCGCGGTAGCCGTTATGGAGGTAGCCCGCAATATATACGGTAAGGCAGTACCAGTCACTAAGAACAACGTAAGGAGCCCGTAGAAACTCAAAGGAACTCCGCACCCACGTTCTTGTGTGCGCCAACCCGCACCGTGGAGCGCTGTAGTGGCGCCTGTTTCTCGGGGCGGTGCCTATATGCAGCGCGCGGGGGGGGTACCCATATGCAAGCGGGGGGGTTTGTATGCAATTGGGAGAGCCCATCCTCAAGGGTGGGGGGAGGGGGGGAGGGCGTACTCATTTTTTGCTTGCCTTAGTCATTTGACCATTGACCACGCATCCCTTTCGAGACGGAGCACCGTTCCTACTCCTAATAGAGACACCTCCAACAATGGGGCGCTCATTACGTTGTGTCCATATATTACATAGAAACTTTTTGTTAATCTTATCCCCTTCCTGTTTGGCCTCCTGTGGCCACCACAAGGGAGGGGGGGGGGGGGGTGTACTCGATAGGAGAGATGTACTCGATCTCATGCATGGCCGTAGTCGTATGACCATAGACCCTCGCATCCCTACAATGCCGGGACGAAGCACGTCGGGTTTTCACCGACCAGGCAGACATTGCTTGAAACCAAGCGCGAAGCACCGTGAGGAGGGGGGGGGGGACTCATGTCATGAAACATGGCCGTAGTAATATGGCCCTTTTCAAGGGGGGGGAGGGGGCATATGAAAGGGGGGACGCCAACATAAAAAGGAGCCAATAAATGGGAGGAGTCCATGAATCACAACAGCCCCACCGCGATTCTAGTTCATACATGACCGTGGGTGTTATCGCCGTGGCTATACGAGGTAGAGGCCGTTCATCATTCACGAAAAATCACACTAGTGCATGGCCTCTAGAGGCCGCCTCAGACGAAGCGAAACATTACCGAGCACGGCTTCTAGCACTGGGGGGCATAATGCAGTAGTGGTCCCTCTATAGTGCCGGTTGCCCGCTATAGTGTCTGTGGAATCGCTTGACGCGGATAGGATTCACCAGTGTAGTAGTGTGCGGAGGGGGATTAGTGCCGGTTGCCGCTATAAATAGTGCCGGTATTGCTGGATGGCGCATACCCGCACTATAGAGGGACCAGCACTACTGTAGTCAGAACCAAATATGGTTTGTAAACATGTGAGGAGTTTTGTTTTTTGGGTCCATGGTGGGTTGTTATTACTGCGTATTACACTAGTATTACTATATGTTATTATGTATTACTACGTAATACTATGTTTTACTATGGCCTCCCGAAATATTACAGGGGACCATAGTAAATAGACCAAATATTATCAGTAAAAAAAGGTAAATATATAGGTTTTTGTGTGTACCGTAGGCCCTATTTACTATGGCCCCCCGTAATAGGAGTTATTCAATAATCACATAATCCAACGCCATGGTACACACCCTGCATTTCATATGCCAAACACCAAGTTGTTAAAACACGCGGGTACCGTCATGAGTGACAATTAATTCCCCACCTCATTCTGAACCGCTCTTGACCTTTCCGAATCACAGCCCGATAGAGCCACGGTGGCCAGTGCTCTGACCACGACAGCGCGCGCGCGGGGGGGGAGGGGCAGTGAGCTGGCTGACAAAACGTCGCCGACTAGGTGAGAGTTGGCGGGGAATTGTACAGTAGTTAGTGCTGTAATAGCGCCCGGCTATTTGCGGAAATATTCTTTTTTATCGTTCGTGACTTCGGTGTGTTTGAGGCTCAAACTGGGTTTGTTACTGGCGAACCTTAGTCCGTTAGTTAGTTTGCAGTCGCCATCCAACAAATAAGTAGCCGTGAAATTCAGCCAACTCGCAGCCCCTGGGAGGAGAAGATATCACAATCGGTTGTGCGACGAACACTACGCACCAGGCGGTTACAGCACACCGTGCTGCGGCTGCCCAATACACTGGTGCCCCAGTAAACGCCGCAGGTACTGCAGGTGGACCTACCTATCTGCCCCGAAAGGTGTATGGAGATCATGAAATGGGATCTGATTTCCGTCTGTCCCATGTGTGGACATATTCTCAAAGGACATTTTATTAGATGTTTTCCCTGGTAGATGCAATTTTTTCGCCGTTCTTTCCCGTCTCACCGGAGTTCCGTGGAGGAGTCACTTATCAACGTGTGTCGCAATGGCTTCAACAAAGCTGCGCCGCCGCCGCCACCACCACCACCACGACTACCGCTTCCGCTGCCACCACCGCTGCCACCACTCTCAACAAAGAGCCGTCGGCCGAAGGGTTGCTGGACCGTTGACCATTCTCCCTGGCCCGCTGTGCGTGAATCCGCTCGCCTCTCTGCAAACCTGGCTCCTTCTCGACGTCCTGATGTTGTCTGCACTGTCCTCCTGGAGCTGTAATATGGGGGGCCATAGTATTCAGAGGCCACGATGGATAAAGACACCAGATATCCCCCTATGTTTGCACGCCGGAACTGATTCTGAATACGCATTACTGAAAACGGATTACTGATTACTGAGTACTGGTTACTTGATTATTACTGGTGTTGTGTTCACCCGTAATAGTGCAGTGCGCGACACACTAATCCCTCTAGAACTACACCCAAGTTTTGGCCGCAGATCACGATCTAGATAGCCTAGACCCTAACTTGCCGTTACCAAGAGTTGTGCAGGATCCGCACGGTACATATCACGACCTAGGTCCTTTAGATCCTAACCCGCCGTTACGATATGCTGAGCAGGATGTCTATGGTACAGACATACAGACCCAACCCACGAAACATGGGCTATATCGTGCAGAATGTATGGCTTCCACCGGTCAACATGAGGTATTGTAGGTGATACAGATGATACAGATCAGGACTCTATCTATCCTGAACTATCGAGATCATGAAATGTGGATCGGTGATCTGTACAGCAGTGTGCTCTTTCGTTTCAATGAGGCATGGTTGCCTACACGTCCTGTCCTACTGTAGTGCCTGTGTACACACCTTTGTCATGGTACCTGCCTACACACCTTGTCCCAGTGCCTCTCTTCATACCTTATCCCAGTGCCTGCCTACACACCTTGTTCCGGCGCTTGAGTCGGTGGTGAGGCCCCTCAGGCATGACCCCTGCAGTAGCCTGACCTGCTTGGACGCCCGTTCTCCGTAAGGATCTGAGGTGTACCCTCGTCCGGGGGTAAGGGTTTTGGAGCACGAGGCGATAATAGCGGCCGCCTTCCTCCACACCCAAACCAAAGTCACACAGGTAGAAAAACACGGTTTCACAGATCGAACAGATCAGATCCCTCATCCGTCATGTGATCTACGGTAGATCGTTCGGGGCTGATAGATCTCTGATAGATATTGTGTGCGCGACTCAGATCATGTTTCGCACATCGGACAGATCACACCCCATCCTCCATTGATGTGATTTAGATCCTTCGGGTCAGATGCAATGATTGACATGAGCTCGATGTGGATCATGTTTGTTTGCCGGGTGGAGCACAGTGTGGGAAACGCCACTTGGAACGTCGGACAGTTCAGATCCTTCATACCATCATGTGATTTAGATGTTTCGGGGAAGATAGACCCCTGATATATGTGATCTACCCGATCCGTGTAACGTTTGCCTCATCGTACAGATCAAATGCCCCATTCACATTGTCTAGACATCTCGGGGCAGACAGGCCTACGTGATTGATATAATATGATCTTGCCCGATCCGGATGGTATTTGCCGGATGAGACATACCAGGTACTATTAGGGAGCGAGAGGCACGAATTCACTCATCAGACAGATCAGATCCCCCATTCATGTGATCTATTGATATATCTTTCGGGGCAGATATACTTCTGATTGACGCGATATGCACGATCCGGATCATGCCATCATGTCTGCCGGCGGGGAAAAAAACACAAGTTTATACATCGGACAGATAATATCCTGACCCACTGTATACAAGGTAGATATTTCCCGGAAGATATCTCCTTGATTGATACCACTATTATCTCCATACTCCGAAGCATGTTTTCCGGGTGGGGCACAGGGAAGGGATCACGAACTCACACCCCGGTGGCTTGGTAGGTGGTCCGTGCGCCTATCAAGATCAATTTCGTGGGTTCGAGTCTCACCGAGTGCATGCTGGTATGGACCTTTTCTTGCATAAGAAAAAGATTAGCGGAAAGCACGAGAGCGTGAGTTAGCTTCATTCGATGAAAATCGACGAGCAGAGGGAATGCTGAACCCTACGCGTGACAATAAATGAAGGCGTGTACTGGGGGGGAGAAGGAACGAGACACCTACCTGTGATCACGGCTTGTCCAGAACATGACCGCTGAGGGTAACACCTCCTATTATACGAGTATAATAAGTGAAAGTGATGATAAAAAAAAAACATCGATTGGGTCAGATCCTTATCTACTAAAATGTAGATCTTTCGGGCAGATAAAAATGTTTGGCATGGTCTGCACGATACGGATCACGTTTGTTTGCCGGCTGGAAAAGGGAGGGAAACACAATTTCATATACAGGTATCGGACAGATCACATCCTCATCTGCTATTAATAATGGATCTTTCGAGGAAGATAGAGACCTCCTGCTTGATATGATCTGCACGACATGGATCTTGTTTGCCGGGTGAGGCGCAAGGAGGGGAAAAACAAAAAAATCCATCGGACAGCACAGATCCCCCATTCATCATGTGATCCATCAATAGAATTTTCGGAGGACATTCGCAAACCCCTCTATTTGATATGGTTCACACGATCCATATTTAATTTTTTCTTTTTTTCCTATTCTTTTTTTTTCTTCTTTACATTTTTCCCGTTTGCCCCGCTTTGTGTCTCTGCCTGTGTCTTCCTTTTTGCTTTTTACTCTTTGCTATCTGCTTTTTCTTTTTTCTTATTGCTTCGTCGTCTTGCTTTTCGTTTTTGGTCTACAAGTATTAGTTTCTTTTTTGCCTCCCTGGTGTTCTTATTAATAGTGGCGGAGTAAGTATGTTTTTTTGTTCTTATCTCTGTTCTACAGCCCTCGCGTCGTAGCTTGCGAGACTGCAATCTGTGAAAGTCTTCGCATTCTCTTGTGTGTTTGTTTGCTTGCTTTCTTGCTCTCTTGCTTGAGTTGAACTTTTTTTCTCTCTTCCCTTTTTGATTTTTCGATTTCGATTTTTCGACGTCGAGTTGTTTTTTTCATCCTGTCGATTTCGTCAGGGTAGTATGCCGTCTTCTCGGTTTCTGTGGCGACTTGTTCAGCGTGCCGCATTACCTGATACGTACGTGCGCGGACCTCACTTTTTATTATTGTTTGAGGTGTAGATGTGCTTCTTCAGCTGTCGTATGTAGTACTATTTGCTTGTTTTTATTTTTCCCGAGGTATTCTTCCACTCCAACAGAGTATTGGAGCCTGTCCTGCGACCACGGACTGCAGTATATTACTGTATTGTGGCCATGATTAATGTGAGAACAACAACAACAACAACAACGAAGTATCTTGTTTTCTGCGTAGGGCACAGGGAAGAAACACGAACTCGCACATCCGACGGATCGAATCCGATCTACAGCAGATATTCCGCGGCAGATACAATGTTCGACATTATCTGCAGGATATAGATCACGTTTGCTGGCTGGGGCAGAGGGAGGGAAAAAAACGCGATTCTGCACATCGGACAGATCAGCTCGGTGTCTATACGTAATCGATATTTCGGGGGAAGATAGACCCCCTGGTTGATGTGACCTGCACGATCCAGACCATGTCTGCCAGGTGGGGCACAGGGAGGGAGGGAAACACAATTTCAGGCATCGATTATATCAGATCCTTATCTACAGCTATAGTAGATTACTCGATGCATGTACACCGCGTACTGCTGTGTGATGTCCCTGAAGAAGTGCCGTAGAGGACGTATACCGAGAGGCAGCAAGGAGGTGGTGACATATCTTACACGACTCCAACCAAAGCCTTTCAGTCCACAGACAGTAGGCGACCGATAGACCAATCTCACGGTAACATTTGTTAGAGTTGCACTTTTTGCCTGCGGTTGCAATATTTCATGACCGACTGAGCTCCTCAAGTGAGCAACTACTACCGATTACTATGATATTTGACTTCAGTGGTCTGTTCGTTTCAGGATTATTTCATACTACTGCTGTTGTAGTACCGCACGTTTATCTTAGTAGAATTTCGCAAACAAACTTTTTCGAGGTCATTTGGCGTCAAATATTGCGTTCCTCATGCGAAGAGCTCAGAAAATAACGCACCGCCCCTATAAAGCATTGACTCGTACTACGTGGCATGGTCTTGGAGGAGAGCGATGCCTTTTGCGGGCCATGTCTTACTTTCTGAGCTCATCACATTACATGAGCTCAAGATGCCACTCGAAACATGACTTCGAAGAACGGTTGTTCGCGCACCCCGACCAAGATTTCTATGAGAGCTATAGTCCGAAAACGAAAATAACAGGGCGATCCTCCGGAGTTTTCCCGCAGGATTTATCCCGCGGTTTTGTGCAAGATTCGGGACTTTACCATGGTCCCGGGATAAACGTGAAATCCCGTGCCCGCGCATACGCGTCCCGCACAAAATTAAATATATCCCGCTCCCGCGCCTCGAAAAAGTGTAAATCCCGCTACCGCACAAACACGTCCCGCGGTGGTCACATCTTACACATACAGTACCGTTTAATCCCGGAGTAACTGAGTCGCGTGTAATACGAGGTATCGTCCCGGAGTCGACAACGCACCACCACGCGTCCCGCATAAAATATGATATCCCGTTCTCGCACAAACAAGTTACGCACAAAAAGATACAAAAACAACCCCCAACTGAACGTCTGTACTTCACTTGCGGACAACTACAGCTCCCCATAACAACCCACAACAAACGAAATTGGGTCACGTTTCTTGTGAGGTGTGTCAAAAGGCGTCGGGTGCACCACACAGCAGTCGAAGCCAGCCAGAAATCCCGCAGTCCCGTGATCAATATGAAATTCCGTGCTCGCACAAACGCGTCCCGAACAATTCTAATATCCCGCACTCGCGCCACCGAAAAGAAAAATCCCGTTCCAGGACAAACACTTCCCTCGGTGGCCACATCCCATACAACTATTAATAGTGCTGTTCAGTCCCGGGGTAGCTGAGTCCCGCGGGATATCACCCCGGAGGCGAAAAGGGGTCCCGAGGAATGCCCTGGAAAGCAACAGTAAAAATATCATACTATCCGGTAGTTGCTCACTTGATTAGTTGAACCTGTCCGACAATATTGCCGCAGAAGGCAAAAGTGCAACCCCTACCGTGTTTTGAATGAATAGCAGACGCACACACCAGGCGGGTGACGGGCCTTCTATACCTGGTATATAATATGCACATGACTCGATACGACAAACAAGTGTCTCGCAGTCTACTTGAAGACCATGCGACGTGATTGTGGTGCTTTGCATATCTCTGCTGCCGTCGTTGCGTCTGGCAAGATGCACGCCGAGCACAAACTAGCAGGCAAAGCAAGACAAAGACTGGCGGTGCTCGGCAACAAACAGTAACCTGCAAGGACAAGAAAGCACATGTTATTATTAATATTAATAGCTGATTTTTGCCAGGGCTGTTCACGGGTCGGATCAGATCTCGCGGGTCGGGTCGGGTCGAGTCGGTCCGGTAAAGCGAACCTAACCCCATCGATGAGAGGTCGAAAATCTCCTGACCCGATCCGACCAGACCCAAACCGACCCGACCCGACCGAACCCGACCCGTGAGATTTCGAAAAATTCCTGACCTGACCCGCGGGTTGGGGTCACGACCGCTGAAAAGCCCTGGATTTTTCCATGGCGGGGTGTCATGGCGCGGCCACGGGCCTGCATGACAGCAATGGGCACATCACATTGATACACTGCTGTCATGGACCTGGGTCGTCATGGCTGCACTGCCATTACCCAATGGAGTGTCATGGTAGTCATAGACACGGCCATGACACTGCTGCTGCCGTGTTGGGCTGCTACAATGTGTGCGTTCATGGCCTTGCCATGACCCTGACATGGGCGTGCCATGGGCTGCCGTGAGCTACGATGACAACTTACTACCTGGTGCATGGCATTGCCGATTGCCATGGGAGTTCATGACGGTGTCATGATAGTGCCGTGGCCCATTGAAGCAGAGGGCATTGATTGTCATCAAAAGCCATAGTGACTGCCACGAAAGGCTACGAAAAAGGCCAATGCCGGTATTGCCCAACAGAGTCCCAAATAAATCCGTGCCTCAACAGGCCCGACCCTCTGTAGCCATAGACTTGAATAGCCAATCAATCGCATTTTCCAACTCAAGCGGCGAGAAATGCTTATTAGAAACAATCAGAGATGCTCGTTCACCGAGTGCTCGTACGGGCACTTACTTGCGTCGGTAGCGCGGGTGGAGCATCCGGCTACGTACATGTGATAACAGGTATCAGGTACATCCTACAGCACCAGGGTGCGCGTAACTTGTATCACAGCATGCTGCAGTAGTCGGACGTTCAAGGATCAGAGGTGGTGTCCAGCAAAATAATCTCGCGCGTGACATTATTTGAGTTGGCGACGTTTTCGCCCACACAGAGTTTCACCCCATACCTCCACCGCCCAAAAGCCATCTATCTCACCAGTCCGAATCTGATGGTCTTCTTCTCCGCGGCGGAGAGCTCCCCCTCAGCAGCCATGCGGGCAAGGCTTCTAAAGCGCGCACGCAGACATAGAGACAAGCAGACACGCAGGCACGTGGCCACGCGGATACCCTGGTTATCTGCCCTCGCCCCTGGAAGAAAAAACTCTACCTGGGGATGCACCTGTGTTGCATTGCCCACAAAAAAACTGATATTGCCAAAAGTCCTCACCACAAAGGCACTGGAATCACGTCTGCCACCATTTTTTTGCTTTACGAGAACTGTTCGTTTTTCTGCTCCAACCGTTTCCATCGAGCCAAAATTTGGCAGGGCAGATATGATCTCCTAGGTGCACTTCCGTGAGTGTGCCAAAGGGACAGCACTTTTCATGTCGTCCTCCGGGGCGGACCTCGTCACTGAAGTTTGAAAATGTAGCTGCAGGCGCTTGAATTTTCGGTTTTGTGTACTATATACTTACTGCAGTCAAGTGTTTTCTTTCTGGTGTAGAACGACACAGGAGAAACGTACTGAAACGTGCTTCCCAGGGGTTCTCCTGGTCGTTCTACAGCGGAAAAAAAAAATACTTGACTATATAGTAGTACACGAAACCGAAAATTCAAGCGCCTGGAACCACATTTATTTCCAAACTTCAGCGACGAGGTCCGCCCCGAAGGACGACACGAAAAGTGCTGTCGCTTTGGTACACTCACTGGAGTGCACCAAGGAGCTCATATATGTCCTGCCAAATTTTGGTTCGATGGAAACGGTCGGAGCTACTGTAGAGCAGAACAACGAAAAGTCCTCGTAAAAAAACGGTGGTAGACGTGATTCCAGTATCTTGTTTGTCGAGACTTGTTTGTGGGCAGTAGTGTTGGTAAGCAACTTTAAAAAGGGCTTGCTTTGATTGTTGCTTATCTGGGGAAAAGTTGCTTGATTAAGCATGTTTATTTGCTTATTAAGCATGTTCTGTGATTAAGCGAGTTCACAGGAAGTTGCTTGATTAAGCATGCTTATTTGCTTATTTGCGGTGCAATATAGTAATTTCTATGGAATGGAAGGCGTTTAGCACCGGGTTCAGCACATGATAGAGTTGCACACCGCCCGACTGAGAACCGGGTACCCGGTGGCGGGTACTCGGAACCGTCGGAATCGGAACCGTCCCGGTCCAACTCACGGAATCGCGGGTATTTGTACCTCGGGTACCCGGGTACCTGGGTACCCGTCAATTGTTCTATACGGAGGCCCCAAGACTGGGGTATACCTTGATCCATACATAAACTGCAGCAGCAGCAGCTGTGCCCCTAGACTCTCGCCTCCCGTCCCGGCAGACTACAGACCGACAATAGAGAATACCCCTACCTGCCTTCGCACAACACGCTACACACGAGTACACAGACGCACTCACTCGATACCTCTACCACAGCCTAGATAGCCTTACTTTACCATGAACCACAGAAGATAGACCAATCACGAGAAGTCCCAACCTTTCGATTTTGCTGCTGTTCGTAGGGAGACCGATGTGATTGCGGCAATGAGATCGACCACCACATAAAACAGTGTATGGTAACCCGGGTACCCGGGTACCCGGGTACCCGTGTCCACCTTAGTGAGTACTGCGGTTGCTCTGTTCAATATATATGGCTCTTCTTGTGAACATATAAAATTAAAAAATTACAGGGCTTTTCGCGGGTCAGGTCAAATCTCACGGAGCGAGATTTTGAAAGCCTTTTGACCCGACCTGACCCGACCCGCGAGATTAAAAAAGTTGTTGATCCGACCCGACCCGACCCGACCCGTGAGATTTGAAAATATACCTGACCCGACCCGACCCAACCCGCGAGATTTCAAAACCTCCTGACCCGACCCGACCCGACCCGCCACCTTCGGATTGACCCGTGAGACACGGGTTTCATGCGGTTCGGGTCACCTTGACCCGTGAGACTATTTATCTTGACCCGCAGGTCCGACCTGTGAATCCGGCCCGTGGGTCGACACTTCAAAAACAATTATTTATCCATTTTTGTGCCCACAAGCGATATGTGGCCTGGCTGTAGTGGGTATTGTGATGTGGAGTGGAAGAGCAGTAAGGGTTCCACGGGGTGATGATCCACAGAAGAAGTGTGACACAGGTGTCTGTGCTTGGTCAAACTCAGACCTAGTTCTTTTTGGAGTTCTCTTGTTTTATTGGTGCGAGGCTTGCTCAAAAGGGGCAAGTGAGAAGAGTGAGGAGAGAGGGGGGGGGGGAGCACATGCTTTTTGAAGCCAGGAGAATCCTCTGGCTTCAACCGACTATATTCTACTGGCAAGGGTGCATGCGTCACCCTCACTTCAATAGTGCAACGTCCCGTAAAAGTGCATGCGTTGCCCTCAACTTCAATAGTACAACGCCCCGTAAGGGTGCATGCGTTGCTTCTCTCAACTCCAATAGTACAACACCCCGTAAGGGTGCATGCGTTGCCCTCAACTCCAATAGTACAACACCCCGTAAGGGTGCATGCGTTACTCTAAGCTTCAATAGTACAAAAACCCATAAGGGAACATACGATACTCTAAGCTTCAATAGTACAACAACCCATAAGGGAACATACGATACTCTAAACTTCAATAGTACAACACCCCGTAAGGGTGCATGCGTTATTCTCAGCTTCAATAGTACAACCTGCTAACCTGCACATCAGATTCTACAGGTATACCAGTCTGCGTGTCTACAGAGATACTAACCTACGTATCGACAGATATCAAATGGTAAACAGGGTACGACCCGACTGGAACAATAATAGCCTGCGTATCTACAGATATCAAAATGGTAAACAGGGTACGACCCGACTGGAACAATAATATTTAACGGCCCCTACTGATGGTTGGTCTATTGACTACCAACCAAGGTACTCTATCACAGTATAAATGGATGCGGGCATGCGTATATGGATTTGGTAGTGTTTTAATGAGTGAATAAGATACCAAAGGAGTATTATTGAGTATTTGTACGAGAAAAGCCTTTGGGTAAGAGAGCGGGAAGTGCTTTGAGTGTCGGATCCGCGGGCCGGATGCGCGGGTCCGACCCGCGGGTCAGCAGAAAAGAACTCGCGTGTCACGTTGGGCCGAGCCGCGAGTGACCCGTTTCTCGCGGGTCATGACCTGACCCGACCCGTGAGCTTTGCATAACCTCTTGACCCGACCCGACCCGACCCGTGAGATTTGAAAAACTCTTGACCCGACCCGACCCGGCCCGTGAGATTTGAAAACCTCTTTTACCCGATCCGACCCGACCCGTGAGATTTCGAACACTTCCTGACCCGACCCGACCCGACCCGTGACAATTTGAACACCCCGTGGCCCGACCCGCGGGTCGGGTCATAACCCGCCAAACGCCCTGAAAAATTCGAAATTCAAAACTGTAATTTACACACTCATCCGGTTGGACGGTTGGACTCACAGCTGATGTACTGGAAATATTTTTGTGAGTGCATCAAGCACCACGCACACTCAGCTCTCAGCTTGCAATATGGAGTATCGCCATCCAACCGGTCTCTCCCACAGTTCATCTCGAAGAGGACAGGGTTGTCGGAAAAGAGGAACCGTTGGCATGCGTGCAAAGGGCTGTGTGGGGCATGTTGTATGCAGACGATGCAGGAATAGTCTCGAAGTCGGCGGAAGGCCTTGCAAGAATGATGACAGTCATCGTGACTGTCTTCGAAGCAGTAGGTCTCACGGTATCCGAGAAGAAGACAGAGACGATGCTCCTACGAACACCCGATCAGACGTTTACCACCTCACCGCTCGCGATCGAAGCTGCAGGCCAAAAGTATAAATAGACGACCCAGTTTTTGTACCTAGGAGGCATTATCCACGAGAACGCTGACCTCTCCTTCGAAATCGAGTGACGAATCCGTCTGATGCGGGCATGCCTCAAACGGTATGGTCCGGAACTGTACGATAGGACGAACGCACCGCTTAGTCTGAAAGTCCGGATGCTGAAGGCCGAGGTGATTGAGACCTTGCTGTACGGTTGCGTGACGTGGACCCTCAATGCGGACCACTTCGCCAAGCTTCGATCAGCCCACCACGAAGTCCTTCTGCGAGTCATTGGTTTCCAGCGCCGACTACGCACCGACCACACCACCCTTTCGTATGCGAAGGCGCTCAGGATAACACGATGCGAAAGTATCGAAACGACCATCCGTAAACGGCGACTCTTCTTTGCGGGGGCTGTGGTGCGGCAACACGAGGGGCGATTGCCCAGTCGGTTGATGTTCGGGACGATCGCTGGTGGGGGGAGCCCGAAACCAGGCGGGCAGCCCAAGACTTGGCCTAGGGCAATTGCTGAGGACCTTAGAGTGTTCAAAGCCACCGAGGGATCAACGGAAGACTCCCCCTTAGTCTTTGGAGTTGGGACCGCACTGTGGCCCACTGCAGCAAAACAGACGGGAAAGTGGTACCGGGGAATCCTCGAAGCAGCTGAACAGTTCATGGGCAGGTGGCACGAGGCTGAGGCAAAGCTGAGTAGACAGCGCCGTGCATCCGCTGCAGGTAGTGTTAGAGGGAATGGGGGGAGGGGTAACAGCAGGAGGGGTAGAGGGAACACCGTACAAGTGTATGGGGGCAGGGGGGGAACAGGAGGAGTAGAAGGGAAACCGCGGTAGAAGAGAGTAGCAGAGAGACCGCAGATAGGGTAGCAAGGTACCAGGCCGACTAATAGGTTGGACTTTTCTTTGCTACTCGTACCGCCAACTGCTGCGGCCGTTCGGTATGCATTTTGATTGTTTTCCCTTCTTATCCTTATGAAAGAAGTACTACATAGTGGGTGGGTGACGAGCGTATTTTGGCCCACTCACTATTGCTCTTTTTACTTAGTTAAGTGTTCACCGGGATGCATAGTCCCCTTTTTCCTTCTCGTATCTTTCCCCTTGCACGTCCCTTTTGGCTCATGCTCGGGGTAAGTATGTATATGTCTGAGCTTTGGCTTCCCATTTTATTTATTTATTTGGGATTCTTCTCCTTTTCTTTTTCTTTTTCTTGTTCTTTTTCGGTTTGGTTTTTTCGTTGCTTCTCTTTCTTTATGGTGTATTTTGGTTGCTGGCGTATGTATGTATGTTGTGTCGGCCGCACCTAATGCGAAGGCATGGTATTACGTAGGCTATTAATGCAATACGGTGTGTTATCTCTGTGTCGTAGTCTGTGACCACAGAGCTCGTATCTTTCTAGGGTGAAGAATCAGCACGGACACTGGGCTTGCTGGATGTCGACGAGTAGAAGAACGGTTTAATGTGAAGAACACACACACACACACAGCTGATGGATTTGGTAAAAACTTGAAAGAAAAACATACCAGGTATGTGGTATCATCCACCCACACCTCGTATGTTTTTTCTCTTCTGCATGTCTGCATGCCATCCACTATATTAATACCTCATCTGATTCCGTCATGTTGGCACGTCAACCCATACAACGGTTTACTTGACCAGGCAGCGTCACAGACCTGCAACGACGTTTCCTGGTGCTGTTTGGTCGGCCTCTGTCACCTCTCCTCATCCATATTGTTGAGACGACGAGCGGGCCATGCTGACGGGGGCTTACAGCAGTGCCGCGACTGTGATAGAGTACCTTGGTTAGTAGTCAGTAGACCAACCATCAGTAGGGGCCGTTAAATATTATTGTTCCAGTCGGGTCGTACCCCGTTTACCATTTTGATATCTGTAGATACGCAGGCTATTATTGTTCCAGTCGGGTCGTACCCTGTTTACCATTTGATATCTGTCGATACGCAGGTTAGTATCTCTGTAGACACGCAGACTGGTATACCTGTAGAATCTAAGTGATATGCAGGTTAGTAGGTTGTACTATTGAAGCTGAGAATAACACATGCACCCTTACGGGGTGTTGTACTATTGAAGTTTAGAGTATCGTATGTTCCCTTATGGGTTATTGTACTATTGAAGCTTAGAGTAACGCATGCACCCTTACGGGGTGTTGTACTATTGGTGTTGAGGGCAACGCATGCACCCTTACGGGGCGTTGTACTATTGGAGTTGAGGGCAACGCATGCACTTTTACGGGACGTTGCCCTATTGAAGTGAGGGTGACGCATGCACCCTTGCCAGTAGAATATAGCCGGTTGAAGCCAGAGGATTCTCCTGGCTTCAAAAAGCATGTGCTCCCCCCCCCCCCCCCCCCCTCTCTCCTCACTCTTCTCACTTGCCCCTTTTGAGCAAGCCTTGCACCAATAAAACAAGAGAACTCCAAAAAGAACTAGGTCTGAGTTTGACCAGGCACAGACACCTGTGTCACACTTCTTCTGTGGATCATCATCCCGTGGAACCCTTACTGCTCTCCCCCACTACACATCACACTTGGCGTCGTCGGCAGGACTACATCTCTGCTCGTGGCCACCGCTTCGACCTGTTCTACCGGATCAGATCCGGGTTCAATTCCCGGCAGCTTCGCCAGATCCTCCACGAACTCGCTACCCCCCCGATCTTGGTATACCCCGACTGGGACGCCGTTGCCGACAACCCCCGACCTTTTCGCCTCTACTGCGACGCCAGCATCGACGGTTTTGGCGCGACTCTCGAACAAGAACAACTCGACGGTTCCGTTCGACCCATCGTCTTTATCAGCCGCACCACCCTCGACAACGAACGATCCTGGACCCCCCTCGACCTCGAAGCCGGTAGCATCGTCTGGGCCGTCAAACGCCTCCGCGGCCACCTCTGGTCCACCAAGTTCCACATTTACTCTGACCACAAGGCGCTTGCGAGTATCGTTAAAGTCGGCGAACACAACGCTCGCGTCCAGCGCTGGCTGGAATTCCTCTCCGCCTACTCCTACACCTTGGAGTACCGAAAAGGCTCAGCTAACGGCAATGCCGATTTCCTGTCGCGACTCCCACCACCAGCAACCGATCTCGACCGCACCGGACCCAACCGCCTCACCCCTCCCGACGCCATCGGTATCTACCTTATCCAAGCCTGCGGTTTTACTCCGATCGACTCCTTCACCCCGGGCATCGGCTTGGGTAGGCTTGTCCCACCCTCAACCGCCCCCTGCGACACCATCCCACCACTCCCTTGCACCGAAAACGATTTGGCGATTTCCGCCGACACGGACCACGTATGGACAACTCGGACTTGGTTCTTACACCCTGCTCTACTGTAACTTCTACCACCGTTCAAGACCCTGCCGCTGGATCGCCTCGCAGCCTTCCCGCCGGCCCCCGCCTTGCTCAAGACACTGCCGCTGGATCGCCTCGCAGCCTTCCCGCCGGCCCCCGCTTTGCTCAAGACACTGCCGCTGGATCGCCTCGCAGCCTTCCCGCCGGCCCCCGCTTTGCTCAAGACACTGCGGCCGGATCGCCTCACAGCCTTCCCGCCGCCCCCCGCCTTGCTCAAGACACTGCCGCTGGATCGCCTCGCAGCCTTCCCGCCGGCCCCCGCTTTGCTCAAGACACTGCCGCTGGATCGCCTCGCAGCCTTCCCGCCGGCCCCCGCTTGGCTCAAGACACTGCCGCTGGATCGACTCGCAGCCTTCCCGCCGGCCCCCGCCTTGCTCAAGACACTGCCGCTGGATCGCCTCGCAGCCTCCCCGCCGGCCCCCGCCTTGCCCAAGACCCCGCCGCCGGATCGCCTCGCAGCCTTCCCGTCGGTCCCCGCTTTGCTCAAGACACTGCCGCTGGACCGCCTCGCAGCCTCCCCGCCGGCCCCCGCTTTGCTCAAGACACTGCCGCCGCTGGACCGCCTCGCAGCCTTCCCGCCGGCCCCCGCCTTGCTCAAGACACTGCCGCTGGATCGCCTCGCAGCCTTCCCGCCGGCCCCCGCCTTGCTCAAGACACTGCCGCTGGATCGCCTCGCAGCCACCCCGCCGGCCCCCGCCTTGCCCAAGACCCCGCCCCTGGATCGCCTCGCAGCCTTCCCGCCGGCCCCCGCCTTGCTCAAGACACTGCCGCTGGACCGCCTCGCAGCCTCCCCGCCGGCCCCCGCTTTGCTCAAGATCCCGCCGCTGGATCGCCTCGCAGCCTTCCCGCCGGCCCCCGCTTTGCTCAAGACACTGCCGCTGGATCGCCTCGCAGCCTTCCCGCCGGCCCCCGCTTTGCTCAAGACACTGCCGCTGGATCGCCTCGCAGCCTTCCCGCCGGCCCCCGCTTTGCTCAAGACACTGCCGCTGGATCGCCTCGCAGCCTCCCCGCCGGCCCCCGCCTTGCCCAAGACCCCGCCGCTGGATCGCCTCGCAGCCTTCCCGTCGGTCCCCGCTTTGCTCAAGACACTGCCGCTGGATCGCCTCGCAGCCTTCCCGCCGGCCCCAGCTTTGCTCAAGACACTGCCGCTGGATCGCCTCACAGCCTTCCCGCCGGCCCCCGCTTTGCTCAAGACACTGCCGCTGGATCGCCTCACAGCCTTCCCGCCGGCCCCCGCTTTGCTCAAGACACTGCCGCTGGATCGCCTCGCAGCCTTCCCGCCGGCCCCCGCTTTGCTCAAGACACTGCCGCTGGATCGCCTCGCAGCCTTCCCGCCGGCCCCCGCTTTGCTCAAGACACTGCCGCTGGATCGCCTCGCAGCCTCCCCGCCGGCCCCCGCCTTGCCCAAGACCCCGCCGCTGGATCGCCTCGCAGCCTTCCCGTCGGTCCCCGCTTTGCTCAAGACACTGCCGCTGGACCGCCTCGCAGCCTCCCCGCCGGCCCCCGCTTTGCTCAAGATCCCGCCGCTGGACCGCCTCGCAGCCTTCCCGCCGGCCCCCGCCTTGCTCAAGACACTGCCGCTGGATCGCCTCGCAGCCTTCCCGCCGGCCCCCGCTTTGCTCAAGACACTGCCGCTGGATCGCCTCGCAGCCTTCCCGCCGGCCCCCGCTTTGCTCAAGACACTGCCGCTGGATCGCCTCGCAGCCTTCCCGCCGGCCCCCGCTTTGCTCAAGACCTCGCCGCGTGATCGCCTCGCAGCCTTCCCGTCGGTCCCCGCCTTGCTCAAGACACTGCCGCTGGATCGCCTCGCAGCCTTCCCGCTGGCCCCCGCTTTGCTCAAGACACTGCCGCTGGATTGCCTCACAGCCTTCCCGCCGGCCCCCGCTTTGCTCAAGACACTGCCGCTGGATCGCCTCACAGCCTTCCCGCCGGCCCCCGCTTTGCTCAAGACACTGCCGCTGGATCGCCTCGCAGCCTTCCCGCCGGCCCCCGCTTTGCTCAAGACACTGCCGCTGGATCGCCTCGCAGCCTCCCCGCCGGCCCCCGCCTTGCCCAAGACCCCGCCGCTGGATCGCCTCGCAGCCTTCCCGTCGGTCCCCGCTTTGCTCAAGACACTGCCGCTGGACCGCCTCGCAGCCTCCCCCCGCCGGCCCCCGCTTTGCTCAAGATCCCGCCGCTGGACCGCCTCGCAGCCTTCCCGCCGGCCCCCGCCTTGCCCAAGACCCCACCGTCAACACTCTTCGCAGCGCCTTCATCGGTCACCTCTCTATCCTCGACCCCATCGCCGAATCGCCTCCCAGCTCCGAGAAAGCCGCCGTGACCGCTGGCGCTCCTGCTGGTGTGGCTTTCAGGCCACCCTTCGTCTCGCCATCGCCCACCTTGGGCGTCTCACCTTCGGCCACTCCTCGTACCTCGTCAGGCCTAATTTCTTCTCGGACCCGTCGCCGTTCTGCCGCTGCTGCTGGGACCCCCCTTACTCCTACGGACTACGGATTTGGCCGTCGATCGTCAACTACGGCAGCCACAAGACCCTCACCAACCCACCGCCGTTCACCTGCCGTCGCACCCAGGCCACTGCCGCGACGACCGGATACAGCTCGTCGCGGCGCCGCTCAAGACTCGCCCTCACCAGCGACTCCAGCCGACGCTACGCCACCACTGTCCCTGCCACCACCACAGTCCACCGCCCCAGGGCCTGATCTCCCCCGCCCTCCCCTACTAGCCACTCCCTCTACCTGAACCCGTTGTCCGGTCTGCTGACGACCCACATCTTAGTTCCCGCGTTGAGCGTTATACCTCCACCGATTGGGCGCGCGAACAACGCACCGAACCCCTTTGCTCAGCTACCATACGATATCTTTCCTTGGGCTCACCTTCACCACCACCGGGCGACCTCTTGGACTACATTCCCTCGACCCGTCACCCACTTCTCTCGGAGGTCCTCGCCCTCGCCGCGAAAGGCCAGCTGCATACAACCGACGACGACACAGTTCTTCTCGTTTACCGACCACACATAACCCCCCTGGGCCAACCTCGTACGACTACACCGCAACCCCTCACATCGCCACCTCGCATTTACGTCCCAATGTTGATGCGACCGTGGGTCCTACACACTTGCCACTCCACCACCTCTTGCCACCTGGGTGTTGCTCGGACACTCAGCATGCTTATGCGCTTCTATTGGTGGATCGGCATGGACATCTCCACCCGCTGGTGGCTCCGCCGCTGCCTCAAGTGTCAGGCGCGAAAGTCTTCACGCCAAACAATTCGTTGGCCCACCCTCTCCCTGCCGCTACCAAACGGCCCCGGTATTCTCGTCAGCGTCGACTATTTCGGTCCCTTACCCATCACGCCTCGGGGCAAAGCTTATATTCTACTTTTCACCGACCGCTTCAGCCGCCGCGCCGACATGTACGCCACTACTGAGGCCGAGTTCACCGCATCCGGCACAGCCGATATCCTCATCGACCGCTACATCCCTCTCTGGGGATGCCCCGTTACCCTCCTTTCCGACAACGGTCCACAATTCTGCGCCAAACTCTCCCGCGCCCTCTATGAGCGGCTCGGCATCAACAAAATCTCCACGAGCTCTTACCACCCCTGCACCAACGGCGGGGTCGAACGCGTTAACCACACCATGGCCCTGATGCTCGCCATGGTCGGAAACGAACTACAAAACGATTGGGACTTGCATCTTCCTCACGTCGAAAGCGCCTACAACAACTCCGTCAGCGCCGCGACCGGGCTGGCCCCCAACGAAGTACACATTGGCCGGTTACCTCGCCTCCCCCTCACCGTGTTCGACTCCCCCAACATCGGCGGACATCAAAGCCTCAACCGGGACCAGCTCGCTTACATTGACCTCGCTACTGCTCGCCAGCAACGCGCCTACCGCGCCGTCCGGGAACTCCACGCGGTCTACGTATCACGCCTCGACCGACGCAACGCACCCATCATGGCCGCCCTCCGCCTTTCCCCTCCGTTCTCTGTCGGCGGTTGGGCATGGATCTACAACACAGCTGCCACTATTCGACAGGGCGCCAAGAAAGGCACCGACGCCACCGTTCTTAAGACCATCAACTGGATTGGCCCGTTCAAGATTCTTGCCGTGGGCCCAGCACCGGCCTCAGCCGTCCCAGACGGACGGCCCCTTCACGAGAAGCTCCTGTACTTCGACCTTCCCTCGGACATGCCGGGGCGGGACTCCAAGCACCGCGTCTCCGTCCTCCGCTGCAAGCCCTGCCGGAACCCCGACGACATCGACGATCTCCCCAAACACCTACCGGCCGACCTGACCAAGTACGTTCTCAGCCCCTTCTGCACCAAGTCCCCACCCTTCCACGTCACCTTCGACGATATCGCTCCACCGCCCGAACGCCTCGAGGTCGACCAGATCTCGGGACACCAACTCGTTCGTGGTCGGGGAGGCGTTCTTGCCGTGATGTACGAAACACACTGGGCCGGGCTCCTTAGCCCTTCTTGGGAACACGAACGTGACCTACAGCTCCACCGACCCCACATCCTCCGCTATTGGTCGGGAAACCCTTCACAGCATCGCCAGACCAACCGTTTATACCGCCAGATGCGCATTGGGGCCGCTCACCGTGAACTTTCGCGGTCCCGGGGCGAATCTTCCTCGCTCCCGGATACAGCCTCGTACCACGCACCCTCTGGCTTCACCGTTTCAGCTCCTCACCTCTACCTGCCGGGGCACACCTCTGGTACAAGGCCCGCGATGGTCTCTGGTGGTTGGGCAAAGTTGCCCCGCGCGCCTCGACCGACACCTCTTCCACTCACTTCTACATCGTCCGCTTCCTCGACGACCCGGGACCGATCAAGATCAAACTCCTTCCGTCCCTCTACACCACTTCACGGAGCGCCACTCAAGGATCCTGGTGCCTTCAGCGTCATCAGGCCGGAGGGCTAGCACGCGGAGTACTACGTAATGCTAATGCACCCCCCCCAACCACTCATCCGCCCGGCCAGTTAACAGTATCTGATGATCGACGGATGCGTTAGATTGTAGTGTACTAGTTTTGGGACCGGTATATTCTGTGCGTCCGCTGTCTTTGACACGCGTTCGCTTTGTGTGTTGATTCCATCTAACACCTCACGTTTCGTTTGTTTCGCTAGGACGCAATTCGCAACAGAAAGTGTCATTGTACCTCCAGGGCCTACCTTTCTGTTGTACCTCCTTCTACTTTTTCCATAGGGGCGGTTTTTCGGTCTTCATTATTTTTCTTTTTCCTTTTCTTCTTTCCAGGCTTCTCTTTTTTTTTTTTTTTTTTCTCTCTTCTCTTTTCTTCTTCATAGTCTTTGTTTGACAACCAATCCATGGGGACTTTGTTGTGTCCCTGTCGCTCTAGCTTCATGTAGACTTCGCTCTATAACAAGTATTTTTGCCGGATTTTTCTCCCGCTTACTAGTTCGTACCTTACCTGGCTCGGTCTCTCCCGCCTCTCTCGTAGCTTACACCGCGTGTAGCCACGACGGGTCGCATCGGGCCCTCAGTTGCCCCCCCCCCCCCCCCCCCCCTGGTATTCCTAGTTACGTATTGTACCAGGACGAACATCCCGTTGTGCCTTCACTACCGCGTTTCCTTGACGTTCTCCATCTCTGGCACGACTGCTGCCCCTACCAGAGACGTCTTAGCCTCATTTACGAGGTGTGGGTTGGTCTATGATCTCGTTAGTCTGTCGTTTGTTTTGAATAGCAGTATCTTCGACCCCCCTCTTTCGATTTTTCTGATGTCTAAATAGCCATCTCTATATCGTCGTGGGATCTGCATCTACGGCTATTCAGGGTGGGCTAATGTGATAGAGTACCTTGGTTAGTAGTCAATAGACCAACCATCAGTAGGGGCCGTTAAATATTATTGTTCCAGTCGGGTCGTACCCCGTTTACCATTTTGATATCTGTAGATACGCAGGCTATTATTGTTCCAGTCGGGTCGTACCCTGTTTACCATTTGATATCTGTCGATACGCAGGTTAGTATATCTGTAGACACGCAGACTGGTATATCTGTAGAATCTGATATGCAGGTTAGTAGGTTGTACTATTGAAGCTGAGAATAACACATGCACCCTTACGGGGTGTTGTACTATTGAAGTTTAGAGTATCGTATGTTCCCTTATGGGTTATTGTACTATTGAAGCTTAGAGTAACGCATGCACCCTTACGGGGTGTTGTACTATTGGAGTTGAGGGCAACGCATGCACCCTTACGGGGCGTTGTACTATTGAAGTTGAGGGCAACGCATGCACTTTTACGGGACGTTGCCCTATTGAAGTGAGGGTGACGCATGCACCCTTGCCAGTAGAATATAGCCGGTTGAAGCCAGAGGATTCTCCTGGCTTCAAAAAGCATGTGCTCCCCCCCCCCCTCTCCTCACTCTTCTCACTTGCCCCTTTTGAGCAAGCCTTGCACCAATAAAACAAGAGAACTCCAAAAAGAACTAGGTCTGAGTTTGACCAGGCACAGACACCTGTGTCACACTTCTTCTGTGGATCACCATCCCGTGGAACCCTTACTGCTCTCCCCCCACTACACATCACACGACGCTAAAGTACAAAGTTATCTAGTACAGAAAGGGCAAACAAAGCATGCTTAATCAACTAATTTCGGTTGCTTAATTAAGCATGATTATTTGCTTATAAGCAAATAAGCACGGCTACGATGCTTTGATTATGCTTCGATTAAGCAACCCACAAAAAACGTGATTAAGCATGCTTATTATAGTCGCTTACCAACACTAGTGGGCAGTGCAACACCGACTTGTACAGCAGTGTGGGTGTGGTAAAAAAACGTTTGAAGGAGCTTTTGTACAAGAAAAAATAAACCCCACGAATCCCAAAGCAGATACTAGGAGAACCGATTGGTATGATGGTTGATCGCTTGACGACACTACAGTTGCTCCTGGACGGGCAGCGACCAAGGAAACCTAGACACTAAAATTAGTACCTGGTATATACTAAGTCAATGATACCTTGATGGGTCAAGGTTAAGACGTCAAACGTCATAATTGACCGCACAGCAGCAAAGCAGTGTTGCCCTTTCTGATCTCTCCAACAACAGCTGATATATGGGTGCATACACCAGAGCGGCATCGGGCTGGTGCTATGCCAGCTCGGCAGCCTACATCGTCTTGCGCTACGAGCACGTATACCGGCGAAAATGTGTTCGGGCGTCTGGGCTACCTCTTTTTGCCTACGAAGAGGGGTCAACAGACTAAATGTTAGTCATCGTCTACATATACACCGCGGGAAAATGTCGCTGAAACAAGGTGAAAGCCAGATTGGCGCCCACATCACATGGATGGATGGATGGATGGATGGATGGATGGATAGATGCATGGCACACGGTAGCCCTACACACAATATGCTAGCTTAGTTGGCCGTGACCACAGCGTCTTGGTTCCTATCATACATTGGCGTACCATCGACGACCTTTGTCTCCTACTATAGGTATAATACCGGCGGAAATGTTTTCGAGCCAGGTCTGCCTGTGGCCCTCATTGAACATGTGGATCTTTTAATGGCTGTACGAGGAGCTGCATCGCAATTTGGCAAATTTGACGAAGATAAAAACTATTAAAGTAGATCCGCAACTAATACGAGCAATGCTGTTACAGTTGTACTATTCGCGAACCTGGATTGACCGTCGTACACTGTAGTAACTACTGCTAAATAAAGACGCTGCTGCTACGGCGGAGCATCGTTCAAGACAAGAAGGGGAGTGTGATGTATCAGGTATGCAGGTAAAATAATTGATTCTAATGTTGTTGTAAAAGCCTTGTTCTTTGCCTTTGTGTCCTCGCCGGAGATGTGGTGGCTGTGGTGATGGTGTTCTTATTGCAGCAGGCGATTAGCTGAAAACCTTCAGGTAGTACCGTCGTCGTAGTTGGCTTCACTTCGGCGGCTATCGTGGGCCCACACTTTATTGATGAGGGTGCGCTTACTACCGCTACGCAATGTACAACGGCCCTCGTACTTGAATCTACTCTCTGGTCAGAAATGTAGACTCTGCTGTTCCCTAGGTGTTTCCTCAAATTAATGTGTGCGTGTGTGGCGATCAGGGTAGTGGTGGTCGGTGGGAGGGTTGCTTAAATCTACTGTAGTATAAGAAGTGCATGGTATATGGATTGTCGTGCTCCGTGTAGTGACGAGTGAAACTCAACAGCAGCGTACCGGGCACCCGTGAGGCGAGGTTCGAACATATATTTCTACTACCGTCCTCTTTGCCTATTCTGCGATCAAATCCCATGGCCCGTGCTTGACTTGACGTGCTGTTTAGCTCGTTGATCGATCCGCTGTTTTTTGGTAGTTTTTCTTCGTTTCCTCTGCAGCAGTACCATCTCCGCGAACTACACAGGGTTCGCAGGCAGGCAAAAACGGAGACATAAATTCACGCGTCATGCACGTACTGTAAGCACCCAGTAACCCTGACCAGACAAATTCTATTGGTTGTGTTGGCATTATTGATATTGTAGAGCAGGGCAAGCGTTACCCTTCTGTTCCCTAGTAGGTGTTACCAATTAATACAAGGTTGGATGGAGGTATGGAAATTCCAGGGATTGGTCGGGCTTAGAAAAACGGCCAACAAACAGGAACCATACGTTCGCAACACGTCGGCCAGAAACAATAGCGACATGTGCATTTGGGGTAGGAGCGAAAAATAGCAGCAGCCATACGATAGTACCATACTACAGAGACCAGGTGCATTTTGGATAGAAGTGAAAAGTTGCAGCAGCGACAATCCGAGAACTACTTACAGCAAACCAAAGGTCGGCAGAGTACCAGTGCGCAGTCATCGGGACTCAGTCGTTGACTCGCGAATACCAGTCATTTTGAAGTACCGTGTCTAAGAGTACGTCAAACTGCTGAAACGGCAGAGTCCTCATGAGTCTCAAGGGTACGGGGAGCTGAAATGACTGAGTTGTCGCGAGTCTCATGGATACTTAGATTCGAAATATACATATAAACTAAAGCATCATATTATTACAGTCGAATCGCGCAGACTGCGATGGCTTCGACGTGCCGTGCACACACCGATACTAAATAAGACGCCGCAGCAAAATCCAAGATGACAGAAGACATACAAGGAGGTCTTTCGCCGATGATCGTTACGCACAAGCACCCGGCAAACAAAACTCTGTAGACATAACATATAATATAAATGCAGCCGCGCAGAACTCGAAGGCCTCGACGCGCCGTGCAACAACCTAAACCAAAGAAACAAACGCAGGCACGACTTCAACGATGACGGTTATGGCAGGGTAGGTTGACTGTCGTCCTTCGTGAACCTTATCGTCGTGACGTGGGTATTGAAAAAGTACGTAGAGAGTACGTACTCATACTATCGTCTAATACAGTAGTAGTCTATTAATAGTACGGCAGTAAAAGTAGTAGGTTGTAGGTTTGGGGAAAAATATCGACGTGATGTACTGCTGCAAGTATCGAGAAAGTACGTACTCCTACCATAGTCTAAGGTTCATTCTTATCGCATAGGTGTTTTTCCAGAATTCCGAAAGTTTGGTAATAATTGGAGATATGTATCAAGATACGGAGGCGTTCTGTCTGAATTCGTGAATCTCTCCACAAGCAAAAAAATCAGGATTTTTTTCTTATCGGAGAGCGTGTTTTCCAGCAAATCCAGAGTTTGGAAATAATTGGAGATATGTACCAAGAAATGGAGGCGTTCTGTCACTATTCGTGAAATTATCCTGCTGGGTACGACTCCGCGGTTGAACTCATCGACATCGTACCCGGGAGAGGTACCCATCAGTCACAACGAGCAGGAGGACAGCCGCAAATCCGTTGCTGCTGCTGCTTCTGCTCCTGCTCCTGCTCTTGCTGGTGTGCTGGTGCTGGTGCTTCTGTTGCGTTCTGTCTGCGTCGGTCTTCATTTCATTTGTTTTATTCCCTCTGTCTGTGCAACTTGGTCTGTGGGTACATTGTTTTCGCGGTTGAGGTCTCGTACAGCATGCTGTTGCTGCTGTATAAGCTGTGCCTATTTACGGCCGTCTCTCGCGACATATAATAGATATTTGCGAGGTAGAATATTACTTGATTGAAGATGCTGCTGCTGCCGCAATTTAGTGTTCATTTCGTGGGTTTTCAGAAGAAGTGATGACAGCAGGAGGTACCAGGCATACAGTAGACGCTGACTAACCGACCCGAACCCTAGCCATAACCCGAACACTATGGGGTGACCTGTGCTTGGATGCGAAATAGGTACCGCGGATTGTAAGTATGGAGAAGTCACAGCATCATGGTTGTTTTGTTTCGACCTGTGTAGTGGGTTGGAAGGGTAGGTTGTCTGTCGTCCTTTGATGTTGTAGGCCGTTGTTGTCGTGGGTCGATATCGTCGTCATGTAGGTACCGAGAAGGTTGTCTGTCGTCCTTTATTGTAGTAGAGTTACGGCGAACTCCCCGGCGTGAGCTGTCAACGCTCACTTGACTCGCCTCCTCAGTTCGTAAGTCGGACCCGTCGGCAGTCGAAGTGGCTCCAGTGCTTCGCTCAAGCGAGAGCAAAGCAAACGACGAACAAAAACCCCAATTACGAGCGATGCAGATACTCGATTAGGCTCGCAGGCACGCGGAATGATGCATTTCTGCGAGCGAACAGTCGGTTTAGCCTTTAGTCCCTTAGTATTTTGTCCTTTGGTTCAAATTTTAGGTTTTGCACGTATTCTCTTCCTTGCCTGAGTGGCGTCTAAAGACACTCGGTGTTGACCCAAGCGCTGCATGCGCTGTACACCTTGGTCAGGCGTTCTGCATTCAGCAGGCCGAAACGGTCTGCTGAATGAAACACCTATCCCATACCCACAGAGTAATCTACCTCAACCCCACGCCCAACGACTCGTTGCTGCATGCCTCGACTCGTCGTCCTTTTGGTTGCTCCCACGTCCTTCCGCCGCAACACGCCCCCAAGTCTGGTATGGTCCTCCAGATCTTAAAAAAGTGTGACCCGGGATGAAGGAGCTCTTCTTCCCGTCCCAACTATACCCGCCGCTTGAACAAACGGTTTAGACTGAAATCGCCGCCAGCTCCTTCCTCGGTTCTTGTTCCCGATGGTTAAATTCCTGCCAGCTTTCTTCCTCTTTTTAGCCAGACCCCCCCCCCCTGGAGCAAACGGTTTACACTGAGAGATCGCCGCAAGCCTCATTCCCCGCTTTAGCCCTGGAAGGTTGATTCCTGCAAGTCTTCTTCCCTTTTCCAGCCAGACCCACGGCTTGAACAAACAGTTTAGGCTGAAGTGGTCGCCACCTGCGTCCTTTGGTTTAGCTTGGCTTGACGATCGAACTGCTCTCAATCTTCATCCGGATACTCCACTCGCCAACATTGGTAACTGACGTCGTACACATCTTCGATGAACGTTTACCGCCTTCGAATGTCTGGAAACTCCCTCCTGACCTTGGTATCTAGCTGGTGTGCCTAGCTCGCTGCTCTATAAGATGTTTCTCGTTATTCACGTGTTGGCATCTCCAGCGTGAGAGAACGGCAGTCTGAACCGTAGTGCAGTCCTTGCAAAGCGTGAAATATATCCAGCTGCAAAGGAGCGAAACCTGTACTCACCTCATCCTGATCCAGTTGGAGACTACTCCCGTACATGCGTGTCTCCACCAGGAATACGTGCAGCTGCAGCGGAGTGATATTCACTCTCGAATTATCCTCGTCAAGCCAATTAGGAAGGAGTCGCATACTGAAGGGTCTGCGGCGTCCCTTCAGAGCTTGCGATCGGTCATCGTGTATGACGGTTTCAGCCAAAGAGTAAAGCTCGGCAAGTCTTGTACCCGACCCCCGACCAGGTGCACAAGCCATAAATCGACGGCATGGTCAAGTTCAGAGCATTCATGGAATGTCTTGATGCCCACCGCAGCCACCGTCGTCCTCGTTTTGACACTGAATCCGTCCAGGTAAATTTTGTCAAACATGATACCAGGCATTGCAATACTCAATGACAGGCATGACAAAAGTTTAAGCGAGGCCTGATACACATCAGTGACAGGTACGACAAGCGTGAACGGAACGCATTGTGGGTGAGGATCTGGGGTGAAGCGTCGAATGCATCTCTCGGGGAGTACCTCTTCGTCTCACTGAAGAGGCGAAGACCTGAAGAGTCCCGATGATGCCTTCTGTAACCACCCCCCCCATCGCTAAGACAGTTCCCTGCCCTCGGAGGTGGTTGACGGGACCGTAGCATATCGACACTTTTAGCCACTGGCACAGATGTTTCACCACCCGGACTGTAACCCCCCCCCCCAGCATCGCCCCCGACCAATAGTGGTTCCGAACAACACATCGCTCAGTGTGCAGATTACCGCAAGGGCCTCCTTCGACGGCACAGGACATGTGAGCAAACGATGTGTTGGCATATTCCACCAAAACAACATATACTCGAACCTATTGCCAGTTTGCAGCCCCTGCTCAAGGCCTTAGATGTACATCTCAGGGACCTTCCACGATAGTAGGGGGCTAGTGTATAATACTGTAGTATCACTTGCGTGGTCATCCATTTCCTCCTCCTGCGCTCAACTAAGAGCACATATTCTACGTCCTTGGCTAGCGTGGGCTAGTTACACTTGCCCTGGGTCAGCAAAGTTGTATGTACCACGCCCCGACAACCAAACGTACTGCGAACCAAGGCGAACAACTCCGGTATCATTACCTTTGATATAGCCAGCTAGATACGGCCTCCCACCGATATATCCTCCAGGGTTGATAAAGCTCCTAATCAACGCCTGGTTTCTCTTTCGTATTGTCCCCTTCCCTAGTCGTGCGTTCTTTTACTCAAGTGGTTCACTCCACTTTCGACTCTCTGGTCGATTGTTCTCTTATCGTGGTCCTCTCCACTTGATTTCCTTTTTTCTACCCACGGCAGAAAAAGCGGAAATACGACGTCAGGCGGGACTCGAACCCCGGACACGCGGGTCAGACCTACACTGCTCCATACCGTGCTCTACCACGGTCTCTATCAATAGCCTGGTCCGCTGCCGTCCGCTCTGCTTTAGACCATACAGTGATCTGTTTAGGCGGACGATCTTTCCTGGCATGTCACCACACCCACCGGGTAGTTTCATGTATATCTCGGCGTCGAGTTTCGCACGAGCAAAAGCTTGTTCGATGTCTAGATGAAAAAAATTAAAACATGTTCATTGGCAACAGCCGCCAGAATTTTAACTGACGCTGCCGAGGGAGTTGGTGCAAACGTTTGCAATTAATCTACATCCTGCACCTGGTTAAGACCCTTAGCCACAAGTCTGGCCTTTGTCTTTACTATCAGGCCATCCTTATCCGTCTTGTAGGTAGACACCCACTTCGCACCTACAGGTTCCTTTCCTTGGCCGGTGTCGGAGGCTGATGCTGCGCCTGGGTCGCTTTTGGCCCTCCCTGCCGGGACCGAGGCGGCGTCCATGGCGCCCCCTTGAGACGAACCCATCGTCTCGGCTGTTTCGACCCTCCCTGCCGGGACCGAGGAGGCGTCCACGGCGCCCCCTTGAGACGAACCCATCGTCTCGGCTGTTTCGCCCCCCCCGTCGGGGCCGAAGAGGCGTGCACGGCGCCCCGTTGAGACGGACACATCGTTTCGGGTGTTTCGTTGCCGGCCTCGCCGGCGACAGGTGCCTGCTGTGCGCGCCCCCTGCGTAAACGCGTCCAGGTTACAAACCCCACGTCACGTCGAGGTCGTTCAAGTGAGCCAGACCGTCGTCCAGTTCATCCACCACCCCCCACCACCTCGATCCGACGTGCACACGTCGTCTGCTTCGGACCCCTCCTTTTCCGTAGACAGGGAGTCATTCGTCTGGGCAGGTACAGGTGGTGCAGGCGACACGCGTTGCCAGGTGTCATTTCGCATGATTAGCACAGTGTGTTGCCTCGTCAGTACTCATACTAAGTCTCGGGGGTAGTTGAGTGCAGGGCCAAGGTAAAAGCACTCTTGTGCTTTTCGCCTGTGATTTGTTTTCCCTCTTCACCTTGCAGTAACCAGGCTTGAGGAAAGGCAGTAGTACTACCGGGGGTAGCTACCATGCCACATCTCATGCGGCGACTTGCTCTCTGGGATAGCTGTCGTTGCTGTGAGGTTCAAGGCATCAAACGCCCAGTGGGATGCTTCCGCCCACAACGATGCAGTGGCCGAGAGTTGCGCGTCAGGAAAAAGTTCTTGAGCCTGGATTCGGCCCGCCATTGTGGCCGTCTCACTCAATCCTTTAGCGCGCTCTGCTACTCCATTAAATTGGGGATTGCCGATCGTCGTGAATTCCTGCTTGATGCCTCGTGATCTACACAGGTCTCCAAACTTGCCCCCGCGGAATTCACCACCCCCATCAGATCGAACGATTACCACCGTAGAAGGGACACCGTCTGCACGAGATTCCGCGAGGAACCGTTCGTTCAATTCCACGGCGTCCGACTTGTGCCGCATAAAGTACACCCATGTAAACCGTGAAAAATCGTCGCGCACTATGAGAGTATACCGCTTCCTCCCGAGAGACTCTACGACCTTAGGTCCACTCAAATCCACAAAAACTCTCCCGGACTTCTTATCTGCTCGTGTGTGTGGACTACTTGATACCTTTGCGGAGACCCTTCGCCATGGAGCACCCTCTGCACTCTAGCAGCTCTCCCTCGAGGACAATCCCTTGCTGTTCCGCGGTCTTGCGGAGTAGTACCTCGTGGGAGAGTCCAGCCGCGCAGTGGAAGTCGTTGATGTTAATCGCAGACTTGTTGGGCAGTTGCCCCGAGGCGAGTACAGCACAGGTATTTTTCCTTACAACTGCGGTCTACCCGGTAGCCGTACAGGCTGTAGAGGGTCCCACTCAACGGAAACACGATCGAGTGCTCTGACTTGAGCCTGACTACTCCCGTGGGGCGCCCTTCGAAAGTGTGGCCGTTTTAGACGAGAGTGGGCAGGGAAAATAAATGGTAGCGGAGATCTGGCACGTGTGCAACGTTCGTTAGGATCACTTGCACGAGACCGTTTCCAGATCGATAGACAACATTTATGTCGCCGTAACCTTCGATCCATCTATAGTGGATCCGTTAGCGATTTGGAGTTTCAGGTTGCATGAAGGCGTCATGTGGGTAGACGCACCACTATATCGGATATCTAGGCCTCGTCTCCTACTTGCCAGGCAGACTCCCCCCCCCCCCCGAACCATCACTGCACTTGCCTGTCTCTTCGGCCTTGAAAACTAAGGCCTGGACCGTACTTTCTCCATTGTGGTCGATCCTTGCCCCAACCTCACTCGCCATCGCCATGACAGCTTCTTCTTTCGATGAGGGGCAGACATCAGCAGCGTGCCCTTGTCCGTTGCATCGACTGCACCGATCCATGGACGTGGGACAGGCATCGGCAGAGTGCCCCCGTCCTTGGCATCGACTGCATAGCTTCGCCGTGCAGTCGCTCTTCCAATCGCCCTTCTTGCCACACCTATGACACTTGCCCACTGGAGTACTTCCGCTGGTGGCTTTGGCATTGCTGCCATTGCCACCAGTATCCGCGGCCGAGCTATCAAGGTCCTCGTTGGTGCTTCTACCGCCTCGTCTGCGCTGTCCTACTCATCCGCCTTTTTCTCTGCCATTGCCTCCACCGTTTCCGCGACCACCGTCACCGCCGCCGATGCCGGCGTACATAGCATGGCCTGGGTGGCCAGCGTTGGACCCCTTCTTCCTGTTTCCACAAAGTCGATGATGCCGTTCTCGAACAGCCTTGATCGTGTCATCACGGCCGATGCAGTCACGTGATGCCAGGTTCCGAGCCTCCACCTCGTATTCGGCAGGTAGAGCGTCAATAAAATAAATGGTGTACAGCATGTGGTCGTCTACTGACTTTCCTGCTGTGCGCATTTCCGTGACAAGATCCTCGATCTTGCCCATCTCCTCCAGCGGGTTGCTCCCCGGCGCTGTCTTAAAACTATTAAGGCGTCTAGAGAGGTCTTATTTGGCCCCCGTCGTTTGAGGGCCGTACCGCGCAAGGAGAGCGTCCCAATATTTGCCGCGGCGAGGTACACCTGTGCAGAATACTCTTGTCGGTCTCGCTTTTGAAGGCCGTCGACAGGAAATTCCACGCCAGTGTATGCATGTGGACACTTTGGCGGCTAAACCCCCTAGCGACAAATACCGAGCTTTCTGTTTCCAATCCCCCTACGGGAATGTACTGCGGTAGATCCGTCACGAAGGCAGACAAGAAACCAACTCCTTCGGCGTAATACCGAGCGTCTCTTGTCCAGGGGTTGAACTCAGGTTTCAGCCCACAACACGATGGCACAGGAGTGTGTTTAAATGTCAAATGGCACGAGACAGGCAGATAAAATTCACCACCCAACTCACCGCCAGGGTATGCACCCCATTCTCCAGTCCTCCCAGGCTGGTCTGGCTGACCCCTCGGTGGGCCAACCTCGACAGGCAACGCAGTTCCTCCGCGTCCCGTTGCTCCCAAATTTGCGAGGCACCCTCACGCAGATTTGTCTCTTGTTCTGCTGCAATATCCCGTGCCAAGCCTACAGCAGCAGCAGGGTTCTCTCTCACAGCAGTGGGTACTGTCCCACGTGGGATCTGCCCAACAGCAGCGCTGCCCTCAGCGCTGTCGGACTTCGATCGGCCGTTGTTCCTCGTGAACTCGGCCATAACGTCCTTCATGGCGTTCATCATCGACGCCTGACTGTGCTCCAACGCCAGCTTGAACTCGCGTCTCAGCTCTTGAACTTCACCCGGAGCATTGTGCTCTTCTTGCGCCGATCTCTTCGAAGACACATCATTCGCTTCTGGTACCAGACCTCAAACGTTCAGGTCACCAGTGTGTTTGTAGAGTCCGAGCCTGGATGCCCTGACCACCACGTGGTCTGATGAGATTTTTTATAGTCAGTCGTTGTATTAGAGGACAGTAAAGGAGAGAGAGAGAGCGGAGCGTAGCTCGAAGCTCGGAGCGGAGAACGGAGTGCTCAAAGCTGTTCTCGAGTAACACACGCGTGTAAAATTCGTAATAACGCCTGCGAAGATACACGCAACCCTCTACAACTTGTAACCGTCGCTCTGCTGGAACCATCCAAACGAACACGCTTGGTGCTTACGCAGGCTCAGCAACTACAGTAACTGCGACACCGGGGAATTACTCCCGGAGGGACAGTGCGGCTTCCGCCCCGCACGATCAACGATCGAAGGTCGTTCCTAACAAACAAACAAAAATAAAAATAAAATCAAGATTCGTGACATTTATTTGTCGTGTCTCGAAATACGCCTGATGAAGGCACTACGCAACCCACGCGCACAACGGTATCCGAAGGCCGGTATAGGGGCATGGCAGACTCTGCTTCGTACGCCGCTTGTGGACAACGGGCGGCTACCCAAAACCACCGCTGGGCGCGGGCTCACGAGCACGTTATGGCCTCAAAATTTCGAGGAGGAGCAGCCACAGCTCGAAGAGAAAAGCGAAAATGACCTGAGAATGCCTCAGGCCAGGCCGGGTAGACGGCCTGCGAGATGAAATCTCGCGTACCGGGCTTGTCCGACGGGCGGTGAGATTGGAATCTCGCAGGCTAGGTCAGGCTTCGGTCCGTGATTCGAATATATCACGGGCCGGGCCAGGCGAGGTGGGCCCGGCCCGGCCTGGCCGTGCCCCATTCGCGAGAGTTGGCTCCACCCGCAAAAATCGTTGGGTTTGCAATTTCGGATTTTTTAGAATTAGAAAATATCGCGTGACGTTTTTCGGCTTTTTTCGTTATTACAACTGAAATGTCATGGATCGTGATCTTTTGGCGTTCTAAAAAATCACGAATCATGATTTTTTTAGGAACGGCCTTGATATTATGTTGTTCGTCGTGCGCCGGTTGCAAGAGTTCGGACGACATAGGAAAACCTCTCTGTACGTATGCTTCATCGATCTGCAGAGAGCGTACAACTCTGTCGACCGAGAGCTGCTATGGGAGGTACTCACACGCTTTGGCGTACCAGCCAAGATGCTGACAATTATTAGTAATTTCGACGAAGGCATGTGGGCTCGCGGCGTACGGATGACGGCGAGCCCTCAGAATGATTTGATGTCACGCAGGGGCTGCGGCAAGGCTGTGTGCTATCACCGTCACTGACTGCTGTTCAACGTGTTCTTCGCTGCTGCGTTCCACGTCGTATCGCTTCAGCCAAGACGAAACCATCGTGAGGGATTTGGTTCAACTCGGTGATGCTGGGGTAGTCGGAACAGAGGAGCAGGCGCCGTTGGCATGCGTGCGAAGGGCTGTATGGAGCATGCTGTACGCCGATGAGGCAGGAATTGTCTCCAAGTCGGCTGAAGGGCTCGCGAAAATGATGACAGTCATCGTGACTGCTGTCTTCGAAGGAGCAGGTCTCATTGTGTCGGAAACGAAGACAGAGACAACGCTTCTACCAACACCAGACCAGACAACCCTCGCACCACCGCTCGTCATCGAAGCAGCAGGCCAGAGGTATAAACAGACGGCCCTGTTCTTCTATCTAGGCGGCATTATCCACGAAAACGTTGACCTCTCGCTCGAAATCGACCGACGGATCCGTCTCAAGCGGGCGTGCCTCAAACGGTTCGGCCCGGAGTTGAATGATAGGGCGACTGCCCCCCTTAACCTGAAGTCTGAATGCTGAAGGCCGAGGTGATTGAGACGGTGCTGTACGGGTGTGTGTGACGTGAACCCTCAGAGCAGAACACTTTGCCAAACTTCGAATGGCTCACTACCAAGTCCTGTTGCGAGTCATTGGCTTCCAGCGCCGACTTCGTACAGACCACGCCACCCTCTCATACGCGAAGGCCTTCAAGACGACACGCTGCGAGCGCATCGAAACGACCATCCGTAAACGGAGGCTCTGCTGTGAGGGGGCCGGGGCACGACACAGCAAGGAGCGATTTTTGCGAGTCTTTGGCTTCCAGCGCCGACTTTGCACAGACCACACCACCCTCTCGTACGTGAAGGCCCTCAAAACGACACGCTGCGAGAGCATCGAAACGACCATCCGCAAACGGCGGCTCTTCTTCGCGGGGGCCGGGGCAAGGCAAAGCAAGGAGCGATTACCCAGTCGGGTGATGTTCGGGACGATGGCTGGCGGGGAGAACCCGAGACCTGGCGGGCAGTTTAAGACTTGGCATACTGCAGATGCATAGTCGAAGACCTTAGGGAGTTCCGAGCCACCGAAGGGTCAACGGAACACTCCCCTTTGGATTTTGGAGTTGAGACCGTGTTGTGGTCTACTGCAGCGAAAAAGGCGGGGAAGTGGTACTGGGGGGTCCTCGAAGCAGCCGAAAGGTTCATGGTGAGGTGACACGAGGATGAGGCACAGCTCAGTAGGCAGCGCCGCGCATCCGCCGTGGGTAGTGTCCAAGGGAATGGGGGGAGGGGGGGCAACAGGAGGAGCGGAAGGAAACCCGACCAAGGGAATGCGGGGAGGGGAGGGGGAGAGGAGGAGTAGAAGGGAAACCGCGGTGGACGAAAGTAGGAAGGAGATGGCAGACAGGGTAGCAAGGCACCAGGCTGACTAGGAAGTAGAACGTGCCTATCTATGCTACTCGTGCCAAGGCGTTCTACGGAAGAGCTTCACCCTAAATTTTATGTGGCTCCTCACTTGAAGAGCTCCACACATCACCCGGAAACTGACTTCAGCAAAATTCAAACTGCATCCCAATGAATAATCCCATGGCCAAAGTACACTAAAACGTCATTTTTCGAAACTTACAAGATTGGTATTCCGATGATTTTGGCTTAAGGAGCCCCGCCATTCAGAAAACATTTTAGCGGAAATGTGTTACCTCTAGCGTAGAACGCGTCTGGCCGCCAACTGGTGCAGCTGGTTCGGACGTGGTCTTCCTTTGTCTTCTTTTTTTTTTTTTGCACTCGATTGTGATTTTCGTTTGATTTCTTTCTCTTTCTCTTCCTTTCTTCTATTAATATCCTGGTGAGCCTTATGAAAGGAGGCGTGTGGCGTGGGTGGATGACGAGCCTGCTTTGCTTGTTCCGTATTGTCTGACGCCGAGGGGCGGGGCATGGTTGACGAACGCAGGACGGAGACGGCAGACAGGGTAGCTTGGTCGCAGGCGGACTAGTAGGGAGAACCCGGCTATGCTACTCACACGACAAACTGCTGCGGCTACCTGGAGGGTGCTTTGTGGTTCGATTTGCCTGTTATTTTGTTTTGGTTCCTAGTCTTACTCTGTTTATAATATTAGTAGTGGTGTTTTTTTCTTTTAGCTCGTTTTTTCAAATGTCTGCCACATCCCCTGCGGAGAGGCACGACATTTTGTTTTTGTTTTTTCTTTTTCTATTTCGATTCGTTTTCTACATTTCCTTTGTTTTTGTTTTGCTTTCTTTTCTTTCGTTTCCTCTCTTTCATAGAACGTGCATGTGTCGTGCCTGTCATATCCGGTACGATGACATGGCATTGCATTGTGTCCTGTGCTTACTGCATACATAACAATGTAGCATCTGTGTGGCGTAGGTTTGTGACCGCAGAACTTGTATCTCTAGGATTGAAGAATCGGCACGGATACTTGTTGTGCAGGATGTCGACGGGTAAAAGAACGGTTTAATGTGAAGAACACACATATGGTACGTGAAATCCATCAACGAGGCGCTCTTGGTACTACCAATGGAAACAAGATGTTTCTTTTGTTCAAAAACACTGAATATTGACGGAGTAGTGACGTTTTGAAAATGTCGGACAAGCTCGGCCTATCACTACAGTCAGGTATTAGTCTTAAGTGCCCAAATATTTCAAGCCGTTACTCCTGCGTTAATATTTACCTGGTAGTGTTTATGAAAATAAGAAAAATCTTGCTTCTATTGCTTAATACCAAGAGCACCCCGTTGATGGATTCCACTTACCACGCTTCAATTCGTATTTGACCACTTTTCCTGTAGGAACTTCGCGATTTTGATTTTTAGGAAAAACAGGATTTCTGGCCTTGATTCGACAGAATATTTTCTTGATACTATTTGAGAATAACAGATGCACCATGCGATGGGGCACCTGTACGAAAAACGCACGGGTCACTTGGAGTTAGTTGTTGTCATCAACAAACACGATTTTTCCCAAACCCAAAAACGTATGTCAGGTTCGCTGACAGGGAGACTGCTGTAGCAACTACTCCGAGACCGAGGGATTACTTACTCCCGGAGGAACAGTGTGGCTTCCGCCCCGCGCGACCAACGATTGATATGTTGTTCGTCGTGCGCCGGGTGCAAGAGCTCACGACAGAGGAAAATCCCCCTGTATGTGTGCTTTATCGATCTGAAAAAAGCGTACGACTCTGTCGACCGAGAGCTGCTATGGAAGGTATTCACACGCTCTGACGTACCAGTTAACCTGCTGACAACTTTCCGCAACTTCCACGAAGACACGCGGGCTCGCATGCATACGGAATGCATACGGATGACGGCGAGCGCTCGGAATGGTTTGATGTCACGCAGGGGCTGCGACGAGACTGCGTGCTATCACCGGTACTGCCCCACGTGTTATTCACTGCTGCGAGACACGTCGTATTGGTACGCTTGAACAAAGACAAAGCCATCGTCAGGGATTAGGTTCAACTCAATCAATGATGCTGGTCCAGGAGTAGTCGGAACAGAGGAGCAGGCTCCGTTCTTTCTACCCGTCGACATCCAACACAACCAATGTCCGTGCCGATTCTTCATTCCTAGAGAGACACAAGTTCTGTTAACACAAACCTACGCCATAGAGTTATTGTAGAGCAGGGCAAGGGTTGCCCTGCTGTTCCCTAGGTGTTACCAAGTACCATTTAATACAAGGTTGGACTGAGGTATGGAAATTCTCTCGCGACGTAGATACTTGCCAGGTAGAATTTTACTTGATTGAAGATGCTACTGTGTTGTTGACGCCATTTATTGTTCATTGCGTGGCTTTCCAGAAGAAAGAAGTAATAACAGCAGGAGATACCGGGCATGCTTATACAGTGGACGCTGATCACCCGACCCGAACTCTAACCCCAACCCGAACGCTATTGGTGGGGTGACCTGTGCTTGGATGCGATAAAGGTACCGCGGATTGTGGGCATGGAGACGTCAGTAGTATCACTGTTGTAGTCTTGTTTCGACCTGGTGTAGAAGGGTCTGTTGTCCTTTGTTGTTGCAGGCCGTTGTTGTCGTGGGCCGTTTAACTCTTTTGTCGCAGTCGGCCTTTTATTTCTTGGAAATAATTATTCTAACTCCTTCAAGTTGCCTAATAGCTATTAATAAGTCAGCATTGTTCTTTGAATTTTGAAGCAAACAAATGATACAACTTCGGTTCAGTCGGCCTGTCGGAAGCTATCACCATCGTGGCAGTAGTAGGTACCAGGCAATCTCGGCCGGTTGTCTGTGATCGCGACGACAGCAGCTACTTCTTGTGGTGGTGGTGGTGCTGTCTCTCTCTTTCTGTAGTCGCTCATGCATCTGTTGACGGCCAAAACTCTCGGCGGCCAGAGCTCAGCAGCAGAAGCAGCAGCAGCTAGCCGCAAAAAACAATATCCCCAGTCAGCGGCAGACGGCAGCTAGGTTACTCCTCAGAGTAGCTGCTGCCCGGGAGAAGCTGCTGCTCGGGAGCAGCTAGCTACTTGTTGTGGTGGTGGTGCGGTCCCTCTCTGTCGCTTAATTCAGGTTTTGCCGTCGCGCGACAACCTGAAGAAGCATATATATGTCGATCGCGGCCAAAGCTCACGGCGGCCAAAGCTCAGCAGCAGCTTCTGAAGCACCAGCAAGCAGCTGGCTGCAAGAAAAGTTCCCCGCAGTCAGCGGCAGGCAGCAGCTAAGCCGCCGCTCAGGAGCTGCTGCTCAGGAGCAGCAGCTGCAAAAGTTCAAAGCCTTCGGCGGCCAAACCTCTTACGAGTAGCTGCTGCTGCTGCTGCTGCTGCTGCCGTCTCGTGACTCCTGACTCGTGACATCGCATTTTTTCGCGCGTTACAACAGCATCATCAACAGATCATTTACTTGGCATGCTGTCCGTCGCGGTGCATGACAATACGTAGATATGGGTATCCTGGGCGCGTTAGTTTGTCTCAACTGCTGCTCCACTTTGTCGGGTCCATTGCTGCGTTATGTACCGATACGGGTGTCCGGGCTGTGGATTGGTGCGTGCTGCTCATCGCGTTGATGTATTGCCTAATATAATCAGCAGCAGAGGAGTGGAAAAGACGATAGACGACGCCATTTGTTAAGGTCTTAGTCCGTTGGGCTATAAAGGTAAAAGGTTAACCAATCGCCCACCCAATCTAAGCCTCATAACACTCTCCCCCCCTGGAACGGACCGGATATACGGGTCGACGCGTGACACCAACACGCGGTTCCATTTTCTGGGGATCCATAAGTTTTTTTTCAGATTCTTGACATGAGGAAATTCACTTTTCTTTAAAAAGCGATTTCATGGTGGATGTGAGACTCGAACTCACGACCAACGACCCATGTCCTGCCGACGACGCCACTTGTTAAGATCCCGGGTTGCGGGACACTCTGTATCCCTGGACAGGTCTGCCTTTTAAGTCGGTAAACATTGCACTCACATGTGTTGTTTGCTTAGCTATAGAAGAAGAGCAGTTTTATTCCTTGCGTGCACGCGGAGACTGAGACCAAGCTCGTGCTCCTCTGGAAAACCCCTGGTTTCCATCTAAGATACGCCTTCCAAGTACTACAAATACGTTCCCTTGCGTGCACGCGGAGACTGAGACCAAGCTCGTGCTCCTCTGGAAAACCCCTGGTTTTCCATCTAAGATACGCCTTCCAAGTACTACAAATACGTTCCCAGTGACTAAACCCAGGTAGTTACCGGGCTTTCAATCTCATACAAGACCATATCTTAACATTACCAGGTATGTACTAATACAATATGGTACAATAATGTAGTTGTATGATCACACTCGCGCCTACTTACTACTACTACGTTCGTACAACAACAAGCAGCAGAATATGATGCACTGCTGTGACTGGGTATATCTACTGAAGAATCCTTTGTGGAGATACCGCTACCGCTACTATAATACTACTTAATGAGTTGAACAAGACCTGAAAATGTGACTGACTGGCAAGGCAGTATCATAACACATGGTTGATGATTCTAATCTACCGATAGTCGGATGCGTACTCTGTTGTTGTAATTTGGCTAGTTTAGGACCGATGGATATCGATCTCAGGCAGAGGCGGGCGCGGACACAGTCGTTAAATTCCGTAATTTGTTCTGCGCAATGCCGTTGCCCATCTGCAGTTTGGCTCGCTCATCGCTTAGAAAGCTTGAATAGACCGACATACTTCGATTGGTTACAACTGATCAACGTTGAAGCTCGTGCTGCGGCGAAGCCCCGTTTGCTATATGTGCAGGATCTCACTGGGATCCGCGTGCAGTTTATTCGCATGAACAAGTACGAAAAAGCGCGGAAAGAAAAAATATCCCCGTCCCCTCTCATGTTTATTTTTCTGCCTGATTGGAACACCTTGCACCGGTCAAAAAGAACAAAACGAACAGCACAGCTTCTCTCTTAGCCTGGTACGCCGCCCGCCGTCTCGCGACCACCTCACCACCGATTCGGTCCGGGTAAGGTTTTCCTCCCTCTCTGCCACAGTGAGCCCCGTCGCCCGCCTCGCGTGAAGCCCGGTGCTCACCGTGGCCCTTGTTCGCCAGCTCGACAAAGTTGGTGCTCAGACTGCATCACTCTCTGTTTGAACTTTGGTTTGGTCACAAAAATAAGCACCGCTTAAATATTATTTTGCATATCCAAACGACCCTTATATCTCGTATATGGTACAAGCGGAGCCTCACAAGGAGGCCAGGCAGAGCCCATTCGTGCTTCCCACGTGTCTCGAGGCACACACGACGCCTAGCCACGAAAACGGCGACCGCGCTCCTTGCGACCCCCCCCCTCTACCCGCCAGCACCCGCTGACACCCCGCGACGGCGCCGGGCTCGCCCGTGGTGCCGTGCTCCGAGTACACGCACGCGCAAGAAACGAAATAAAAAGTCTTAAGAAATATGAGCTACGTTTGACTCGTACCTGGTTTGTTCGTATGAACACGAGTACAAGAAGGCGCTTGTCTTATATGAACGCGGTTTTTGTCCGTAATTTTAAGCTATACCGGGACATTGCTTTTTTACCAGAAAACGGTATACCTTGACAGAAACGTCATATAACTTGGGTTTGGTGTGCCCTGATCACCTCGTTCTACTTTTTCGTACCGTAAACTGGAAATAATACGATGGTGTGCCGTTTATTGGCAGTCTGACAAGTAAGACGGATAGACATGGATGTTTCGCGAAAAAACGGTATAGACCTATGCCAATGGAAACGCGAAGTCCGAAAAAAAAAATCAAAAATATTGCTTTAAAAAAAAAGCCGAAAATATCCTCGTACCGCCGCTGCGGGAAAAAAGGGAAAAAATGTTTGATTTTTTTTTTTTTTTTTTCCAACGGCTGCAGGCGGCGCAATTTGTTTTCTCTCGTTGCAAATTGTCAACACGCTGATAAAAATCAGCTCGTGCGACGATAGATGCTCGATCTCGATATAGACTCAGCCCAAGGCCAACCCGCTTGGTGTCGGGCAAGGCCAACGAGTATAGATGACGGCATCGAAGATAGAAAGTGAATACGTGCTCTAGGGGGCGAGAGCTTGCCGGCGGCGTCCTGCGGTATCCTCCCAAACCTGAAAAAAGCCTGTTTTTTGCCATTCGAGACGGACCGAGAAATTTTGTCTTCTGTTTTGTACACACCAGCGGCTATTTATTTTTTTATCGTACGCCTGGCCAGCGCCCGCCGCACGTCACTGGCCATTGTGTGAAGACGGTGACCCAAGGGTAGGTCGGAGTCCCTAACGAGCGCACTCCGTTCAGAATTCATGACGCAATCGCCGGTTTTGTCGATCGATGTTTGTCGAGGACTCGGAATCTCGCCGCTTCGAACCAAAGATCGGCCTGAGCTTTTCTCAGGCCGATCTTGGCCCAACATCGGCCCCAGATTTGCTTTTTTCGGGCTTTTCCAAAAGTTGGGAACTTATTTTTTTTTTCTGAACGTGCCCATAGGAAGCGTGTTCTAAATTTTTTGGCGGGTATCTTCGGAAACTTTTCATTGATACTTCGCTTTCCCATTGGCATAGGTCTTAACAGAAATCGTCATCTAACTTGGGTTTGGTGTACCCTGATTTCCTGGTTTGAATGTTTTTGTACCGTAAACTGGCTAAAAAGCACTGATATGCCGTTTTTCGTCATTTTGTCCGTTAGGACAGAAGATTCATTTTTGCTTCTAGATAACCCTAGGTAAACCTAGGGAACTACATTGTTACGTATGCAGTAGGCACGGGACACAATGCAATGTCATGTCACCATACTGGATATGACAGCCACGACATACACCTTCTATGAAAGAGAGGAAACGAAAGAAAACTAAGAAAACAAATCGAAAGAGAAGAAAAAAAATGGCGCGCCTCCCCGCAGGGGATGTGGCAGACACTTGGAAAAACGAGCTAAAAGAAAAAACCACTTGTAAACAGAGTAAGACTAGGAACCAAGGGAAAATAACAGGCAAACCAAAGCACAACGCATCCTCCAGGTAGCCGCAGCAGTTTGTGGTACGAGTAGCATAGCCGGGTTCTCCCTACTAGTCTGCCTGGGACCTTTCTACCCTGTCTGCCGTCTCCGCCCTGCGTTCGTCAACTATGCTCCGCGCCTCGGCGTCAGACAATACGAAACAAGCAAAGCAGGCCCGCCATCCACTCACGCCACACTACTCCTTTCATAGGGCTAATCAATAGAAGAAAGGAAGAGAAAGAAATCAAACAAAGTAAAAATCACAGAGGATCAAGCACAAAAAGAAAAAAAAAAAACCCAAGAAAGACCACGTTCGAACTAGCTGCACCAGTTGGCGGCACGAGTAGCATAGGCATGTTCTACTTCTTAGTCGGCCTGGTACCTTGCTACCCTGTCTACCATCTCCTTCCTACTTTTGTCCACCGCGGTTTCCATTCTTCTCCTCCTGTTCCCCCCCCCTCCCCACATCCCCTCGGTCGGGTTTCCTTCCACTCCTCGCCCCTCTTCCTTCCATTCCCTTGGACGCCACCCACGCGGATGCGCGGCGCTGCCTACTCAGCTGCGCCTCATACTCGTGCCACCTCACCATGAACCGTTCGGCTGCTTTGAGGACCCCCCGGTACCACTTGCCGGCCATTTTGGCTGCAGTGGACCACAGCGCGGTCTCAACTCCAAACAACAAGGGGGAGTGTTCCGTTGAGCCTTCGGTGGCTTGGAACTCCCTGAGGCCTTCGACTATGCATCTACAGTATGCCAAGTCTTAAACTGTCCGCCATGTCTCGGGTTCTCTCCACCATCAGCCATCGTCTCGAACATTACCCGACTGGGTAATCGCTCCTTGCTTTGCCGTGCCACGGCCCCCGCAAAGCAGAGCCTCCGTTTACGGATGGTTGTTTCGATGCTCTCGCAAAGTGTCATCTTGAAGGCCTTCGCGTACGAGAGGGTGGCGTGGTCAGTACGAAGTCGGCGCTGGAAGCCAATGACTCGCAAAAGGATTTAGTAGTGAGCCGTTCGAAGCTTGGTAAAGTGTTCCGCTCTGAGGTTTGACGTCACACACCCGTGCAGCAGCGTCTCAATCACCTCGGCCGTCAGCATTCGGACTTCCAGGCTAAGGGGGACGGTCGTCCTATCATTCAACTCCGGGTCGACCCGTTTGAGGCACGCCCGCATAAGACGGATCCGTCGGTCGATTTCGAGCGAGAGCTCAACGTTTTCGTGGATAATGCCTCCTAGATATAAGAACTGGGCCTGTTTATACCTACCTCTGGCCTGCTGCTTCGATGACGAGCGGTAGTGCGAGGGTTGCCTGGTCTGGTGTTCGTAGAAGCATTGCCTCTGTCTTCGTTTCCGACACCGTGAGGCCTGCTCCTTCGAAGACAGCAGTCACGATGACTGTCGTCTTTTCGCGAGCCCTTCAGCCGACTTGGAGACAGTTCCTGCCTCATCAGCGTACAGCATGCTCCATACAGCCCTTCGCACGCATGCCAACGGCGCCTGCTCCTCTGTTCTGACTACTCCAACATCGCCGAGTCGAACCAAATCCCTTACGATGGCTTCGTCTTGGCTGAAGCGTACGAGTACAACGTGTAACGCAGCAGCGAAGAACACATTGAACAGCAGTAACGGTGATAGCACGCAGCCTTGCCGCAGCCCCTGCGTGACATCAAACCATTCTGAGTGCTCGCCGTCATCCGTACACACGCGAGCCCGCATGCCTTCGTGGAAATTACTAATAATTGTCAGCATCTTGGCTGGTACGCCAAAGCGTGCGAGTACCTCCCATAGCAGCTCTCGGTCGACAGAGTCGTACGCTTTCTGCAGATCGATGAAGCACACGTACAGGGGGATTTTCCTCTTTCGTCCGAGCTCTTGCAACCGGCGCAAGACGAACAACACATCCATCGTTGATCGTGAGGGGCAGAAGCCGCACTGTTCCTCCGGGAGTAATCCCTCGGTCTCGCAGTATTTACTGAGGCAGGACGCGACGATTTTCAACACAACTTTGCCTGCGTGGGCAATAAGCGAAATCCCTCTGCAGTTGTTTCAATCAGTGAAGGACCTTGATGATCTCATATTTCCATTGCTGGGGGACTTCTCCTGTTACCTAAACTTTGATAATAAGGATGTTGTGAAAGCACTGGTCGAATGTGGGGTGGTCGATGTTTAGGAGTTCGGCCGGGAGACCATCTGACCCAACAACTTTCCAATTTGACATCTTCATACGTGCTTCCGTCATCTCGTCCATGAATGGTTCATCTCCGAGCGACAGTTTAAGCGGTCGCAATGGCAATTGTTGTTGTTGTTGTTTTCTTCACATTAAACCGTTCTTTCTACCCGTCGACATCCAGCACAACCAGTGTCCGTGCCGATTCTTCAATCCTAGGGAGATACAAGTTCTGTGGTCACAAAGCTACGCCACAGAGATACTACGTTGCCACGTATGTAATGCAATGCCATGTCATCATACTGCGTACGACAGGCACGACATACCCATTCCATGACCTGGAGAAACTAAAACGAAACAACGAGGAAAAAAAAAACAAAAACAAAGACAATTTGAAAGAGGAAAAGAAACAAGAAAAAAAAAACAAATATATACGATACCTGGTATATGTATATATAGCAACAAACCATCGTACCCCCCCCTCAGGGGATCTGGCAGACACTTGGTAAGAAGGAGCTAGAAAAAAAAAAAGGAAACAGAAGAAAGCACCACTAGTCGTCAAAAGGGTAAGCCTAATAAGAACCAAGGGAAAAATAACAGGCAAACCAAACAAAGCACAAGGCATGCTCCAGGTAGCGGCAGCAGTTTATGATACGAGTACGTAGCACAGCCAGGGTCTCCCTGCTGGCCCGCCTGGTACCTTGCTACCCTGTCTTTTGTGGGATCGAGTTTCAGCGATTTCGTGTTCAAGAGTTTGTGGTAAAACTCCGACCATCGTGTTCACGAATTCGCACCATATCCCGCAACAGCGTGCCATCCTCGTCCCTAATGAACCGCTCGCTCCTCGCTTTAGTCTCCTCCAATCCTACCGTACTCTTAAGGTGCTTGTAAAAGCCTCTCTGGTCGTTCTTCGCTAGGAGTCATTCGGTTTCGGCGAGGTGCGCTTCGAAGTACGCATGCAGTCCTGCGGCAATCACCTTCTGCAGGTTCGCACGCGCAGATCTCAGTGTCTTCCACGCGGTTCTATCCCGGGGTGTGTGTGTTGTTGTTTTCTTCACTTTAAAAACCGTTCGTTCTACCCGTCGACCTCCAGCACAACCAGTGTCCGTGCCGATTCTTCAATCCTAGAGAGATGCAAGTTCTGTGGTTCCAAAGCTACGCCAGCAGAGATACTACCTTGCCAAGTATGCAATGCAATGCCATGTCATCATACTGCATACGACAGGCACGACATATACATTCCATGACCTACAGAAACGAAACGAAACAAAGAGAAAAGACAAAAAAGACGAAAACAAGGAAGACAATTCGAAAGAGCAAAAGAAACAAGAAATAAATGTAAGAAACAAACCATCGTGCCCCCGCCGCAGGAGATCTGGCAGACACTTGAAAAGAACGAGCTGGAAAAAAAAAAGGAAAAGGAAGAAAAACACCACTATATAGTCGTCGTCAACAGAGTAAGACTAAGAACCAAGGGAAAATAACAGACAAACCAACGCATAAATAAAGCATCCTCCAGGTAGCGGCAGCAGCTTATGGTACGAGTAGCACAGCCAGGGTCTCCCTGCTAGTCCGCCTGGTACCTTGCTACCCTGTCTGCCGCCTCCGTCCAGCGTTCGTCAACTATGCCCGGCCCCTAGGCGTCAGACAATACGAAACAAGCAAAGCAGGCTCGTTATCCACCCACGCCACCCGACTCCTTCAATAAGGCTTATCAATCGGAGAAAGGAAGAGAAAGAAGTAAAATGAAAATCACATAAGGTCAGCACCAAAAGAAAAAAAGAAAATGAAACAAAAATAAACAAAAAAAGGAAGACAAAAGAAGACCACGTTCGAACCAGCTGCACCAGTTGGTGGCACGAGTAGAATAGGCATGTTCTACTTCCTAGTCCGCCCGGTATCTTGCTACCCTGTCTGCCATCTCCTTCCTACTTTCGTCCACTGCAGTTTCCCTTCAACTCCTTTCCCTCCCCCTCCCCGCACTCCCTTGGTCGGGTTTTCTGCCACTCCTCTTGTTGCCCCCCCTCCCCCCATTACATCGAGTAAAACTTCGACAGGGTGGGAGGAGTATGCTATAGCTAGAAAGAAAGTAAAAGAGATGGTAGAGAAGAAGAAGAAAGGGATATGGAAAGACGTAGTAAATAAAACGAATGAAGATTTTGAGGGCGGGATGAAGCAGATGTGGGTAGGGATAAAAGGGATACTTGGCAAACAAGCAGGAGAGGCAGACACGGGAATAGCTACTCTAAGAGCACAGAACGGTACAGCCAACGAAACGTTCGATGCAGAATTCGAGAAGGAAATCAACGCGTGGGCAGAGGCGAACGTAGATACATCAGAAAGGGAAGACAGTGGTTCGGGAGGGTTACAGAGAGAGTTTACAAGGGAAGAGGTAAATAAGTGTGTAGCTAAACTTAAGAATAGAAAGGCAGCAGGGGCAGACCAAATAGTGAATGAATTTATGAAGTACGGGGGAGAAGGAATGCTTACCATGATGGTTATGTTGTATAACTGGATATGGAAAAACGAGTACGCACCTAGGAGGTGTGTGTGTGTTCTTCACATTAAACCGTTCTTCTACTCGTCGACATCCAGCAAGCCCAGTGTCCGTGCTGATTCTTCACCCTAGAAAGATACGAGCTCTGTGGTCACAGACTACGACACAGAGATAACACACCGTAATGCATTAATAGCCTACGCAATACCATGCCTTCGCACTAGGTGCGGCCGACACAACATACATACATACGCCAGCAACCAAAATACACCATAAAGAAAGAGAAGCAACGAAGAAACCAAACCGAAAAAGAACAAGAAAAAGAAAGAGAAAAGGAGAAGAATCCCAAATAAATAAATAAAATGGGAAGCCAAAGCTCAGACACATACATACTTACCCCGAGCATGAGCCAAAAGGGACGTGCAAGGGGAAAGATACGAGAAGGAAAAAGGGGACTATGCATCCCGGTAAAAAGAGCAATAGTGAGTGGGCCAAAATACGCTCGTCACCCACCCACTATGTAGTACTTCTTTCAGAAGGATAAGAAGGGAAAAATCAAAATGCATACCGAACGGCCGCAGCAGTTGGCGGTACGAGTAGCAAAGAAAAGTCCAACCTATTAGTCGGCCTGGTACCTTGCTACCCTATCTGCGGTCTCTCTGCTACTCTCTTCTACCGCGGTTTCCCTTCTACTCCTCCTGTTCCCCCCCCTGCCCCCATACACTTGTACGGTGTTCCTTCTACCCCTCCTGCTGTTACCCCTCCCCCCATTCCCTCTAACACTACCTGCAGCGGATGCACGGCGCTGTCTACTCAGCTTTGCTTCAGCCTCGTGCCACCTGCCCATGAACTGTTCAGCTGCTTTGAGGATTCCCCGGTACCACTTTCCCGTCTGTTTTGCTGCAGTGGGCCACAGTGCGGTCCCAACTCCAAAGACTAAGGGGGAGTCTTCCGTTGAGCCCTCGGTGGCTTTGAACACTCTAAGGTCCTCAGCAACTGCCCTAGGCCAAGTCTTGGGCTGCCCGCCTGGTTTCGGGCTCCCCCCACCAGCGATCGTCCCGAACATCAACCGACTGGGCAATCGCCCCTCGTGTTGCCGCACCACAGCCCCCGCAAAGAAGAGTCGCCGTTTACGGATGGTCGTTTCGATACTTTCGCATCGTGTTATCCTGAGCGCCTTCGCATACGAGAGGGTGGTGTGGTCGGTGCGTAGTCGGCGCTGGAAACCAATGACTCGCAGAAGGACTTCGTGGTGGGCTGATCGAAGCTTGGCGAAGTGGTCCGCATTGAGGGTCCACGTCACGCAACCGTACAGCAAGGTCTCAATCACCTCGGCCTTCACATCCGGACTTTCAGACTAAGCGGTGCGTTCGTCCTATCGTACAGTTCCGGACCATACCGTTTGAGGCATGCCCGCATCAGACGGATTCGTCGCTCGATTTCGAAGGAGAGGTCAGCGTTCTCGTGGATAATGCCTCCTAGGTACAAAAACTGGGTCGTCTGTTTATACTTTGGGCCTGCAGCTTCGATCGCGAGCGGTGAGGTGGTAAACGTCTGATCCGGTGTTCGTAGGAGCATCGTCTCTGTCTTCTTCTCGGATACCGTGAGACCTACTGCTTCGAAGACAGTCACGATGACTGTCATCATTCTTGCAAGGCCTTCCGCCGACTTCGAGACTATTCCTGCATCGTCTGCATACAACATGCCCCACACAGCCCTTTGCACGCATGCCAACGGTTCCTCTTTTCCGACAACCCTGTCCTCTTCGAGATGAACCAAATCCCTTACGATGCATTCGTCTTTGCTGAGGCGTACTAGCACGATGTGTATCGCAGCGGCGAAGAACACGTTGAACAGTAACGGCGATAGTACGCAGCCTTGCCGCAGCCCCTGGCTTACATTGAACCAGTCCGAGTGTTCGCCGTCATCCGCACGCACGCGAGCCCGCATGCCTTCGTGAAAATTGCGAATGATTGTGAGCATCTTGGTTGGTACACCAAGGCGTGTGAGTACCTCCCACAGCAGTTCTCGGTCGACAGAGTCGTACGCTTTCTGCAAGTCGATGAAGCACATGTACAGGGGGATTTTCTTCTGCCGCCCGAGCTGCTGCAACCGGCGCACGACAAACAGCATATCGACTGTTGACCGTGCGGGGCGGAAGCCGCACTGTTCTTCAGGGAGTATATGCTCGGTCTCGCAGTAGCTGCTTAGACGGGACGCAACGATTTTCAGCAACACCTTGCCTGCGTGAGCAACAAGCGAAATACCTCTGTAGTTGTTGCAATCAGTTCTATCCTTCTTTTTATGAAGGGTTTTTATGATCGCATCTTTCCATTGCTGGGGGACTTCTCCCGTTACCCAAACGTTAACAAGGATACTGTGAAAATACTGCACGAAAGCGGGGTGGTCAAGTTTCTGTACTTCGACCGGGAGACCATCTGGTCCAACGGCTTTCCAGTTTGACATACCCTTCACTGCTTCCATCATCTCGTCAATGGTGGAGAGAAGGAGTAGTAGTAAATGTATTCAAGAAAAAAGATAAGGCTGACCCGGGGAACTATAGAGGGATAACGCTACTAAGCACAGTAGGCAAAACATTTTGTAAGATTTTGAACGATAGAATGGGAACGATGATGGAGAAGGAAGACTAAATAAGCGAAGGACAAGCAGGGTTTAGGCCAAACCGTAGCTGCGTAGACCATGTGTACACCTTAGGTAAGATTATTCAAGGTAGGAAGGACGCGGGACTAACAACGTACTGTTTCTTTCTAGATGTGCAGAAAGCCTACGACACAGTATGAAGAAATGGATTGTGGAAAAAACCGTGGGAAATAGGAATCAGAGGAAGGTTGTGGAGACTGATGAAAAAGATGACGGAATGTGCGAGAAGTACTGTTATGCTAGACGGGGAAATATCGAAGTATGTTGATATTTTACAAGGTGTTGCACAGGGATGTACGTTGTCACCTAACTTATTCAAGGTATATATTAACGACCTGATAGTAGCAGTCGAGGGAGCAAGGCAGGGGGTCACGGTAGGGGAAGATACGGTGTCGGGATTGATGTTTGCGGATGACTTCGTGGGGATATCAGAAACACCCGAAGGATTGCAGAAACAAATAGAGAAGGCGCTAGAATACACCAGGAAATGGAGGGTGACGGCGAACGTCAAGAAATGCGCAGTAGTTGTTTGCAACGAAGATAAGGTAAACCCGGTAAATTTCAGTTGGAAGTGGGGAGAAGATGAATTGCCGATCGTAGACCAGTATACATACCTTGGCGTAGAGATCTCAAAAGACTGCTCTTGGGATACACATATAGCAAAAGTAATAGGAAAGGGTAAGGCACAAGTAGGCAAGATGGATGCGATCCTAACAGACCCGAACCTTGACACTAGGATTAAGAGATGTATCTTGATGAATGTGATAGTACCAAAGCTAGAATACGCAGGAGAAGTATGGGAAGGCAACGCGAAACTCGTAAAACAGTTGGAAACAGTACAAATGACAGCAGCTAAAAAAATCCTAAGATGCTCAAGTACGACTAGTAATACAGTATTAAGAGCAGAACTGGGAATGCGCCCACTCAAGACAAATAGAGACATGAGAAAGTTGAACTGGCAATATAAAGTAAGGAACATGCCAAAAAAGAGGTTGCCAGCCATAGTTGATAGAGCTGTATGGGAGAAAGTATCAAAAGGACGAGCTGGAATAAGGTGGGATGGCGTAGTTGAGAAAGTATGGAAGGATCTAAGGGGAAACCAAGTAGAGATGATGTCCGCCGGGAAGTTTGGGGGGTACAAGGCAGAAGTAGAAGAAAGGATAGAAAGAAGGGAAAGGCTAGCGCTAAGAAACAAGGAGGAATCGGAAAAACACTTAGAGATATACGGGATATTGAGGGAAGGAATGGGAATGAAAACGTATTTGCATGGCCCAATGGACTTCGCGAAAACGCTGAAACTGCGCTTTCGTGTAGGGGACCTGGACCTGCCAGAAGGAAGAAAGAGGTACACCAGTAGCCGGGAAGAGGAGGAAGTAGACGCACTGATGTGTCCGTGTGGCAAAGCAATAGAGAGTAGAACTCACATAGTAGGAGAATGTGAAATATACAAGGAGGAACGGGATATGTTAGAAGAGGAGATGAGGGAAATAGACGAATGTGACATGGAGGAGTTTGATACAATGAATAGCAGCGAAAAAACGATCGCTATCCTAGGAGATAGATGGTGGCCACAGGAGGCCAAACAGGAAGGGGATACGATTAGCAAAAAGTTTCTATGTAATTTATGGAAACAACGTAATGAGCGCCCAATTGTTGGAGGTGTCTCTATTAGGAGTAGGAACGGTGCTCCGTCTCGAAGGGATGCGTGGTCAATGGTCAAATGACTAAGGCAAGCAACAAGTGAGTACGCCCCTCCCCCCATTCCCTTCAACACCACCCACGGCGGATGCGCGGCGCTGCCTACTCAGCTCAGCCGGTTTAACTTTTAGTACCGCAATCCTGTTTTGGGGACAAATCACTTAGAATTAGAGTGGTTTGTCCCCAAATCGGGACTGCGGTACTAAAGGGGTTAATGTGAAGAACACACACACATCCCGGGGGTGGGCACGCAAGCATTGTCGTGCATCCTCCCTCGCTGTCCATGCTAATATTAATGCGGCCAAGGTTTCGGCAGACTCACACCATCCGTGTCTACGGTCGCGACGTGGAGGGGGTAGTAAGTACCTCTTTTTCGACCGCATCAATAATATGCCGCAGTAAAAAACTCACCCATGCCAGACGTATTACGGGGCTGGCCAATAAGCTGGTTGAGAGTGGAAGCGACCCGTGCGATTACTCCTTGACGACACTTTTCATCGAACATAAAAAGCTTTTCCTGTTTAACTCTCGGCGTTTTATCAGTCTTAGTAGTTGTCTGTTGGGCGCAAAGTGTGACCACTGAGTTGGACTTTGATATACAAGATGTTGTTGTTGTTGTGTTGTTGTTGTTGTTTTCTTCACATTAAACATTTCTTTCTACCCGTCGACATCCAGCACAACCAGTGTCCGTGCCGATTCTTCAATCCTAGAGAGATACAAGTTCTGTGGTCACAAAGCTACGCCAAAGAGATACTATGTTGCCACGTATACCATGCAATACCATGTCATCATACTGCGTACGACAGGCACGGCATACCCATTCCATGACCTAGAGAAACTAACACGAAACAAAGAGAAAAACAAAAACAAAAACAAAGACAATTCTAAAGAGAAAAAGAAACAAGAAAAAAGAAACAAATATATACCTGGTATATGTATATACAGCAACAAACCATCGTACCCCCCCCGCAGGGGATCTGGCAGACACTTGAAAAGAAGGAGCTGCAAAAAAAAAAAAGGAAAAAGAAGAAAAAAAGTTGTGGTCTGAGCCAGCCATAGCTGAGGCAGAAGGTTGTGGGACGACTTCAACACCTCGTACTATAAGTCGATGGGCTTGACGGGTTAGGATGTAGTCGATCCGCTTACGGTCACTCGGGCTGGTGCAGTTGTGTGTATGCGATATATCCCACCCTTGCACGTGCTGAAAAACGTGTTGGTGAGAGCTAACTTGCAAACATAGGAGCAAACGGTAGGACAGGAGTCCTTTGCCATTATTATCATTACGAGCATCACGTCCATGTATGTGCTCCAAACACTCTATTTTCATCATCACCGCACCCGTCCATCCTCTGTCCAGTTCGCGCGTTGGCATCCATCAGTACCGACACTCTTTCGTCGGAATCTCTTCCACCAATGTTCTCCAGCTTCTTGGTTCAATGAGTTGATGGAGCATATACGCAACGACGAAATTGACTGCCTCGCATTTACTAGCCAGCTCAAAACGCATACATAAGCCGTTCGTCAACAACAGTCTGTTCTGATGTTGCAACGGGAGCTATATATGGGCCGGCGTCCCCGGTGGCTTGGTAGGTGGTCCGCGAGCCCATCAAGATCAATTTCGTGAGTTCGAGTCTCACCGAGTGCATGCTCGTAGGGACTTTTTCTTGCATAAAATTGATTAGCGGAAAGCGCGAGAGCGTGAATGAGCTGTACATTCGATGAAAATCGACGAGCAGTGGGAATGCTGAACCCTACGCGCGATAAAAACTAAAGGCTCGTACCGGGGGGGAGAAGGGACGACACCTGTGACCATGGCTTGCCCAGAAGATCGTCGAGGGTAAAACCTCCTACGAGTGTGGGCTGGAAAGTAAAAGTGATGAAAAAAAAAAAAAAAAAAAAGGGCTAAATTGACACACGACACGAAATTAGAACATGGAAGTGTGGTGAGCTTAAGCTTATTTTTACCAATCCGTCGGAGGATGAAAATTAAAAAAAAAAAAAAGAAGTCAATGTACTGGTGAGTGTACACAGACTTACTGCACAACGATTCCTTGACAGCTAGACCTACTCCGTACAGCCCTTGCCTGGCAGCTGTTTTTTCCTGACTTGAACAGAAAACGCGATACCCTTACTCACGGAACGTCGTGCTGCCGGACCTTCGAGTTTCCTGCAGCTAGTGAAGTCACAGCCGAGTTGCCGTCCCTTCGCCAGTACACGGTCGTCATGTCCGTACCCGTTCTTCCCCTTTACAGCCAGGGTGCGCACATTGTAGGTCGCTACCGCGACCAGTGGCTTATTCTGTCGCTTACGAGCCTCGCGTGCTGGTGTCTGTGCCAGCAGACGTGAGGCTCGTCCCCGCCTCCTTTTTGCCTATTTCGTTTATTTTTCTATTAATGATTATTTGGCCGCACTTTCATGGTCTTACCTCCTATGGGCAATTAAACTCATTTGACGCGAAGCGCCAAAAATAACCAAACAAAACGCGGTGTGTACAGGCTCCCAATATTTTACGAGTGTCTGCATGAAATAGTCGTGTTTTTGCATTACCGATTGCGAGAGCTGTACGTTACCGATTTCCACAACCCCGGTATCTGCAGAAGAGGGCCATCTTGAGCTAACGCGTGGGACTTGTCTCGTTGCAAGCCATCTCGAGTTGCGCTCGCATTTGCCGTGGTACTGGTGTGTTTTGAGTGCAGCAGGATTTAGTTTTGTTTCCGTTCTTTTTTCTTACGAGCGCACAAGGCCTACATACCGCATGTGCAGCCTTGCCTCTTTTTTCTCTATATTACTGCTGCAATACTTGCCTACAATGAAGCTTTGGAGGCCATTGATACTCGCATACAGCAGAGATGTTGTGCACTCTCTCTTTCTTATTTCACTCTGCCTGTATAGATAGATAGGTCTTCTTCCCTTTCTTCTTGGAATTTGAAATTGGTCGATGTTTGATGTGACAACATCACGAGCACACTCACCGTGAGTGAGCAGCTTTGCCGACCGAGTGGAATGAAGCATAAACGAGTACGTGCAGGTGGAAGGCTATGTAAGATAGAAACACAAAGATGCGCACCTTCTCTTGTACGTGGTACATATTGACAATATTGAGTAATTTCTTTGTCCATAATGTGGTATCATGTTTTGACATTCTTAATGGTTTGCCCCTCGACAGTAGCAGTCGTGAATTCTATTTGGTTGAACCGCGCAGAAGCAGTCTGCGTTGATCAATGATCCCAGAGCACCCCGAAGCATACAAGCAAAAAAATGCTCTTCACATATAGCTCAAGCGCACCCCGCTCTTGGACGCTGTGCACCGACCGAAAGTGTCGGGTGTAATTGCATGAGAGTATACCTACAATTCATGCGAAACAACCAAGGCACGTGAAAACGTTGATTGGAAGAATGCGCAACACAAGAAAATACCATCATCATCTTGTTCTCAAAGGGGTAAAATAAGGTCGGCTAAAACCTATGATATCTGCTCGAAACATAAGGAGTCAATGTACACGTCGCACGCGTTGTACGCCATATAGTTTGATCTGAGTAGTACTCTCCAAATTGCCTGCACTTGACACACACTACTATTGCTTGTGCGACCGGCCAGAATTGAAGCCCGCCTGATGTATTTCGTCTCAGGCGCATCCAAGTCGCACTGCCGACTGAATTTACAAATGACGCTCTTCTCCGACGACTCTCTTAAGTCGCGACAACGCTCCTCTGGTACACAGCAGTGAATGTGCCCTCCCACATTGTGATCCAAACAACTGATTCTGGTGTTATCTTTATGCCCCCACTGTTATATAATATCCAGTTGATACGACGTGCGGGCAAACGTGCCAAGACACCGATGTCATTGATGACTGCACAGCAATACTCTTGTGTTCCCTAATCTCGAACAGCTTGATGTTCTGCATACTATCTGTCTAAACTGAAGGTCGTCGTCGATACCACGCGTGGCGCCTGCAGGACCTCCACTATCCACGGGAGCGCGCAGCTTGTCCTGGTGGGCTCATATTTCTCTCGAACGGGCCTTAGCGCTTCCCTGCTGATGCCTGCGTCATCACCCGTGGGTCGCGGGATGTGGGTAGCACGTGTCATGCTAGCCCAAAAACAGTAAATACATTACCAGAACGGTATAGGGCCTCGCTCGAGCACCCAGAACTGAAGAAAACGGGATAGGTTTCGTTCGATGTTTTAACAATACGCCTCAAGGTGGCCGGCCTTGTTGCTCATTATCGAGACGACCACCGCAATATTTTTCGGCTTCCATATCGGCGACGACATCGTACACCTCAATGACGGATTAGGAAAGTGTACAGAGCTCCGTCGGTACGACGAGCGTCATTAAAGTGGTGCTGGGCTTAGAGGGGTGGCCGGTATGTTTTACTAGGGCGGCAGGCGACTCGAACAAATCGGAAGCGAAACAGCCCTGCTCGAGGGACATGCATCAACCTCCAGGACTGCGTAGTAGCATTGATTCTATCGTGACATAATTCTTCAATACCTCCCACACGCTTGACAGCCAATACCTCCCGCGCGTTTGACATCCTGCTACGATAACTGGATTGGGCCCTAACGTCACAGTCAGATATTGTGGAAATCCAGTTCGGATACTTCGCGTTGCCCAACAGTACGAAGACGATTATTTCACACGGGCGAGTACAACCTATTCAGGCGATAGCAAATATTGCGTGTCAATGTCGGAACAAAAACACTGAATAAGTCAGTGGCACCATATCCAGCACTCGATCAAACTATTCCTGCATGGCCCCGTGTACCAGCTGCTCATACCCCCCCCTTGAAAGTTATGCTCCGTCCCTGCATGATAGGGATGCGAGGGTCTATGGTCGTACGACTACGAACTATGGTCGTACGACTACGACCAGTCATGATATTCATTACGAGGGACCATATTAAATAGGACCTACCGTACACACAAAACCTATATATGTCGTTGTTTTTACTCACAATATTTGGTCCTATTTACTATGGTCCCCCGTAATAGTACACCCCCACACTCCCTACGTCAGCAATATCAAGATCGTGGTGTGATCAAGAGTGGCCATAGAATCTCCCTGCATGCGAGCAGATGCATATACACTCTTCTGCGCCATTTGTACTGCAAGCACGCTGATACATTAGAAAGCCAGCCGCAAAATACTCCCTTGCCTGGATACTATATTGGCAGGCCATCGGAATCAGTCTGTCAATCAGCCTTGACGTGCAGCCTTCCTCGCTTCGTCCCTCAGCAAAGATTGCTGGGTCTTCAACCAGATTGACCCACCAAATGGGCCGCCGACGCTATTATATCTCAGAAGAAGATCTCATCATGCTCATGATGACGGGATCATCCTGATAGAGGTGGCAACGAACAAGAATAGGACAAAACAGCAGTGACAACGTCATATATTGTGCGGAACAGCAGTGACAACTTACTTGACGGGAAACCCAGTCAAAATCCTCGCCACGTTGCGGCCGTATATTCACTTGGCAACACGGCACTCGACGAACTTAAATGGTATCAAGTCTCGCACCCGACGTGAATTTCACGTATACCGTTGAAGCTAATCTGCGCTTTCTTCATAAAAACGCATCTCCCAACCATAGAAAAACAATGCAGACCACGGCTGCTGCCTTGTGTAATGGTAGGTCAAGTGTAGAGAGAGCTCGTGGGGTTCAGGCGACAGCTATCCACTGGAGGGATTGCTGCGCAGGTTGCGACCGGCACACGGCAGCCGTGCAAGCTGTGACGCACCAAACAGGTGCCTCCCTCGTAGGCAACATTCTCTTACAGCAGTCAGTACCTGGTAAAGCAGCAGTACCTCTCCTGCGCACACTGGTACTAGTATATACGTGCAGTCAGTACGGGAGGCGTGAAAAATTCAGACCACTGCTGCTGTTGTGGTAGACGGTACGAGCACAGATGCCCTTGTGAAGCCCGTACGGCACAAGCAGTCTTGGAGATCTGCTGGAGGGACTCCTGTGGTGCTCGGACAACAGGTAGGTACGAGTATACAACAGCAGCAGTATTCATAGTACCTACGGTACAGTTTTGTTGTGGTGCAGTACTCTTTTAGGTACCAGGTACAAAAAAATCTGTACCAGCAGGCGACCCTCGTAGGTGGTAGATTACTCGTATCGCCAGGGAGCACACAAGCAGCATGTGACACAACACGACAACATACACGCGCACCTGCTACATAGAAGCCTCCCCCTCTGCCGAGCAGGCCTTCTTGCACACGGAATCTGGAAGCGCTCCCTGGTGACTATATTAGGTTTTCATCCCGCCACGCCGAGGTTTTGTATCCCCACCAGCACCACCAGCTGAATACCCACAATGCGAAGAAGCACCACCACCACCAGCAGCTTGCCCAGCGCCTCTTCACCTTTGAGTTGCTGCAAGCATCTGAGTTTGTATCGTACCCGCGCCTTGTTTCAGGCTCACAGGCAGAGGATGGCGGCAGCATGCAGCATGCCAGCCTAATCGTGCCGCGCATATTGATCTCGCCGCGCGAATAGTGCTGCTGATTGGCCAAACCTTATGGGAGCCTTATGGGAGCACCCAATCAGGATGCTTTGGTACTTGGCAAAAAAAACTACTCTAGGCGTAAACATAAGAACCGTTTAAACACTAAAATGAATACCAAGAGATCATTATAATTTCGACCAGAACCACCATGAGAGTGCGGCAATTGTCCTGTCGACCCGGGCAGCATCAAGGGGAGCCACTGGCCAATATCTTTGACAAGGAATTACATACATAATAATGTCATGCATATAGAATACGCGCGTTCGGTTTAATACAACACTTGATTTAAAAACACTTGTAAACTTCGGTAAAAATGGAATATAGACGAGACGTATTACGCAGCTTCCAAAGTTGAGTATCAGCTACTTAATCAGTCGAACTCACAGCTGACGTATTTCATAAATCTATAACATAACGCAAGGTGGACGGTTGGTGCGAAACAAAAAAGTGTCGCGCCCCCCAAAAGATGTGGCAGACAAAATACCACAATCAACACGTAAAAAATAAACAATTAGTACAACAATATGCAAAAGGAGTAGGACAAAAAAGCCAAGGTTTATCACGGTAATTTCGGCGGAACGGTAACGGCGGTAACGGTGGGACGGGACGGGACGGGACGGTAAAACCGCCGTCAAAATGGTCCCGCCGTGCCGTCCCGTCCCGTCCCGCCGACAAAATCCCTGACCGTCGTCGCTTAACCGTCCCGTCCCGCCTATAAAATCTCGCCCGTTGGAAATTACCGTCCCGTCCCGCCGTGACACAGAAAAATTACCGTCCCGTCCCGCCGTGGAACCGAAAAATTACCGTCCCGTCCCGCCGTGGCACCGACAAATTACCGTCCCGTCCCGCCGTGACCCCGAAAAAAATACCGTCCCGTCCCGCCGATAAAATCTCTCCCGTAGAAAATTATCGTTCCGTCCCGTCGTGGCACCGCCGCTGGCGGACATAACTTGCCTCTTCCCGTACAAGAAACATTCATGGTGGTCTGTTCCCATCCATTTCCACCACGAACTACGAAAATAATCAAGAAATTTCGAGTTGTACCAATCTTCAATAGTAATTCCTATACGAATTAATACACGTGTTATCGTAAATTGTGCACAACTCCCATCTATAAATGAAATACGTATAGAATATAGTAGTAGGCGTATTACCCAGCTTGCAAAATTGGGTATCAACTATTCAACTATTAATCAGCCGAACTCACAGATGACGTATTTTCATCGTCTTGCTTATATAATACCTGGTCAGTGGTTGGTATGATATTGCTGGGCACCACATTTACCTGTTACTTCTGCTAGAAAAAGCTGTGCTGGTGGTGTTGATCACCAGCTGGTTGATGATCTGTTTTGATATGTGTGTGTGTGTTCTTCACATTAAACCGTTCTTCTACTCGTCGACATCCAGCAAGCCCAGTGTCCGTGCTGATTCTTCACCCTAGAAAGATACGAGCTCTGTGGTCACAGACTACGACACAGAGATAACACACCGTAATGCATTAATAGCCTACGCAATACCATGCCTTCGCACTAGGTGCGGCCGACACAACATACATACATACGCCAGCAACCAAAATACACCATGAAGAAAGAGAAGCAACGAAAAAACCAAACCGAAAAAGAACAAGAAAAAGAAAAAGAAAGGAGAAGAATCCCAAATAAATAAATAAAATGGGAAGCCAAAGCTCAGACACATACATACTTACCCCGAGCATGAGCCAAAAGGGACGTGCAAGGGGAAAGATACGAGAAGGAAAAAGGGGACTATGCATCCCGGTGAACACTTAACTAAGTAAAAAGAGCAATAGTGAGTGGGCCAAGATACGCTCGTCACCCACCCACTATGTAGTACTTCTTTCATAAGGATAAGAAGGGAAAAAAATCAAAATGCATACCGAACGGCCGCAGCAGTTGGCGGTACGAGTAGCAAAGAAACGTCCAACCTATTAGTCGGCCTGGTACCTTGCTACCCTATCTGCGGTCTCTCTGCTACTCTCTTCTGCCGCGGTTTCCTTTCTACTCCTCCTGTTCCCCCCCCTGCCCCTATACACTTGTACGGTGTTCCCTCTACCCCTCCTGCTGTTACCCCTCCCCCCATTCCCTCTAACACTACCTGCAGCGGATGCACGGCGCTGTCTACTCAGCTTTGCCTCAGCCTCGTGCCACCTGCCCATGAACTGTTCAGCTGCTTTGAGGATTCCCCGGTACCACTTTCCCGTCTGTTTTGCTGCAGTGGGCCACAGTGCGGTCCCAACTCCAAAGACTAAGGGGGAGTCTTCCGTTGATCCCTCTGAGGCTTTGAACACTCTAAGGTCCTCAGCAATTGCCCTAGGCCAAGTCTTAGGCTGCCCGCCTGGTTTCGGGCTCCCCCCACCAGCGATCGTCCCGAACATCAACCGACTGGGTAATCGCCCCTCGTGTTGCCGCACCACAGCCCCCGCAAAGAAGAGTCGCCGTTTACGGATGGTCGTTTCGATACTTTCGCATCGTGTTATCCTGAGCGCCTTCGCATACGAGAGGGTGGTGTAGTCGGTGCGTAGTCGGCGCTGGAAACCAATGACTCGCAGAAGGACTTCGTGGTGGGCTGATCGAAGCTTGGCGAAGTGGTCCGCATTGAGGGTCCACGTCACGCAACCGTACAGCAAGGTCTCAATCACCTCGGCCTTCAGCATCCGGACTTTCAGACCTAGCGGTGCGTTCGTCCTATCGTACAGTTCCGGACCATACCGTTTGAGGCATGCCCGCATCAGACGGATTCGTCGCTCGATTTCGAAGGAGAGGTCAGCGTTCTCGTGGATAATGCCTCCTAGGTACAAAAACTGGGTCGTCTGTTTATACTTTGGGCCTGCAGCTTCGATCGCGAGCGGTGAGGTGGTAAACGTCTGATCCGGTGTTCGTAGGAGCATCGTCTCTGTCTTCTTCTCGGATACCGTGAGACCTACTGCTTCGAAGACAGTCACGATGACTGTCATCATTCTCGCAAGGCCTTCCGCCGACTTCGAGACTATTCCTGCATCGTCTGCATACAACATGCCCCACACAGCCCTTTGCACGCATGCCAACGGTTCCTCTTTTCCGACAACCCTGTCCTCTTCGAGATGAACTAAACCCCTTACGATGCATTCGTCTTTGCTGAAGCGTACCAGCACGATGTGTATCGCAGCGGCGAAGAACACGTTGAACAGTAACGGCGATAGTACGCAGCCTTGCCGCAGTCCCTGGGTTACATTGAACCAGTCCGAGTATTCACCGTCATCCGCACGCACGCGAGCCCGCATGCCTTCGTGAAAATTGCATACTTTCAAATGAAGGTAAGGACAAATATATTAATGAAAAAGAATGAAAATTACTACCAGGTACCAAGTAGTAAGTGTATACCTGGTGGTGTTGTTTTTTCTTTTCATATCTCCATTCTTCATTTCCGCTCGCAACTGAAAGCAGAGTATCATATCACAACACCTGCCACAGGCTCGCCACCACACACAAAGAGCACACAAACCACGATCACACCAGTACTTCGTACTGGTCTGGACCAAAAAGATTTTAGGAGACACGCCATCAAGCGGGACGCTAAACGTGCGCTGTCAAGGATGTAGGGCCGAGTGTTACACACTGTCAATGTCAATGCAAAGTTACTGTCTGTCAAGGGGTGAAAGTGCTGTCTCCTAACATCTTTGGTGTGACCGGCACCGACGCCATGGATGCCTATCTCACGGGCGGGGTCGATCGACCAGCAGCGGCACTAGAATCACCACCGCCGCCGCCACCACCTCCATCTGCACAACCACCAGTAACACAGCGCAAGCACAACCATCAGAACAGCCACCATGAGCTGGCAACGCAACAACAGCGCTTGGGGCAGGGGTGGAAGAAATCAGAAGACGTCGCCCGTGTAGTGGCAGCACTTCTCGGGGCTTGGGCTGCGCGGATCGAGAAGAAAACGTCTGCGTCGGGACGGCTCCCTTCGCGGAATCAGCAGTGTGCGGGAATGTTTCACGTACAACCGTGCTGACCCTGCGGCGGGAAAGAAGAAAAATATGTTTATCGTCCCGCCCGCTAAAGAAAAAGAAAATTACCGTCCCGTCCCGCCGTAGGAAAAATATTTGCCATCCCGTCCCGCCGAGGAAAAAAATATTTACCGTCCCGTCCCGCCGAGGAAAAAAATATTTACCGTCCCGTCCCGCCGAGGAAAAAAATATTTACCGTCCCGTCCCGCCGAGGGGAAAAATATTTACCGTCCCGTCCCGTCGTGAAAATCAGCCCCGTTGACTTTTACCGTCCCGTCCCGTCGAGAAATTCGGCACCCGCTGTCCCGTCCCGTCCCGTCCCGCCAAATTTTTATGTCCTCATTTTACCGTCCCGTCCCGTCCCGTTTTCATTTTTTTTTTTTTCCCGCCAAACGACTCAAATCTGTCCCGTCCCGTCCCGTCTCGATTCTCAGTCACTGTGATAAGCCTTGAAAAAAGCCTAAGGAAAGAACAGGCAAACCGAAGCTTAACAATATATACACCTGGTATATCATTTTTGTCCATTTTTTGCCATTAACTCGCTCACTTTGAACTATTTTTCTTTTCTTTTTTCTGAGTTTTGGTCGATCAACTACACGGATTTTTTTAGTCTTTTTTTCGTTTTCATTTTGCTGCCGATTCTTGACGTTTCCCCTCGGTTTCGTCCTTTTTTGGCATTTTTCTCACTCGTGAGGCATTAGTTCGGAAATGTAAGATACGCTTAACCATTCGTATGAATACGAGAATGCGCTTGATTCATGAACGCGGTTTTTGTTTGTAATCATAAGCTTGTTGGTATTACTGAATATAGATATTCGCATAAAACACAAGGAAGCACAGCAGCAGTATTGGCAGGCCGTCGTGTATCATGCGTCACCTTTTTTTGTATAACTACTACGCATACTACATAATAAACCTTGCACCTCGCACATCGCAAGCAAAGGTTAGGTTGGGCACTGCGGTCCCACTGCCAACAACACAAACATACGTGCACTACCCCTCTCCGACAATCAAGGACCAATCGCCACTTCTACATTATTTGTACATGCTACATGGCCATACGCGAAGAGTTCCCACCTAGATAGACAGGCGGTACCTCTCGAGCTCGAAAGGAGCTTGACTTTCGATCGAGCCACAGTAGTAGTAAGAAGCATGTTTTTTATACCCCCGAGCTACAGTACAACGGCCAGCAATGAGGTGCAGGCAGAAAAGGAAGGTATATCTGCAAGCTATCCATCTCGTCAACCGGTAGCTATGCCCGTAGATAGCGTGGGGGCTGATGATCCAGACGTATACAGTGACCCCCCGATACAACTTGGCACAGCAAGAACAGCCATGCTACAACTACTGCTGCTATACTGCTGTAGTGTACACACAGATTGTACGAGGCCTCCGTAATCTCGAAACCTTCTGTAGAAAAAACGAGAAGGGAATAACCTACGAGTATAAATCTGGTTGTCAGTAACAACGCTGTTTTCTGTACCCGCGGCCATCTACTATCACGAGATCACTGCCGCTTTAAGCGCAGCACTTCTGCTATGAAATGCAAGATAGGTATGTTCCTAAAACTCCGCAGGTTTGAGAGTAACCGGCTATAGCACCACGAACGAGACGGCTGCGCATCGCGTTATGTATTTATGTCGTGACGCAAGTCTAAAAAATAATGAAGAACAAAAAAAAGAATAAAAGAAAACTGCGACTTGCAGTGGATCTCTACGGGCTTCCAGTCTCACGGTGAAAACCAAAAACCTCACACTCACACTAAGCCACCGCGACTCTCGACCCGGATCACAACGGTCTCACAAATAACACCACGCTTGCAGCTACTACAAGTACACATATAAGATATACAGACTCCACACGAGGCTCAAACTTTAACCCAAGGATGTCCTCGCGGAGCGCTACGAGTGCTATATCGGTGCAGACATCCCCACGCAGTTGCTACCGAGTATCATACTGACAGAATGAGGGATTGTGAACTACGTGTGGTTGGCGCTAACACAAGCTGCCAGCGTCGGACCCAGACGGGGTGGTAATGAAAAAAAAACAGCCGGCGCACTCCAACACACTCTGGCAGTCTCGGCCCACAATGATCACCCTGAAAAAAAAAAAGGGAAAAAAAAAAGAAACACCCTTATCACGTGCGCATTCTGGTCCGACCTGCTAGTACACAATCAAAATGCTTTTAAAGAAACAATAGACACCCTAAAATCTCAAGCATCGCACTGCACCGCAATTGCCAGAAGGGGGTAAATGCTCGTGCGTGCTTCGTTCTTCAAACCCTACTCGTTTTCTATGCGAGCACCTGCTGGTACATGTTGAGGACATTCTGCACAGTTTTCCATGTAGATCGATGGCATACTGCACACGGGGAGTGGCAGCACGTTTAAACTGTTCCTCTAGCACAAGGCGGGAACGAAGCAACTAGACTAGTATAATACGTAGAGCAGTTGCCAGTGGGGGCTAACCGCTTTCAGCGACGTGCCCGGCCGACAGGAGAAAGCGCCAAAAACGAAACGTCGGCCGAAATTCAGGTTGAGTGACAACACGGAACTATAAGCCGTCTTGTCAACCCACTTGGCACACCAAACGGTGCGGGGTGGTGATAGCAGACTAAATCATCGAAAACAAACAGCAACACACGGCACACAATGACAATGCCATGGTATGCAGCAACGATGCAATTCATGCAACAAGCTCCGGGACAAAACGTCAAAATGCACGCAGAAAAGATTACACAATACAAATACCTGCAGCATACCAGGCACACAATACGAATACACGCCAACACTTGACAAATACCATACAGAGGTACACCCTGATAATCACGGTCTAAGGGAGATCACGAAGCACGTACCACAACGGGGGGAAACGATACGGCTAACTACACTACCAACACCATGCAAAAAAAACAAGACACTCCGCGAAGACTAAATCCCCGACGCAACAAAAAACGCGGGGCGGGTTTCCAACAACCGGGTCTCCAATATTTGGGGCTTCCAACAGGTAGGATTTCCAGTAAGCGGCTTTCCAATAGGTGGGGTTTCCAATACGTGGCATTCACTCGGTGAAGTTCCCAAAAAACGCGGGGCGGGTTTCCAACAACCGGGTCTCCAATATTTGGGGCTTCCAACAGGTAGGATTTCCAGTAAGCGGCTTTCCAATAGGTGGGGTTTCCAATACGTGGCATTCACTAGGTGAAGTTCCCAAAAAAAACGCGGGGCGGGTTTCCAACAACCGGGTCTTCAATATTTGGGGCTTCCAACAGGTGGGATTTCCAGTAAGCGGCTTTCCAATAGGTGGGGTTTCCAATAAGTGGCATTCACTAGGTGAAGTTCCCAAAAAACGCGGGGTGGGTTTCCAACAACCGGGTCTCCAATACTTGGGGCTTCCAACAGGTGGGATTTCCAGTAAGCGGCTTTCCAATAGGTGGGGTTTCCAATAAGTGGCATTCACTAGGTGAAGTTCCCAAAAAAACGCGGGGTGGGTTTCCAACAACCGGGTCTCCAATACTTGGGGCTTCCAACAGGTGGGATTTCCAGTAAGCGGCTTTCCAATAGGTGGGGTTTCCAATAAGTGGCATTTACTAGGTGAAGTCCCCACTACAAATAGTAAGTGGCTGTCCAACAGCAGCGCACTCGGGGTAAACATACAGGTGGGTTTCCGACACAGCAGCGCACTTGAGCAAACATGACGATCACACACACATGGCCCTTCCACGTCCTTTCAAGGGCGCCGCTCCCATGCCCTTGCCTGCTTCCTGCGAAAGAACCATGTCAACCCCGGCCTCAGAGCCCTCCCCACCCCCCCCGTCCTCGACAAGCCATGCGTCGTCCTCGCCTCCAAAAACTTCACTGTCACTATCGGTGAAACTCTGCTCCCCCACGTTTATCACGGCCATATCCCGTAGCAAATCGTCCAAGGTTTTCTCCGCGTCGGCTACATCGACTGCTTCTGATGTGCTGGTGGTAGAGCGCGAACCGTCGCCGCTCGCCGCGCGACCGCCATCTTTCTCCCCGCCAGCGGGGTAAGGACGCGCGGCCGCACCGTTTCCCGTGGACTCCTCGTCGTAAGCATCGGTGCAACTCGTTATTTCTGCCTCTCCCGATTCCCGCTCACCATCACCAACGGCAGCAGCATAGTCATCGGCAGCAGCAGGATCAGGATCAGCAAGTCCGGCACTGAAACCCTCAAATTCTTCGCCACCAACTGTGCTAGCAGCAGCAGCAGCAGCAGCAGTAGTAGCAGCAGCGCAAGCCAAGCCGGAAGCATCGAAAACAGGGTCAGATTGCTCCAGACCCCCTCCCGCGCCGCCACCGGCGGGGGTGTCAGTGGTCACTCCCCCCCGCCGACGTCGGATCAACAACGGCGTCCCCGTCCTCCTCCCCGACAACACTCGCCGCCCCCCGCCCCACCCCCCCCCCCCGCCTTCCCGCCTCTGGCAGGGGTCGAGAGGCAAGGGAGCGCTCGCACCGGCGCGTCTACCCCTACCGTGCACGCTGCCTTCGGAATAGAACTTTCCGGACGCTAAGAGCGCCTCAAGGGACGGCGAGTTCGACCCGGCGCCAAGTGAGCGCTGCCATCGCCGCCCCGACCTCCCGCCGCTGCTACCGCGCGCTGAATAAAACGACGCCAGGGGGGTAGGCGTGGACGAGAACGAACGCGGTCGGCGGTCGTCGGGTTCGTTTCCGAGAAGACTTAAGCACGCCGACAGCGACGCGCCGGAGATTGCCGGCGCCGTCGAGTCTGCGTCAACGCTCCCCCCAGAGGGAGGAAGGTGAGAGCGGGGACCCTTGGCAAGGTGGGGGAACGCGCCGAGTCCGCGCTTTCTGACCCCGTGCTCGTCTTGGCAAAGGGAACCTGTTTTCGAGGACATCGTCGTCGTCGACTTTCTTCGGTCCTGCTCGTCCGAGCTACTGGTACGTCGGCTGGCAGCATCCGCCTTCGCCCACGTAGCTATCCTACGCAGCTGCCTAACCCGGGCATCACTCGACGGAGTCGAACCCCTCCCAATCCCTCCCGGAGCTACTTCCTCCTTCCCCGCGGCATTTCTTGACCCAGTGTCAGGTCCAGATTTGCAGGCCTCCTCCCCCGGCTCCCCCGACACCCGGGGGAAAATCGCCAGCCCGCGTTCTGCAAACCCCAACACCTTCCCCGCGATCCCCGATCCCCGTTCAGTAAGCTCCACCACTGCCTCCGCAAACCCAGACCTTGATTCCTCGCACTCCCGACACAGCTCTACTTCCGCCTCCCCTTCCATCTCCGGCCCTATCTCAATCTCCGGATGCACCGCGGAAATCACAGCGGTGGTATTGTTGGTGTTACTCTCACCACCGGTAGCTGTTTCGGGAACGCGGCGGAGCAGCGGGGGGAGGGAGCCGTCGAAACTTTTCTGTCCCCTCGGAGAACTTTCTCGCGAGGCGAACGAAAATTTCGACCCGGACGCGCGGGAGCTGGCTCCGGGGGAAAGCGAAGACGTTCGCTCCGAGTCCGAGGACTGGAATCGGGAGAGCACGGTTTCCTGGAGGTTGGCACTTTGTATCTGGGGGAAAAAAAGGCGTTTTGTGAGGCGGGGTAGGGGGGAGAGAAGGGGGCGAGGTAGGAGAATTTAGGTTGGTTGTAAGAACAGAAATCACGAGATAGGCATAAATATACGATTGTTCCTATTTATCGTGCGGGAGTACTTCCTGAAGGAGGAAATCTGAACGTTCCTGACTTTTCGCCCTCTGGGATTTTTTTATTAGGAAATGTTTCCTCTTTCCTCTTTTCCATGTTTTTCGATTTGAACCGCTTGGGCCAATCCGTATTCAACAACAAAATAGCCCTGTGCCACATTTTTTTAGATGTAAGGTCTGGTGGAGATTCGCGAATGTGTGCCTGGGGGGGGGGGGGGGGTACTCGATATCATGCACGGCCGTAGTCGTTAACATAACCCTCGCATCCCTATAATGCCGGGACGGAGCACGTCGGGTTTCACCGACCAGGCAGACATTGGGGGTGTACTCGATATCATGCACGGCCGTAGTCGCATCACCATACACCCTCGCATCCCTACACTGCCTGGACGGGGCACGCCAGGTTTTCACGGACGAGGCAGACATTGCTTGCATCGAGAGCAAGGCGCCGTGAGGTGTTCGGCGAGTTGCATGAAGGGTGAGCTGCATCCTACTAAGAACCACTTGTGAGGCGGACTTGCATATGGACGACAGCTTCAATAAGTTCATTTAATTTCCGGCTGGGCCACTTCCAGAGACAGCAATGGGAGTACTATGTAACTGCCTCGTGGTTGGCTCACTATATACACTGCGTGCTACACCCCGCACAAATGATCTAAACTCGATCGGCAGCTGTGATCGACCGCCAAAATCAAAACGGTGCCCTGGTTGTCTAGCTCGCGTAGTGAGCGCCATGTTTTTACAGTGTCGTTGGATAGGGGAGGAGTTTGGGGGCGAGGGTGGGGTCAGGCTTAGGGCCGCATGTTGGTTGATTGGAGTGGAAACCAAGGGACGTTCATGCTGGTTCCTTGCCGTCTGCTGCTGTAGCCGTGGTCACAGATGTGCACCCTTACCCCCCCTCGACACATGCCTCGATATTTGTCGCGCAAGAGGTCTTGGTTTATTCATTCAACATTCCCATTGCTCGTCGACTTTTATCGAATAGTGCCCATTACGGGGGACCACAGTAAATAGGACCTACGGTACACACAAACACCTACATATTAACATATTTTACTAGCAATATTTGGTCCTATTTACTACGGTCTCCCGGAATAATTATCTTGATAAGCCGTGTTTACAACTAGGAGCCAGCTAGGACAAAATTGTTCAAACATACTTGGACTCTCAACCCTAACCCGACCGGATGGGAAACTTCTCGGGAGTGCAACTGTGCAGTCGTCTCAACGAAAAGCAATTCTCGGAATGCAGCCGTGTAATCCGAAAGGTGATTTGTTTACCACTACGGAGGATCATAGTTAATAGGACAACCTACATATTTAACTATTTTTACCAACAATATTCCGCCCTATTTACTATGCCCCCCCGTAATAATAGGAGACCGATCCTCCTTATGGGCGCATCAAGGCCTTAAGTGTGCTGTAGTAGTTTTAGTGTAAAGGGGGAGGCAGCCGAGGTACGTTCACTCAACGGATATATTGTGCTACTCTTAGCGTAGCGGATGGTCAGTCAAGGCGTCGTCAAGGGGGTCAGACAGCGGTCTCCTTGTATGCTCGGCTAGAAAGAAGACTGCCCCTTGCGTACATCCTCAACAATTTTCGTGCACAGCCGGGCCGGATCACGAAACACCCACCAGGCACTCGCTTGCTGAATACGAAGTGCCTATTCTTATTTGTCGCACCTTGGAAGCCTTCAGCTTCGCTTTCAGGCTCGAATTTTCGCACGATAGAATCCGCATGCGCTTCAGCAAAGTTACCTCCACCTTCGCGGCTACCTGTTGGGCGAGTCGGACGGGACCATCACAAGAGACCGACGTTGCGGAGAGGGGTCAGTGCGCGTCCGCTAGATAATACATGTGGACTCGAAAGAAAGGATCCGTGTTCCTGAATAAAAATGGATCGTAGAAAGGACCCGGTTTACATGAACGTATAAATTCGTAAAGAGGACCTCGTTTCCTGAAAAAAAAAAATGGATTCGTAGGAGGGGCCTGGCTACCTTGAGTCTTGCCCGGTCTCGCATTTAGTATTTTTGATTGGGCGAGGAATTTTTCAGGAACGTTCCGTCAGGGTTTGGGATGTAGGTTTCTATAGGGTCAAAAACAAAAACGGGACAAGCACAAGAGACGGACGCATAGAGAAGGGTCAGCGCTTGCAGAATAGAATACAGGTGGATAGAAGAGGGACCTGGTTTAGTCTTCTCATTGGGCTAGGAAGTTTCCTGGAATGCTCCTTCCAGGTTCGGTATCGTTTACAACATACCTGATACTGCTGTGTATGTAGACAAAAACGAGCTATTACGGGGGTCCATTGTTAATAGGACCTATGGTATACATAAAAAACTATATATTTACCTATTTTTACTAACACTATTTGGTCCTATTTACTACGGCCCCCCGTAATAGGACTTGCAAACCCCCCAAAATGACTGCTTTCCATTTTCTTCCTGGAAAAATCCCGCATGTAATACCTGGTACGAGTGTCCTTTTGCAGTCCGACTTCTAGGCTCTTCATTTTGGAGACTATTTTTCTTGAGCTGTCAAGACTGGGGCAGGCCAACAAGAGAAGCATACCACGGTCGTGGTCAACGAGCCCAAAACCAACCAATGTAACAACTGCCAGCAACATCAACATCTTCACGAGAAAAAAAAGCGCCACTGCGCCCCTACATGCCAGAGCCGTCTGGGTATTACTGTAGCATGAATCTTGCAAGAAATATCCAACGGCTGTTACGTTTAGATATCCAAACGGCCCGTTCATACCTTTCCGGGCGACGCGTAAGTGTAACCGTCAACACCTCCGACAGACAATCATCTACAGTAGAAAACCCAGTTCCTCATCTGCCATTTTGAGAGTTTGTGTAGGATCTATCTATCTGTATGGTACAGATCCCACCCGGGAAACACGTGCTAGATCGTGAGGACAAAACGGGTCCCACCCGGCAAAAGCAGCAACTGCTGTATGAAAAAATCATACAATATCCGGACAAAAAAAAAACTGCTTTGAAACATCCAGATCCTGAAGTGGGGATCGACGATCGATCGGTCCGAGGTGCGCACGCGTGAGAATTAACTTTCACCTCTTCTCGCCCAGCCTCCTTAGCGGCCACAACAGCCTCCGCCAAAGCACACCTCCACTGCTCGTCCAAAGCGACCTTCGCCATCACAAACTCCTGACGAGCAGTAAAAAAAATAGCACCACCGTGTCACGAAGTCGGGAAACATTAATAGTAACACAAGTTTTTGGACCTGCTACATCAGAAGAGATCACGGCAGCATCTAGAGGCAAATGTAGAAAAAAAAGTGCAAGCGTTAGATATACACCGTAACTACAGAGATATTTGTCGTAGCTGACTGATAATGGTGTGCGCATCTGACGTAAGCACAACCCGGGGTCCGTCCGGCTGTCAAGCCCGGACCTCGGAATTAGGCCTATTGCTGGTACCTCACGAACCGGGGCAACCACTGAAATTGTCCTTGCATCTCCGTCCAGAGGTACACATCAGTACGAGCATCGTGCTCGCGCTGTGCCAGAGAGTGGCGCATGTTTTTGCGTCTTCATGGTCTCACCTCCTGAAGCCGTCCAACGTGCTCGTTGCTCTCCGCTAGACGCTTCTCCAAGCCCGCCGATCGCGACTTCTCTTCCGTCCATTTTCTGCGCAAAAGCGAGAGCGAACGGAACGAAGCCAACAGCGGCGTTCTCAATCGTTGTAGAAAGAAGTGCCCTCTAAACACCTCGCGCGACGTCAGCCGGCCAGACGTCGACAAAATCAAGGTTTTCCGTATCATCTCTTGTTGGGAAAAATAAACAGCTCATGCACAATCACCCTTTAAACCGTATGTATACTGAGAATACTATACACTTCGCACAGTTCATCTACAGATAATTCATCTAGATCTTTCAGGGCAGATAGATACATTCCTGATCTGTACGATCTAGCTCATGTCGCCGGTTGGGAGCCGTATCTGCATGATCTAGCACATGTTTGCTGCGGTCGATCTGTACTGTACAGATAGATAGATCCTACACAGCACCTAAGGACAGCACCTCAGAACGGCAGGAGGGAACATACACACACAAACACCTTTCGAGCGACGTCCGCCTCTTGTTGATCTCCGCTTCTTTGTCTGCTCTCGCCTTCAGCAGCGCCTGCAGCTCCTTGAGTTGGGCGAGGTGCCGATTCACTTCCATCGACCGCAGCACACGCTCCCGTGTCTACAAACACCACAGGCATCAAAATACGTGGGTCACACACGTCACGAAAAATAACAAAAAGGCGCAAGGCGGCACGACAGTCCTTAAGAAACTGGGGAGTTTACGAAAAATGGAAATATGTTTTGTTTCGGCTCAAATTTTGAACGAAAACGAAACAGCATTACTACGTATTGGTACCAGGTAATAAGACTGAAATAGGCTTTTGTTTGGCTCGAATTTGGCACCAAAACGAAGCTCGTACTCCCGTGTTGTGAAAGCGCAGATAGGTTACGCACGACACGGCAAAGAAAAAAACGGAAAGCGGCACGACAGAACATAAGAAACCGGGAGTTACGAAAACAAATCAACACCTTGTTTTTTTTAATCGAACTTTGAACGGGAACATTTTTTTTTTCTTGGTTTTTTTTTCGATTTCTTTCATGAAACATCAACAAGCGTACTCGTACGAAGTAGACGCTTTTTCCCGAAAGGGCCGTCCTTCACCTGAGCCTTCTCTGAAGCGTTGAGCTTGGCGATGACTTCCGCGCTCGCCTCCTGAGCCCTCTTCAGAGCTGAAGAAATTTCCGAGAAAACTCTCGGCGCGTGCGTGTGGAAGACATAGGGCGAGATGCTGCCAAAATAGTCGCGGGGCCAGGGAGGGGACGGGGGGGGGGTCAAGAGCGAACGCGTGGTGCACATATACCATTAGTGCCCTTATTTCAACATTTCGGTTCCAGCGATACTGCTAAGTCCTTAGTGTTTCGATTCGACCGTTTCCGAGACCTTCCACGATTTTCTCCTAGTTTTAGTGCGGGGAGGTTTCTTGATGGCCATTGTTGACGGCTGTGCTTGAAGGCTGTCCATCAAGGGACGATAGTGCCGTCAAACGTTGACGGTCTACTTTTGACCCGTCAAGGTGTCTCCGGGCCAAACGTAGTAGTGTTACAGTAGTGTGGGGAGTTCCTTGAGGACTGTCCGACGAGGGGTTGACGGCTGTCCGCGAAGGTCTCCTTAGGCTAAATATATTAGTGTTAAGTGTGGAGAGTGTTTTTTAAGGTTTTGGCCCGCCAACGTCTCTTTGGACTAAATGTGCTGGTGTTATTGCGGGGATTTTCTTGACGGCTGTCCTCGACGGCTGTCTTTGACGGCTGGACGTCAAGGGGCAAGACCGCCGTCAAACCGACACCTCTGATCCCAATCCGCCCCGATTTATCACAAAAAAAAAAACGATCACAAGGAGAAGGGACGAAAAAACTAACGAGCAAAACTAGTATAGGGCAAATGGTAAACTACAGTACGTACTATCCAGAGACCGATTGCTCTTGTCGTTCGAAACAAACGCCTTGCAACTCACATGGAAAATACCTCCACCGCCGCGTAGACGAAGCCATCCTCTGGACCATTTTCAGGAACGGTCGGAAGTTTCGATTCCAAGGCAGTCATCTCCCTCCCGTCGCAGTCTTCGAGGAATATGTATGTTTCACTTTCTATTGCCACCGGCACTTGAGCACTATCTGCTCTTTTGACACCTGAGAATGCAACAAGCTCTCAACGAGCGTCGTTTTCTTTTCCCCAAATTCCGCAAAAGTCGTTTCTCGTTTTGACGAATTGCCTTCCCAAACAAGCAGACCAAAAACCGGGGACGAAACCTCCCCAACCCCCCAGCTTCTTCAACTTCTCGAGGACGCTTGCAGAATCAACGTGGAAACCTCCTTCAACTTCAGGACTGGAAACAGGCACAGGGGGAGCTGGTGGTGGCGCGTCCCGTGCTATCCTGTGTGTCTTCTATGGAATTCGCAGACGCGGGGGTCGCGATACACGGGGATTTCTGTATCCTGTCCCTGGTCGTTTCGTTGTGGAAAACCGCCAGCGTCTTGTGGGGGGCGCCTGTCGCCGGCGATGCATACAGGAGGCATTGCAGGATGACACGGGGGGAGGAAAGGTAAAGACGTCGTCAGGCTTTCGGCCGGGGGGGGGGGGTACTCGATAGGAGAGATTTACCCATAGCCATGCATGGCCGTAGTCGTATGATGTGGGTCGGTGGGGTGGGTGGGGCTACCAGGCGTATTCCAAAAAAATGAGATGGATGGAAGAAAAGAGTCAGACCCGCGGCCTTCAAAAATATATACCAGGTATGGGCTTTGACCGTAAACACGCTGTTTCGTTCGCAACACATATCTGGTACCTGGTGGAGTAAATATAACCACTCTGGACCGATATGTAGGGACTTTTTGTGTAGGATATTAACACTAGCGGTTCTTATATTGATGTAGTTTGTAACAAGGCATGCATCAAATATGTTGCTGCTCCCCGCTTCTTGTGGGCTATGATAGTAGAAACGAGGTCATGTTGGATAGTGTCGGCGCATCTAGAACCGTAATGAGGAGGGGGGAGGAGAGCCTGCCATATTTGCCCCGAACCTAAGTTACGACTGAGGACCACATCCCCAGCGGGTAGGGTGGTCCGTAACTGGATCAAGTCCGGAGGGAATGCCTTCATGCCTAGGTTTTCGAAAGTGGGTGAGGTCGCGCGAGTCCCCACACTACCCGGAGGACATCAATCTCCCTGGTGGCTATCTCCACCGCACCTGCCCCTTGTGGGGGGTCAGGTAGGGTCAACATGCTCGCCGGCCCATGGTAGCAAGATCAGACTGTGCTGATGTTGCAACGGGAGATAGCTATGGGCTCACTTGACACACGGCACGTATTCTAAACGCGGAACTGTGGTTATCTTGGGCTTTACGTTTACCAATCCCCCGGAGGATAAAAAAAAAAAAGTAAAAAAAATATATTAATGTTCGTAGAAGGGAGAGATGGAGAGATAGAAAAAAAGGCGACACTACAATTAATAAATGGGGAAAATAAAAAGCTGCCATGACCAGGTATAGGCTATGGCAGCAGCAAAACAAGCCGTCAAAGTTCATTGGCGCGCGGCGTGGCCCAGGTTTTCAGCCTCCAGTAGAGGATGCCACAAGTTGGAGAGAATGGTAGAGGCACAATGCTGTTGTGTTCGAAACAAAGAGACTATTAATAGGGCTAACCAAAAAGTGATTGGGTCCGATTGCCTCAGGGTTATATAGGGGTGGTATAACAACTGATAATATTAATAGTAGTTCTATTCGTTTAAAGCGACCCTCAACCATTTTCTCGAACAAACTAATCTACAGGCGACCCTCCACGTTTTGCTCGTTAGCCTTCTCTTCACTCCAACCCTGTACTCGTAGTTAAGATAACAGCAAACGTCCTCTCGGGTAAGAACGAAACAAAAAAAGTATCAGTGTTGTGGAAGCTGTGCCGGGTCGTACCACTACCCGTACTACTGCTGCTGCGGCTGCCATTCATAGTCAGCGCACCGGCGCTGTGCTACTCAGCAGGGCAGCTGTATGTACACGCCATTTTCGTATTTCGTCCTCGTTTGTTGATGCTGTTGTCATTCTACTGCTGTCACGACTTAAGTGAAAGACAACAACAACGACAGAAAAAAAAAAAAACACTCCGCGCAACAAAAACCTGCGTGTGGGGAATGACTATTAATACCACTTGTATGTAGTGTGCGTGTTTTCACATCAAATGGTTTTTTTCTACCCGCACATCCACACACAGCAGTGTCCGTGCCGATTCTTTCAATCCTGTATTAATAGAAGCCTACATCATGGTGGGTCAATCCTCTACAAAGCAGTCAGTGTCTGTGTTTCTTCATGTTGAACCGCTCTGTCTACCCGTCGACATTAACCCTTCTATTGATAGTATATACTGCAGTCAGTCCCGTTTGGGGGCCAAACTACTTGGAATTTGAGTGGATTGTCCGCAAAATGAGCCTGCAGTTCTAAATGAATGTGTCTCGTATGCTGATTCTTCAATCCTACAGAGATACGACAGGCTCTGCGGTCACAAAACAACACGGAAAAACTGACAGATACTATTAATACAGACAGCAGTACATGGTTATGCTATTAGGAGAATAGACAAACATGGTTATGCTATTAGGAGAATAGACAATAGATAAAAACCAGGGCCGGCGCATTGTTCCAGGAATATGCGTAAGATTCCACCTTCGGGCAATAAAGAACGGAATACGTCTTATGACGGTCCTTACTCTTGTCACATGATTGTATTTAGATTTAGCCCGCTAAGATGTCTGGAGACATCACCTTTACCCCTTGATAGACACCGTCAAGCCAAACGTCTTGACAGACAGCCTTGGCAGCCAAAAGCCGGGGACGCTAAGAAAACTCCCCGTTCTTCCGGAAACGCCTGGAAATGTTGTCGAAAGTAGAGTGTTTTCTTGTATGTGTTTTTTTTTTTCGGCATTTTGTACATTTCATGCAATTGAATTGCAGAATCTCAATATTTTAAAAAGAGCTCCGCATAAAACGAGCAAAACAGCTGCACGTAGAAAAAAAAGAGGTTTCCACAAAGGTAAATGAATATTTTTCTGCCAGGGGGGGTAGGGGACATATGTCCAGACGGATGGATTTGCCTTGACAGAAAGCCTTGACAGGCAGACAGCTTGACACTGACATATCTCGTGACATCTTTGCAGCCCACAGACATCCTCGTCGTGATCTGCGTAGACCGACTATTTTCATGGGAAAAATTCGAAGGGCTCTCAGATCTGGGTTTTTGTATCCCGAAAACTGGCGATTTACTCGGCGGGACTGTCAAAAACATCGGTAGACTTCTCAGGATGCTCCCCTGAGTTTTCCGAGAGCTTTCTTGAGCATTTCTCCGTTTCTCCAGAGTCGTAGTTGGACTCTTCGTCCATATTGCCAGTTTTGAGGACAGCATGATTTTCATCAAAAAAGAATCGAACATGCATCATTTCTGGCCTCACAGTTCTGACGAACAGCCTTATTTTTGACCCTCCGAGAGAAAAATTGATTCGCTGCTCCAATAATTAACTATTAATAGGACTCTCGAGAGACGGGAAACTGTTCCTGAAAGCTCGCGAAAAACTTCGGGGAGTACTTAGGAGTCTACCGGTGTGTGTGTGTGTATTATGCACACTAAGCCGTTCTTTCCACCCGCCGGTGTTTTTGGCTTTCCCGCCGGGTAAAACGCATATATTCGCTATTATAGCAAGCGTAATGCTGTATGTTGTGCTCGTCGTATGCAACAGTGGGTGTGGTTCTTCACATTGAATCGGTCATCTTACCCCCCTCGACATCCAGGACAACTGCTGTCTGTCGGCGGAGAAAAAATGTTTTTCACTGCTGTGAATAACAGACAGAACCCGTGTGCGTGCGTAGCGCTTCTTCAATCCTTGAGAGGTACACGCTCCGTGGTCACTAAACTACCGACACAGAGAGACTGCAAAATAGTCCATTGTTATGCGGCACACCGCAGTTGTGGCCCACTGCTGCAAAAAAGGCGGGGAAGTGGTACCGGGGGATCCTGGAAGCAGCCGAACGGTTCATGGTGAGGTGACACGAGGCTGAGGCTGAGCTGAGCAGGCAGCGCCGCGCCGCGCATCCGCCGTGGGTGGTGTCCAAGGGAATGGGGGGAGGAGGGGCAACAAGAGGAGTAGCAGAAAACCCGACCAAGGGAATGCGGAGAGGGGGGGCAAGAGGAGTAGAAGGGAAACTGCAGCGGACGAAAGTAGGAAGGAGATGGCAGATAGGGTAGCCAGGTACCGGGCAGACTAAGAAGTAGAACATGCCTATACTACTCGTACCACCAACTGGTGCAGCTGGTTCGAACGTGGTCTTCCTTTGTCTTCCTGTTGTTTTTGGTTTATTTTTATTTCATTTTATTGTCTTCTTTGCGGTGACCCTATGTGATTTTCATTTCTCTTCCTTTCTCCGATTGATAAGCCTTATTGAAGGAGTCGTGTGGCGTGGGTGGATGACGAGCCTGCTTTGCTTGTTTCGTACTGTCTGACGCCGAGGGGCCGGGCATAGTTGACGAACGCTGGACGATGGTGGCAGACAGGGTAGCAAGGTACCAGGCAGGCCAGCAGGGAGACCCTGGCTGTGCTACACGTACCATAAACTGCTGCCGCTACCTGGAGCATGCCTTGTGCTTTGTTTGGTTTGCCTGTTATTTTTCCCTTGGTTCGTCTTACTCTGTTGACGACTAGTGGTGTTTTCCTTCTTTTTCTTTTTTTTTTTTCCAGCTCGTTCTTTTCAAGTGTCTGCCACGTCCCCTACGGGGGGGTACGATGGTTTGTTGCTGTATACTGAAGTATATACATATACCAGGTATATATATATAAATATATTTTTTGTTTCTTTTCTCTTTCGAATTGTCTTTGTTTTTGTTTTTTTCTCTTTGTTTCGTTTTTGTTTCTCTAGGTCATGGAATGGGTATGTCGTGCCTGCCGTACGCAGTATGCATGGTTGCATACGTGGCAACATAGTATCTCTATATTTGTGGCGTAGCTTTGTGACCACAGAACTCATATATCTCTAGGTTTGAAGAATCGGCACGGACACTGGTTGTGCTGGATGTCGACGCGTAGAAAGAACGGTTTAATGTGAAGAAAACAACAACAACAACAACACATGCGTACGTGTTATTTACATTGAAACGATATTTCTACACGTCATCTAGCACAACCAGTGTCCGTGCCGATTCTTCAATCCTAGAGACCCACAAGTTCTGTGCCACAGAGAGATACATGGTTGTTGCAGGAAGCGGAGAAATGTCGTGTTCATCCTATAGATACGACAGGCACGACATACGCATTCCATGAAATAGAGCAACAAGGGAAGCAAACAAACAAGCAAAAAATACCGAAAACAGAAAACAAAGAAACAAATCCAAAGAGGAAAAAAAAAAAAAAAACTGTCGTGCCACCCCTCCCTCTGGCAGGCGAGACAAAACGAGCTATATTTTAATAGAGAAACGGCACCACCACATGTAAACATATAATAAAAATAGCAAGACCAAGAACTAAGGGAAATCAGCGACGAACCGAGAAGCAAAAGTCAGGTATATATATATATATATTTTTTTTTTGCATCATCACTTTTACTTTCCAGCCCACTCGTAGGAGGTTTTACCCTCGACGATCTTCTCGACAAGCCGTAGTCACAGGTGTCGTCCCTTCTCCCCCCCGGTACGTGCCTTTAGTTTTTATCGCGCATAGGGTTCAGCATTCCCACTGCTCGTCGATTTTCATCGAATGTACAGCTAACTCACGCTCTCGCGCTTTCCGCTAATCAATTTTATGCAAGAAAAAGTCCCTATGAGCATGCACTCGGTGAGACTCGAACTCTCACGAAAATGATCTTGATAGGCTCGCGGACCACCTACCAAGCCACCGGGGACGCCGGCATGTATAGCCGACATTGCATCGTCCACAATCTTTGATGCTCCACAATGGACATATCTGTACACACCGACAGGGTGTACTGATGAAGCTGGGTAGAAAGGACGATTTAATGTGAAGACAAGACACACAGAGCTTGTATTTCTCTATCAACAGGACGTATATAGCCACCGGGGACCGGCGTCCCCGGTGGCTTGGTAGGTGGTCCGCGTGCCTATCGAGATCAATTTCGTGGGTTCGAGTCTCACCGAGTGCATGCTCGTAGGGACTTTTTCTTGCATAAAAATTGATTGGCGGAAAGCGCGAGAGCGTGAGTTAGCTACATTCATTCGATGAAAATCGACAAGCAAATGAACCCTATGCACGACAAAAAATAATAACTTGTTCAGAAGATCGCTGAGGGTTGAAAACCTCCTACGAGTTAGGCTGGAAAGTAAAAGTGATGATTAAAATACATATATATATATATATAGCCAGGCGGGTGAAGAGAGGAAAGAATTTTTTCAAAGTGACGAACGCGTACGCACGACACCGAGAAAAATGGACACGTCACACGGAGCCAGCTGGCTGCGGAAGAGCTTGCCCAATAGATTGGTCATTTTCTGTGGATAACAAACACTGCTTTGAGTACAGCACTACTAATAAGTAGTTGTCATCTGTTTTTCAATTTTTCTTTCCAACAAAAATCTAAAAAGTCCTGTGAAAGCTGTAAGACAAAATGAGTCCACTCCCATGAGTTTTATCCCAGGATCGTCTTGACAAGGGCGAAAAGCGAGGGACAGACGTGTTTTCTACTTTGGGCTTGGAGCGAAAAGCGAGGGACACCGTGTTTTCTACTTTTGGCTTTTGGACCTTGTTACAGTTTTCTTCCCCCCCCGAAAAAAAAAGTAAAAACAATGAACTGCAGTCCCGTGTTGGGTACAGAGCACTCAGACCAGACGGTTTGTCCCCAAAACGGGACGCGCACTCCTTCCTGAAAGGGTCACTACTCCGGGCCAGCCAGCAACGAACACCAAAAAACAAAAACACGGGCAAGGCTTGGAAGCTCATGGTCACACCACCCTTGACCCTTCCAGTACCGCACTACACATAACACCTAATTCTGAATCAAATTTCGAGGAATTCCTCCCCACGACAAGGATTCACTCCCTCAAGGCCAAAACGGGTCAATCAACCTCTTTAGTGCTGCTGCATCGCACATACAGACACCTACTTCGAAGCATTATACTCCAACTCCAAGCTGCAAGTGAGCCGTGCCCAAAGCGAGAGAGAGAGTGCAGTCTTAAAAGGGGCTGGACAACCTTGACCGTAACATGCTACTATTACGGGGGACCATAGTAAACAGGACCAAATATTGTTAGCAAAAGTTCAACTGTATAGGCTTTTGTGTGTGTGTACCGTAGGTCCTATTACCTATGGCCCCCCGTAATATGTACCGGGGGGTATTTTACAGTAGCCAAGCGCTCGTCGCTGAACACGATTCGTACGGTACACTGGGCGCCCGCAGTCAAAAAAAAAAAAAAATGTTGCGGAAAATAGGCTCAAGGTCGGCACGAACGATGAAAAAATTGGGCTAAGCAACACAGCTCGACGACAGTGGGACCTGCTCCAAATCCTGTACAACAGAGCTGGGTAAAAAAATCGGAAAAAAATAAGACATGTAAGCCTGGACACCAAATTGACGGTTCTCAACACCGTGTGCCGACCGCAGTCCAATGCGCAAGTTTCTGTTTGTCCTCGAAAAACAAGCCTGACCTTCTTACTACCCTGGTGTTAATCTTTTTAGTACAGCAGTCCCGTCTGGGGGACAAACCAGTCAAATTTCAAGTAATTTGTCCCCTAAACGGCACTGACCTCAGTGCTACAAGGGTGAAGGGGGACCATCGTAATCACGACCAATCATACACACAAAAACCTATATATTCCAGTATTTTTACTACCGCTATTTGGTCCTTATTACTAGCTCCCCCGTGATGGTCTGTTTCTTACACGTGGGGCCTCTACTGCCTGATCAACTGCTGTAGCGCATGTTTCCTGGGTTTGCTCTGTACTGCACAGATCCAGCCCAGAAGGTCTGTGCTACTACTACTGTAGGTCATGCAGATTGTGCGACTCCCACCCGGAAACATGAGCTAGACAATGCAGATCATACGATGTCGGGGATAGATGGTCTACCTGCCTTGAAAGATCTAGATCGTGACGTGGGAATGATCGGTAGATGATGAGTTGTCCCAGGTGCACAACGTTATATATGGGTTCATCAGGCCTGAGGCCAATCGAGCGGGACTGGAGGGCACCTGTAGCAGCATCGGCCCTGCAGCATTAATCGTCATTTCTGTTTCATTTACTGGGCTGAACATGTTACTCTGGCATTAACACGACATTTATTCGGTTACCCTGGCTTTAACACAGCATTTATTTACGAACTTTTATCTCTCCGAAAATCTAATCCGTGGTCAAAAGACAGGCTCCAACAACTCTGGAGTGCAAGAATGCCTCAGGGAAAAAAGAACCACAACACAGAGCTACACAACATACAAGAGTATGGGCCTGCAAACGAAAACCTCCCAACGCGAGCAAGCATCATAACCAACCGTGAAAAACATGTAACCATGCGAGTTATTACCCAAAATCAGGAGTCTCTCGCACGAATATCGGAGTCATCGCACAGGCGGTGTGACAAAAAAAAACTGTTATTATTAGAGCAAATGATCAACTCCGACTTCCGCAGATAGATATGGTATCGGCATTATCGCGCAGGACATGCTCTCGCGAGCAAGTAGCGAGAGCAAGTGGCTCCGAGGCACTTCCTGAGCTGTAAAGGTTTGTCGAGGTGCCTTCATGTTTGTCATCTTGCGAAGTGATGGCCGAGGTGGGGTACTGAAGCCCCGCCGATGCACTTACGGCACCGGCCGTGGCGGGGCACACGTACGCACCGGCTGCAGTGGCATAAAAAACTGAGCACTCGTAAGCCCAGTCAACCAAGCACAAAGAAAAGTGCAAACAGCTGCTTGCAGTGATTCGCGTACCAGGTACGGGCTATTATGTATTGACCCTACAAAACAGGGAGCAGTTGACCTGATCAGCTCCCAATTGGGATGACACACGCCTCGCGCGGAAAACCTTCCCTTTTCATATGATACGGCATGGCATTGTTCTCTACTCTGCTTACTACACGACCACGTACCGGCACTGCTGTAGCATCTCTGCTGAGGCGGAGTTTTGTGACATCACTTGTAACTCTGTAGAGGACTGTAAGAATCGGCGCGGACACTGGTTGTTGTGCTGGGATGTCGACGAGCAGGAAGAGCAGTTCAATGAAAACACACATGTACCCCCAGATAGCAGCCGAAAACAATGATAACCTTGCAGTCAACAACCGTCTACGAGCACCTTGAGCGCTCAAAAGCACGCAGTACGGGTACAGGATCACGTTGCCGCCCGTGCCCGTGCAGTTCGACTCCTAGCGGTTGTCACTCGGGCACCAATTGGATCATCCCCCATTCACGCATGGGGCGTTGCTGTAATTATATCAAGTAGTAGTCACTTTTGATCGTCAATGTTCCAAACTCGAGTCCCACCGGGACACTCGAATCGCGTGTGAAGCGGCGTACACGATTTTCTAAAAAAAATCACCATGTAATATCATGTAGCTGTACGTACGTATGTGTTCTTCATACCGACTCTTCCAGGACTGCAGTCCCGTTTGGGCGACTAATTACTTATAACATGACTGTTTTGTCCCCAAAACATGACTGCAGTCCTATTAATAGAAGGTTTCTCTCACAGCAGTGTGTGTGTCCTTCACATTAAACCGTTCTTTCTACCCGTCGACATCCAGCACAGCTAGTGTCCGTGCCGATTCTTCAATCCTAGAAGAAGATGCAAGTTCTGTGGTCACAAAGTCGACATCGAGCACATGCACACCTATTAATAACGTCCGTGCCGATTATTCCATGTACAGGGGATACCTGGCACAAGCTCTCTCTCTATGGTTACAAAACTAGGACACATATATGACACAGCACAGACAGCAGTAGACTGTTACGCAGTAAGCAGAGTGGACAATTAATGCAACGCCATATCCAGCATCCCTGGTGGCTTGGTAGGTACCATTATCGATTTCGCGGGTTCGAGTATCATCGATTAGGGACTTTTCCTTGCTCAAAGAATGATCAGCGGAAGGCGCCAGAGCGTGAGTTGGCAACATTCGATGAGTATCGACGAGCAGTGGGAATGCTGAACCCTATGCGCGATAAAAAGGAAGGCACGTACCAGGGAGAAAAAAAGGGACGACACCTGTGACAACGGCTTGTCCGGAAGATCGTTGAGGGTAAAACCTACCAGTACGAGTCATCATGGAAAATGAAAGTGATCATGTTGGGGGAAAAACATAGCACTGGACACGACAGGCTCGACATGGACATTATGTCAAACAGAGGAGAAGCGAAAGAAGCGCGAAGAAAAAAAAGAATGAAAGATAGAAAAAAACTAAAAAATGAGATCGAAAGAAAAAATAATGAAGAAAAAATTGTCACATAGCCTGTAGACCGATCGTAGTGCCACAGCAGCAGCAGTAAAAGCCGCTGTGGGAGGTTGTATCAAGTATCAAGCGTATCAGAGTATCCATCATCGCACAGGAGGGGGTTGCGAAAAACGTTCCAGAAACAAACCGATATAATTCGATTTTCCGCACAAGTATCGGTGTTACCGCACGCATCGGAGTGTCATCGTGTCATCGTGCGACAGGGTTGCGTGAAAAAGATGAGAACGAGATTATAAACAAATGAACGTTGTAAAAAAAAAACAACTGGCACTGCTAACTTAGGGAGAAAATAGGACTGCAGTCCTAACCCTAACTTTTGGAGGGAGAAAATACGATTAGGAAATCGTGCTTGGCGGCGAGCGCGTCCTATGTAGCATCCAAGTGGGCTCAAGGCTGTCACAATAAGGTTTTATTAATAATACAGAATAAGCCTTGCTCACCATGAATAGGTTATTCTGATTGGCGATCATACACTATTAACACCATAATACTAATAAAGTAGTCCTGTACACAGCAGATGTGAGGTCGTAATTTCCGCAAAAAGTGCTGTCGTTACAGTATTACTAGGGCGTGATATCTGATCTCCGCCACGAGTACAGCTGTTGCAATACTTTTTTTAATTTGAAGTTACAGCAGAAGTTCATGTGGCAAACTTAATCTCGAAGTTAGTGTGGAGAGGGTAAATAAAAGAAGAAAGCACGCAGATGACAAAAATAACGTGAAGAACGCAAACAACGCCAAGAAGCAACAAAACAATCCTTCGTCGTGACTCTCTGTGAAAGCAAGGGCAGCAGGCAGTTCACATGACAAACTGAAAAAAAAAAAAACTGAGAAAACTGCCAGTGAGTCTATACATGTACCTGGTATACTACAGCAGTAAGATCAAGCGTGTCACAGGGTGTGAAGCTTTTATACCAGGTACTTTGTATACCTGGCAGACTTTAGGGTGGTCTGCAAATTCTGACAGTTCAGTTTTTGACGCCGTGGATTTTCGCTACCGCTGCTGTACTGTGTACTGCTGTACCTCTGCTACCTACGAGGTAAACGTGCGTAGGTAGTGATGTCAATGTTCATGATATCGGACCTGAGTCACCTGACGATCCAACGAGGATCGGTGAAGGCTGAAAAATAACGATGAGCTTCCAGCGAACGGGGTAGGGAGGTTCGTCGGCCGTTATTGCAGCTGCAGCTGCTGGTAGTAGCGGTCGTGGTAGAGGTGGAGGTGGCGTTGTAGTCGCTGTCGCTGTAAGCTGTTTGGTGGTGGTGGTGGTGGTGGTGGTAGGTGGTGGAGGTGCTTTCCGCGTGTTTATCGTTGTCCGGTCGTCATTGACTACTGCTACAGCAAGCGGCGAACGGTTCGAGTCTCAAGAGTGAGGGCAAGAGTTCCTTGCTGTCGGTCGCGTGGTCCACCCCAGTGTCCGTGCAAGATTCTTTCTTCCTCACACACAGAGAAGTTTGACAAAAAATGCGTGGATGCAAACGGCGGTGACAACCCACCGGTGGTATCTATCTATATCTACAACCAAGGATAGCAAGGGAAGCCGTGAACATGCATATACTAACACAAGGTTGAATTTAGTGACACAGGGTAACAAACATCTCAAGACTCTCGAAACAGGATTATTTCGAACAACCATTTTATGTTGACTACGTTCATGTTTTCGTTACTTTCATAAATGAAGAAAAATAAAATCTCAAACTACGATAATTCCGGGGCGTTGATGCCTTTAACGGAAGTACGACTGACTCCAGTGGACCCTAAGGCCCTCCGAACTCGGAACCTTAGACGGGGGTTGTGTGTCTCTATTAATAAATAGCCAGTGCCGGTCAACCCGATGGGCGGGCTATCCCTGGTAATATAAATATCATATGGGTACCCTCGAATGCTTCTGGGAATTAGAGTGCTGGAGTTCGAATCCCAGCTGGGTCGACCTTGTGAGTTTACATGTGAGAAAAAGAAGAGAAGAAAAAAACGGAATAAACTGCCGAGAGCGCCCATCAATATTACTTGTACAGCAGGAGCAGTAGTATCGCGGGTATCAATAGTAGGCGCAATTCGATGCTATTAATAGTCGATGAGGGAAGAAAGGGCTGGAGTCTTCTCGTGATAAAAAAAGCCTTCCAAGGTACGAGCCGTAGTGGGAGGGGGAGGGGGGGGGGGGGGGGGGGGGAAAAGCCCGCTATGTGATCTCGGATCTGGTTTTACGACAATTAATACGAAGGAGAGAGAAGAGAATAGCGAAGGCAATACATGGAATGGAAAAATAATGTACGATGTATATCATACATATATCTACCTGGTATGATACTATTACTTTGTACCAAACAAATTGATTTTTTTTTCCGGAATACTTTACTTTTCTCCTCCGGCCGCGGTTCTTCTCTCGCACTCTAGGCTGCGTGGCACACACTGTCTGGGAGACCGCGTGTACACCACGGCGCAAATGCGAGCCCCGGCCGGGGGGTCCGCCGTGACGCGTGCTCTGTGCCTCTCTGAAGTCGCGGATTCTGGCAAAAAACCACAGGGAGTCATTCCGACCTGCTAGAGCCAAGCAGCACAACGGAGACCCCACAATTTCAAAGATTTCTGTCTGCTGCTGCTGGCTGCTGCTGTATCATGTCTGATCACACCGTCCCTCGAGCTCTCTACAGAGGCAACCAAAGCACAGCAACAGTCGTTCATCAAGCTCTCCCTTTTGTGACGGCCACGGAGAGCGCATTTTTTTTGTGTGTGCGTGTGTGGGCCGTCATTCCCACCATCCCAGGAATCTGGAACGAACACGTACATACATCATGTCGAGAAAGGTGCAGTCAATTGGATGCTGCGCAGGGGCAACTTAGTATATATCTCTGTGGCGTAGTTTTGTGACCACAGTAACTTGTATCTCTCTAGGATTGAAGAATCGGGACGGACACTGATTGTGCTGGGTGTCGACGGGTAGAAAGAACGGTTTGATGTGAAGAGAACAACAACAACAACAACAACAACAACAGGGGCAGGACGACGATTCGTACGAACTCACACTTCCTCCGTATTTCAAAAGCAACGCACAGCCACGGCGGTGCGCACTACAACAGCAGCAGCAGCAGCAGCAGCAGCAGCAGCAGCAGCAGCAGCAGTAGAACAGCAGCAGTGTTCGTATAGTATGTGCGTGCAGTGTTGACCATGTCGAGCGATCGAGTGATCGTGGTCTCGTGTTCTTTATTTCGGTGCAATAGGCTTGGCTTGGAAACCTACCTGTGAAGCTCGCGAGTCGTGGCGAGCAGTCAGCAATAACTGATAAATCAATCCCGCACGAGCACGAGAATTTTCTCTGCGTTGAAAATCCCGACAAAATCTCAACAAGTATGAAATCGCCCGTTTTTTAACGACCACAGCAGCAGCAGCCGATACAGCAGATGTTGTTGTTGTTGTTGTTGTTGTTTTCTTCACATTAAACCGTTCTTTCTACGCGTCGACATCCAGCACAACCAGTGTCCGTGCCGATTCTTCAAACCTAGAGAGATACAAGTTCTGTGGTCACAAAGCTACGCCACAGAGATACTACGTTGCCATGTATGTAATGCAATGCCATGTCATCATACTGCGTACGACAGGCACGACGTCCACATTCCATGACCTAGAGAAACAAAAACGAAACAGCAAAGAGAAAAAACAAAAACAAAAACAAAGACAATTCGAAAGAGAAAAGAAACAAAAAAAGAAACTAAAATATACCTGGTATATGTATATACTTCATTATAGCAGCAAACCATCGTACCCCCACGTAGGGGACGTGGCAGACACTTGAAAAGAACGAGCTGGAAAAAAAAAAAGAAGAAAACACCACTAGTCGTCAACAGAGTAAGACTAAGAACCAAGGTAAAAATACACAGCAGAAGCACCAGCTGTAGACGTCTATCGAGCGTCATATACGATACCTTTGAGGTACCAGGCGGACCAGCAGGGAGACCCTGGCTGTTCTACTCGTACCATAAACTGCTGCCGCCACCTGGAGGATGCTTTGTGCTTTGTTCGGTTTGCCTGTTATTTTCCCTTGGTCCTTAGTCTTACTCTGTTGACTACGTCTAGTGGTGTTTTCTTCTTTTCTTTTCTTTTTCAGTTCGCTTTTTTCAAGTGTCTGCCAGATCCCCTGCGGGGGGGGGGGCGATGGTTTGTTTCTTACCAGGTATAGCGTATTGCGCAGCTTGCAAAGTTGAGTATCAACTAGTTAATCAGTCGAACTCACAGCTGACGTATTTCAAAATTTATAAAAATATATATATATATTTATTTTTTTTCTTGTTTATTTTTCCCTTTCGAATTGTCTTCCTTGTTTTTGTTTTTTTTTTTTCTCTTTGTTTCGTTTCGTTTCTGTAGGTCATGGAATGTGCATGTCGGTACTGCAGTAGGTACTACTGTAGTCATGCAAACGACGAGCGATAGGTCTACGGATGCATGGAAATGCCATTTTTGCTTGTGTTGCCTCTCGTTCTGGTCAGAATCGGCTCGGAACCTCGCCCGGATGTTCTATCTCATGATATATACCTGTTTTACGGGCTATCAAACGGCGGCGAATGAGATCAATTAATCAATTCATGGTATTAATAGCATGGTGGATGGTATTATTAACACCCAGCTGCAGGTAGGAAGTATTGTCTTCACATGACGTTTTTCTTCAGGGTCGTAGAGGCGGGCGAAGCGATTATGGGCCAGTTAAGAACCGATATGTGTATATCAGTGTATATACACATACATAAACGTCATGCGTCCCTCTATTACAGGGGACCATAGTAAATGGGACCAAATTTTGTTAGTAAAAATAGGTAAATATACAGGTTTTTGTGTCTACCGTAGGTGCTATTAACTATGGCCGTCCGTAATAGTACGAAGGGAGAACGATCAGCTGGTGGTGGTGATGATTGTTGTCTTGTGTGTCGCTATGCTGAGGCCTATACAGCCAATACATAGATGTGTGGTGCGTTGTCATTCACATCAAATCGTTATTTTTACCCAACTACTGACTGCGTGGGTACATCAGTACACCCAGTGTCCGTTCTGATGATCTAGCTTAAGAGAGGTGTCCCCAAAGCAATAATGGTTTTACCACCCCACCGCACTACACACAAACAGAAACATGAGCATAATTCCACGTGAGCAAGAAGGCATATCTTACACGAGCGCCGTGGCCGGCAGGTACAACTGACCGTCGGCATGATACCCATGGCGTTGGTGACGGATATATTCGGCAGATGGGCAGTATCAACGGTACTGCTCCTGTAGTGATCGCACCCAAAATTCAAGTAACTCTCAGTTCCCGGAGGCACCAGGGGCCGCTTAGAACCGGGCTTAGTCCTGAGAAGATTCGCTGATTTTTGCCCCCTCTAGAAACTGAGACCAAACATTTGGATGGTTTTCTGTCCCACAATATACGCTTCCGATTTTTGGGTTAAGTTCGGAGATCGCCGAAAACTCCAGAAATAATAAGCTAAAAACAAATCCCATAAAATAGTTGGTTCAATTACCTCAGTACCGGGGGATGAAGACGTCCCATCCCCGGGCAATTTTTCAGAAGCCATACGCACAACTGCATATCATATTGTCCAAGGTTGTGTTCTGTACTATTAATAGGGTACATATAAGAAAAAATATATCATATAGCATACCTGGGGTATTCACTCTGGTGTGCCTGCAAAGAATACCTCTAAGTTCTGTACGACAGTAGTCATACCCATACCCGTACCCGGAACTTCGGTGAGTTCTCTATGATATGACAATCATACCCGTACCCGGCCATTCTACAAGTTCTACGCCCGTGCCGCAATACCCGGGGTACGGGTGCAACGTCCCATACCCGTACCCGGCCTTTGGGTAGGGTAAATCCTGGTACAATAGGGTATATACCGGGGTATATACCGGGGTATATACCCGGTACCCAACACTTGGTAAAACACCGGGGTGTCGGTACAACATTCACGTACTCACCCGAAACTTTTGTGAATTCTGTAAGTTCTTCAAGACTTAGATACCCCTTACCCTGAACCCAGAAACCCTACCATGCTACAGAACGCAACCACGCGAATTTACATTATTGTATCGCGTACCAGGTAATAAATCAAAACATTGAATACTGGTCCACGCCGAAGACATGGGAGATCATGTCGTCGTACGAACGGGGCGCGAAAACATTAAAACCCTTCTGCCTTAGACGCGCTTCGCGCTCACGGCCTCCGGCGGCTCCTGCGGCTCCTGCGGGGGGCTGATCATATTTCTGCACCACTACGTGGCGGTGTGGAAGCAAGGGTAAGGGTACCAGATGGGGTCAGGTCATGGTGGAATCAGGGCAGAGGTGTTGACCGATAGAAACGGAGGTGTAAAGTCTATTGGGCACCCCGTGTCCCCTGTCCCCCCTAGTATACAACACCAAAACACTATTACGGGGGACCATAGTAAATAGGACCAAATATTATTAGTAAAAATAGATAAAGTATATAGGTTTTTATTTATACCATAGGTCCTATTAACTATGGACCCCCGTAATATGGTCCCCCGTAATAATAATAGTATAATATCGAGCGGACCGCAGCTCAAGTGTGCAGTGCGTAGTTTGCAAACAGAAAAATAACAGATGCCGTCCCGCTTTGTGGACTGCTGTGTTGAGTGCCACACGTGAATCTACACCCAACCTGACTGACCAGAAATATAACACCAGGGATGCTTTAGTACTGCTAGCTGGAAAGGTCAGAGCTGTGTAATAGTAGGTGTACTTGGGGAGGCAAAAATTACGCAGCAGGTCTCCCGTAATTTCCTCCTCGTTGTCGAGGTCTAACGCGAGCTGCGCGGCCATTATGTCTAGTCTGTCTGTCGGCAGAAGGATCAGGTCCTGCTGATGTTGGTGGTCTTGTTGTGTGTATTGTCTTCACGTTTGTCCTGTTTCTCCACAATCCACCAGATACTTACGTATTTTGCAACATTTCGTCCTAAATTGAGGTGGATTTTGCATTGCTATATTAATACTGCTTGCAGTAGCGCCTGGTCAAAACTTCTATTAATAGAACCAAAAAAATGGCGCCACAAAGACAGCCTCTCAATGGGCCCGTAGCGACTAACTAACAAAACACACCAGCAGGGAAAACCAAACTAAACCTTGACCGCTGCTGTGTGTGTGTGTTCCTTCACGTTAAACTGTTCTCTCTACCCGTACATATCCACCACACAAACAGTGTCTGGGCAGATTCTTCAATCCTAGAGAGACAAGCTCTGCGATCACAAAACCACCGGAAAACAACAAACAGAAAAAAACTCGTAATTAACTCAAGACGTGAAACCCAAATTAAGCATACAACCGAGATCTCAGGGATAGCCGGGCGGGCTCATCAAGAAAGTGATACAGTAGTTTCTCCGTCGCCTAATGGTTGACTATTGATACTAGTCATGTACGCATACCAGGTATGTATATGACATGTTTGTGGTCTTCAAATTAAACCGCTCCTTCCTACCCGTTGAGATCCAGCACCGTATACTATCGTGAACGCGCTAACTATTAATAGGTATCAAGGCAACATCAAGGTGCTACTAAAGTTGGTGTCATGTGTGCGTGTGTTGTTGTCTTCGCATGAAAAAACGGTTCATTTCTCGTTCTACGCTCATCGCCTCACCGTATGTACCTTGCAACGCGGAATACAGCACATCCCGGTGACAAAGAAGGAGGGAGAACTGTTTCGATGGTATTAATAGCACGATATTATCATTACGTAGGGCCATAGTAAATAGGACTATATTAATATGGCCCCCCGTAATACCGTGTGTGCTAATGTGTGGGGGGGTGTTCTATCTAATGCATTCCCGGTGATGAAATAGGGGGTATGGAAACGGGGGGGGGGGGGGGGGCTAACGGTGGTCATGATCGCAAAGGAGCGTTATTAGACCTCGGCCAGACTGGGGATGGCGTGACAACGAGAGGGTAGAAGAGCGAGGGGGTCGACAAGAAAGGGGGTGACACGGGCAACAAGGGGTGTGATAACAAGGGGTGTGCTAAAATGTGGGAGGCTTTGGTCTGACACCAGCTTGCTTTTCCATTCCCACGCAACACTGCCGGTGGTGTTAAGGCTCACGCCTGAAACCGGGGATGACAGCAAATATCCCCGCCTTGCTGCAATGCCGCACAGCGGTTACCGGTAGGGAACGAAGTAGCTCCTGCGCTGGCGCAACCTCCACGTTTGAATTAGTTGCCGTTCAGCGCAACAGGCGTCGGACCGCGCGTCGCGCGTAGCGAAGCACTGGGTTTCGCGCCGCGCGAGCTTTTTCGCCTAAAGGCCTGCCGGGCACTGTCCTTCCCACCTCGTTTGTTTTCTCTGTGGTCGAAAACAATGTTCAAGGTGTCTAAACAACACACTTCGTCAGGTGGTTTTCGGGCGTACATTAACGCAATATCACATTTTGTGTGCAGGCCCTCCGGGGGGGGGGGGGGGGGGGGGGGGGGGGGGGGGGGGGGGGTGGGGGGGGGGGGGGGGCTGTGGGGGCTACACGCCCGCGGCGCGCGAGCGCAACACGCTTACCAGCTCACTTTTCCCTTCACGGAACAGGCGCCGGCGCCCTAAATACGGCATGCCCTAGTTGCAGGCCCGACCGTAGGAGTTCAACCATGTTAAAGCTCCGGAAGTTTGCCCTGGGCACCCGTACGACGCGACACAGAGCTGGTATGCCATGAAAATCAGACAAACGGCGTGCAGCAGGGATGTTGCAGCAAAAGAGGCAGCGGTAGTAGCATCGGCGCGGTCGAGAGCGAAGGTCCTCAACACCCACCGGGGACAACGGGAAGCAAGGACTGCGCCAACTAACGCTGTGAGACTTGGCTTAACCTCGCCCGTCAAATCTCCTTGCCTCGCTGAAAACACTCAAGTGTCGCCACAATCATGGGAAACCTTTGTTTCTACGCGATCCGCCGAACGACGACGCACCCGAAGCATTGCGCACCGATTTGTTTTCGAGATAAAACAATGCTGCAATGACACGCGCGACCAGTGCCGCGATTGGCCAACAAACCTACTACCGGCGCTGGCGGTCGGGGCGTAGGGCATTGTGCATGGTAGGAGGCGTAGCAACAGCAGCGTTCGTGGGTGAATCGTACCCACCAGGTGGTTGATCACTTCGGAGCTTGGTGCTGTTTTCTGTTTTCGGATAAACCTCCGTGGAGGGGGTGTGGTATTCAATGCACCCCCGGTGGTAAAGTTACGGTCGAAAACCGAACCAACCAAAACATGTATCACCGGGTGTGCTCACCTAGGTGTGTGTGTGTGTGGGGGGGGGGGGGGTACTCATTATCGTGCATGGCCGTAGTCATATGACCATAGACCTTCGCATCCCTACAATGCCGGGACGGAGCACGTCGGGCTTCCACCGACCAGGCAGACATTGCTTGGATGGGGGGGGGGGGGGGTGATACCGAAGAGGGGGTGTGTTTTGTTCCGTGTTACCACGTATTCTAGCTGGCATGCGATCGTACCGCAATAGCAGTACTACTATGGCGTATAGCCCCACGAACAAGAGGCAACCCAATACGAACAATCTAAGGCCCCCTTTTTCGAGGGTGACCTACCCGGTTCGTTTCATGACCTGCGGAACACGGGAGGTATGTTGGTGTAGAGAAATCATCGATGGAGTACCCGCTCGTGTTAGCTATCGAACGAAAACCGCGTTGGATACGAACGTAATACTGCTGTGTATGTATATCGATGTCGTTGTCTACAATTCTTTGGAGTGTGGAGAGATGGCTGCTGTGGGCCGGGCGGGAGCGTCCTTTCGCCCTGTGTGCACACCAAACCACCCTCGGCGAAATCCGAGGACGAAACGCCTCAACGATCTTTTCCCAACGTTTTGTCATTTGCTTCGAGCTTGCAGTTAGCGCGGACGGAGTTCCGGCTGTCAACCAGACCTACGTACACACTTTCATCGAATCACGGGGATCGCCGTGATGATGATGTCGTCACATTATCAGCTCAATGACATTTCTCCGAAATGCCAACCGCATTGGCTTGAGTTGGTGGGTAAACTCCTTCTGGCAACGCCAGCGACTGCAAGTTGACGATAGATGGATGCACAGGTCGTAAATATCGTGCTGCGCAAGTTCTAGGCGACAGCAAAGGTACTGCTGTTTACGTGCACCCTGAAAACTTGGCAGTTCCTTCGTAGCGACAACAGACCTATTGTTTACGTTGAATACTTCAAAAACTTGGTATTAATGATCCCTGCGTAGCTGCAACGGAGCTATTTGCCATCGAAAATTATCGACTCGGTCGAGCTACTATTAATAGCGACAGCAGAGCTCACGTTTGTTTATGGAACGTACTGCGCACAAGATTTCCCACTGCTGGTTGCATGTCATCGAAATTTGTCAACTCAGTCCATCCGGCTCGGTCTACCCGCCCCGTTCCGCGGGAAGCAACATGTTGTACAGCAGTTTGGGCTGATACTTCGGGAGCTAAGAAATTCTGCAGTGTAGCCGCTGTCGCCAGGGACTCGCGCAAGTAGGATATCGGAACCAACGGAACTGCCACTATCTACTATTACGGGGGACCGCAGTAAATAGGACCAAATATTGTCGGTAAAAATATTGAAATGTATAGGTTTTTATGTACACCATAGGTCCTATTAACTATGGCCCACCGTAATACAGCAGCTGTCTTTCAACTTGCGTGCGTTGTTGTGTGTGTCGTGCTCTTCACATTCAACCGTTGTTTCTACCCGTCGACATCCAGCACAACCAGTGTCCGTACCGATTCTTCAATCCTATAGAGATACAATCTCTTGCACGGAATGCCGTAAACTTAACCCCACAAAAAACAAAAAAAGGACGTTTCGGCGGCGTTCGGCTTGAGGCGGGCGCTTCAGGCAACTCGAGCACGGGTCCCTACCTCTGTCGCGCAGCCAAAATTAGAAACTTGAAGTCCGTACGTAGCTCGTACTACCAGTACATCGTCATTGCCATGCGTTTTGATGCTTGATACAACGAACGGCGGTTTCGAACGATTGATGACTGGGGCCTCCGATTAATCTTGGCCCGAAACATGTGTGGACATCAACAACAATTCATGTTATCTCTGCCTCGTGGTTTTGCGGCCGCAGAGCGCGCATCTCTAGATAATCGGCACGGACACCGCCTGGATGTGCTGTGTGCTGGATGTCGATGGGTAAAATGGAAGAACGGTTCAATGCGAACACACACAAACTCGACCGTGAGTAAGAGTTACATCTGCTTAGTCGCAAACGGTTCGGCCCGGAGCTGTATGATAGGACGACCGCCCCCCTTAGCCTGAAAGTCCGAATGCTGAAGGCCGAGGTGATTTGAGACCCTGCTGTACGGGTGTGTGACGTGGACCCTCAGAGCGGAACACTTTGCCAAGCTTCGAACGGCTCACCACCAAGTCCTGTTGCGAGCCATTGGCTTCCAGCGCCGACTTCGTACTGACCATACCACCCTCTCGTACGCGAAGGCCCTCAAGATGACACGTTGCGATAGCATCGAAACGACCATCCGCAAACGGCGGCTCTTCTTCGCGGGGGGGGGTGGCACGGCAAAGCAAGGATCGATTACCCAGTCGGGTGAATGTTCGGGGCGATGGCTGGTGGGGAGAACCGGAGACCTGGCGGACAGTTTAAGACTTGGCATAGATGCATAGTCTAAGACCTTAGGGAGTTCCGAGCCACCGAAGGGTCAACGGAACTTGCCACCTTGGTGTTTGGAGTTGAGACCGCGCTGTGGTCCGCTGCTGCAAAAAAGGCGGGGAAGTGGTACCGGCGGATTCTCGTAGCAGCCGAACGGTTCATGGTGAGGTGGTACGAGGCTGAGGCTGAGCTGAGTAAGCAGCGCCGCGCATCCGCCGTGGGTGGTGTCCAAGGGAATGGGGGGAGGGGGGGGGGGGGGGTACTCGATAGGAGAGATGTACTCGATCTCGTGCATGGCCGTAGTCGTATGACCATAGACCCTCGCATCCCTACAATGCCGGGACGGAGCATGTCGGGTTTTCACCGACCAGGCAGACATTGCTTGCACCAAGCGCGAAGCGCCGTGAGGTGTCCGGCGAGTCGCATGAAGGGTGAGCTGCATCCTACTAAGAACCGCTTGTGAGGCAGACTCGCATATGGATGACAGCCTCAATGAGTTAGTTTAATTTCCGGTGTAGCCACTTCCAGAGACAGCAATGGGAGTACTATGTAACTGCCTCTTGGGTGCCTTACCTTGAACACTACGTGATACGACCAATTCCCTTTGTGCAGAGTAAAGGTTCTTTACTTCGCACAAATGATCTCACTCGACAACCAGGTGTGGGCGACCGTCAAAAAAAAAAAAAAAAAAAAAAAAAAACGGTACCCTGCATGTCTAGTTCACGTAGTGAGCGGCATGTTTTACAGTGTCGTTGCCAACCGACGCCAACCCAACCCATATATAATATATATATATATATATAATGAGGGGAAGGGGGGCAACAAGAGGAGTGGCAGAAAACCCGACCAAGGGAGTGCGGGGAGGGGTGGGGTCAGGCGTAGAAGGGAAACTGCAGTGGACGAAAGTAGGAAGGAGATGGCAGACAGGGTAGCAAGGTACCGGGCGGACTAGGAAGTAGAACATGCCTAAACTACTCGTGCCACCAACTGGTGCAGCTGGTTCGAGCGTGGTCTCCCTTTGTCGTTCTTTTATTTTTGTTTATTTTTATTTCATTTTATTTTCTTTTTGTGCTGACCCTGCGTGATTTTCATCTTATTTAGTTCTCTTCCTTTCTCCGATTGATACGAGCCTTATTGAAGGAGTCGTGTGGCGTGGGTGGATGACGAGCCTGCTTTGCTTGTTTCGTATTGTCCAACGCCGAGGGGCCGGGCATAGTTGACGAACGCTGGACAGAGGCGGCAGACAGGGTAGCAAGGTACCAGTAGGACTAGCAGGGAGACCCTGGCTGTGCTACTCGTATATACCATAAACTGCTGCCGCTACCTGGAGGATGCTTTGTGTGTTGGTTTGCCTGTTATTTTCCCTTGGTTCTTAGTCTTACTCTGTTGACAACTAGTGGTGTTTTTCTTCTTTTTCCTTTGTTTTTCCAGCTCGTTTTTTCCAAGTGTCCGCCAGATCCCCTGCGGGGGGGGCACGATGGTTTGTTTCTTATATTTGTTTCTCGTTTCTTTTTCTCTTTCGAATTGTCTTCCTTGTTTTTGTTTTGTTTTCTCTTTGTTTCGTTTCGTTTCTGTAGGTCATGGAATGTATATGTCGTGCCTGCCGTACGCAGTATGATGACATGGCATTGCATTGCATACGTGGCAACGTAGTATCTCTATATTTGTGGCGTAGCTTTGTGACCACAGAACTTGTATCTCTCTAGGATTGAAGAACCGGCACGGACACTGGTTGTGCTGATGTCGACGGGTAGAAAGAACGGTTTAATGTGAAGAAAACAACAACAACAACAACAACAACAGTCGTGCTAGTCGTGTGAGAAAAAAAACAGCAACAACTTGCCCGCCTCTCGTTATTAATACAAAATATACGTACGTACAAGCTCATGACAGTTAGCGTCGGTGAGTTTTTGTTTTTTCTGTGATACCTCCCTCACTCCCTTCCTATTCAAAATCGATATTTCTTGCAGTTTGGTAACGTGCCGGTAAATGCCATGATTCCAGGTACAAAATAAAGTACAGCAGTGCAGAGTATATAGTGTTATCACAGCAGTAGTATTAATAGTAGTACCTAGCATAGTACCTAGGAGATTACCCCGGCTGTCGTCATCGTGCATTGGTTGGCATAAACTTGAAACTTGATGTACAACTATTTAATACGTCAGCCGTGCGTTCGACGGATTGAATGGTTAATACTCAGGTTTGCAAGCTGCTCCGCTGTGTGTGTTCTTCACATTAATAAACCTGCTCTGTTTTACCTGGTCTATTAATAGTTGTTGCGTCCGTTTTTCTGTTCTATTTTACGTTCCGTGGGCGTAGCTCGTCTTGTTGCTGATTTTCTTCTACATACGTATATACATATATATATATTCGTGCTGTTGACTCATCTATTGATTGTTCGATATTTTGCCGCTCCTCCTCCTCCTCCTCCTCCTCCTCCACCACCTCCTCTTCTTGTTCGGGGTCTGCGTGTCCGCACGCGGCTGATTTATCCCTTGGAATGTATATGATATCACGCAAATTGCAAACCTGAGTACAGACAGGGTGGGCTCCGATTCAAGGCAGCGGTGTGCCAGGCCTACAGAGTTTCCAAACAGGTCTTTCTCTGATTCCGGGATGTTTTACGTAGTTTTTAGTATCTCCATGCCAAGCCCTTTGACCACCCGTGCTAATAACTCAGTGTTGGCTCTCATTAAACCGCACCCCTGTGTCGACCTGGTGATACGTCTGCCGCCATGCATCACAATTAATACACCACCCTGTTTAGACTATTACGAGGGAACATTGTAAATAGGACCTACGGTACACACAAACAACTATATATTTCCGTATTTTTACTAAGGACATTTGGTCCTGTTTACTATGGTCTCCCGTAAAACGAAAGCGGTCGAATTCACAGCTCACGTCTCTAGCCTAGAAACATTTAGGACAAACAGCTGTTGTTGTTGTTGTCTTCACATTAAATCGTCATTTCTACCCAGCTTCCATCAGTACACCCAGCGTCCGTCCTGATTCCTTATCCTAGAGAGATGCTGACTCCGTGGTCACAGACTGAGACAGAGGAAGACCAAAAACAAAACAAAAAAATCGCAAATTCAAGTGTCAAGCAAGTGAAAGGCCAGCGTACCGGGTACGAGACACAACAACAAACACAAGCAGGACCAAAAAGACAATAAAAAACAAAAACAAATTTTTGAAATGAAACAGAATACAAAGCGACGTAAGGATTTCAGAAAGGCTGCCAGACGGAAAGCATACGTACTCAGGAGGGACAGATATCTGCTGCGCGGACGAAGCAACACGAAAGAGAGGGAGCTACAGGCAAAGCCTATAAGAGCTTGTCGAGCCGATACCAAGCCACCCGATCTATCATTTCGTTTCTGCATTCATCGAAGGCTGTATCAGTGCGGCTGCCCTTCTCCCCTCCCCCCCTCCCGTTGTCGCCGTTCTTGCCGTCCTCAGCTGCGTGGCGCAGCCGGCTCCTCTGTGCCTCGTCCCTGTGCCACCTCGCCATGAACCAGTCCGCCGCTTCGACGACCCCCCGGTACCACTTCCCGCTCTTCTTAGCCGCCCTCGGCCATAACACTGCGTTTCTACTCCGAACATCAGAGGGGAGCTTTCCGTGGACCCCTCGGTGGCTTGGAAAACCCTGAGGTCGTCTGCTAAACATCGGGCCCAGTTCTTTTCCGGTCGGCCTGGTCCTGGTTTCTCCCAGACCAGCCATCGTCCCAAACACCAGCCGCCGGGTCAGCCGCTCATTGATCGTCCGCCGTACGGCCCATTCTGTATCATTACAAAAATAACAGCTGTCGCCACACAGCAGCACTGAGCAGCAGTACTCGTGTGTGTGTTCTTCACATTAAAAACCGTTCTTTCTACCCGTCGACATCCAGTACAACCAGTGTCCGTGCTGATTCTTCAATCCTAGAGAGATTCAAGTTCTGTCGTCACAAAACTACGCCACAGCTAACGGATACTACATCGTTACGTATGCAGTGTGAATGTGTGTGTTCTTCACTTGAAACCGTTCTTTCTACCCGTCGACATCCAGCACAACCAGTGTCCGTGCCGATTCTTCAACAAGCACATTGCCAGAACAGCAGTAGACAATGCAATGCTATGACATCATATTGGAAAGGACAGGCACGACACGCATGTTCTATGAAAAAGAGAACACGAAAGAAAACCAAGGTAAACAAAAACAGCGGAAAAAAAGAAAAAAGAAGAGAAAAAACTGTCGTGCCTCCCCGCAGGGGGGATGTGGCAGACACTTGAAATTAATGAGCTAAAGACAAAACACCACTACTTAAAAACAGAGGAAGACTAAAAACCAAGCAGCAAGGGCAAGTAACACAGGCAAACCGAAGCACAAAAGCACCCTCCAGGTAGCCGCAGCAGGTTGTGGTACGAGTAGCATAGCCAGGTTCTCCCCACCAGTCCGCCTGGGACCTTGCTACCCTGTCTGCGGTCTCCGGCCTGCGTTCGTCAACTATGCCCCGCCCCTCGGCGTCAGACAATACGAAACAAGCAAAGCAGGCTCGTCGTCCACTCACACCACACGACCAAAGGAAGAGAACGTAATATTACGGGGGTCCATAGTTAATAGGACCTATGGTATACATAAAAATATATATATTTACCTATTTTTACTAACAAAATTTGGTCCTACTTACTATGGCCCCCCGTAATAATAATATCAACAATAGAAGGAACTCGCGCAGAAGGAACATGGCAACTAACTGTCATCAACTGGATGAGCAGAAGGACGTTGTAACTTGTCATCAACTGGTTGCGCAGAAGGAAGGACACTGCTGTCAACTGATTGTGTGCAAACAAAGATGACAGGACAGGTGACATGTCAAGCAAGGCAAAACGTGCGCTGTCAAGGGTGCAGGGGCGGTTGTTCCATACTAAAACCTACCACTCTGGACGTAAACAAAAGGATCATTTATGCATGAATATCAAGACAAAAAAACCCTTACATTTCCGCCCAAAGTAGTAGTATTTTGGGGTCAGTCAAGGCATGTCAAGGCAAAGTTGCTGTCTCTCTCGAGCGGTGAAAGTGCTGTCTCTTGAACATCTATCGTTGTGTGCGGCTGTTCGGCTGCTTGTCTGTGCCATACTGCCATACTGAGATCCCCCAAAACCGTACCGGTATACCGTTTTTTTTTGGCACAACATAACGGCGGACACCTCACGAGCTTCGAAAGGGGACCCTGTTTTCTTGGACCCGTGTGCCGTGAAAAACTAGAAAAGTCGCATTTGCTCGTAATTTAGTACCTGGTACTGTTAAAAAACAGCTTGACTTTGTTGAACGTACTCACACACCAAGCAGATAATCGATTCCCACCTAATGATATTGATCTTGCAGGGTAGATACATGATTTATTCCTGATCTGTACGATCTGTATGTGATCTAGCTCATAATGTGCTGCCGGGTGGGAACCGTATAACCCGTATGATCTACTACTACTACTACTACTACTACTGCATTACGGGGGACCACAGTTAATAGGACCAAATATTGTCAGTAAAAGTAGAAAAATATATAGGTTTTGTACCGTAGGTCCTATTTACTACGGTCTTCCGAAACAGCTGTACATCTTTCCCGCGATGGATCTGTAGGGCACACAGATCCTTTGCGCTAGGTCTCATGGCGGAACGTCAGGGCTACTGATATATATATCATCTATGACAGCAGTATTATTGTAGAATGGATCGAAAATCTGTCCGGATTTTGGGAGTATGCCAGTCATGGAGATTATCTATAGCACCAACTCTTTTATCAATAACACCGCAGTCCCGTGTGGGGGACAGACTACTCAGAGTTTGACTGCTTTGTCCCAAAAACGGGGTTGCCGTGCATACCAATATTTTACGGGGGGCCATAGTAAATAGGACCAAAAACGGCTAGTAAAAATAGGGAATTATATAGGTTTTTGTCTGCGCCGTAGGTCCTTGTTACTATGGTCCCCCGGAATAGTAGATCTACCCGACGTCTGGAAATATTGAAGTAGGTGAAACGTCAACATCATCGATATGATGTCAAGAAGAAGCGGCGGTAATAATAATGTCGTTCAACGCAATATACTTGACAGAAGGCGACAAAGCATACGCATACGGCGGGCAGCAGCAGGAGCAGCAGCAGCAGCAGCAGCAGCAGCAGCAGCAGCAGCGGACGAAAAATACGAAACAATCGGCCGAGCCGCCGAGAGCCAGGCCGAGCGTATGCACGTTTGCATCCATACGAATAGTATACAGACAAGAGACAGGAAGACAAACTGAAAAGTCAATGTTCTGCCTCGAATTACCACCTTCCGCGCGTGCAAGCGTTTGTTTGTGTCCTTGTATCATTCCGTTATATCTTGCATATATGCTCTCAACAACATATTTAACGTCAAACGCTTAGCGTACATACCCTATTCCCCCTACTATTACGGAGGACCGTAGTTAATAGGACCTACGGTACAAACAAACACCCATATATTTCAATATTTATACTAACAATATTTGGTCCTATTTACTATGGCTCCCCGTAATATTAATAATAGCGGGATACAACACGCAACAAACCTCGGGGCCAATCTAAAAGCCACCAGGTACCTGGTAGCTTGGAAAAGCACTACTATTGATAGTCCCGCACAAGAAACACGCAAGACAGCACATCACCCTCTAGGCAACGGGTAGGTAGGGTAAAACGCTAACTAACGCTAAGCGACATGTCTCCGGAAACATCTCGGACCACACAATACCATAACGCCGCTATTTTCACGGGGCGTGGCCCCGTAAAAAAATCGGAGAAAACTCCTATTTAAGGTAGACCATAGTAAACAGGACCTACGGTACACACGAAAACGTATCTATTTCCCTGTTTTTACTATTACGGAGGGCCATAGTAAATAGGACCAAATATTGTTAGTAAAAAATCTAAAACATATAGGTTTTTGTGTACACCGCAGGTCCTATTAACTATGGACCCCCGTAATAATAATATTTGGTCCTATTTACTATGATGTTCCCCCGTGCCAGACGAATATCTGAAAATTGTACTAACCAGGCGGGGGGGGGGTGTACTCCACATCATGCATGGCCGTAGTCGTATGACCATAGACCCTCGCATCCCTACAATGCCGGGACGGAGCACGTCCATTTTTTTTCACCGACCGACCAGACAGACATTGCTTGCACCAAGCGCCGTGAAGCGCCGTGAGGTGGTTGTTCGGCGAGTCGCATGAAGTGTGAGCCGCATCCTATGAATACTACTACTGCTGTAAGAACCGCTCGCCGGTGATGCAGACGTCGCACCAGGAGCTATAGCTGTGGTATCTTTTCACTCGTTTTATAATATGCCTGGAATATACAGTCCAGCTGCGCCCCAGGTTTTTTTTGGGTAAAACTACTTGAAAATAGAGTTGATCGAGAAAGTATGCTTGCAGATGTGAATACAGCGTTAATAACAAGAGAACTGAAGGATACGGGTTTGGCAAAAATGCCATAATATCATATATACTTCGTATAGAACCAAAGAAAAAGAGCACATTGTGGACCTGAAAAAAAACGGCGATTTTTTTGAAGCCAGTGCGGCGTTGAAACCATGTATGGGAGGTTGCGCGTCCACTATCTGGTTGCAATATCAGCACGCATCAGGAAGCCCCTCCCATCTTCGAGACCCAAGATCCCCCGACTCTGCGTCGGGATAGACGAGACCAAATTTGGTGAAAATTAAAAATGCCTCAAAATCATGAAGCAAGCTAAAAATCTGTAAAAACGTACCAGGTATTATGTATAAATACCATCGCTGTTCATATATACTACTGCTGCAGCAGCTGTAGAACGACACAACACCAGCAAGTAGTACGTACCGCGTATGGGATTTACACGAGTATGACAACTTCAAAGTCATTTTACTTTCCATGTACTCCTAGCCCTATATAATATTATGAGAATATATTTTTTAATGTATTCATTCGTGATTTTTCCGTCTGCTCTCGATCAATCCCTCCTTGCATGCGCGCCGTTTGCGCAAAAAAAGTTAAGAGGCCTTTACCGGAGAACGCCGTCCGGGCACGGCCATCGAGGCTTGGGCGCTGTCTAGCCCATAACATACTGTCTGTGTAACGGTATTTACGATATACCTTGGTACACGAGTGCCAAACAAAACAGTAGTAGGTAATACTAACTACCAGGTATAATATTGCGGGGGACCACAGAAAATATAGGACCAAATATTGTTTATAAAAATAGCGAATTATGTAAGTTTTTGTGTCTACCGTAGGTCCTATTTAACATGGTCCCCCGAAATAATATCTTCTTTTGATCCTGTTTCAGTGCCGTTTAGGGGAGGAACTACGTATAACTTGATTTGAGTGATTTGTCCTGAACACGAGACTGCAGTCCTAAAAAAAAAGGTGTTAATGGACCCTATTAACCAGGGGCAGTGTTCGGGATTGGAAGTTCCTTACATACTACTTGTCCCCCATCAGAGTTGGTGCCGGTCCCTTGCAGTCGAAAGTGGGAGCAAAAAAAAAAAAACGGTGCGCAGCATCATCAGCGCGCAGGAGTTTCAGGTCCCTGTTATGTACAGCAGTTTCCCCTACCGCGACACTATTATAATCGCGGGGTTTTCCTCAAAACCCCAAAACGTCCCACCTACACTACAGACAGCTGCTGTAGCAAAATACAATTTGTCACCATCTCTTACGTGTTCGTACACCCTACCCTCACGCGGCGCTATGACGTGCACTCTTCCTTAGGTCAGGTCGGGGCTACCGCCGTAAAGGGCGTTGATGCCGCACTACTGCAGCTGCTGTGTTGCGATCGCTCTTTCAGCCCTTGTTTTCTCCTGCTTCAAGTCGAACATTAACTATTAGTCGGTCGAACTATCGGAAGGCTCCCCTTAGATCAGAATTTTTTTTTTTCCGAGAAAAAGACAAAAACACTAACACTAACGCACACCCTTCCTTCCGTGGTGTAGTTCGGAAAAGCAACAAAACAAGCGCTAAAAAAAAACGATCGCACCACCTCCTGTGGGCCCTCGACGGCCTTCACTGCAGTCAAGACACGCGCACGCACGGCTGCTCTTTTAGGCTGGGGTTCACCTGACACGCGTGTGGCTGTTTGAAGACGTCGCTAGTGAATAGCAGGGTTGTTTGAACGGCGTTCGTTTGCTGTTTGTGTTTTTTTTTGCTTTGACAGCATGCTTTGACAGCAAACCTGTGGTGTTTGATTCTGCTTGCAGAATTGCGAGGCGTTCTTTTCGACGGTTTCATGAAAGATATTAACCTGATTTTAGTATGGAACAGGAAGACTTGACTATTTCCGGTTACCTGGTTGCTGGTCTTGGTGATCGGTGGCCTGTGAAGCTGGGTGTTTGGCGTGTGTGTTCTTCGCAGCAGTAAAGGGTTATTTCGGTGTTTTATTTTTCTTTCTACCGTACGTAGCATGTATTGCATCAATTTACAGTAGCAAGCAGCACTATTAATAATAGAGACTGCAACATGATCCTCAGGACTCCTTGCTGACAACGACGACAAAACAGAGGCAATGCTACATGACTCGTTCGCTACTACTGTTCATCTTTCTTCATCTCCTCGAATTATCATAACATTTTTCGTCACTCTCACGTGGCGGCGGCGGAGTATTTTCCTTAAAAAATAATTGCCGACTGCCGACAGAGAGCGGGCTGGCATGCATACGGTAAGAAGCTGTGCCGCGCAGAACAGGCCTAGCTTCTGCGCGCTAAATATATACCGGTGCCCTTCATGTGTCATAGCTGTGGGGAGACCTGGATATAGAAAGCTTCTCGCCCTTCCACCTCTGAGCACTTTCAGCACATCCAACACATCGCTGATCCAGCACACCCAGCACATCCATCCAGCAAGCAGCTGACGCAGGACGTGCAGGTAGGTGTAAAGCCTGCAGTTCTCAGAACCCACCACTTGGTGCCCAACCAATGTATCTCGCCCTCTTTACACACCATTCTCATTGCCATCTATTTTACTATTATGTATGGGGGTAGATTACGGGGGACCATAGTAAATAAGACCTACGGCGGTAGATACAAAAAACTTCATATTTCCCCTGTTTACGAACAATATTGGGTCCTACTTGCTATGCGTGGTCCCTCGTAATACCCGGAATGTATCACCATGTAATACAGGTACTATTATTAGGTACTGCTACTATGACCATGTAGCACTCACTATGCATTACCGTGTAGCACTATGTACTACCTGGTACCATGCATTACTATGTACCGGTATTACTATTACGGGGGTCCATAGTAAACAGGACCTACGGTACACACAAAAACCTATACATTTACCTATTTTTAATAACAGTATTTGGTCCTATTTACTATTACGGGGGTCCATAGTTAACGGGACCAAATTTTGTTAGCAAAAATAGGCAAATATATAGGTTTTTACGTACACCGTAGATCCTGTTAACTACGGACCCCCGTGATATGATCCCCCGTAATATGCACCAGTATAATACGATTACTCTGGCCCCCCGTGACAGCGTACAAAAAAGTAGTCTACTAATACTAATACTAATACTAATACTGATACTTACTGCTGGAGGGCAAAAAGTGAGGAGGTAGGTACTCGTGCATGCATATCATGGTATCCGTATATACATATATATATATATGTATATATATATATGTGCAGAAAGCACGTTAAAGCACAGCAGTTTGTGGAGATGGAAATAAAACAAGGGAAACAAATGCTATAATTTAGTACTGGTGCTGGTGCACACCCTGCGGTGCAGGTAGGTATATAAATAAATGTAGTCCGAGTACTATTAATAGAGCAGCAGCAGTGTGTTGAATGGCATCGACACCAGACTAGTACAGACTACATACAGCAGCAGCATCACCAGATTTTTTTAGACAACGTCGTCGGTTGAAACTCGCCCCACCCGCCCCCACCAAACAATCACTCACGTACGTATGGCGTGTGACACGGCGGTGACGACACAGGCAGCAGTATTGTTATACAGTGTATAGCACTGCAGTCTGCATTGCGCGGGCAAATCAGTCAATGTTTATGTAGTTTGTCTCCAATACGGGACTATATAAAGGGATAATACGTGCACGCCTTGTATATATACCACTGCAGCAGCCGTAGAATGCTACAGCAGTACCACTATTAACATTACGGGGGGCCATAGTAAATAGGACCAAACATTGTTAGTAAAAATACGTAAATATATAGGTTTTTATGTACACCATAGGTCCTATTAACTATGAACCCCCGTAATAGTAGCAATATTTGGTCCTATTTACTATGGCCCCCCCCCGTAATATAACGTTTTGGGACAGAATGGTACGTTAACGTTAACAATGTTACTACACGCACCTCATCTGCTACTGACCGTGAAACACTCACTAGATAGCGACACCCCACCCCGCCCCCCCTCGGGTGACTTGCCTGCCCGATTTTCGCGACAACCAAGGCGGTACGCACAACGAAAATGGTCTGTCTGTCTGTCTGGTGGTGGCCGCCTCGTACAGCGGAAACATCTCGTCGAGGGCTTCCAATACGTGGCAGCAGACACTTCGCTCGGTGTTTGTTTGCATAAAAACACCGATTGCTGTATTTCCCACTTCCGACAGGACTGGCTGTATTTCCGACAAAAAGATGAGACATGCAAGTATTACGGGGGACCATAGCAGTAAATAGGACCAAAGATAGTTATTAATAGTACAAATAGCGTAATATATAGGTTTTTGTGTCTACTACTGTAGGCCCTATATAACATGGTCCCCCGTAAAAGTAAAACACGCCACTCTGTCGTACCACAACTAATATACATACAGACAATTAATATGCATATATAGATCGTGTATATTATATTGCATAGCCGGCGTCCCCGGTGGCTTGGTAGGTGGTCCGCGTGCCTGTCAAGATCAATTTCGTGGGTTCAAGTCCCACCGAGTGCATGCTCATAGGGACTTTTTCTTGCATAAAAAATTGATAAGCGGAAAGCGCGAAAGCGTGAGTTGGCTACATTCGATGAAAATCGACGAGCAGTGGGAATGCTGAACCCTATGCGCGACAAAAATAAAAGGCACGTACCGGGGGGGAGAAGGGACGACACCTGTGACCACGGCTTGTCCAGAAGATCGTCGAGGGTAAAACCTCCTACGAGTGGGCTGGAAAGTAAAAGTGATGATGAAAAAAAAAAAAAAAAAAAAATATTAAAACGAAAGAGGCCCTCCTTGCATTCTCGTACACATCTTGTATCGAGGGATAGAACGTAACGCGATCATCATCATTCTCACTTTGATCGGTCGACCAATCGATGGAACGTTTATTGAAACCAGTCTTCCGGGGCTACAAAGGACATTTAGATGACCACAGAATCTCCAAATGTACCTTCTATTTTACGACAGGTCAAATCGAGAACATAACAGGGACGCATAGATGGCCACGACATATTCAAATGCACCTTAGATTTACCGTCAGTCCGATGTATCATGAATAAATACCAGCAGTACAAGCGACATATGGATGGTCAAAAAAGTTACAAAAAAAAGTACATTATACTTGTGTATATATATTCACGATGAGGCTGTTAGACAGGAGTTGAGAACATGAGGAGTGATGAGGAGGAAGGAGTAAGCTGTTGTATTCGTGCACGTGTTTATACGCACATCGTCAGCATCACCAGCATCATCAGCGAGAGGCCACAAAACGGAACGCCACCCGATCGCACCACCTTTTGGTGCCCCGTTCGTGCGAGCACAGCAACTATTACGGGGGACCATAGTAAATAGGACTTACGGTACACACAAAAACCTATACATTTCCCTTTTCTTACTAACAATATTTGGTCCTATTTACTATGGCCCCCCGTAATATGAACTTTTACACCGAACATAGAACATCAGCATCATCATCATGTCCTCTCCGTGAAAGCTGGGAGTTACCATGCCAGAGTTGTGCCATAGTCACTGATATTAGTCACTAACTTTACAGGCTACGATAATTAAACAAGGCGATTCCGATTAAAAAAAAAATGCAAGAGACGAAAGTTCACGCCGTTCTCTGTCGGGAGATAGATCCCGAAATTTTGCACACGTTTTCTGTGACCCCCCGTCGATCCGTTGACGAAGGGCGATTTTTTCTCGAAAAACACTTTTTGGTCTTCGTGGGGAAAACATGCGTAATTTACATAGTGACCTTGTCATTTACTTAGCTTCGGTGTGGGGTCGATTGTTGGCAATGTATGTATGCTTGACATTGGCGCTAGGCAGTCAATTCTTCGAATGCTTGCGCGAATACAAATGTAGGCATGCCTTAGGGTACCTGGAACCGGCTCGATCAGAAAACAAAAAAGAAAACAAAAAAAAAGGTTTGCTTCCTGCGGCAGCGCCTAACCAAACCAATACTGGTGTCTCTGTAGGCCTACCGCTGCGTTTGGTGGGGACACATCTTCACCGCCAGCGCCACTCCTAGGACCTAAACAAAATAAAGGTAACGTACGCGTGTGACCTTCTTTCATTGTTCATGGCAATCACTATGAAACCAAGGACACGCTACTCGAGTAGATAATGCAAGCGGGATTCGTGGCTGACAAGATTGGGGTCGATCCGCTTGAACCAGCTCATAAAATAGTACAAGTAGCTGCATGAAAAGACTACCCCTTTGGGCTCGAATATGATTCAGAAGCTAAAAATGCAGGAAGTCCAGGTTCCCGGTACGCTTGGTCCGGGCGTCGACCGCGATCGCCCTGGGGGGAAGCGGGTCCGAGGGGCCAAGTCCGGGGGCCGAAGTGGGGACTGGAGTGGCCTTCGTCGTGCACGCGGAGACTGAGACCAAGCTCGTGCCCCTCTGGAAAACCCCTGGGCTTTCCACCCAAGGTACGCCTTCCAAGTATTACAATTACGATCCCAGTGCCTAAACCCAGGCAATTACCGGGCTTTCAACCTCATTCAAGGCAGTATCATACCAATTACCTGGTAAGTTTCTTCAGTCCGGGTGAAATCTCCATCGTTAACTGCAGTAGACTGGTTGCCGCCGCTCCCTCGCACGACATATATATGCACAACTGACGACACCAGGTACGTGCGCAACCCAATTTTTACGCGGGACCATCGTAAACTGGACCACATGTTGTCGGTAAAAAAACGGAAATATATAATTTTTTGGGTGTACCGTGTGTCCTACCTGGTATTCACTAAGGTCCCCCGTAATAGGAGAATATTTTCTAGCCTCGGTCTCGCTTCGCTCCCTCCGCTTTGAAACCCTCATCATCATAACGTTTACCCTGCAACCCTTTTAGTACCGCAGTCCTGTTTTTGGGTCAAACTACTTGGAATTTGACTGGTCTCTCCCCAACACGGCACTGCAGTCCAACCAAGGGTTATAAGAGGAAACAGGGTTTTGAGTTCGCACAGGGATGCGATCGTTTTTCAGCGCTGCGTGTCGTCGATGCTGTAATCGTCATTTACATTCCGTCGCCGTTTTCCCCTTCTCTCGTGTCTGATAAGGGGTACGACTGACTTTTCCCTTCTCACGTCTAAAAAGGGGTACTGACTGTCCACCCCTCACGTCCGAAGAGGGGTACTGAATGTTCCCCCCTCACGTCCAACAAGGGGTATTGAATGTTCCCCTCTCAAGAGCCCAGAAGGGGTACTGACTGTCCCCCCCTCGTGCCCAAAAAGGGGTACTCAATGTTCCCCTCTCAAGTCCGAAAAGGGGTACTGACTGTTGCCCTCTTGAGTCCAAAACGGGGTACTGATTGTTACTCCCTCAAGTCCAAAAAGGGGTACCGATTGTGCCCCCCTCAATTCCAAGAAGGGGGTTCCGTTTCCCTCCCACGAAAAAAAGGGGTGCTGAATGTTGCCCCTCAAGTCCAAAAAGGGGTACTGATTGTTCCCCTCTCACGTCCAAAAAGGGTACTGCTGGTCCCCCCCTCAAGTCCGAAAAGGGGTACTGATTGTTCCCCTCACACATCCGAAAAGGGGTACTGAATCCTCTAAAGTCCGAAATGTTCCCCACTCAGGTCCAAAAAGGGGTACAAACAGCAATACCGATGCAAACGTCGTCAGAGTGCAAAGCAAAAGTCACTGGGACTCAGTCATTGACCCGCGAGTCCGAGTCATCTCGAAGTGCTGGGTCCCCAGGTACCAGAAGCTGAAAAGGCTGAGTCCTCGCGAGTACCCAGGTACCAGAAGCTGAAATGACTGAGTCCTCGCGAGCCCATAGGGTGATACTGAAAGCCGAAAGGACTGAGTCCTCGCGAGTACCCAGGAACCACAAGCTGAAATGACTGAGTACTGACTAACGAGTCCCAAATGGTACCGTGGGCTGAAATGGCTGGTACTCACTTGGTGCTCTGGAAGCAATTAAAGCGGTACTGGTACTTCGTATGCTCGTGACCGAAGATATCGGCTCACCACGTACCCGCTGGTGCTGTAACGGTATTGCGGCGGATTCGCTTTTAGCGGCAAATAATTGGCCTGGGCCGCCGCCCGTGCTCGCGGGACAACCACGCGACAACTCCTAATGCGTACCTATCCCCCCTCTATTAATAGGAGGACGCAGCAATCAGTACGTACGTAGGTGTACTGATAGGATATTTTGCTTTTGTTTCGTCTGGGGCTTACGATTTCGTTTTCAGAATTTATTCGTGTTGTACTTGAAGTATATTCCGGGTACTTACTAGTTTTCCCGTTCTTTTTCCCGATATATTTATTTTTCCTCCTGATGATGTAGTATTCGACTCGAGAGTTACCACTGGGGCCTGTCCTTTCGACCACGAAGTGCATTTAGGCGATGAGGCAATTTGAGAAACAGAAGAACAGCAGCAACAGATATTACAGTAGTAAATACAACAACAACAACAACAAAAACAACAAGAATCAGTACGGACCAGTTGGAAGCACGTTAGCCGGCGTCCCCGGTGGCTTGGTAGGTGGTCCGCGTGCCTATCAAGATCAATTTCGTGGGTTCGAGTCTCACCGAGTGCATGCTCTTAGAGACTTATTCTTACATTAAAAAAAAATGATTAGCGGAAAGCGCGAGAGCGTGAGTTAGCTACATTCGATGAAAATCGACGAGCAGTGGGAATGCTGGACCCTATGCGCGACAAAAAATAAAGGCACGTATCGGGGGGGAGAAGGGACGACACCTGTGACCATGGCTTTTCCAGAAGCTCGCTGAGGGTAAAACCTCTTACTAGTTAGGCTGGAAAGTAAAAGTGATTAAAAAAAAAAAAAAAAAAAAGCACGGGGGGGAGGGGGGGGGGGTCTGCATGTATTCTTCGCTTTCGTCCACGACTCCGCCAGCCGCCTTGTCGAGGTCTCCAGAAATGGTAGACATCACCATGTCCCTCAATATTACGAAAATCAGGACTAACCAAAAATATACACACGGTTCTTATATTTCGGTACAGAGCGGTATTAAACTGTCGCCACAACCGGCATTAAACTGTCGCCACAACAAGAGCCGTAGTTGTTAATAGCAGTCAGCAATCAGCAGTTAGCATCGAGTCGACCGGGGGAATGAAGTGCCCTACACCTTACTTATCCCCTTCCCGCGACAAAAATCAGGGCTACAGAGTAGTAGAACCACCGCGGCAGCCGGGCGGTGGGGGGGGGGGGGCTGCTACGTGACCCCGGATGTGAATTACGACTATTACCAGGGAGGGAGCAGGAGAAAAGACGGGCGACTGAAATAAATGAGACTGGCGGGGAAAAAAAATAGCATTGAAGGTGCTCACCGTACGAGTAGTGGGGAGGAGGAAAGGGGGGGGGGGTGTACTCATGTTGTTGGTTGACTATTAAGATTCATTTGGGCATTGACCATGCAACCCTTTCGAGGCGGAGCACCGTAGTTGCGGGCGCGGGCGGGGGGGGGGGGGGGGGGGGGTACTCATTATCATGCATGGCCGTAGTCGTACGACCATAGACCTTCGCGGGCGGGGGGGGGGGGTTATATCTCGACACTGCTGTGTACTTACTTGGCATAATATACAAGGTATGACGGATACTATTACGGGGGTCCATAGTTTATGGGACCAAATGTTGTTGGTAAAAATAGGTGAATATATAGGTTTTTATGTATACCATAGGTCCTATTAACTATGGACCCCCATAATACACAATTACATGGTATGACGGATACTTCGCTTCTCGCTATTAATAAGTACGTACGAAGTTAAACTACGTACGAAGGCCACTATTAATAGTGGTCCCTCTTTAGCTATAGTGCCGCTGTTCTCGCTTGGCACCATAGAGATGGCATTAACTTTTAATGGTGCGGCAGTGTGCGGGGTAATTAGTGCCGGTTGCCGCTATATATAGTGCCGGTTCGGTATTGTTGGCCTATAGCGCATACATACCGGCACTATAAAGACCACTGCTGTATGTACTATTAATCCGATTCTGGACGGAAATTCAAGGACCTTTTGCGTATAAGTATCAGCACCTAGCGGTCCTTACATTTCCGTCCACAGTAGTACCACACTTACTTACTCACGAATGAAATTCACACCTCGGACGGCTGATCGATTCCCACAGTTGATGATCTAAATCTTTAGGGGAAAATAGATAGATGCATCCCTGATTCGTATGATCTGTACAATACGTTTGATCTAGCTCATGTTGCCGGGTGGGAGCCGTACTCGTCGTATAAACTGAATGATCGGCTGCAGGTAGCACATTGTAGCACATTTTAGCACATGTTTGCTGCGTTAGATCTGTACTGTACATATAGATAGATCCTGCACAACCTCTCCCAACGGCAGGTGAGGAACTAGATCATCCACACCAGATAGATAGATAGATCATTATCTGTCTGATCTGTCCGAGGTGCAGAAGTATTATTGCGGCAGTACGTACGTACGCACGTGTACAAAAAATGCCAAAACTGATCGGGGGAGTGGAGATTGCATATTTTCCTGTTTTCGGAGAAACCTAAAACGAATCCAGCCCCGCACGCACGCTACGCGTATATCAGGTACATCCAGCGCACACATATTCATAGACGGCACATCTTCGCGTACTACCAGGTATACTATCAACATTATCGTGTAATACCGGTATGGCACGCGTGTCATGTGCATCACAGTCGCATCATGGATCAATCGAAACTTGATCGAGGAGCGTTCTAAAAAAAAAAAAAAGACAGACAGACAAGAGCCCCGTTTCTAGGCCTGGTCTGGGCGGGTGTCTGCTGCTGCGACGGCCTGCAACGCACTATCCAGGGAGCTTGAGTTCGGCGTGCCTCGACACAATTTACATGGAAATAGACGTACGTACGCGTACATAGCTCACGGCTCGCACGGTGGTATCGTCTGGACCGCAACAGTACCGAGTAGAAGTATTTCGTCTCCCCGTTTCGAAAAAGAGAACCATTTTTCGTCTCCCCGAAGTCAGAAACAAACACCAGGTATACGATACTCGTGCAGCTCTTGCAACACGTTTTGCGACCACAGAGCTTGCATCTCTCTTGAGGATTAAAGAATCGGCGCGGACACTGGGTGTGGTTCCTGGGTTTTGTACATACCAGGTGCGCGTGAGTATATAATCAACTACGTAAACAGTGGCCGCGGCCTAAATTTCGGCGGCGAATTAAATATCAACCCTCTTAGTTTTTTAGGACCTCATCAGAGTCTCTCTTCGGGGACAAACAAACTACTTGGAAGTTGATTGCTTTGTCCGCGAAACGGGACTGGACCGCAGTCTGCAGTCTGCAGTCCTTGAACATCCCGAAATATCGACGGAATTAATGGTAACTACTCTCGCACGGTGGTGCCGTACCTGGTACCTGTAGTAGGTGTTATCATCTTATTCCCGATAGCCGTCTACTGGTATGTACGAGCAGCGTAAGAGCCGAGCAATACTACGGGTAGAACCATGGCACACCCGCGTACCGTAGGAGCGCAACTCCTTGGGTTATGACCGAAGATGTCAGGAGACATGTCAAGGAAGGCAAAACGTTCGCTGTCAAGGGTGTAGAGCCGAGTGTTCCACACTAAAACCTAGTATTTCGGTGTCAGTCAAGGCATGTCAAGGCAGAATTACTGCTGTCTTGTCGAGGGGTGAAAATGCTGCCTGTCTCCTGACCCCTGACATCATGCGTGCGTTCTTCACATTAAACCATGTCCCCCAATCACACAAGCAGTCGCAGGTGCTGTTTTCGTCACTTTTTATAGTGAAAAAAAACTTTAAATAATGGTGGTATATTTTAGAACTACAGTCCCGTTTTGGGGACAAAACACTTGTAATTAGACTGGTTTGTCCCGAAAAGGGAACTGCAGTACTAAAGAGGTAACATTAATATTAACATTGTAACAGGCAATTTCCCCTCTCTGAAGGCCCTACCCGATCGAGAAGGCTCACCGCACCATGTGAGAACAACGAAAAAGCAAAATAATAGGCCATCATCTATCAATAGTAACTCGTGCATGCCTGGAACTGGTACGTACGTAACCTGCCTTCCTTCTTCGTATTCGAATGCACCAGGTGTACCAGGCAGGTACTCACGTGGTACGTAGGAGGACCTCTCGTTGCGGACTTGAAACATGAATCGCCTCGGGAAGCAGTAGTATCATATCAATATCAATATCAATATCAATATCAATATCAATATCAAAAATAATAGTAGCAGTATGTGTGCTGCGTGGTCGTGTGTGTGTGTGGACTGTTGATTGGTGGCGCCGTTCGATGTTTCTGCTGTATTAATAGTAATAATAGTACGCAAGAAAAAAAAGCGCGGCAAGCAAAGAGAAGAAAGGCTTCGTATATACCAGGTACGAGCTTTTTGCCCCTCGCATGCAAGTAAAAAGAATGCAAATAAGTAGTACCTGGTAGATAGAACTAACTATTACTATTATTATTAGTATTAATAGTGTGTATCCGTCGCAGAATTAATTGATTGCCGATCAGACTATTATATTATACTCAAATGTGATGATGGGACGAATTTCTGTGCCGAGTTTCTCTCATATGTATAGCCATTATTGTGCACTTACTCCTGGTGGTAGTGCTGGTCTGGCTGCATCAACGTATATCTAACTCTAAACCCAAGTAATTTATTTCTAATTGTCCCCGAAACGGGAGTGAGTGCGATCTTGACCCTTTTAGTACCGCAGTCCGGTTTTGGGGACTAATCACTTGGAGTTAGACTGGTTTGTCCCCAAATCGGGACTGCGGTACTAAAGGGGTCAAAGGGGCCAAGCCCGGGGGGGCGCGGGGCGGGGGGGGGGGGGGGGGGGGGGTACTCATTATCATGCATGGCCGTAGTCGTGTGACCATAGGCGGGGGGGGGGGGGGGGGGGGGACACAACGAAAACAGTGTGGCTTTTTGTCTTTCCGTACGAGAAGACGCTGCGCTTGGCGTTTGCGCCTTCCTCATTGTCGAGAAAAAAATCAGCTCCGAAATTCGTCCGAGCGGGTGCGTTATGATGTTACTATCATGTTACAGCAGTATCATGTCATCATGGCGTGTTACAAGATACTGTAGGTTTATCGTGTTCATACAAACAGCATCGGAGATATATGCAAGCCGAAGTAATACTACTACACGTACAAGCATATGACAGGTACATAAGATACGTACTGCTGTGCCTGGTACCAGCACATTTATTATACTCGTACCAACATAAATCCCTTCACGAACAAACCATATACCAGGTGTGTAGGATACACAGCACGGCCGCAGCACCCGGGCTCGTACTTTTGCAACCGTCTATACCGGGTAGCAGGTGTACTGCCTATCTATCTATGCGTGTATGTATGAACGATGAACGTACGAACATCGCGCAGCAGCTTGCAACAAGAAACCTGACGATGATTGTGCTCGTTGACAGACAATATTAGGTCGAACACTAGCTCACGGTTGGCTCACGTGTTTAATTTTTGTAGTAGTTTTAATTTTGCGACTTTCTTCGCAATTAATAGGGCTGGGCACCGGCTGACTCTGTCAGTATAGCGATTATAATGTTGTCAAAATTTATCAGTATAGGATTGAAGCAGTATGTATACTGCCCGAGCAAAGCGACAAACACCGAGCGTTGCTCGGCCAACCCCTGCTACCCCCCCCCCGGCTAGGGAGAGGGGCCGGCTGTTAATAGAGTTTCGTGCCCGTGGTGTGCGGTTGTGCGTACCGATACAACAAACAGCAGTAATAATGATACAGTAGTACCACACCCACACATAATAATTCCGGACTTATTTCGGGCTGCAAGCTGGTAAATATCGACAAACTACGAAGTACTACTCTGGGCGGAAATATAAGGGCCGTGGGGGGTTCGTATACATTACAAAAACGGTCATTAAATTTCTGTCCAAAGTCGGCGCAATCAACAACTACTGCTTGTCCAAAAAATAGCCCGGACCAGTTTTATCACGTGAAAAATCCCTGGTGCGTACTGCACATGTTACATAAGTGGATGTATATGCAGCAGAATCCTCGTACATACATATAGGCACACTCTGGGTAAGTATTACCTGGTATCAAAACACGAGGTACGGTTTACCATCTGCTCCGAGTACATCCAGGTACAGAGTAGGCGAGAGCAGGATGATAGAGCAAACAACAGCAGTAAATACTCGTACGAGCTGTTACATACGTGATACGTCGTCAAGTCTTGGTTTCGTGGGCCGGTGCCGGTACTGGGATTTGGCTTTGATCATTGATTCTGTGTGTTCTAGCCGTGATACGCGGCACATGATAATGGTGATGAATCGAGGACGAATGACTACGTTATTCCCAGGAAACTACTCGCTGTAAACAGTAAAGAGCCCAGGAGCCTGCTAAAGAACCACCGGGTACCAGGTAGATATCTCCGCTCCTGCCGTATGTAGTGGAAAACAATCACTCAATTCGCCGGTTTGATGCTCATACTGCTGCCTGTATACTAGCTCTATTATTAATAGAATCCGATCGTGTGTATCTGATCTATCCCTGCCTCGGTAGTGCTGGGCCGACATGATGGGTGGTAGGCAGGTAGGGAGTAACGGCTGGGGTGGCGAGCATTTATGTGAAGAACACACACAGACAGACAGCAGTGTGGCAAAAATAGATGATGCAGTTTTTGGATACGTACGTACGTACGCGTGAAAAATCTGTGTTCGGTATTCCGTCATTTTTATATAGGGATTTTTGGGGCTGTGATATATTTACCCGATGGCATCTTTAGGGTGCACAATAGCCCGACTATCAGCAAAGTGGCCGTGGTAGACGCTTGCTTGCGGCTGCTCAGAAGGGAGGGAGAGGGGTGGGGCAGGCAGTGGAGATATGACGCGTCGTTGAGTTTGCAAGAAGAGTGCTTGAGAGGAGACGCGGCAGGTACGAGTATGTATGGTGGCTGAGCAGCATCTCCTCTCAGCTCATCATGCACCAGCAAGCAAGCGGAGAAAAAAAAAGGTGCACCGAAAAAAAAGCAAACGCAGAATATGTATAGTGTGGCAAGAAACGATGCGAAACAATCGATGCAAATTGTGTTCCGTCCTTTGCCTGGATTGTGAGGTCACAGGCTGAAAATGCTTTTATCGTATCTTTTTCGTCTCGCACGGCACGGTACTGCTATACGGCACCGCGCAGCAGCAAGCAGCAGCGAACTGCTTGGAGTGCAGCTGCGCTCCACCGGTGGCTGGGAGTCCGTCCCACTGAGACCACGCAATGGGCAACAACTCCCAACAACACCACCACCACAATGCACGCGCGAGCCAGCGCTCTTTGAAGCACACATCAATCTCAGAGGAAATGAAGCAAGCAGCAGGTGAGTGCAACATGGATGGCTTTACAGCGACAAGTACAGACACGCAGCAAGAAAGAGAAGGCAAGACTCACCACAGGACGGCTTCCTCTCCTTGCACTTCGTAGCCTGGAGATGTTAGAGGGCCAGGGTCTGCGTCTGCTTCTCCATTTCTTCACGAGGCACTAACTCGCTCTTTGGCAGAGCCTGTGCCTGCTTTGCAGCTTGTATATACTGTACCACACGCGCTCGTAGCAGTAGCAGTGTGGGAAGAACTGAAAAAACCGAAAAAATAAAGCGACAAAAAAGACAAACGATTTTGGGTTTCATAAAAGCTGCATTCAAAATTTTGAATCCGGGGAGAAAAGCTGCATTCAAAATTTTGAATCCGGGCAGAAACAAAATTTAAAATTTGAATACTCGTACATGCATACGAGGATCTTCACAGCAGTTCATCGATCGAATCTCGCCCGCCCCCCGTCCCCGTCGACAGCAAAGGACTAAAACACTGAACACAGCAAATAGAAACGGCTCCGTCCAGATAGAGATACATAGATATCAAGTAAATTAAATAATACTGAATGTAAAACGACCGATCCCCGATCCATGATTGATTATTGATTGCACGGCGCATACATTTTCCGACACAAAGAAAAGGGTTCGTATGTTCATACGATTATTATGATGCGATAATAAGATAACAATACGTACACAGGTACCTGGTCCTGGATGATACGCGCACTGCTGATTGATACGTACTGCGGTATACCTGTGGTACATATACATGCATATGCAAAGGAGGAGCGGACGGACTGGGCTAAGGCGATGAAGCGGGCATGAAAAACGGCAGCAAGCACGACGGCACACGGAGACCCACATGACCGGCGCGCACACCATCACGGGAGAAGCAGTCAGTCATCGTCCTTTTCTTAGGTTATTTTTTGCTTTTCACGAGGCAGTAGTATTAATAGTACGTAGTATGTACCTGCCTGGTGCGTGTTGTTATTAACAACGTCACTGACTGGTATTCGTAGTGTTGGCGAGTTGTATACCCTCCTTTATGAGGAATGACCCCCCGCAATCACCAACAATTATCAGGGACGTGGTATCATATAGTTGTGCTGCTGCACCTTTTGTGTCTGGCAGCCCGGGAAGAGATGGCGATGATCGTTGATATTCGTGTGGTGGTTTCAGGTTCGATTGCTCCTTTTCCATCTGCAATGCATCATGTCCGCGAGTCGTCACTCTGACAGCAGCACCCCAGACCGCAGGCGTGTTCCTCTGACAGAGGGTTCACGACTTCCGTGCGTTTCGTACGTTGCAGGCAGAGCACTCCAGACAGCTGCCGCTGTGGTCACCAGCCACGAGTTGGTTAGTGTGGTGGGAAGGGGGGAACTCTATGTTGTAATTGAGAGGATACCCGCGGTATATGTTTGTTCAAGTTAGCACACATTGATTTCATCTTGTGCGCGCCTTCTTCGTTTTTCGTCTCGTGTATTTTTTACGTAGGCAGCGGAATTTCGATTTTCGGATCTTCCTATTAGTAATAGGGCTCCCCAGCACCAACAACATCAACAACATTTCACCAGGTACGTACGTACTATACTACTACTAAACTGTAGAGTATTATTAATAGTGTACGTAGTATTATTAATAGTAGCGTAGGCATTACGCCGGGACACCAAAAGGTATGCATGCGTCGTCAGGTACCCGCGCGTAGGCGTCTCGGCAACATATATAGATATATATATATATATACATACGACTCGGAATTATAGAAAGAGGGCATTTAACCAAGATCCGTACTACAGAGTAGTATGTAGAATAATAATAATATTGTTTTTTGTAGTTGATACAAACGCGTACAAGAATCCTGATCTTTTTAGCCCTTTTTTTGCACTTTTTGGGGCCGATCCATGATGATGATGGCAACAGCGTAGTTTTTCCTCCCGCAGCATCTTCGGCGACCACTTATTATTAATAGCATCCTTACACTAATACATATCATGCGCCTAGAGAACAGCAATAATAATATTCTTCGTCTGTTAATAATGAAGGCACTTTCTCCTTGATTGGTGATGTAATAGACATTCATTCGTGGTGCTCTCTCCCTTGCGTGAATAAAAATGAAGCTTTTCATTAGCGTTTTGGCGAGCTTTTCGTGCTACTATTACTACTAACTACTACTACTACTCGCTCGTAACTTCGAACAACACGTAATAGTACACGAAAACACTTCGCGAGTCGTTTCCCGCTGTGCCTACGACTGCCGTCTGGCGCACCCGACGCCCTCACACACCCCATCAGGAGGCCCCCTCCATTCCGCGCGCTGTAGGTTCCTGTGAGTAGGAGCTGTGTAGTAGCTGCTCGCAGGACGTGGTAGAGTGCAAAAGTTATCAGTTAGTTGAGGGTTTTGTCTTTGCCTCATTTTTTTGTGCATCCCAAATTTCGACTAATTTCGACCACCACTGCAGCACCTCTAAGTCGAGGTGTAGGCCTCTGTTGAGAACCTGGGGGAGATCAATCTCGAGAGAAACACAAGCTGCTGTGATGAACCTCTTTCAAGCAACCGTCGCTCTCCGGTATAAAGCACGAAACACGAACTACTAGCCGGAGTTCTAAACGCAACTTGTTGAAATAGCGACGTGTTTTCTGTTCCGATAAACCATCTAGAGATTAGACTGGCCGAAAACACGGGGATCAGGAGACGCTTTGGTATCAGCGTGGCTTCAAGTTGCTACTATTATACTGCTGCTGCTGTTTGTTGTAGCTCGTTCGAAGAATCACTTAAAATCATGCACGTGCAATATGCTCTATCTACTACTACTACAGTCCCTGGTAAAAAATATTTCGTCGTCATGATCGCTCTTTTCTTCCCCTCTCGTCCGCCCAAAAAAAAACTGTGTGTGTGTGCACGCCGTGTTGCACGTACGTACGTACGTGCTATTATAGTTATATACAACCAGGTACTGGTACGGTATAAATATACCTAAGAAGATCTTCAGCCTGATCCGATCCCCGTTTTTGGTTGGGGGAATCTCTCCCGCCTCTGACCGTCTTTCCGCGCGGTTTCTTCGCCGGAGCGTGCCCCCCCCGCGCCTAAACACCCGGCGCCAGAGGACCCACCTGCTCAGCGCCGTGGCGCCTGCGGCGAAGCCTTGACGTTGAGATCTACGAAGAAATCTACGAAAATCCCTGCCCTGTCAGTGTTCTGGCCGATGGTCTCTCGACAGAGTGTATGTATTCGTATGGTTCTTTCTGGCACGTCCTTTCCGACCTCCGACCCATGGGGAGGGTCAACTACCCGGCCGGCGTCGCCATTGTGGGGGCTGCGCGGTTGGCTGTATCTGGGACATGGATGGAACTCCCCGATAACACATGCCATTCAGGCTTAGTTGAGAACTGCCACCCATAAAAAAAAACATGCCGGGGATATATGAGAGAGATATTGCATGTCACCTACAACCAGCAGCACTTATGATGGCCAGCAGCACTTAATGGTGTGTACGCTATCGTACAGCGGCAGCTGCAGTGGAGCTGTAATACGTTGCTACGGAGATGTACAGCTCCAGCAGTACTGCTACAGCAGCGGCTGTGACGGCACGTTTCCACGGAGCTGCGCTGTCGGTCATCGCGTACTCCCTGAGTTAGAAGTTAGTTACACCGCCTTCTACGATTCCGCCGCTTGTTGGTTGATCGGCAAGTAATTAATCGTGAGCATTCTGCTGCCTTTTCGTTTCTCAGTTCGCCGTAAAGATGAAGAAATACGATAACTTCATCTCACACTTGTCAGAAAGGAGTGCGGAGCGCACACTCTCAATATCTTGGCATCGAGTCTCAGCCTCTTCCTACTCCCTCTACTTTGTACTCCCTTCACGCGAATCTGCGACCGGCGGCCGTCCAGGCCGCCGCCATAGCCCTTGTAAATATGCCTATTAATATGATGATCCTCAGCCTGATCTGATCCGTTTTAGGTTGGCGGATCTCTCCCGCCTCTGACCGTCTTTCCGCGCGGTTTCTTCGCCGGGGCGTGACCCCTCCGCGGCTGAACCACCCGGCGTCGGAGGATCCGCTCGCTCAGCGCCGTTGTGCCCGCGCGAAGCCTTGGCGTTGAGATCTACTAAGGGATCTCCGAAAATCCCTGCCCTGTCATTGGCGTGGTTCTTTCCGGCGCGTCTTCTCGGACCTCCGACCCATGGGGAGGGGAAAGGGGGGGGGGGGGGGGGGGGGGGGTCCTGCCACACCAAATGACGTCTGATTATTATGGGCATCATCGCCATGGTGCGTGCCTTGATTCCCATGTCCGTAAGTAGTTCGAGTAGGGCCGACCCCTCTACCCAAGAATATCTGAATACAACCTGGTGTCGCATTGATACCAGATAGTGTATGTATTATGCTGTATACTTAGAATGAAATAACAGTTTTTCTATGTCGTTGCCGACCCTTTAGGAAAACGAATGGACAATCAACGCTGACCTTTGTCTACTTGCGGGATTTGGGACCTGGGATCGCCACTCGGTTCGGAAGGAGATAGCGGGAAATTCGCCACACATGGATGATGGGGTGTCCCAAGAGAAGAGACGGCCGGCGTCGTCCCTGGAATCTTGGCTGGAATGAGGTCCGGGTACAGAGGCGGAGGAGGTCACTCCAAGGTTTCCGGAAATCGTCATGCTCGCAGCGTACAATGCAAGGACCACTAACTGCCCTGCCCCGACGGGGAAATATCGAAGTATGTTGATATTTTACAAGGAGTTGCACAGGGTGGTGCGTTGTCACCTAACCTATTCAATATATATATATTAACGACCTGATAGTAGCAGTCGAACCAGCAAGGCAGGGAGTCACGGTAGGGGAACATACGGTGTCGGGATTGATGTTTGCGGATGACTTCATGGGGATGTCAGAAGCGCCCGAAGGACTGCAGAAACAAATAGAGAAGGCGCTAGAATACACTAGGAAATATAGGGTGACGGCAACCGTCAAGAAATGCGCTGTTGTTGTTTGCAACGAAGATAAGGTGAACCCGGCAAATTTCAGTTGGAAGTGGGGAGAAGATAAACTGCCGATCGAAGACCAGTATACGTGCCTTGGCGTAGAGATATCAGAAGACCGCTCTTGGGATACACATATAGCAAAAGTAATAGGAAAGGGTAAGTCAGACGTAGGCAAGATGGATGCAATCCTAACAGACCCGCATCTTGACACTAGGATTAACAAACGTATCCTGATGAATGTAATAGTACCAAAGCTAGAGTATGCAGGAGAAGTATGGGAAGGGAACGCGAAACTCGTAAAGCAGTTGGAAACAGTACAGATGACAGCAGCAGCTCAATAAATCCCGAGATACTCAAGAGCGACTACAGTAGCAATACAGTATTAAGAGCAGAACTGAGAATGCACCAACTCAAGACAAATCGAGACATGAGAAAGTTGAAATGGCAACATAAAATAAGGAAAATGCCAAAAAAAAGAGGTTGCCAGCCATAGTTGCTAGAGCCGCGTGCGAGAAAGTAACTAAAGGGCGAGCTGGAATAAGGTGGGATATCGTAGTTGAGAAAGTATGGAAGTATATGCGGGGAAATAAAAAAAGGTGATGTCCACCGGGAAGTTTGGGAGGTACAAGGCAGCAGTAGAAGAAAGGATATAAATAAGGGAAAGGCTAGCGCTAAGAAATAAGGTGGAATCGGAGAAACACTTGGAGATATACACGGGGGATTGAGAGAAGGAATAGGAATGAAAACGTATTTGCACGGCCCAATGGACTTCGCGAAAACGCTGAAACTGCGCTTTCGTGTAGGTGACCTGGATCTGCCAGAAAGAAGAAAGAGGTATACTAGTAGCCGGGAGGAGGAGGTAATAGATGCACAGATGGGCCCGTGTGGCAAAGCAATAGAGAGTAGAACTCACATACTTCAGTAGCAGGAGAATGTGAAACGTACAAAGAGGAGCGGGATGTGTTAGAAGAGGAGATAAGGGAAACAGACGAATGTGAAATGGAGGAAATTGATACACTGGATAGCAGCGGGAGAAAACGATCGCTATCCTAGGAGATAGATGATGGCCACAGGCGGCCAAACAGGAAGGGGATAAAATAGCAAAATGTTTCTATGTAATATATGGAAACAACATACTGAGCGCCCAATTGTTGGAGGTGTCTCTATTAGGAGTAGAAACAGTGCTCCGTCTCGAAAGGAATGCGTGGTCAATGGTCAAATGACTAAATCAAGCAACGAATGAGTACGCCCCGCCCCCCGGAAAGGCCACCCTCAGCAACGTAGGGGAGCTGGGTAACCGTGTCCGCCACCCCGCGCACCCCGCTGCCCTGAACCGCCAGCTGTCTAAGAGAGAACGCCCCTTCCAAATCGGACAACCCGCTAGGACGGCAAAAAAAACGAGACCCATGGGCACGGTATGCCATTGACTAGAAGGAGTCGGCATCGTAATGCAATGCAAGCAACACACAGGGGCTTGCCTCTCTCAGGGGCGGGAGCTGTGCCGTCTTCGCCTTCCGGCGCGACCAAAGGACTCGTTTCGAGTCGTTCCCGCGTATTGAAGTTCGTGGGACGGTAGACGAGTGAGTCTGTACGTGGCATCAACGTTCTTGCGATGGTAATAACGCCATGTGGGCATAGCCAGACACTCGCCTCGCAAGGACGTGCTCTCGAGCAGGAACACAGGTCAACCAGAACCAGTCACTGCTTCACACGGTGCCCCCCAAATGAAGGGGGGGGGGGGGGTTCATTTATTGCCTTAGTGTATTGATCATGGAAATTGTGGAGAGCGCCGTGCCGCCTGGACCGTCCTAGGAAATCCTAGCGGGTTTCCTACCAGTATTTAGGCATGTGTACGATTTGGATGTTCGCTGGGATGATGGGATACCAACACATTACATCACGCTCAATTTTGCCGCTTGTGTGTGCTTCTGCGAAACTACCTATCCAGCCGTGTGTGCATTGATACTGCCCCCGAACCTCTGCTAAGTTCAGGGGTAATATACATAGGTTTGGAGGTGTGATCGCCGGATAGATACACATATCATACGGGTACCTCGTACACTTAGCTATCAGGAGAGAGGAAGTCCTTGGGATGCGCGCCCCTTGGAGGAACTTCCACACCAAGTCGGTCCTGCTCGACAACACCCACCACAACACCGATCCACAAGCTTGGGAACACCAGCTCAGCGTAGAGGCACTGTGTAGGTCGGGATTGCTGTGATTGATGCTGGGGGCGTGGATCACCAGCCGCCGCTATCTCCGAGGCGCGCAAGCGCCAACACTCTACGCATATCCAGGAAAGTAGGTGTCACTATGTATCCTTCAACGAGGGGAGCCACGAGCTTTCAACCTTTGCGGTGGAACGATTTGGGCGCCTCGGAGTCGTGAGGGCAGCATCTTCATCGACCAGCTGGCAGCAAGCAGTCGATGCTTGTGGAGGGGGGGGGGGAGGTGTACTCATGTCACGCATGGCCGCACAGAAGTCGTATGGCCATAGACCCTCGGACCCCTACAATGCCGCAACAGAGCACGTCAGGTTTTCACCGACCAGGCCGACATGGATTGGAGGGGAGGGGGGGGGGGGGGGGGGAGTTAATGGCGAGGACGATGCTGAAAGAGCGTGTCTGTTATGTGTTGCAGATCGTCTCGGTGACCGCCCAGGTTGCCATCCCGCGGCTAGTGGGTCGTCAAGAGACCACAAGGAGGAGGGGGGGGAGGGGGGAGGGGGGGGTGCATAGCCGTAGCCGTACGACCATAGAACCTCGCATCCCTAGGACGGAGCACGGCAGGTTTTCACCGGACCAGACAGACATTCATTGCTTGCACCAAGCGCGATTCGAAAAAAAACGTGAGGTGTTGGGCCAGTTGCATGAAGGGTGAACTGCGTCCTACTTAGAAACCCTCGTGAGGCGGTTTGAGGGAGGAGGGAATGGGAAGGGGGGGGGGGGGGGGCGTACCCCATTCGTCGCTTGCCTTAGTCATTAGACCATTGACCACGCATCCCTTTCGAGACGGAGCACCGTTACTACTCCCAATAGAGACACCTCCAACAGTTGGGCGCTCATTACGTTGTTTCCTAGTATTACATAGAAACTTTTCGCTAAATGTATTCCTTCCTGTTTCGCCGCCTGTGACCACCATCTATCTCCTAGGATAGCGATCGTTTTCTCGCTGCTCTCTGGTGTACCAAAGTTCTCCATGTCACATTTCGTCTATTATTTTCGTCTCCTCTTCTAACACATCCCGTTCCTCCTTGTACATTTCGCTTTCTCACACTAGATGAGTTCTAATTTCCATTGCTTTGCCACATGAGCACATCTGTACATCTATTCCCTCCTCCTCCCGGCTACTGGTATACATCTTCCTTCTCTTTCTGGCAGGTTCAGGTCCCGGGGGAAGGAGGGGTGACAGACCCACGGACATGACGTGTAGATGGAGCCTGGACGCGGTCTGGGTTTTAGGTTTCGAGCGTGCAGACAAACGTGAGACTATGCAAAAAAATGGTGGAGAAAGGGCGAAACACTCGATCGTCCGTGGAGTAGGAAATGGAGCGAATACATACCAGGTACCAGGTACTGCAGATTTGGGGAAGGGAAAAGGAATGCAGCCTTAAAACTATTACGGGGATCCATAGGTAATAGGACCTATGGTGTACATAAAGCCCTATATATTTACCTGTTTTTACTAACAATATCTGGTCCTATTTACTATGGTCCCCCGTAATAGAATACTACCGTAGTTTGGGTGAGAATGATACTGCACCGTACACTGTGGCATCTGGGCCATCCCAGGACAGCCTTGCGGGTCCCCTACTAGCAAGTAGGTGTGCATGCGACATGAGTTTACTGGTCGAAATGTCACACCATAACACCACTCTGCCGTTTGCTCTCTGGTTGTGTTGGCTTTTCTGAGAGTCCCCACCTATTTATGTATCTCTATCTGTCGCCGGGAGCGCAAGAATGGGCCGGACGCCGTAACATCCAACAACCAACACAACACACAGCGGCAACCGCAAACTGTTTGGATCAGCGTTTTTTAAGCGTCACTTCCGAGAGGTACTTACGTACGAGTCTTCTCGCACATTACGTATATACTTGGTAGGCACATAAACTTCGTGTTGTATGTATGCCTACCATTACTCGTATATTCGTGTTTATAGCTTGAAAATATCAAATTATCTTAACGTTTGCACTGCGCTTTGATTCTTAGATTTCTTATTATTATACGAAGTAGGATTCAAACGAAATAACATTACAGCAGTAGTATTAATAGCGTATGAATATATTGAAAACACCGAATGAATGATGCGAAGTATTATGATATACCTTCTGATATATGATTGTATGTCTCAGGGCCTGGTCTCGTGGCGGGCGGGCAGATATGCAATTACGGAAATTAGTAGAAGAGGCATATACGCGCATACGTACTCATTTTGTTGTTGTCTGTTGCTGCTGTTGCTGCTGTCATTGCTGTGTTGCTGATTGGGGCCAGTAGTATCAGGCGGAGAAATACGAGCGTCGGTTGGGTGCTGGGGACTCGGGGAGATATTATAAGGTAGGTGGGTGGGTGGGTCTGTACCTGCAATGAATATATATGCTATACCGGTACAAGCAGCTAAAATGAAATGATGTGGGGAATGGAAATTGGGAAACGACTATCAGAGAAGTGTATGAGGGATACTAATGATGTACGGAAGGATATTGGGTTTATTGGATAGGAACGGCATCTTCTATCTACGCTATGTTGTCGGAAGGCAAACAAAAAATTATAATAACAATAATAATGAATGCGAGTAAATATATACACAGGCAGCGGTATGAAATATATATGCTCTCAGCACTTTCAAGTTGGCCACTATATTAACAGCTTTGTTTTGGTGGACAGTGGGTTGCCGGAGATAGCGTGTAGGGCGGTGCTACGTCGAAAAGTTCTCTGTGAGGGGAAGAAGGTTGTTTCGTCCCTATTTGTGGTTGGGTGTGGAAGGGTGCTGTATGTGCCGTGTGTGCTGCATGTATGTACAGCAGTGTGTACAGTATATGTACTGCATGTACTGTATGTGCTGTATTTGTTATATATGTGTGCTGTGTATATCGTATGTATATAATATGCATATATGTACATACATATATATGTCTTGTATACTGTATATACCTGGTATAGTATGTCGTATGTGATGTACCGAGTACTGCTGTGTGTCAAGTATTTGACGATTGGCATGTGTACCGGCTCGTAGCTAGTGTGTAGGCTTAGACCCGATTTCCGATGATCAAACAATACACGGCCTACTACCCTGGATGTTGAGGTAAACGCGAAGTAACGTTGAAAGTGAACTTGCACGAGAAGCTTCGATAGAAAAGACGGGTTCTACTATAGAGGTAGCACATTTCCGCTAAAATGTTTTCTGAATGACGGGGCTCCTTAACCTAAAATTGTCAAAATGCCAATCTTGTTTCGAAAAATGGCGTTGTTGTATGCTTGGGACATGGATGGAATTATTCATCGGGATGCAATTTGATTTTCGCTCAAGTCAGTTTTCTGGTGAGGTATGGAGCTCCTTAAGGTCAAGTGACGAGTCACAGAAAAAATAGGGTGAACCTCTATCGTAGAACGCCTCAAGATGAGACAGTGAGATAGTGTGGTGACCCCCATCAGGGTAGCTAGAACGTTTGTGCATACGAAGGTTTCCTTAACTTTTGTGCATACATACGAAGGTTTCCTTTTTTTTTTCCGGGGATTTCTTCTTTCAGGAATGTTTTGAGGGATCAATGTTCAAGCTCATCATGCTGCACATTGTCGGATGGCAAGCATAGTAATAATAATAATAAGATTCTTCTGTTCAGCAGCCGATGATGAGCATGTTGAGTGAGATCTGAGAGTTCAAGAAGTATGGTGTGCGCGTGTGCTCGTTGCGTAGCTCTCGATCAAACCCTGAAACCAAAAATATGAAACCGTTATATCCGCCACGACGACCCGTAAGGCTTATTTCCCGAAAATTCCACTGGTCTTCCAGGGTACAATTACGGCGGACCATACCGTAGTAAATAGCACCAAATATTGTTAGTAAAAATAGGGAGATCTATCTTTTTTTTAGCGTACCGTAGGTCCTACGACGTCGTATTTACATGGCCCTCCGTAATAATATATTCAACCAAGACATCCAATTTTAACCAGATACTGGTACGACTATAGCCCCGCCTACGTGCGTACGTACTCCGTATTACAAAGACTAAGACTTATTGTATGACTGAGACAGGCTACACTACAAGCGTGTAAAGAGCACAAGCTCTGCTGTGTGCCTCTGTACTTGTTATCCTGCCATTCGAGTAGCTATATGCTGCGCTATGCTGCTCTCTGCCTACGATGTGAGTACTGTAGTATGTTGCAGCTTTGCCATGCTGCCAGAGGGTGCTCGTTATGTGTAGGAGTGTACACAAGTCTAGAGTACAAGACCTGTTGATACGGATTGGTAATAGATCACATGAAAACTGTGATACGGAACAGATCAATCACTACCCCTATAGAAGGGTATACTCCCTACGACTATTCTGGTGATATAGTACGAGCAACGTTGTAGCAGATTACCCTGCTAACTGTGCTATCAAGCAGCGACTAGATTATACCGACTACTGCTCTAACAGGTGACATCTCTAGTATTACGGAGGACAATAGTAAATAGGACCTACGGTACACACAAAAAACCTATATATTTCCTATTTTTCCCAACAATATTTAGTTGTGTTTACTACGGTCCCCCGCAATAGCGCGTACAACTGATGTATGTACTGTGTCAGGTATGTGCCTGTACGTACTACTGTATGTACTCTATGTGCTGTATGTGCTGTGTTTGCGCATATATATGCTGCTGTATGTACTGTATGTACTACCTGGTATATTGTATGTACTGTATGTAGGGGGATAAAGGGAAGTGACGGAGCCACATCAAGTAAAAGGGGGGCGGGAGTATAGAGGGAATAATGGGTGATATTTATCTACTTAGAGCAGAAGGAAGATATGCTGCTGGTGCATGCACCTGTTCATGTTAAGAAGAGGAATGCATATCTATTGTATTCCAAGTACTTGTAGTACTCGATTTGTGTCCGCCTGAAACTTGCGCGCTGTGTAGACAGTCAACACGTAATGTCAGACGTCAAGGGATAGAACATATCCCTTCTTGGTTTTCTTATTTCGGAAATTGTTTGTGGGTGATCAACGTTGAAGCTCATCCTGCCTGCCTGCACGTTGTCGGATGGCAAACGCGATGAGCAAACGTCGCTGGGCGGAATTCTGGGGGGCGGGGGGGAGCAGCGGCGAGGTTGCTTGCGGCCGGATTGGATGCCACGCAAGGGAGATAACCTTGTGGGGCGATTACGCAGGGCAGGGAGGGGATAATCTACGAGGGTGCTGGGATAAGGACATTTCCCAGGGAGGAAAAGAGGAGACCAACGCAGCACTTACTGCCGCCACCGAACAAATAGGCGAGGGTATCACGCTCACCACAAGGAGAGAGGTTCAAGGCTGCCGAAGTGTAAACACCCTCGCCTTTGCGAGGGTGCCGATCATGTCGAGAAGAGGCAACCACCAAGGACACAAGATTCGAGGGGAGGGGGCAGGGACACCAATACCTACACGACCAGGAACTACTAAAATTAGAGTGTCCGCTCGCACGATCACGGGGGCTCAGGGGGGAATATGCCCTCAAGAGCGCGGGAGGACAACCACGCGTTGCCGCCTAGCTTGCGGAGACCGTCCGACAAGGTGCCGGCTGCACGAGCTTCAACGTTGTCATGGTCCCTAACAAACATTCCCCGCGAGAAGGAAATCAAAGGAAATCAAAAACATGAAAAATAAATATCTGGACCAAGTCTCCTTCTGTGCCCATACTTCCTGCTTACCCTCTACCTACGTTTATAATAATTGCTGAATATGGTTTGGAGGATGTATACTATAGAGACCGACAGAAAATTGCCAACTTGAATCGCGCGAGTAGCAAACTGTTACGAAAATTGGTGTAGAATTTGCGGCCGAACATCTATCGGTAGACTAATGCTGTTTACAGCATTCTGATTGTGCAGTTGACCAGCGTTCGACAATGGAAGAGGTTGCACGTTGGAAAGTGGTTTCACCTACAGTAAACTGTACCAATAATAGCTTGCAGTTGGCAAGCTGTACGAGAGCAAGAAGACTGGAACGACCTCTATCTCTCCACAGAAGCTTTCCTTCTCGAGATGGAAGAGGGTAAATGTTGGAACGACCTATCTTTCCACAGAAGCTTTCCTTCGAAGGATGGAAGAGGATAAATGTTGGAACGACATTCCACTTTTAGTAGCGCCTTCGGAGGTATGCCGTGTTAAGGGGGAATGGTGCGTTTGGAAGCATACCACGATAGCGGGGGGGAGGGGGTGCACTCGATGCCGTGCATGGCCGTAGTCGTACGACCATAGACCCTCGCATCTCTACAATGCCGTGACGGAGCACGTCGGGTTTTCACCGACCAGGCAGGCATTGCGTGCACCAAGTACGAAGTGCCGTGAGGTTTTCGGCGAGTCGCATGAAGGGTCAGCTGCATCCTACTTAGAATCGCTCATGAGGCGGACTTGCGCATGGATGACAGCTTTCATGAGCTAGTTTATTGCCCGGTGTAGCCACTTCCAGAGACAGCAGTGGGGATACTATGTAACTGCCTTGTGGGTGCCTTACCATAAACACTACGTGATGCGATTATTCCCCTTGTGCGGAGTAATGATTCTCCACCCCGCACAAACGATATAACTCGATCGCCAGCTGTGACCGACCGCCAAAACAAAAAAAACAGTGCCCTGGCTGTCTAGCTCACGTAGTGGGCGGTACATCTTTCAGTGTCGTTGCCAAACGACGCCAACTCAACCTATATGTAGTATATAGCGGGGGAACTCGATATCATGCATGGCCGTAGTCGTGTGACCATAGACCCTCGCATCCCTACAATGCCGGGACGGAGCACGTCGGATTTTCACCGATCAGGCAGACGCTGCTTGCAACAAGCGTGAAGCGCCGTAAGGTGTTGGGTGAGTCGCATGAAGGGTGAGCTGTAGTCTACTAGGAACCACCTGTGAGGCGCACTTGCAGCGGATGACAGCTTCGATTGTTTTTTTTTTCGATGTGGCCACTTCCAAAGACAGCAATGAGTATACTATGCATCCGTCTGGTCGGTGCCTCATCACATGTATGGCACACACACTACGTGATACGACCATCCCCCTTGAGCGGAGTTAAGGTTCTTCACGCGGCACTAATGATCTAACCTAACCACCACTCGTGGGAGAGGCTATGGGGGGTGTGCCACGGTTTAGCTGGGGGCAGGGTGTACTCGATATCATGCATGGCCGTCGTCATATGACCACAAAGGGGGGAGGAACTTTTGGAGGCATGCCACGGTAGAGCGGGGGGAGGGGGGGGGGGTGTACTCGATAGGAGAGATGTACTCGATCTCATGCATGGCCGTAGTCGTATGACCATAGACCCTCGCATCCCTACAATGCCGGGACGGAGCATGTCGGGTTTTCACCGACCAGGCAGACATTGCTTGCACCAAGCGCGAAGCGCCGTGAGGTGTCCGGCGATTCGCATGAAGGGTGAGCTGCATCCTACTAAGAACCGCTTGTGAGGCGGACTTGCATATGGATGACAGCTTGAGTTAGTTTAATTTCCGGTGTAGCCACTTCCAGAGACAGCAATGGGAGTACGATGTAACTGCCTCTTGGGTGCCTTACCTTGAACACTACATGATACGATCAATTCCCTTGTGCAGAGTAAAGGTTCTTTACTTCGCACAAATGATCTCACTCGACAACCAGCTGTGGGCGACCGCCAAAAAAAAAGAAAAACGGTACCCTGGATGTCTAGCTCACGTAGTGAGCGGCATGTTTTACAGTGTCGTTGCCAACCGACGCCAACCCAACCGGGGGGAGGAGGGGGGGTTGTTTTGGCCATGTCACCGTAAGGGGGGTACGTTTGGAGTAAATCCCCGGTAAGAGTTGGGTACGTTTGGAGGCATGGTACGTTCTACACGCAGCAGAAAAGAAGTGTTGAGGCAACGCGGGGTCGTATTCGCGTTTACCTGGACCCTTTTAGGACTGCAGTCCCGTTCTGGGGGCATACCACTCTAATTATAAGTAATATGTCCCCAATACTGATCTAAAGAGACTGCGGTCCAAAAAGGGCTGATAGTCATCCCAATGTAGCGGGGGGGGGGGGTGTACTCCACATCATGCATGGCCGTAGTCGTATGACCATAGACCCTCGCATCCCTACAATGCCGGGACGGAGCAAGTCGGTTTTCATCGACCAGGCAGCCATTGCTTGCACCAAGCGCGAAGCGCCGTGAGGTGTTGGGCGAGTCGCATGAAGGGTGAGCTGCATCCTACAAAGAACCGTTTTTGAGGCGGATTTTCTTGCAAGTGGATGACAGCGTCGATGAATCGATTTAATTTCTGGTGTGGCCACTTCCAGAGACAGCAATGGGTTTACTATGTAACTGCATCGCGGGCACCTTACCACATACACACTACCTGGTACGTGATATGATAATCCCCATTGTGCGCAGTAGTTGTTCTCCCCGCACAAAATTGATTTAACTCGACCTCCAGCCGTGGCAACCGGTGGCGAGATTTTTAACCCAGGTTCCATCATAACGGGGGGTACCTCAGAAAAAAACACGGTAGGGGGGGGGAGGGGTGTACCCATGCCACACATGGCCGTAAGGAAGGGGGGCGTTTGGAGGCATGCTACAGCAGGAGTTAGGTGCGTTGGGAGGCATGTCACGGTGAGGGGTGGGTACTTTACACTGGCACCACGGTAGGGGTGCTACCTCGGTTTTCCTTACCTCGTTTAGGTCACTCGGGCGCGGGGCTCTACACCTCACTCAAAAAAGGGTTTGAAAATATGATGACCTCGTCTGCCTCGCAGGTGAGAACTAATGAATCCACACCCGCGGCAAGTTAAGTCGTTGCTGCTATTAATAGTGAAGTAATCCCTGTGGGACCCGAAAGAATTAGTTACTACTGTAGTATAACTTTGGCGTTGTCAACCGTCTACGAGCAGCGCAAAGGCCCAGAGCTACGGGTAGGATCATCGCCTTGCTTTTTAACTCGGACACCAACTTGTAGCATTCCCAGTCACGCAGGAGCAGTGGCCGTCGCTGTGATCGTCCACCGCTTATCGTCAATTTTCCCCTCTAGAGTCCCAAGAGGTTCAACAGTCACCCACCCATACCCTTCATCAATGATAATATGGTTTTCGTATTTTGTTTTTGGCGCAGCGTAAAAACGTCAATCCCGTGGTCATGGTGGGGCATATCGCGAAACAACACAGCACTAAAGCTTAAAACCGCAAAGATGTAGGAAACTCACTCGGCCGAGTGGCTCTGAGCGGCTGAAAGTGCAAAGGACCAGAAAGTGACAGACTTGGCCCTTAAGGACCATGCCACGGAAAGGGAGGAAGATTCTGGAGACATTCCATGGTACCAGGTGTTGGGGTACTTAGAGAATGCGTGTTTTTGGAGACATGCCACAATATGAGGGATGCGTTTGAAGCCACGTCCCAAGGTAGGAGAGGGGGGGAGGGGGTGTGTACTCATTATCATGCATGGCCGTGGTCCTCAAGTCATGCATGGCATGGCCGTATTCGTATGACCGTAGACCCTCGCATCCCTACAATGCCGGGATGGAGCACATCGGGTTTTACCGACCGTCAGGGGGGGCGTTTTTAGACCCACACCAAGATAGGTAGGGGTTAGGTACTATTTGGAGACATTACACGGTATGGAGGGTGTTTTAGAGGCCTGCTACGGCGGGGGGAGTACCCTTGAAGGCATACCACGATAGGGCGGTAGGGGAGGAGGGGGTGGACGCATGCTACAGTAGAAGTGCACCATATTTTTTCTGAGGCTCCTAACTTGACCTTTACACGAAAGAGTCATTTTTCGAAACATGAGAGGCATGCCAACGAGTTTGGGTTAAGGAGCCCCGTCATTCAGAAAAACAAACAGCGGAAATGCGCTATTAACACCTCTATCGTAGAACGCGTCGATGCGCCCATCGTCATTTCGTTTTACTGTCTTTTTCATCCCCGTTTATTATGTTCGCCCTTGTTTTCCCTCTCCCTCCTGGTAGCCGTAACTCAAAGCCAGGGTCGCATGGTAGAGGCTCTCCTCCCCCGCTCTCCCAACTACGATCCGTGCCTTTGCATTTTTTTATCGCGAGAAAGAAGAGTTCAACCCTTTCTTCCCTCGTCGGCTCGCGTCGAACTATAATCACGCATGGCCGTAGTCGTATATGACCGTAGATCCTCGCATCCCGGGAGGGACTACGTCTGGGGTTTTCACAGACCAGGCAGACATTGTTTGCACCAAGCGCGAAGAGCCGTGAGGATGTTCGGCGAGTCGCATGAAGGGTGAGCTGCATCCTAGTAAGAACCGCATGTGAGGCGTACTCCGGCACATTATGCGTGATTTCTTGCACATAGATGACAGCGTCGAGTGGAGGCATGCCAAGGTGGGGGGGGTACGTTTGGGGCGGTGCCGTTCACCCAACTACAACTCAGCATGGGGAGTACTACCACTACAATGCGACAGGGGGATGTACTCGATCTCATGCATGGCCGTAGTCGTATGACCATAGTCCCTCGCGTCCCTACAATGCCGGGACGGAGCATGTCGGGTTTTCACCGACCAGGCAGACATGGCTTGCACCAGGCGCGAAGCGCCGTGAGGTGTTGGGCGAGTCGCATGAAGGTTGAGTGAGCTGCATCCCACTAAGAACCGCTTTTCAGGCCGATTTTCTTGCATATAAATTACAGCATCAATGAATTGATCTAATTTCTGGTGTGGCCACTTCCAGAGACAGCAATGGGGATACTATGTAACTGCCTCACCATATACACGCTACGTGATACGATCATCTCCCTTGTGCGGAGTGAAGGTTCTCCCCGCGCAAGAATGATCTAACTTGACCGCCAGTCGTGGTAACCGCCAAAAAAAAAAACAATGCGGCAGGGGGGGTACTTTTGGAGCGATGCCGCTATAGTGTTGTATGCCACCACAATGCGGTAGGGAGGGGGCATACTCGGTTGTTGCTTGCCTAGTAATTTTGTCCATTGACCACCGCGTCCCTTTCGAGACAGAGCGGAGAATACTTTTGGAACCATTCAGGACAGTGCGGTATACCATTGTCAATACAATGCGATAGGGGGGGTGCTTTGGAGAACGAAATTATCCGACTGCCGTTCACAACAACTGAAGAGTCACCGAATACGTTTGCTACAATCACGTTTGCGTTTTTCTTTGCTTCGCTACTTGCAGGAGTAGGCAGTCCGCTTTTTCTTCTTCTCAAAATTGGTTTGTGGGTGTTGAGTTGTACAAATCTGTACCTTCAACATAAGTACCGTTTGTTGTATACTATTACGGGGGACCATAGTTAATAGGACTAAATTTTGTTAGTAAAAATAGGTAAATATATAGGTTTTTATGTATACCATAGGTCCTATTAACTATGGATCCCCGTAGTAATAGTCAATTTAAACGATCCCTACATCTAGGTACGTATGGAGCTCCTCGCGTTACGAACCTTCCACTCTGGTATGGACGGAAATATATGGTACGTTTAGCCAATAATATGAATACCAAGCGGTTCTTATATTTCCGCTCAAAGTGGTATACCAACAAAACATCAAGTGGTGTCCTCTCTATCGTGGTATGTCTCTCCCAAATTAAACAGGACACGTACCAGGGTAGCATCAAAACGAGAGGATACGCTGGGGGTCAGTTTCAACTTTTCCCAGCGTGTCTTTGTAATGTACGTAGCCCTCGAGACGTTGTGACCCGGCGGGGAGGGGGGGAAGGGGCGCCACAGTCCAACATGCCCGTGCGTGCTGCCAGTTCATTGTTTTTTCGATGCTGCACCTGCTCGGGGCGGGTTGGGATACTCGTCGTGGATTGGAGGTCTGGTGGGCGGTTGGCAGTGGGCAGTAGGCACGGACACATGCTAAGGTATAAGTAGCCCTTTTCTCCCAAAGCAGACCTGGCTGATAGACATGATCCTCAACTGACGCTTGCCTCATCAGCAAGGCATAATGCCGTCTCGTTAGAATCCTGTCCATACCTTACGTACGATACTGCTGTTCGCTTCATCATCTTCGTTTGTGCTATTGCGGGCACTGTATTGAGGAATTGAGGTAGAGAGCTCTTCAAGTGAGGAGACTCGGAAACAAATAGCTGCACCCCTGACGTAGCTCGCGTCCACTACACTGCCTGCCTGCCACCTTCACTCTTTGCTTCGGGCCCACGAGGGGAAACGATGGTAGTAGTAGTAGTAGTAGTAGTAGTAGTAGTAGTAGCAGTAGTAGTAGTAGTAGTAGTAGTAGTAGTAGTAGTAGTAGTAGTAGTAGTAGTAGTAGTAGTAGTAGTAGTAGTAGTAGTAGTAGTAGTAGTAGTAGTAGTAGTAGTAGTAGTAGTAGTGTAGTAGTAGTAGTGGTAGTAGTAGTGGTAGTAGTGGTAGTAGTAGTGGTAGTAGTAGTAGTAGTAGTAGTAGTAGTAGTAGTAGTAGTAGTAGTAGTAGTAGTAGTAGTAGTAGTAGTAGTAGTATTACGGGGGTACATAGTTAATAGGACCTATGGTGTACATAAACACCTATATATTTACGTATTTTTGCTAACAAAATTTGGTCCCGTTAACTATGGACCCCCGTAATAGTAGTAGTGGTAAGTATTACGGGGGACCATATAGTAAATAGGACCTACGGTACACACCGAAAACCTATAAATTTACCTATTTCTGCTATCAATACGTGGTCCTATTTACGATGGTCCCTCGTACTAGTAGTTCTTACTCTTCATTACTGTACGCGTATAGCATGGAGAAATAGGTGGCAGCAGTACAGTAGCAGCAGTGTACGAGTAGAAGGAGTACAGCAGTAGTAGTCGCTGTCGTCGCAGCATTACCTATACTCGCACCCTGACGAATACAGTCACAGGCTTCTTTCGGGAATGTTTTGATTATCAACGTTGCATATTGTCGGATGGCAAGCCTAATAATAAAATACGGGCGACACAAACTGGAGTATGATGCGCCGTATGATGCTGTTTTGTGTTTCAGTCAATTTGCCTTGGACGGTCACGCCACACAATGTCATGCACACGGGAAGGCATGGACATGCCAACGAAGATCGACGCCCGATAGGTGCGTACGAACCGACTCAACGACTATCAGGGCACCAGATACTACTACCTACTGCTGTACTGCTCCGTCCACCCAGGCAACAGAGCCTATAAATAACAGGTTGACGAAATCAGTCTGCTGCATTTCTTTTATAAATTTTGAAATACGTCAGCTGTGAGTTCGACTGATTAAATAGTTGATACTCAACTTTGCAAGCTTCATTATAATATCGATACCACCGAGGGCCTGCGTGTCACTGTTAAAATTTGTCAACTGTAGGATGCACGATGAGGAACCTGGATGAGGCCCAACAGCTATTCATCCCAGAGAACTAGAGCCACGACAACAGCTTCGACAGCTCAAGAGCACAGAGACAGACCCGCAGTAACGCGCAGGCACGGGCAAGTCAACCTCGAGACAACGTATTCCTACGGTTCGTATCATACCCATACGTAGCATATAAGAGCCGGACGTCATACCTACGCGCATACACTTCCTACAATTCCTGGTATCACGGCGGCAGTAACCGCGAGACCTCTACTTGACCACCCACGGACGAGGCTGCCTTGAGGAAGAGAAGAAGCAACACGATGACGAGGCATTCAGATACCGCACGCGGGCGGGTGCTGCCGATCTCGAGGTGGATTGTTCTGGTTCTCGTGGGAATGGTTGTTCTGGCCTTATCAGAAAGCGCGCTTGCTGAGACGCCTGGAGGATCAACTACCACCGCTGCTACCCAGGTACGTACGTACCTGGTAGAGAAAAGTTTACTGTACCTGGTAGCTGGTATACGTAGTACTGCTGTGTGAGCCGGACACATAGTTCACGATCTATCTACAGATATATGCCTGGTATATTAGTAGTAGGTAATCAAGACAGCTTCTGCCATTATGAGAGGTTATTTGTGCAGGATATGTATGTACTCTTATGTACCAGGTACCAGGTATACCGATATATAGGGTACACATCCCACCCAGAAAACATGTACCAGATATGTGCTACGTACAAAGATCATGCAGATTATTTGTTTTACAGCTCCCGCCCGGCATAATGAGCCACGTAAATCATCCTCGTACAAGTCAGGAATGAATACGAGTGCGATCTACACAAAGCAGTTCTACATCGTACGAGTACACAGCAGTTCCAAACTCATACGTAAAAAATGCCGTTGTTATGCACCAGCAGGTATCTACTGTATATTATGTGTACGCGTACCGTTTTGGACGCAATTATGATGAATTTTTGGGTATTGATATCAATTCGAAACGATCCCTACATTTCCGGTCAGAGTGGAGTACAACTTGGGGTTGACTCCTATTACGGGGGTCCATAGTTAACAGGACCTATGGTATACATAAAAACCCATATATTTACCGATTTTTACTAGCAATAATTGGTCCTATTTACTATGGTCCCCCGTAATAAAAGTACGCGTCGTGTCTCTTATGATGTTTCCCTCCAAATACCCGAATATCTGCACATTAGTACGATGCACACACAACTACTGCTGTACTGCTGTAACATTTGTTGCTGTTGTTGTATCATAGACTCCCAGGTATGTATGGTGTACAGTAGTACAAGTATAATAAACTAAACAGTGTTTCTGCGAGACTGAGCTATCGGACGGGTATGGACGGATGGCTGACTCATGGCCAGAAGACATAGATGACTATGGTAGCGTGCTCCTTTGCATGTTATGATACACTGCTGTGGTGGTTCTACTGTATGCACCAATCACTTCAATACATACATGCAAAAAGCAGCGCTTATTATTGAAGTTGTTTGTCATACGCACACATATATAGCCTGCGACCAAAAGAAGAAGGAGAAGAAGAAGCTGGCCCTCTCTATCGTGCGTAGGGTGGAAGATCATCGCCGCGAGCAGGTGTGATGTTGGATGCCGTTATTGGGTATACTTAGTTGCAGAAATATCGAGCGGTGGTGGTAAATCAATACTGCAGTGGTGGTGGTACTGTAGTAGTGGTGTGGTACTGTATGTAGTGGTGGTGTCACTGTATGTAGTGGTTGAAAATATAACAATTTTGAAGGACAGCAGGTTTTTGGTAGATGCTTCGTAGGGAGTGGTTAAGGAGGGAAGTGGTCGTTTTGTGGTGGGCGAGATGGAGGGATGATGGTTGTGGTAGTCTTCATGTCCGTCACATCGGTTTTGATTTGTCGTATGATACTGCTGCACTTTTGTTCTGCAGAGTTCTTCACTTTCTGTTCCTCAGTCTTTTTTCGAACAACACATACACACATATATATGTCATTGTCGGATGACAAGCAGAACACAGCACGCAACTACGGCTGACCGTTCTCCGACAGGTATCACATAGATATACATACATTCCTTCGCGGCGGCTGAGAGCGAAGCATTCGCTTCCGCTTCCGAACATTTCGTGTTGAATTTAAGCTGGATTCCAGACGCCTTCGCGTTCCTGTCTTCGCGCTTGCTTTTTCGACCGCTTTCCTCGAGGGTAGAGCTCGCCGGGCTCTGACGGGGGTTCTCCCGTGCGCGCGTCTCGGAGTCTCGCGCCACCGACGAGCGCAGCGACCCCGAACTCGAAGGATCTTTGATGGGGCGAGGAGACACGGAGGTTCTATTGTCTTCGGTCCTGGAGATTTGTTTCACTGTTGTTGCTCCGCGGAGAGTTTATTGTGACAGACTCGGTCTTGGCTTTTTTCTTGCCAAGGTTCGATCTCTTGGCCTTGCTGATGCTATCGCTTTCTGGCGACTCCCTTGCTTTGCTGGCCGCCATCGGCCTGTTCGACCCCCTCGGTCTTGCCCTACTGGGTGGTTGCCTTACCTTGCCCCTTACCCCTTACCCCCCCCCTCTCTCTTTGCGGGTCGACTACGCGCGCCTTCTCGGGGTATTGCACCGTTCTTGGTACCAGATCGTTGGATATCCCGGTGATATAATACATCTGATAACTGATATCGATCGGCAATACAGAACTACCTGACGACCGCAAAGTACTGCTAACATGGGCAGAATTCTCAGTGTGTACCTCGAAATACTCAAGTTAGATACCAAGTGTATACGTGAAGCACACGGAGCAATATCCACGGCAGCACATAACCCCGAGATACTGCGAGTACTCGCAGTAGGAGCAAGCAGTCTCGAGTCGTCGATTACCTCCAGTAGTGCTCGCCGAAATAACTTGACGTGTTTTTCAACAAAAAATGGTAAGGCGAACATCTTATCTTATACCTGGTACGAAGGATCGTGTCTTTAAAGCGGGACCGTATCTCCCACCAGAAACTGAGGTAAAAAAGTATCGATGATTTCCTGGCCCATATTATAGACGGTTCTGATTTCTGAGCCTTGGAGATCGTTGAAAAGCGTAGTATCTCTAAGTTCACGTGAGATGCCTGTTTAGTTCACAACCGACGGAATTATTTACTTATAGTCATGGGCCCTACCGACGGAAACTAATGGCTTAATTTTTTCAGAGGCAGAGAGAAGAGAAGAACGACCATACTCGACCATACTCGTGCCGTGCCCCATCCTAGCTTCTCGTGATAGGTGCACGAGTAGAGCACGGCACCGCTCGCTGCCGATTGATAGGCCTAGAGGCTAGGCCTATACTGTTGCGGTTCCTCTTCACGACAGCAGCAGCAGCAACATCAGCGGTTGGCGGGCCGCAGCATGCAAAGGGAGGAGGACGAGCAGAGGCGACGCACGCTTTCCCGAGGCCCGGCGAGAACGACGGCGGAGGGGAGAGAGTCGGGACCATGACGGGTAGTGACGGCGACGAGGAGGCTTTCGCGTCGCTGGCCGACTTTGCAACCTTCAAGCAGAAGATGGCGAACGAAGTCGCCCAGCTCCAGGCGGCGCTCCAGAGATCGATGAACGACATCATGGAAGCCTCCCGCCGTCCCGCCCTCGGGAGGGGGGGGGCGCCAACAGGTTTGGAACGCATCCCGGCAGCGCTGCTGCCGGGGCCTCCCTGCTGGACCGCTCCCCCAGCACCGCCCTGCTCGGACCGCTGGTTGGACAGCCGTTCGGGAGCCCCGTCGCCGGGGTCCTCCCGCCAACTCCAAGTATCGCTGGCCAACCCGTCGATGGGGCCACGGGCGCCCGCGCGGGTCTGCGTGGGACCCCCAACGTCGAACAGGGCAGGCTCGCCGTAGGTCCGGGTCGGGCGTTCCGCCACGGTGGTGCTCTAGGCGGCGCCGGAGCCGCCGGCGCCCTTCTCGGACTGGAAGGTCCGCTCGCCGAGGTCCCGGGAGGGCGGGCTACGGTAGTGTGTTGGACGGTACCGGGGGGAGAAGTCGGCTACGGTGGTGCTTTGACCGGTACTGGAACCGCCCGCTCCCAACTCAGCCAGGTGGGCGGGCTCGCAGTGGGTCAGGGGGGGGGCTCGTCTACGTGGGTTATGTGGGCGGCGCCGGTGCCGCCGGCGCCTTCTCCGGACAGGCGGGCGGGCACGCCGCCGGCTCGGCTACATCCCGGGCGGGGCTGGAGCCAACGGCGCGCCATCGGCTGCACTCGGCCACGCGGCCCGCGACGGACCGGGTGGGCTTGAGGTCGGCTCGGACATTTACGGGAACGGCAGCGCCAGCAACCCGTTTACCGCCCTGGGCCGACAGGTCAACAAGATTATGACCACCCGCGTAGTGGCATCGTGGGCCAGCTCCACGACTCGGCTATGGCAGATCATTTGTGGCGGCCGCCTGGCGTCGATGCAGAGGGCGACCGTGCAGGAGTACGTGGGAGCCACGGGTCAACATTTCGGCCGGCGTCCATGGCATGTTGGAGCGTTGGACTTTCTGGCCTTCACACCGCGCGGCGGGGCAGGCATCAACCGTCCACTGGCACAACACCCGAGCATTTTGGGGTACGCGCTCGTTACGATCGCGTCCCGCGGGCTCCCACAAGATGACGCGGACCTCCATATGGCGCGCGCTCGCTTGGAGGCGCTCGGACGAGTCTTCAGCCCGGGGGATACGATCCTCAACGACCCCGTTATGGAGCACTTTGCTGTCGCTGATCACCCGGCGAACTAGGCCAGGCTGGCGGCTCTGGTCTCCAAAGACCTGGAGACTTTCACGCTCGACCTGCGCGATGTCTCCGACTGCTGCGGCCACGCTTGGGCCTACCCCCCGCCGGCAGAGTCCTTCTCCGCCCTTCCGGGGCCGCACTGGCCTCGGCTTTCCGGCTACGTCGCCCTCGGCGGCTTTGTCAACGCCGAAGTCCAACAACCTCGCCTTACCTTCACCCTGGCGACCGGGGCCGGGGATAGCGAATGCCGGCAGGGGGGGAAGACCGGCAGGTGCCGCCTCGGTGACACCTGTGTGTTCACCCACGTCGGTCCCGCTCGCAAGACGGGCAGCGGCAATAAACGCAAGACGGCTACCGGCGGGGGGGGTCGACCGATAGCGGCGTCGCAGCCAGCGGTGCTGTATCCGGAGAACCCCGGCCAAGAGGGCCAAGGGCATGGACAGGCGGGGGTTGGGGGTGGCGGTGCAAGTAGTGGGAGCAGCGGCAGCGGCAGCGGCAGCGGGGCGTCGAGTGGGGGGGGGGCTTCACTCGATCGGCGGCTGCCAAGGCTGACGAATAGGGGGACGGGCCTCGCCCCTCAGTGGGGGCGAGGCCAATCGTAGGGCGTACGGAAGAAGCAGCGCGAGTTGCACAGCTTGTACGTCCGGGGTCGACATCCGTTGGGAGCCCAAGTCTTGGGGCCGGCGGACGTCGCGCTATGCTCAGGAGTGCTGGCCGCCAGTTCATCCGCCAGTCGGTTGCGCCGTCAGGTTTCCGGTCTTGGACCTTTTATGGGGGGGTTGATAAGGGAGGCTCCGTATTTAGACACACCAGCCTCCAATACGGATAAGGTTCAGGCGTTGCTTGAGTTCGTAGGTTGGTGTGCGTCGGAGGGCAACCAAGCCGGTACTGTTGCCAGCAACCTATCAGCCGTGTTACATTTCCACCGCGCAAACTTGCAAATGGAGTTGCCCACGTCTTCGCCGCTTGTTAAACGTGCATTGAAAGGGGGACACGGTCGCACATTGCCGCCGGTAGCCCATGTAAAGAATTCGTCGGCCTATTTCGTGGAACACGTTGTAGGGAGGACAGGGCCTTGCCGTGTCGTGAGGCCTGGGTGGCCGAGTTCTTTGGCTGTCGTTGGCATTGGGGTATTTGTTTATTTTTTTCACGGCGAGGTCCGACGAAAATATTCGCCTCTTCGCCCGGAATTGTACTCCCCGTGCATTGCTTGACGAGGGGTAACGTAGCGTTATTCACGGGGGAGCGGCGGTTGACCTCGTTGCAGTGGCATCAGGCCACCAGCATCGAGGTCCTGTTTCGAGGCCATAAAGGTGACCAGCTCAGCAAGGATCGGTTATCGTGCGCACACGCGACGACGCCTTCGGGGAGCGTTCCGGGGTAGGAGCAGGCGGCGGTGCCGTCGCTCCCATGGTGGAGTTGTTGTCGGGATATCCGACGTTTGCCAGAACGCGCTCCCCTGTCGTCGTATCTGTACGGTAAGGAGGTCAAAGTGGGGGGGTATACGCAGGCCCTCGGGGCACTTCGCCAAGAGGTAGCGGAAGCAGGAGACGATTCCAGCAAAGTCGGCCTCCACTTACTGTGTATTGGCGCAACCACTACGCTAGCGGCCGGGGTGAAGTGCCGCAGAGGGCAAGCCAGAGAGAAGGTAGATGGATGTCTTCAGAGTTTTCCAAGACGTACATCCGCAATAACCCAGAGGACGCGGGTATTGTATCTCGTAAACTAGCAGAGACGGGAAAGACAAGGCAGAGGCAGCCAGGCCAGGGTACTGTTCGGGGCCAAACACCGTAGTATCGACGGACCTCGGAATTGGCGTGTGTCAATGGTTTACATCCTTTGGGGGTCTCTGTCGTCCGAGACTGCGTTTGTTAGAGCCCCGGTCAGTTGGCTGTGGGGAGGGGACTCGCGAATGCTGGCAGTACGATAGGCAACGAGAGTCAGCGGCCGGTGTCGCGGCTCTCGTACCACGCCAGTGGATCCCCCCCGCGACGTCGCAGAGAATAAAAATAGCATGACAATTCGAAGGATATACAACAATTAGACAGAAATAACGTCGCAAAAAAAATGCCGTAAAAGTTGGTCTACAATGCGAGTGAGACAGATACAAAAACCTGAGAACTGAAATTCGGCGTTGCCTTTTTCCTACACCACTTGGCGTTGACCTGATCCTGTTCGTAATAAGATTGAATGAGTTTTTTAAGTAATCACAAATTGACACTGAGGTATATTTCCCTATGCAGAGCATGGGTGCCGGCTGTATATACACACACCTATAAATATATGTACAAGTATTCGTACACGCACAAAACAGATGGATTGGCGTTTTTGCTGTTGTCTTCTGGCAACTTGACAGGAAGAAGGCCAACAGCAGCAGCAACTGCCGGTAGCATCATCGTCTGCGGCTGCTGGGTCATCATCGGAAAAAGAAGAAGAAGAAGAAGAAGAACCCGTCGTTTCTAGTCTCGACAAGGTATGCCACTCTCTTTCTCTATCATAATAATGAGGGCCTTAAGGCCGAGGGACCGAAGCGAGCGAGGCTAGAAAATATTCTCCTATTAAATAATTGGGCTGCGCACGTACCTGGTACACTTAGTTGTGCATGTAAAGCTATCGTGCGAGGGAGCGGCGGCAGGCAAGCTAGCTTACTGCAATATACTAATGATGGAGATTTCACCCGGACTAAAGAAACTCACCAGGTGATTACTTCCAGTGCAGTAATTGTCGGTGGGAAGAGCAAGGAAAGTTTAAGAGGTGTGGCTGCTGTGGTACACCTCATGGTACATTTACCGGAGGAAGGGGTATTATCCAGTATCGACCCTCTCTCGTAAGAAACCTGAAATCAGGTGTCAGGCTACATGTAACGTCCGGTATATTTCTTAGATGTTCCTGTAACACGTCTCTTAAGGCCGTTGTCATCAGGGAATATTTTCCCTCCAGAAATTCCGAATTTAATCGTAAAATAAGTTCCCTGTTTGGTGAAAAAAATAAATAAATAAATGGTGAAATTTAACAGAGGGCGAAGTATCAGGAAAGTTAAATCTCACAAATTTCGAAATTGTTTCTCATACAAAAATATGGGGGGGAAAACTCTCTCCGACCACATCGGCCCTTAGTAATAGGTCGCATACTTTGTTCCTATTTTGGGATTTCTAGGCTATTATTAATAGTTGGTTTCTTAAATGTCTGTTTTCTCACGCGAGGGCCTATGCTACTGATGTCTCTACTGTCTCTACTCTCTCTCTATCACGGGGGACCATAGTAAAGAGGACCAAATATTGTTAGTAAAAGTAGGTACGTAAATATATTGGTTTTTGCGTGTAACGTAGGTCCTATTTACTATGGTCCCCCGTAATATAGTGGTAGTAATGGGTCGCTACATACATGTATCTCGCCACGACGAGTCAATAACGCCTGATGCAATACAAAACTACCGAGCCAATCAAAAAAAAAGTGTTGTGTAAGTTCAGAGATCTCGAAATAACAGTTAGGGACTCAGGCACCACCACAGGCTGCTATATACAGGCAAAGGAGGGAAGAAAAGCGGAGTAGTAGCGCTACTACTACCACTGCTGCTGCTGCCATTGACGTGGGGGTGGGACGTTGAGAAGGAGTAGGGTAAGCAAGGGTTTGCCAAGGGGAGGAGGCGGTGTGAGCACTATTAATAGTCCAACAAGAAAGTAGGAACCGAAAAACATACGCACATACACCACCAAAAGGAATCCTACAACAACCAACAACCTATCCCTGGTTGAAATTAATCAAACGGCAGCTTGTTGACCCAGCTGCGGTCCAAGATTCTCTGGACACCCTGAAGAGCGCAGGAACGCCCGCCGAGCATGAAAAATGCTCGGAGAACGCCGTCGATGGACACTGCAACTCCCTTCTCAAAAACGGCGACGCGGTGAGACAGAGGGTGTATGTGTTGATGTACTTCGCATACATAAATGGGAGTTTGTCTGAGAATCGGGTACAGTCGTAGTTGTTGTTGCTCAAATGAGCTACTACGTATACAGCAGTATTCTCACGGCCATAGTTCATTACTACGGCGATTGTCTTCCTCAACAGTGTGCAGCATGAGCTTCAGCGTCGACCACGCTCGCAAACAGTGCCAGGAAGAAGACAAAAAATCAGGAGGAAATACTACAAGAAAGGAAAACATGTTCAGGTAGACTACGAAGTACTAGCAACTCTCCATCGTGTACCTATCTCCGGCTCAAGCACCGATCAACTCTTGGACCACTTGCTGCTATTTATTATGTTAGTTTACCTTCGGCATCGCTAAGCTCATACCTCGATCCTTCATGGGCAGTAGAATGCTTTCCGTTAACTTGTCTTCCATGATCAGTTATGTATTTATGCTACTTTAGAATATCTGGACTTGACTGATAGTCCAGCTAGATACTATACAACCACATCATGTATACCAGGTGCATGATGTACACAATTTGTCAGCAGGTTCATACTGCCCCATACCTTTACTGCGCCCCTCCCCTCTACCCCCCTCCCTCTCCACCCTTCAATACACCCATCCTCTACCGCCCCCACCCCTACTCGACACCTACCCACACCCCCCCCCCATCTCCCACTACTTATATTCGCCTCCGTCTCACCCCCCCCACCCCCACTCCTCCTCACCCCCCACCCCAATCCACCTCCCCCCACCCCACCCTGCTCTAACCCACCCCACCCCACTCCACCCCACCCCACCGCACCCGACCGCACTCCTCTGCACCGCACCCCACCCCACCCCACCCAACCCAACCCGCACTCCACTGCACCGCACCCCACCCCACCCCACCCCACCCAACGCAACCCAACCCAACCCAACCCAACCCAACCCAACCCAACCCCCACCCAACCCAACCCAACCCAACCCAACCCAACCCAACCCAAACCTAACCAACCCAACCCTACCCAACCCAATCCAACCAATACCACCCACAAACCAAACCTATCTCACCCAACCCCCTCCCCCCTCCACTCCCCGTTTATACTCAATCAAACATTCTGCCTCGCAGGAGGACGGTCAGTGGGAATGGGCCGTCTTTAAGGAGGACGCCTCGCGTGAATGGAACACGCTGTCTGCAGCTCTGGACAGCTCCCACCCGCTGCTGCGTGGACTGGTCTACGCGGGACTGTGCGCGCTTGTGGGCTGCGCGGGGTCGGTGGTCATGGCGGTGGTTGTGGGGACTGCCTTCTACATCGCCTTCGTCAGGGGAAAGAAGAAGCACGACTAGGCGTACAGCACGTAGTATCTGGCATACGAAATTGGGAGTTAAGACATCGGGCGTTAAAAAAAAAAAAAGGATTTGAGAACAATTTTGATACAAGAATTTGTGAGTGTAAGAAATTGGGAGTTCAAGAAAATGAGGGGTACTAATTCGGTGTGTAAGGAATTGGGAGTTAAGAAAAGGAGAGTTCACAATTTGGTGTGTAAGAAATTGGGATTTCATACGATGACACTGGTAGTTAATATGTCGTGTACAAGAAATTGGGAGGTTCTTATTACGTGCATAAAAAATTAAGAGTCAAGAAAATGAGAAGTCAATAATTTGGTGTATAGGAAAATTGGTATTTAGGTACATGGCAGTCAAAAAATTAGTAGTCAAGAACATGGGAGTTAAGAAATAGGTGGTAAAAAAAATGCCCTCTTCTACCACGCCTTCGTCAGGGCAAAGAAGCACGAGTACAGTAGGCGTACAACACTTAGTTGAGAAACTGGGAGCCAAGAAACACCGGTAGGTGTGTAACTAAGTAACTGGGAGTCAATAATCCGGTACCATGTTAGTTAAGAAATTGGTGTCTAAATATTACGAGAGTTGAGAAAATGCTATCGATAGTGCATAGATACTCTCTTCTGTACCCCGTCTTCGCCAGAGGGAAGAAGCACCAGTAGGTCGGGTCAGAAGAGTTTTAAACTCTCACGGGTCGGGCCGGGTCACCCTCATCGAACCCGACCCGACCCGACCCGACCCGACCCGAACCGCAAGGTCAAGGTTTGACCCGATCCGTCAACAGTCTTGGAATTTCCGACCCGATCATCTTCGAAAGACGGGGGGTACTGCTGTACATACGCACAGCCAAAAATATGCCTTTGGAAAGCTCTCTGACTCTTGCAGCAATCGAGATTGTTCCATACCTGGTAGATGGATTCATCGCTTGACGTTTGGATCCTACCCGTGGTCTCGAGAAAGTAGTCTGCTGTCCTGGGCATTCTTCGGTATGGGCGCAGCAGTGAAGTAGGCATTTTTTGTTTCTCGTTGTAGGCTATTGATTTTCTCCTCAACGCTAGTAAAAATACCCCCTGATAGCTTACGAGTACAGGAAGAGGAGATGCATGAGGATGGGGAGGAGGCGGGGGGGGTGTGTGCTCATTATCATGCATGGCCGTAGTCGTATGACCATAGACCCTCGCATCCCTGCAATGCCGGGACGAAGCGTGTGGGGTTTTCACTGACCAGGCAGACATTGGGGGGGGGGGGGGGGGGCGTACTCATTTGTTGCTTGCCTTAGTCGTTTGGCCATTGACCACGCATCCCTTTCGAGACGGGTTCCTCCTTGTATATTTCACATTCTCCTACTATGTGAGTTCTACTCTCTATTGCTTTGCCACACGGGCACATCTGTGCGTCTACTTCCTCCTCTTCCCGGCTACTGGTGTACCTCTTTCTTCTTTCTGGCAGGTCCAGGTCCCCTACACGAAAGCGCAGTTTCAGCGTTTTCGCGAAGTCCATTGGGCCATGCAAATACGTTTTCATTCCTATTCCTTCCCTCAATCCCCGGTATATCTCCAAGTGTTTTTTTTTCCGATTCCACCTTGTTTCTTAGTGCTAGCCTTTCCCTTCTTTCTATCCTTTCTTCTAGTTCTGCCTTGTACCTCCCAAACTTCCCGGCGGACATCATCTCTACTTGGTTTCCCCCTAGATCCTTCCATACTTTCTCAACTACGCCATCCCACCTTATTCCAGCTCGTCCTTTTGATACTTTCTCCCATACCGCTCTATCAGCTATGGCTGGCAACCTCTTTTTTGGCATGTTCCTTACTATATTGCCAGTTCGACTTTCTCGTGTCTCTATTTGTCTTGAGTGGGCGCATTCCCAGTTCTGCTCTTAATACTGTATTACTAGTCGTACTTGAGCATCTTAGGATTTTTTTAGCTGCTGTCATTTGTACTGTTTCCAACTGTTTTACGAGTTTCGCGTTCCCTTCCCATACTTCTCCTGCATATTCTAGCTTTGGTACTATCACATTCATCAAGATGCATCTCTTAATCCTAGTGTCAAGGTTCGGGTCTGTTAGGATCGCATCCATCTTGCCTACTTGTGCCTTACCCTTTCCTATTACTTTTGCTATATGTGTTCCCAAGAGCAGTCTTTTGAGATCTCTACGCCAAGGTATGAATACTGGTCTATGATCGGCAATTCATCTTCTCCCCACTTCCAACAGAAATTTACTGGGTTTACCTTATCTTCGATGCAAACAACTACTGCGCATTTCTTGACGTTCGCCGTCACCCCCCATTTCCTGGTGTATTCTAGCGCCTTCTCTATTTGTTTCTGCAATCCTTCGGGTGTTTCTGATATCCCCACGAAGTCATCCGCAAACATCAATCCCGACACCGTATATTCCCCTACCGTGACTCCCTGCCTTGCTCCCTCGACTGCTACTATCAGGTCGTTAATATATATCTTGAATAAGTTAGGTGACAACGTACATCCCTGTGCAACACCTTGTAAAATATCAACATACTTCGATATTTCCCCGTCCAGCATCACAGCACTTCTCGCACATTCCGTCATCTTTTTCATCATTCTCCACATCTTTCCTCTGATTCCTATTTCCCACAGTTTTTTCCACAATCCATTTCTCCATACTGTGTCGTAGGCTTTCTGTACATCTAGAAAGAAACAGTACGTTGTTAGTCCCGCGTCTTTCCTACCTTGAATAACCTTACCTAAGGTGTACACATGGTCTACGCAGCTACGATTTGGCCTAAACCCTGCTTGTCCTTCGCTTATTTTGTCTCCCTTCTCCATCATCGTTCCTATTCTATCGTTCAAAATCTTACAAAATGTTTTGCCTACTGTGCTTAGTAGCGTTATCCCTCTATAGTTCCCCGGGTCAGCCTTATCTCCTTTCTTGAATAAATTTACTACTACTACATTGGGGGGTGGGGGCTCATTTTCATGTATGGCCGTAGTCGTATGACCACGTAGACCCTCGCGCCCCTAAGATGCCGGGAGCACGTCGGGTTTTCACCGACCAGGAAGACAGCTTGCAGCAAGCGCAAAGCGCCGTGAGGTGTAGGGCGAGTCGCATGAAGGGTGAGCTGCATCCTACCAAGAACCGCTTGTGAGGCGGATTTTCTTGCATATGGATGACAGCGTCAATGAATTGATACATTTTCTGGTGTAGCCACTTCCAGAGACAGCAATGGAATTACTGTGTATCTGCTTCGTGGGTTCCGTACCATATACACACTACGTGATACCATCATCCTCCTTGTGCGGAGTTAGGGTCCTCCCCGCACAAAAACGATCTAACTCGACCGCCAGCCGTGGTGACCGCAAAAAACAAACAAACAAAACAAGATGCGCTGGTTGTCAAGCTCACGCAGTGAGAGGCGTGTTTTACAGGGTCCTCGCCAACCGACGCCAACCCAACCTATATTAGATTGGGCGCGCGGGGGGGTACTCATTATCGTGCATGGCTGTAGTCGCACGGCCACAGTCCCTCGCATCCCTACAATGACGTCGGGTTTTCACCGACCAAGCACACACCACTTACACCAATCGCAAAGCGCCGTCAGGTGTTGAGCGAGTCGTGTGCGTGAGGGGTATACTTTCTTGCATTGGATGACAGCATCGAATCAGCCTAGTTGTTTGCTGGTGTGGGCGGGGAGGGGGGGCGAGGGGGCGAGAACCACCACCACTAGCGGAAGAGAGTAAACGCAAACACGTTTTGGGGCACTCTCTTGGGATCTTGCTCCTCCTGAGCGCGATGTTTGAGGCGGCACAATGACCCGTTTTGGAGTGCAATCCCGTCCTCGGTACAAAGCACTAGGGGTTAGAGTCAGGTATAGGTGTATGTGCAGCGCGGTGCTATTAGGGGGGTCCATAGTTAATAGGACCTATGGTATACATAAAAACCTATATGTTTACCTATTTTTACTCACAATATTTGGTCCTATTTACTACGGTCCCCCGTAACAAAAAGGGCCAAACGCCACGGGAAGAGGAGCACACGGCACAGCCCGATTGTTGGGTTCGTGTTGTATGGTATGGCTTTTTTGTTGGGCAGGGCCTGGCTGGTGTGACGGAATCGTGCCAGTCCCAGTAAGGGTTAGGTGACAGATCACGGGGTTCTAAACAAATCGCCCAAAATATTTTCCGTTCCGGGTTTAGTGCCAACAGAAAACCCACGAGAAAGCAAACTTTGAGGAACGTTTTTCGTCCCATACCAATGTTTTTGGTGCTATTACCACGTAGGCCATGGCGTTGCTCCTTGGGCTGTTCACCGTCACGGGGCTCCCATCAGAGGTCAGGGGTGACACATACAACAAGGGCCACTGCGTGGTCAGGGGATGGCACAACGGTTGAATGTCCGAGTTACTATGGTTGAATGAGGCGTTCTACGATAGAGGTTCAGCCTATTCCTTATTTCTGAGGCTCCTCACGTGACCTTAAGGAGCTCAATACCTCACCCGCAAACTGACTTCAGCAAAGATCAGATCGCATCCTGGTGGATAATCCCATGGCCCAAGTATACAACTACGTCATTTTTCGAAACAATTGGCATTATTCCGACGATTTTGGTGTATTTGCACAGTGTCACAGTATGCAGTGTGCACAACCCAAAGGATGCACGACATGCCCGCAGCATGATCTAACTAGTCGCACTGCTGCGCGCTCTCACACACGAGACCGTTGATAATACCGTGTGGATAAGAGCGTTGATAAAACAGTTGATGAGACGATTGACAAGACCGTTGATGAAACGTAAGACGGTTGATAAGACCGTTGATAAGACCGTCAATACGGTAGATAAGACCGCTGATACGGTTGACAAGATGGCTGATAAGACGATTGACAACACCGTTGAAAACACCGTTCATAAGACCGTTGATAAGACCGTCAATACGGTAGATAAGACCGCTGATACGGGTGACAAGATGGCTGATAAGACGGTTGACAACACCGTTGAAAACACCGTTCATAAGACGGTTGAGAAGACCGTTGATGAGGCCGAGGATAAGGCGCCTGACAAGACCGCAGTTCTCATTTTCAGGTGTTTCCTTCCATTTTTCCTTCCCGCACACACACGCCTCCTTCACGTGCATCATCACTTCCCAGCCATGGAAACCTCATCAACAAACAGAATTCCTGCCGAGTGTCGGTGTTGTAGTTGTGCGCCGTAGGAGAATTGTTGTACTAAATCTTTTGGTGTTTCGATATTTGGAAAAACAAAATGGCAAAAAATACCATCACGGGGGGGCATAGTAAATAGGACCAAATATTGTTAGTAAAAATAGGTATATATAGGTTTTTATCGATGCCATAGGTCCTATTAACTGTGGACCCCCGTAATATCAACACACTGCGATTTTTTCCGTAGAATTAATTGGACTATTTCGATCAATATCAAATACGCTACCAAAAAATGGCAACATGAAAAAGTCTACGAAAAAACAACCAAAACGTGGAACAAGAGCCAGCCCCCCCCCCCCCCCCCCCCCCCCAAACAAAATACCCATCAAGGCTTTGGTATATTGACAGAGGCGTCCTTCCCTTCGCCCTCCGAGGTACACTAACCTCTGGCGATCTTAAAAAAGGTGACTTCCCTTCACCAACGCCTCGATATCATAACAACCTCTCCCCCCAACATGTATACCCTCTCCCCTACCCACAAATAGCGCCTCCGCCTGCGCGTATTAATACCCAGGCTCTTCCTGCCCCCCTCTTCCCCACTAACTACTGCCTTCATGTTTTCGTAACCCGCTCCCCTCACTAACTAATGTCTTCGCGTTTTCAGAACCGGCTCCCCCATCCCCCCCCCCCCCCCCCCCCCCCCCCCCCCCCCCCCCCCCCCCCCGCCTCAACTATTGTATTTGTATCGTCCCAACCCGGCCCTTCCTCCGCGCTTCGCACATGGGTGAAAGTAATGCCTGTCTGGTCCGTGAAAGCCCGACATGGTCTGGCCAGGCCTTGCAGGGATGCGAGGGTCTATGGTCATACGACTACGGTCATGCACGACATGAGTACACCCCTCCCCGCCTCCTCCCCCCCCCCACTAACGCCTCCGTTTCTTGGCGGATCGGCTCTTCTTGGTGCTGCCTACCACCGGCGCCGCTACCACGGCCCCGCCCCCCCTGCCGGCCGCCGCCGGAGATATCAACGGAGACTGAGGCTCGCTGTGCTGCGACGCATTATCGTCATCCGTAAAATCATCCGCCCCCGCCCCTCCCGCCCCTGGCGACAAACGCTTTTGAGACGACGCGGAATTCCCTCCGTCTCCTCCAGTCTTGGTCACCCGGCGCCCTCTTTTTCCAGACAGGGTGGTGGAGGATGGGGTTGAGGGTGGGGTGGGGGTGGGGGGGGGACTTCACCCCCCCCTCCCCCTTCTTCGTCACCTCCTCCACTGCTCTCAGTAGCCGCCTGGGGAAGGGGGCGGGGGGGCGGGGGGAGAAGGGGGGGGGGCGTACTCATTCGTTGCTTGCCTTAGTCATTTGACCGTTGAAACGCACTACTTTCGAGACGGAGCACCGTTGCTACTCCTAGTAGAGACACCTCCAACAGTTGGGCGAGGAGGGGGGGAAGGGGGGAGGGCGTAATCATGCCATGCCACTGCAGTTCGGTAGGGGAGAGAGTACTGGCACGGTACGGGAGAGAATCATGCCTTTACAGTGCGGTAGGGGGGGGGGGGGGGGGTATCCATATCATGCCTCTAGGGTGCAGTAGGGAATAGGGTAATGCCACGGCAGGGGGGGGAAAGTCCTTCCTCTACAGTGCGGTAGCGGGGAAGGGGCGTACTCATCATCATGCATGACCGTAGTCGTACGACCATAGACCCTCGCATCCCTACAATGCCGGGACGGAGCATGTCGGGTTTTCACCGACCAGGCAGACATCGCTTGCACCAAGCGCGAAGCGCCGTGAGGTGTTGGGCGAGTCGCACGAAGGGTGACCTGCATCGTACTAAGCACCGCTTCTGAGGCGAATTTTCTTGCATAGGGATTACAGCATCGAAATATTTTATTTGTTTTCCGGTGTAACCTGTGTGTATATGTGTGTGTGGGGGGGGGGGGGGGGGGGGGGGGGGGGGGGGGGGGGGGGTGAGAATATTTGTACATCAAAAACGACCGGAAAGTTAGAAATTTGATGAGTCCAACTGTCGGAAAACTCGGGACCTCGGAATTACTAGACAAAAACAGCAGATTGAAGAAAAAAAAAAACACGCCCACTGTTTGTCAACATCAGAAAATTGGAAAAAAAAAAACGAAAAAATCACGAAGAATAAAAGCAAAACCGTTATAACCAAACCAACCAACAGAGGTAAAAACGTAAAAACACGAAGCGTGGACAAAAGGAAGGCTGGAAAGCAAGAAAAAACAACTCGCCTGTCCCTTCCTCCGTCGGCCCGATGGTTGTTGCGGCAGCATAGCGGAGGCGATCTCCGACATGCCGACGTCCTCGATGTTTGCGTTCGACTGCCGCCACCCAGAACAACGAGGTATTGCCGAACAGAAACATCGGGGCGGTCGGCGCTTTCTCACTAGCATTTTTCACATACTTCCGGGTTGGCATTTCTACTTGTGTTGTAAGAGGTGGACAAATGCCTGTAGTGTAGTGTGCGGAGGTACGGTCGGTACTCTTTCACTTGCTTTTTTACATACTTCCGGGTTGGCATTTTCTACTCGTGCTGTAAGAGGTAGATAAATGCGTATAGTGTAAGGTGCCGCGGAGGTACGGTCGGTACTTTTTCACTTGCTTTTCACATACTTCGGGGTTGGCATATCCTAGCCGCATCGTTTGAGGCATACGAATGCGTATCGTGTGCTTTGGAGGTGGAAGCTGCTAACGAATGTCTTGAATTGGTGTGAATTGATTAATTTTTGGGTGTTGTGTTTGTTTCTGTGTTTATTGGCGTACAGTAGTTGGATTGGTCAAGCAAGCGCCGAATATCATGACGCCATATTATTGTGAAATTGTGCAAAATTGTGCAAAACAACAAAAACAAAACAGGTACAACGAGACAAAAATATCACCTGTACAACAAGACCGCAAAAACAAAAACGAAAACAAAATTGAAAAAAAAAAAACACAACAAAACACTAGCAGGTGTTGTAAGACTCAGTCGTCGCTTTAATCCGTACAAAGTATACTCGTCAGAGTTTGGGAGTTTGGGATCAATGATGCCTCTCTGCCGCGATCAGCCGGAGACTCTCACCCTACGCTACTATCCTCGCGTTGATTCGCCGGTATTCAACGCGGCACCTCGTCAGAGATAGTGTTTGATATCGTATTCCGATACATCGAAATATCGACCTTTCGATATATCGTATTATCGAAGGTGTTTTGCCCTCAATACCCTGGTATCCCCATGTTTTTTATGCTGAGATCGTACTGAACGAAAGCTTCGCTGTGGTATCGAAATATCGAGATCGTACACATCGATTATCAATAGTATATTTTGTCCATCGGTATCGTGTGGAAATCAGGTCTCGTTCCATATATCCAAAACTCATCGCAGAGTATACAATTTCGACACTTGATAACATTCGACATACGAGCGGTGATACATAGTTTGCTCTGCTTAACTAAACGCTGCAAGGGGCAACGGAGTAGTGCTCGATGCGATAGCTGCGTCGCGTCGGACATGTTCGGTAGGCTGCGTTGTGTCCCTACACAGCGGCTTTCTACATACTTTCCTGCGTCCTTATCGGATATGATATGAGTAGCGTCTATTCCTCTACACAACCCGGAGGCTTTCTCCAACCCCGGGGACAAACTTATTTCGTCCCCGCCTTTGGGTTCCAACGACACGGTACCGTTAGTCTACACTACTAAACTCACCCTGACGTACTGGAGGCAGTGGTCAGTTACCCATACCCTGAGGCACACCGCCGGGAAGGTGGCTGTCTGCAAAGCTAGAGTAATGGATGGCAGGATACTGAACAGCCTGTCACGTTTTGCATCGGGCCGAAGCAGAAGCAGAGACGACAACAGAGCAGAGGAAAGGAGAGGGGAAGGAAGGGGAGGAGGGGCGGGGGGGGGGGGGGGGGGGGGGACAGAGCGAAGTGAAAACAGGAGAGGAGAGCAGAGCAGAGCAGACAGCAAACCAACCAGAGCAGAAGCAGAGAAGAGTAGAAGACCAGTCAGTCACCAGAGCAGAGCAGGAGCAGAAGCAGAGCAGAGTAGGGCACAGCAGAGCAGAAACAAGACATCAAGAGCAGTCAACATGCAAAAAACAGAATCGACCTCTCCATAATACCCACCCCCCCCCTTCAACGGTCAATGACTAAGGGAAGGAAAAAACGAGCACGCCCCCTCCCTCTCAATCCACTCACACTGGAACCTCTCTCATGTTAGTCCCGCTGCACATCGCAAATGGGCATTCAGATAAACCCATCCAATGCCCCCATCAATCCGCAAGCGACCATTTTTCGGGGGGGGGGGGGGGGGGGGGGGGGGGGGGGGGGGGGGGGGGGGGGGGGGGGGGGGGGGGGACCCTACCACCCCTATATAAAACAACTAAGAAGTGCCTTTAACAATACATCAATCCTCACCCCCCCTTCCCTCTCCGCCAACCAAACCCAACCCAACGCAATCCAATCCAATCCAATCCAATCCAACCCAACCAAAACCAAAGCAGATCAAACCAAACCAAACCAAGCCAAACCAAGTCACACCGAATCGAACCGAACCGAACCGAGCCAAGCCACCCCGAACCAAACCAAATCAAACCAACCCCAACCGAAGCAAAACAAAACAAAACAAAACGAGACAACCTAATCCAAACCAAAACCCGGGAAAAAACCGAATTAACGCTATAAAAAGACACGACACTTTTTCCGATCCCTCCATTCTTCCAAAGAGTGCAAAGTTTTTTCGGTACAGTACTTACCGTTCAGTCGTCAAATCGGACACACCGCTATCCAAAAACCGGGGAGGCGGGGGAAAGAAGGGGTGGGTACAACATTTTAGTACCGCACTACTCATACACCTAAATATGACCCTAATTCCGGTCCTAAAATGGTTACAGTAGTTAAGGGGACAAAAATTTGACGAAAAAAGTGGGGGAAAAAAATTGACGAAAAAAAGTGATGATTACGGCAACGGCCACTGCGTGATTGGTGGACGATATGTACAATGGTTGAAGCCAAGCAGTCGTACGGCACGGGGGCGCAATGATTGGGGGTGCACTCCAAAAAGGTTATCACTTGCGCACCTTTTCGGATAGTCGACCACAGTGTCCATCAGTCCACACCTCGGACAGAACAATCAGCTCACGGTACGGTAGCTCTGAGCTAGCTCTTTGAGGGGCTAGCTCACCGGTGAGCTACGTGAGCCACGTGAGCTGCACGTGTTTCCTGGCTTGAGCTATAGGCGGTAGCTCATCTGCACATGTTTTCGAAGCTTGAGCTACACGCGATAGATGAGCTAGCTCATGAGCTGTCCGGGGTGTGCATTAGTCCGACGAACAACTGCTTGGTGACTCGAACCTTGCCGACTTGAAGCTCGAAAAATTGGAGTATACCTGGTGTATACATAATACATATATATATATATATAACCCCACACCACGGGAGTGTACCCAGTCCTAAAGGGAGCTAACTAACGCACCTCTTCGAGGGACCCTCCAACCATCGCGGGTTAATGGATGTCTCCAACAGCAGCCACGCCTCCATAAGTTGCAACGCCGTAGTAGCCTCCTCCACATGGCTGATCCACGGCTGAAGCATGCCAGAGTCAAAGCGCCCCCTCGCTCGTAGCCTAGCTCCGTTCGGGAACGCCGACAATATCTGCAGTGTGTTGGTGTTGGTGTTGGTGTTGGCATTGTTGCGGTAGCGGGGGGGGGGGGGGGGGGGGGGTGTACTCATTGTCATGCATGGTCATAGTCGTATGGCCATGGACTCTCGCATCCCTATACAATGCCGGGACGGAGCACGTCGGGTGTTCACCGACCAGACAGACACGAATTTGCTTGCACCAAGCACGAAGCGAGACTTGAGGTATTCGGCGAGTCGCGTGAAGGATGAGCAGCATTCTTGCCGTGTGGATGGCAGCGTCGAATGCATCGATTAGCGAGGGGAGGGAGTGGTGCGGTAAACAAGCAGCAAGGACACGTACAGCAGCAGCCAAGGTTGTATATTTGGGGTAGCATGTTTTTAGAACAAAACATTTATGACTGACTAATATTTACGGGGGACCATAGTAAACAGGACCATAGTAAATAGGAACTACCCAATATCGCCACGCATATCGCTGGAGAATCACTTTTGTTTCCATTGCTTTTCGATAAAAACCCGAAGACATGGGATTCTCCACTGGGCTTCAACTTTTTCGGTTTTGCTAGAGAACAGGTTTTGGGCGGGCTTTAGAGCTCCTCAAATGAGATGAGCTTCGGAAAACGGTAGGTGCACGTCTATCGTAGCGCGCATCGTTTCATCGATGCCGACATCAACCCCCCTGGTTCTACTCGCGAAAATGATATCGACCGTCAAACAACAAAAAGGGTGTGCACTTGCTCCTAAACTTCATATCCCACACTGCTGCAGTTTCAAGTATTTATCCGATCAAAAAAACGAGGACGTATCTCTCCAATCCACACCAATTTCGAGTACCTTAAGAAACGTTGACTTCGCACAGAACAGGGATGCCGATCGTATTTCAGCGCTCGAATTTTTCAAGGACGGGAAGGTCAAGGTTTTTCCATTCCCGAAAAACCACATCAAGGGAGGCGTTTTCGGTAATAAGATCTGACCGAGGGGAGCCCTCCGCAAACACAACGTTCGACAACTCTAGCACCCACAACTTTTGCCGGTGTGGAGAGAAAACATGCGCTGCAACACGATCGCGCCGCACACGCCTGTGCCATCTCAAAAACGATTTTTCACGGTGCTCTTAGGCGCGAAAAAAGGTGGGTGCATTTCTCAATCCAAAAACACTCCCAACCGTTTTTTTCTGGAATAGTACGGGTGACCATACCGCTCTGATCCAAAATATAAGGAGCGTTTGTATTGAGTAATTGTATGCTAATGGTCCCTACATAGGGCCGAATATTATTATTACGGGGGACCATAGTAGTAAATAGGACCGGATATTGTTAGTAAAAATAGGTAAATATATACCTGGTAATTTTTTATGTGTATCATCGGTCCTATTCACTATGGACCCCCGTAATAGTAAAAATAGGGAAATATATAGGTTTTCGTCTGTACCGTGGGTCCTATTTACTATCATCATGGTC